>JAMPIV010002147.1:0-651410 GCA_024509875.1 Oreohelix idahoensis | reverse complement strand
TGTTGACTGTACCTATCTTTGCATTCATGTCACCACACATCAAAATTGTGGATTGTCTCTCTTTTTACTCTTAATACCATAATTTCCTGTAGTTTTAGTAATAAAATGCATCTTATTCACAGACTCTATCCTTTGTCATTAGTTGTGCCATAACATTTGATGAGACATTAACACCCATGGAGTTTTCTTTTTAGCTGTTTTGAAAGAAGCTGTTATTATTCTGGGTCCAACAGCTTCCCATTCAATTAGTGCTTTCTGTGCTTCTTTAGATAACATAAGAGCTACCCCTTCACTGTGGTGTGAACTTTCGTCTTCATGTCCTGAGGACAGCACAAATTCACCTGTGATGAGTTTCTTCCTGTCTACCCCCTTCCACTTTGTTTCACACATTCCCAGAACCTCGATTTTGTATTCCCTCCTATCTGCCGCTACTTGCGCCCCTTTCCCTTGTTCGTTTAATGTCCGAACATTCCAGGTGCCAAATCTGGAAGTTCTCCTAGAAGAAAGAAGGTTAGTCAGCAACACAGCCTCCTTTCGGCTTTCTCTGTGTTGCATCATACGCCTCCCCGCGAGAGGACCTTCCCCTGTCTTGGATGGCTGTGTTTTATTTTCTTTATTTGACTTGTCCATATTTGTTGAAGTTTTTTGTGGTTTAAATTTTTTTACAGGATGGTGTAACCGGCCCCATGCCCAACCCTCCTTAGTCGCTTTTTACGACATGCTTGGTAGGGGACAGTGTTACTATTCTTTGCTCCCCTTTCGGGCCCCGGTAACACACGGGTGAAAATGATAATTAATCAATGTAAATTAATTAACCTTGTTACTATAACAAGTGTTCTTCGTTCCTGTCCTAGAACGGTATCTTTTGTTATCATATAGTTATGAAATATATCAATAATCAATATAGTAATTTATGTAATGAAATGTCATGAAATCAACAACGTGAAAGACAATAGAAACATTACCGACAAGACACGATAATCAAAGACGAGTGAACACAATCGTAGAAATCAACAAAAAATAGAAAATGTGTAACTAAAATAGAATATATCGTAAAAATTTACGATGACAACTACGATCAGATACTCAACAGGACAATTTACAACACAGAGTAAAATCATAGGTTTTGTAACAACCTGAACGACAGGAAAGGTGAGACGGACGCATAATACAAAAAAAAGTCATCATAAAACTAAACACGAGTAAAAAATAACTACCCAAAAACAACAAGTAAACGTGACGAAACAGCTAAAACCAGTTACTATTATAAGGAACAATTTAGCGATCGGAACTTCGGCAAAGGTTTCTAGCCTTGACCGGGAATTATCGCTCAATTGAAACTTACAAGTTGAGCCTTACAGAACGTCTGACGAAGAGCCGAATTGGCTTCGAGATTGGATCTTATATCGTTCGTCAGAAATCAACCTCCCCTACCTCCCACGACGAATGACAACATATAAACATGGGAAATATGTAAAGATGGACATAAGTATATAAGGCACAGCTAAAACGTAATAAATGTACAACGAAAGCACGTTATACTCATCTCGCGTGTGCCGGGAAAAAAACAATGTGCCTCGTCTCCGTGGATGTACGTCTGAGGATAAAATACTTCGCTCTGCGTATATAACAACAGCTCGCACGTAAAAATGACGAATAGGTGATCCCAAGGCAGTCAGTCACTGTAAAACTTGACGTGGAGGTTGATTTGATGGGGGGGGGGGGGGGGGGGGGGGGGGGGTATTGAGCATTTGGTAACCGTTAAGTTGATTCTGATTCATCATCTCACACTAGGTTCCAAGTTTGAGATGTTGTCGCCTTGAAAGTTCAAATCTTCTTTTCAACCGATACTTGGATTGAGTACGTTCCTGTGAAATTATTATTTCCAGACCACACTGGCATACCATTTACTGTTGGGAGTTTCATTTATTGGTCAAGAGGTTGTTGTAAGCTAGTGTATGGTGTTACTGGTCTATGCTAGCTTAAAATACGCGAATGGTTTTTCTCAATGAAAAATATATCTCAGAAGTGTTCTTAAGTTGAAACTCCAACAAGCAGTAGTCAATTTTTCCAATTCAGGACTGCACGCAAGTCGTTTGGTGAAAGTACATGTTATTTATTGACCCCCCACCTCTGTTGCGATACAGACGGGAATACACAAGACGGTCATCATGGTTACAGATTACAGATGCAAATGTCATACTTTAAAGTTGCTGATCATACTCCTTAAATTCTTGGAGATTCTTCAACAATCAAGTCCTCTTCTATCCAAGTGAGCTGAGGATCACTTCTGTTACCCGCTAATGTACATTTACAATGAAGTCCGTTGACCTTCTTCCAAGGACGTCTATCGTGGTAAACGGATTCATGTTCGAGGATCAATCTTTGATATCATACCCGTAAAATTCCCAGACTTTCTTCATACAATACTTATGTAGCATATATATAATCCAGACAAAGTCAGACATGGCAATACAATCAGGTTAGAGTCTTCTGTTGACTAACCTCTCCCAAAAATCCATGCCATGACTTTGGCATTGGCGAAACGGCATATTAAAACATGTGAAGCATACAAAAATCAATTAACTTCGTTTCCTCGTAGGTATCCTCCCTCTACGGTAATTCAAACAAGGCAATCGACTCCGTTTGTCCATTCTAGGAATGACATACTACGATGGATCCCCGCTAGACCATAATTAGGAGCGGCCTGATACTTCAATTAAAATCGATAAACATTCAATGTGAAATGGGGCGACACTTACGTGATACTTCCACTATTGGCTTCGACATGAAGACCAATATAGATATATATATATATATATATATCAATAGAAATAATGGCTTCCACCAACTTGCCACGAATACAAGAAATATTCCACGGACATCAACATGGTCCGTACTGCCCCATACAAAACATGACGTCACAATCCCTAAACTAGGTTACCCGTGCGTCCAAAGCAACTCACACTGCATTGTGCACGTCAGTGCGTGAATCAATCGAACGCACAAATAATATAACTATATTAAGACTGGTGCGTACATTTGGCAGGACCGAAGACTACCCCCTTAGGTAATAAATGTACGTAACAGCTCGCTTCTCCTAACAATGGCATAGTCGATCACCGACTTCTCATTCTTTGTTGGTTCACATCTAGTGTATGCATGTATGCGCTTATGGGGGAACTTTATGTTTGTAATGATAAGATTCTGCTTATTGCAGAATCTAAGGAGTCACTTTCCATTGTCATTGAGAGTATCTTCTCCATATCTTGCGATAACTCCACCCCATCTAGCATGGTCATTTCCAACTCTGGCATTGAAATCTCCGAGCATGATAATTTCATCAAGGCAGTCATCCACTGTTCTTTGAAGCAGCTCAGATAATTCCTCCTTGACCTCTGCTCTCTCATCCTCATTTGGCCCATACACTATGACCAGGTTGACTATGGTTTCTCCTTCTTTTAGTTTTACAACCATAATGCGCTCCGAGACAAAGTTCCATCCCTTGATACTATCTTTTTGGTTTTTGGCCACAATGCAACCCACGCCCGCTTTAGCTCTTTCAGATGTGGGTACACCACTGTAGAGCAGCGTGTTGCCATCGAGATCCATGACTCCTTGTCCTTTTTTCTTTGTTTCCGTTATAGCCAGGATTTATAATTTTGCTTTCATCATCTCTTCCACCAGCTCCTCTTCTTTCCCATTTATACTTCTTGTGTTCCAAGTTCCATAAGTCGTAGTCTGTTCCAGTTCGTCGCCTTTAGAATCAGTCCGGTTTTCTCTCTTGTAGTTCTCGTAATCAAAAGTTTAAAGCAAACAGGTGATTGGCCTGTTGTGCCTTTGCATGGTGGAGGGGCTGCCTCCTTACGGTCTCCATGCAGGCCGCCCTCCTCCGATTTTATATAACCACATATCTTTATCTCATAAAGTTGGCGGTCTAGCAGGCTTCTCTAATCACTCTCATATAACCACGTATATGTCTCTCATAAAATTTGCGGTTTGTCTTACTCAGTGGCGGTGGCGTACTAAAGGGAGGCTGGGGGGGGGGGGGGGGGGGTGCGGGGGGGTTCCTATATCACGCTTCGCTCTGGGTGACAGCCAGAAGATAATGCCATGAGACACTATTATGACAGTTCTATACTATATATGGCACAAACAGCCGTTTACTGTTAAAGAGCGCCCGATTGACCGAGTGGTTAGAGCGCTGGTCTCTCGCTGCAAAGGCGCCGTGTTCAATTCACGGTACCGACACGCTCCAGCCTACCCAGCTGTAAATGGGTACCTGACTTTGTTCTTAATTAGGGAAGAATAAGGCAGCTAGGAACAGAACTGGTCATCCCACTCCCCTACAACAGTATCTGCTGCGGAACTAACTTGTATTATTAAAAATCTCTAAAGCACTTCACTTCCCTTTGCTTTTATTTTGATAGCAATAAGGGACTACCTTGACCTATCCCACTAGGACGCTTTGCAGCTGTGTTCGAATTTCGTTAAGTGTCCCGCTTTTACTCCACGTCTAATAGACATGGTTTTTTAGTGTCCAGGATGTTCAAAACAGGAATGAACCATCGTGAAGAAAACTCCAGGCCAGCGTTTCCACTCCTAGAGTCAGGATTCACCTTTATAATTCTTTGTGCTCCATGTATAATACCTGATATCTAAAGTTTTCTTGGCTTTCGTTAGTTGGTCCTAATCTAATACCTGAACCTGATTAATACGCTTCTATATGGCAGCGAGACATGGACAACCTATGTTAGGCAAGAAAAAGGCTCAACGCCTTCGATCTATCAGTTTTTTTCCGCCATATCTTAGACCTATTTCGAAGGGACAAAGGACAAACGCTGGAGTGACGGTCACGTCCTGTCTATAGCTTGACATTCGTAGATGACATGTTCCACTGTTTGTCTTCCCCACATAGATACAAGTTTGTCTGCTCGATTATTTAATTTGTTGAACAGGTGGTATTTAAGTCAACTGTGGCCAGTTCTCAGACTGAAAATTATCACTAGATCTCATGTTTTAAAAATACGATTTAAAATTCCGGTTAAACTGTACACTGATTTTTAACGTCGTAGTGCTGATAGATTTAGAATTCCCGAGGTGGAAGAAACAGACCGAGACCAAAAATATACGACGCCCGTGTGTAATTGAAACTCAAGGGGAAGCATAGACTTGTAACGCAGTAACCTACCAGGCATATCGTAAAAAACGACTTAGCAGGGCTAGGTACGAAGCCGGCTACTGTATCCCGTAGAAACTTACAGCCACAAAAACCGCAACAACATTATGGGGGGAAAAAAAAATTCAACTAAACTAAATAACTCAACATCCAAGATAGAAGAAAGTCCTCTGGTGGAACAAGTGTTGAGAATAGATAGACCTAGAGAATTGCACAATATAGTAAAACAGTAAATAACAAGAACTAAAATTAATATATAAGGATCAATGATGGTGTGAGGATAAGGGGTAGTCTGATGGTGTGTTCGTGTGGATGATGGCAGATAACTGGCGGATAGGGTGTCATCCCGGATACCCCCGGGCTTCCTCACTCCTTTTTACCTTGTTTACAACAGGGCAGTTATGAGAGACTTTACTTTCTTTGTTCTGTTTTTTTTTTTCGGATGTTAATTGTTTGGTTTTTTTTTTTAATGTGGAAAAGAGACATACATGCATTCACACAATTTTATAGTTCTGATTTACTGTACTTGGACTGAGTGGAAAAAAAAGGGGGGGGGCGGGGTGGGGGGGGGGAGAGAGAAGATACTATATATATCGGATGGGTGTGGAAAAAAAAAATCGAAAAAAGGTAATTCGTCTTACGAGGACAAAAGACAAAGAAAATAGCCAACGTTACGACCACAAGGCCTTCGTCAGGGAAAGGAAAGAAAGTTAAGGCTAGATAGGACACATAAGAACCTAAATAAATATAAAAATTAAACCTAGGTACTTCCCTGAAGTAGCATAGTGGTTAGTGCACTGGCTTCCTAGCGCAGTGGTCTATGGTTCGATCCCCAGATGAGGTGGGACTTTTTTAGGCCACAAACGGCTCCTGGGTCGACCCAGCCCCAAATGGGTACCAGAGCAACTCTGGGAAGGTTTAAACGGCCGGCGTGATGCCGACCACATCACCCCTAGTGTGCCGACGATCAAGATAATATGGGCCTAACACCATATTCCCAATATGCCTCAATAGGCGTGTAACGGGTTCCTTTACCTTTTTTTTACTTCCCTGAAGGAATCGAGGGCCTACCACTGTTGCTTCCCGCGAATATATATCGGAAATCACATTTTATTATCTTGAATTTATTACACGAAAGATGCAGCAATAGTGAATGCAGTCAGCGACCCATAGCTGTACTGCTTGCATCAGGACCAGCGAACCAGAGCTGGTCAAGACCGCACTCCACCTCCACGTGGTGGTCCTGGAAACAGTCTGCAGCAGTGCAATCTGGCTGAGCGAGTGCGGATCGCAATGGGAAGGCAAACCCGGTCCCTAAAATATGCCGTGCTGTAGTCGGATGTGTCGACCGAAAGGTGCAGATATTTCACGTTGATAGTAAAGCTTACTGTATTATTACCCGCCTTCTTCAATGAAACGTGTGCTGTATTTCTTGGAAAAGCATTGAGACGTACTGCGTAATGACCTAAATTAACCCTAACATTAATTATACTGCGTTACCAAAACGAACGAACAGATGGACTAAAGGGATAAAAAGAGAAGGGAGAGGCAGAAAGCCGAACACTAAACCCGCTTCGCGCGATACACAATTACTACCATCACGCGTGTAAGTCTACATGCACTAATTTTTTTTCAGACGGACAGTGATAAAATACACTACCCTTTCCCAGAGTTAGGTTTATAAATCATAACAGACTCTTATTAGAAAAGACAACATTATATGGGTTTACGTTTGAACACATAACAGTACCCAGACAGCACATCTTCTAAACAGGAGATAGAAGAAATTGCATATTTTGAACGCAGCCACGTAGCTCCTTTAAATTAGTATTTTTGGGTTCCTTAGGGTTTGCTGACAAATAATATGTAAAACGTTACGCAAATAGTCCAGGAATTAATAAATTATACCCAAAATAAAATATTGGGGGTGCCTGACAGCATAAAATCATTTCTGCTCATAAAATTTTTTTTATAACGTGTTTGAAAAAACCTTACGTTACATAAATAGCCTACCATGTAAACTCCAAATTGATTGGAGCGCAACAAATGAAAGCCTAACCACGATTGGTCGGGCTATAAATACTATCTTGGTTGTTGGGGGAGACGGGAAAAGATAACATTTTTTCAAACACTTGTCGAAACGTGGCTCATTGGCCAGTCTCGCTGATATACACACTTGGGAGCGTTAGTTCGAGACCACTAATTCAAATAAGCTTGATAAAGCGACAGTACGTTGAAGCCAGCTCACATTTTTGCTAAAATAAAAGCCTGGAACATAGGCAGAACGGAATTTGTGCCAGTTTGTGCCAGAATTCATTGCTAATCAACGTATCTGTGTTTATTTCCATGAAATTGTGGGACAGTGGTCTTGATGGTAGTGAGCAGCACCTGGTCAGAGATTTGCTGAATCCAGAGTCGGACAGCATACTCCTTGGTCTTTTTAGCTATCAGTGAGGTGTCTCCTGAGCCCAGAGGAGAATTCGAGCAGAGGAGTCCTTTCCTGCCGCCATCACTAAAGATAAGCAGAGTTGGCCAGCTGAGCTCAACATTATGTCCCCTCATCTTGAAATAACTTTATAAAAATTAACATTAAGAGGGGAATTTACTTGTCTTAAAATCAGGAACTGTGAACATCTACAATAATGGTCCCTAAAGACAAACTATTGAAGTCATGATGACAAATACCAACAGAGCTTGAACAAAACAAAACCAGTATTACCTCATTTTACCACTACACAATTGACACACATAGAACATTGGTAATAATATATGTCACTACAATATTCATATTAAATACATTCTGTACATAACTTGTAATTTAAATTGATTGTGATTCCTGGTTCCCTTGTAGTTGAATCAGGACACATATTCATTCATGCCAGTAATGAATACATATTGTTATTTGAAACGTTACTAGTGACTTCTTTAAGATATTCTCATAGAGTGTTATATGTATGTGAGTGTCACAGTGTTGTTAAGAGTAGTGGATTAAATTAAATTGTTTATCTGTCTGTTGTTGTGACTTACACTTCACCATACTCATACCCTAGACACATAACGTAGCATCACACTATTCCAGAATAATTCTGACTGAGATAAAGAGATATGTGGTAGCAAGTAAGGTTATCTATAATACACTACTTTTAATAGATATAGATACCTTCACAGCTGATCTCAGTCAGTACACTAAGTCCCCTATAAATATTTATAACATCCCACTTCACCACATATATTGGGGTCTCGCTCTTGGGATTTTGAATCTTTAACTATTAAAAATATTGGGGATAATTCACTTCAGGGAATATAAGAATTAAAAGGTATCCTTGGGTGGAATTAAATAAGGTTGAGCTCACGGTGCCTGTGTTGTCCATTAGAGATTGAATTGTTGGTTAGACATTGTATTAAGTTACCTGATAGACAATGGCGGACCTGGCCAAATTTCGATCTGCTGCGGTTCAGACTGCAAAAGAGTTAGGATTAGATGGGCAAGTTATGGTTGCCTATGTTACTACGGAATGTGACAAATTTATTGAACGCGAAGAAAGAAGGTTTGAAGCCGAAAGAAGGTTAGAGGCTGAAAGGGAAATTAAGAAGTTACAATTTGAAGCTGAGGCTGAGACTAAGAGGTTGCAGATTGAAGCTGAGGCTGAGACTAAGAGGTTGCAGATTGAGGCTGAGGCTAAGAAATTGGAAGCAGAAAGAGAAGACAAAAGATTAGCAGCAGAAGAGAAGAAATTAGCTGCAGAAAGGGAAGCCGAGGAAAGAAGACAAGCTGCAGAAGAAAGAAGATTGACTGCAGAGAGGGAAGCAGAAAAGGAGGAGAAAAGATTACAAAGGGAACATGAATTACGACTAAGGGAGTTTGAGTTTCAAGGCCATGCTCCTGAAAATGGTGCCAGTCCCTTTGCCTCTGATGCTACGGTTACTCAAGGAGCCTCAATCTCAGCTATGAATTTTCATTTAGATCATTTTGTTGAGAAAGACGATGATATTGAGAGCTATATAAATAGGTACGAACTATTAGCTACCACGTATGGGTTGGAGAGAGAAAGGTGGAGCTTAAAGTTATCTCAGGGACTTCGTGGGGCAGCTTATGAAGTTTTTGCAAAAATGAGCAGAGGTGATCAGGAAAATTATGACATGCTAAAGCAGGCTCTTTTGTTAAGGTATGAAAAGAATGCAGAGTTTTACAGGAAAAAATTTAGGAATGCTAAACTACTGTCAGGTGAAACCTATCACCAGTTCTCTGCACGAATAGAGACATACTTGGAGAAATGGACTTCTCTGGGGAAAACCCAAGATCTTAAGGAAATGGTCCTTATAGAGCAACTAAGAGAGTCCATGGCTCCAGACCTGAGAAAGTTTCTCATGGAACAAGGTGCAGAGAGGCTGGGTGAGTTGCTAAATGTTGCTGAAAGGTATCAAGCAGCTCAAGCAGAGGTAACAGGTAATAAAAAGAAAAGGTGGACAACTTTAGGGCACCACAGAACTTTAATAAATTTGATCCTAAGGATCAAAATAAAGGTAAGCACCAATTTGATAGGCCACGGTATGAAAATAAAAATAAATCCCACAATTCGATGAAAGGAAATATGATGAAAGAAAATCTTTCAACCAAGGAAAAAGGTGGTGTAAGAATTGTCAGATGGACAATCATGACACTGACCGTTGCAGAAGGAAACCTGTGTATATGGCAACCCTTCAGGTCAGGTCGACCTCAAGACAGGAGGAGGATATTATGTTAGATACCACTCCAGAAGAGATGAGGAAGGCACAGGCTGGAGATAAAACACTCAAGCCTTGTTTCAGAAAATTGTCAACTTGTCATACAACTCCAGGCAAGGGAGATTTTTACATGAAAAACAAGTTGATGTATAGGAAGGCCGGAACTAGATCCCATGGTCACGGACAGCTGGTTCTTCCAAAAAGATATAGGACAGACTTAATAAGGAGCCTACATGTGAAACCAGATGGGGACCATGAGAAGATAGGTACCATCATTCAAAAGGTGGCTCACAATTATTATTGGCCCAAAGCAAGATGGGACATTGAGAATTTTGTAGAAAGGTGTAGCATAGCACATGAGGGAACACCCACAAGTGGGAACATGGATCAGGACCTGGACACGCCACGGGGCAAAATCAGGCCTGACAATAAAAAGGAAAAATAGATTTGATAAAGTGGACCAAATGGAATGGGAAGCCCCTTTTCACGGACAAGCTTCACTTAACTGTTTTACAATGGCCACTATGCGGAGAGTGCAAAAAGATGTCTTACCCCAGGATAAGCCGACAATCCCTCAATCGGACTTAAACAAACTGGAGGAAGAAGATGTAGAGAGGAAATCTCTCATCAAGAATTTTACGTGGGGAGAAAGCCCCAAAAGAAAACTTGGTAGCGGTCGTTTTGTGAATGATAATTCTGGGAGGAAAAATCATCACTATAAAGCTTCAAGTGGAAGAGACCATACCGGTGCATGGACAAATAGGTCCACACAATTAAAGGTCCATATGTAGCTTTGTTAAGAACGTGGACTGATGAAAAGGCAGAGGAAAACATTACATCTTCATACCAATATGTGAATGAGCTGACCACTCGGTTAAAAACTGGCTGGAAACTTGCCAATGAAAATTTGAAACAAGCCAGGAAGAAACATGCTGCCTATTATAACAGGAAGGCGAAAGACAGAAATTTGGCTGTGGGAGAGAAGGTACTGCTTCTTTTGCCCGGGAGTCAGAATAAGTTACAAATTGGATGGCAGGGTCCATATACAGTTCTAGAGAAGGTGTCTAGAACAAATTATAAGATAGATAAGAAGGGGAAAGAAAAAATCTATCATGTGAATCTCCTGAAGAAATATTTGGAAAGAGAACATCAGGAAGAGACACACTTGTTGACCTTGTCCATCGCCATGGAGATGAAAAAGGAACCACTTTCATCATTTGAATATCCATTACACCCCTGTGAGACAGCAGCACAGGTGAAAATCAGTACACATTTAACGAAAACTCAGAAAGAGAGAGTGCAACAGGTTCTAAATAATCATGCAGAGGTGTTAACAGACCGACCAGGGCATACAAACCTATTGGAATATGATATATGAAATTAATAGACTCCACACCTGTCTGTATGAAACCATATTCGATTCCGTTTGCTAAGGAAAAAGCTTTGAAGGAAGAGATAGACTATCTGTTGAAGGAAGGAATTATTTCGCACAGTGAGTCTTCGTATAGTTCCGGTGTTGTACTTTTAAGGAAGCCCTCTGGAGAACATAGACTCTGTATAGATTACAGGAGACTGAATGCTATTACAGAAGGACAGGTGGATCCATTGCCGGATACAAATCAGCTGTTTGCCAGACTAAATAAAGCTAAATATTTCTCAAAAGTGGATCTGAGTAAAGGATACTATCAGATTCCAGTAAAGCCTGAGGTTAGACCATACCTAGCTTTTAGTACCTCAGAAGGACACTATGAGTTTAATAGATTGCCATTTGGATTGAAGAATGCGCCTAGTGTCTTCTCTAGAATGATGAGAAAATTATTGGATCCTCTGAATAATCCCTGTATAACAAATTTTATGGATGATATCCTTATAGCAACAGAAACATTTGAGGAACACATTGACTCTCTGAACATGCTGTTTGATCGACTTAGGGAGGCAAATTTAACAGCCCGACCAACCAAATGTTGCGTTGGATGTAAAGAATTGGAATTTTTGGGACACACAGTTTATCAGGGAAACATGACCCCTGACCCAAAGAATTTAGAGAAACTACAGAAAGCCCCGAGACCACAAACCAAGAAGGACGTGAGATCCTTTGTCTCATTATGTGGTTTCTACCAGAAGTATATCAAAAACTTTAATTCCATATGTGCACCTTTAACGGAATTGACACGTAAAGGACTTCCAGATCGCATTACATGGACACCACAATGTGAAATGACTTACCAAGAATTGAAGGAAAAGCTCACAAGTAAACCCATTTTGAAATTACCTGACTAAGTCAAGAATTCATAGTAAGGACGGATGCAAGTAATATTGGGCTAGGTGCAACTTTACTACAGAAATCAGATGCATTGGATGGGGAATTAAGCCCAGTGGCATATGCTAGCAGAAAGTTGAATAAAGCTGAAATCAACTACTCAACTAGCGAAAAAGAATGTCTTGCAGTAATATGGGCAATAAAGAAATTCAATATTTATCTATATGGGAAGGCATTTAAGTTGCAAACTGACCACAAACCTTTATCGTTTTTAGCACAGGCTAAGCATGAGAACTCTAGGTTACTCCGATGGTCTTTGCTTCTGGCTCCATATAATTTTAGCATTGAATATATATCTGGAAAAACAAATCTGGGAGCGGATTTTTTAAGCCGCCATCCGTGTGATGAGAATCACCGTAAACCCCAGAAATAATAATAAATTTCTCTATGTGTATATAGAATAAAGGACTGACATATAATGTCTGTTTTAAGAGGGGAAGTGTCATGAAATATTCTAATCCACATATATAAATTATTAGGTAAATATGAAGCCTAACAAATAAAATTAATAAAGAGAAGAGCAATGGTAAAATGACAGTGCTGTCCCAAAGAATGTACTCGAAATCCCCCTTGTTTTCTGCTTCGTCTGCAAATTGTAACGCTTTCACGTTGATAGTAAAGCTTACTGTATTATTACCCGCCTTCTTCAATGAAACGTGTGCTGTATTTCTTGGAAAAGCATTGAGACGTACTGCGTAATGACCTAAATTAACCCTAACATTAATTATACTGCGTTACCAAAACGAACGAACAGATGGACTAAAGGGATAAAAAGAGAAGGGAGAGGCAGAAAGCCGAACACTAAACCCGCTTCGCGCGATACACAATTACTACCATCACGCGTGTAAGTCTACATGCACTAATTTTTTTTCAGACGGACAGTGATAAAATACACTACCCTTTCCCAGAGTTAGGTTTATAAATCATAACAGACTCTTATTAGAAAAGACAACATTATATGGGTTTACGTTTGAACACATAACAGTACCCAGACAGCACATCTTCTAAACAGGAGATAGAAGAAATTGCATATTTTGAACGCAGCCACGTAGCTCCTTTAAATTAGTATTTTTGGGTTCCTTAGGGTTTGCTGACAAATAATATGTAAAACGTTACGCAAATAGTCCAGGAATTAATAAATTATACCCAAAATAAAATATTGGGGGTGCCTGACAGCATAAAATCATTTCTGCTCATAAAATTTTTTTTATAACGTGTTTGAAAAAACCTTACGTTACATAAATAGCCTACCATGTAAACTCCAAATTGATTGGAGCGCAACAAATGAAAGCCTAACCACGATTGGTCGGGCTATAAATACTATCTTGGTTGTTGGGGGAGACGGGAAAAGATAACATTTTTTCAAACACTTGTCGAAACGTGGCTCATTGGCCAGTCTCGCTGATATACACACTTGGGAGCGTTAGTTCGAGACCACTAATTCAAATAAGCTTGATAAAGCGACAGTACGTTGAAGCCAGCTCACATTTTTGCTAAAATAAAAGCCTGGAACATAGGCAGAACGGAATTTGTGCCAGTTTGTGCCAGAATTCATTGCTAATCAACGTATCTGTGTTTATTTCCATGAAATTGTGGGACAGTGGTCTTGATGGTAGTGAGCAGCACCTGGTCAGAGATTTGCTGAATCCAGAGTCGGACAGCATACTCCTTGGTCTTTTTAGCTATCAGTGAGGTGTCTCCTGAGCCCAGAGGAGAATTCGAGCAGAGGAGTCCTTTCCTGCCGCCATCACTAAAGATAAGCAGAGTTGGCCAGCTGAGCTCAACATTATGTCCCCTCATCTTGAAATAACTTTATAAAAATTAACATTAAGAGGGGAATTTACTTGTCTTAAAATCAGGAACTGTGAACATCTACAATAATGGTCCCTAAAGACAAACTATTGAAGTCATGATGACAAATACCAACAGAGCTTGAACAAAACAAAACCAGTATTACCTCATTTTACCACTACACAATTGACACACATAGAACATTGGTAATAATATATGTCACTACAATATTCATATTAAATACATTCTGTACATAACTTGTAATTTAAATTGATTGTGATTCCTGGTTCCCTTGTAGTTGAATCAGGACACATATTCATTCATGCCAGTAATGAATACATATTGTTATTTGAAACGTTACTAGTGACTTCTTTAAGCTATTCTCATAGAGTGTTATATGTATGTGAGTGTCACAGTGTTGTTAAGAGTAGTGGATTAAATTAAATTGTTTATCTGTCTGTTGTTGTGACTTACACTTCACCATACTCATACCCTAGACACATAACGTAGCATCACACTATTCCAGAATAATTCTGACTGAGATAAAGAGATATGTGGTAGCAAGTAAGGTTATCTATAATACACTACTTTTAATAGATATAGATACCTTCACAGCTGATCTCAGTCAGTACACTAAGTCCCCTATAAATATTTATAACATCCCACTTCACCACACCCAATTTGGGTTGATCTTTTAAAAAAATCCTCCGGTCAGGAAGCATATGACGCATCTCAGAAAAGGATGAATGGAGAGCAACAGTGTAAACAGGAAAAGATGCAGACTATGTTTTAAATGGTAAGAAACACACAGACTCCGATACTGCAGAACCATCCTATACATTACTGTGGCAGCCTACTCTTGCATTGTTTTAAGTACGTCACTGCCTTCTTTCCTACCCAGGTTCATTACTTCAACGGTGAACGACGAAACGTATAAACAGTGTCACACCACACATGTATCCACGTAACTCTGTATGAAGATGGCTAAGTTTGTCATGGACCAGTTTGTGTGTTGTACTTTGTCTTGGTGAATGACTGATGTCAATGCTGCCTGAGGTTGGTCTCGGCATCACAATTCTATACGTTTTGCCTCAAGCGTTGGTGACTGACTTCCCCGAATGTTGGCCGTTTATATACAATACACATTTAGTGACCACATAATACCACGTAGCAACTCTAGTACAAACATGGGAACGCCGCATTCAACTGGAACAAATGTTTATTTACACTATGTATAACAAATGTCGTCGGTGACCCCTCCAACAATCTGGGTCCATCCGACTCTCCTCTCTTGAACACTATTAGCTTCCATACACCCATGTAATTCAGAGTTTCACTGTCTTATCCATATTGTCCCTTTGAGGACAGTGCAGGTATATTATTGGAATGCGCTCAGGTTATTAAGATAGTTATACCGGACTGACTCCGGGGAATGTAACTTTTCCTGATTATGGTGGCCGCTATCTTAGTACACTTATCCACCATCGAATTGTCATAACTAGTTTACCCTACGTACCCTTCCTTCAGAATAAAGCTTCACCGCTCCTTCCTCCTTGTACTATTGTCGGAACTCGTCAGCCTATCTATCTATGGAGGCTTATGTCTACACAACCCGGACTTGGGATATCTAAGAGACAATACATAGTCTCCTTTAACTAGTGGTCGCCTTCAATATGGCTGCCCTGCTTCTGTTCCGACGTCTCTCACGCTTCTGCCTGATGCTGAGAAAAACGTGCCTAACCTCTTTCTGTTTTTGACCCTTCCTACGCGCATAATTTCCGTACATCCCTTTTTTTCTACCTCGTCTATAGCAACTCATGTTAGACTTCTCATTCTTCTTACCCTTACTGCCACATTACCAAGAAGAGACCCAGTGATAATTTTCAGACTAAGAACCGGCCATTGCAGAATCAAATATCATCTGTACAACGAATTGAAAATCGGACAGACAGATATGTGCCCATGTGGGTAGGACAAACAGACAGATGTGTGCCCATGTGGGGAGGACAAACAGACAGATATGTGCCCATGTGGGTAGGACAAACAGACAGATATGTGCCCATGTGGGTAGGACAAACAGACAGATATGTGCCCATGTGGGTAGGACAAACAGACAGATATGTGCCCATGTGGGTAGGACAAACAGACAGATATGTGCCCATGTGGGTAGGACAAACAGACAGATATGTGCCCATGTGGGTAGGACAAACAGACAGATGTGTGCCCATGTGGGGAGGACAAACAGACAGATATGTGCCCATGTGGGGAGGACAAACAGACAATAGAACATGTGCTCTAAGACTATGCTCCACGAGAGGAGAAGGGTGGCAGCGTGACCTTCTCCAACCCAGCTGAGAGAGAAACTGTATGGTGACGAGAGAAACTGTATGGTGACGAGAGAAACTGTATGGTGACGAGAGAAACTGTATGGTGACGAGAGAAACTGTATGGTGACGAGAGAAACTGTATGGTGACGAGAGAAACTGTATGGTGACGAGAGAAACAGTATGGTGACGAGAGAAACTGTATGGTGACGAGAGAAACTGTATGGTGATGAGAGAAACTGTATGGTGACGAGAGAAACTGTATGGTGATGAGAGAAACTGTATGGTGACGAGAGAAACTGTATGGTGACGAGAGAAACTGTATGGTGACGAGAGAAACTGTATGGTGACGAGAGAAACTGTAAGGTGACGAGAGAAACTGTATGGTGACGAGAGAAACTGTATAGTGACGAGAGAAACTGTATGGTGACGAGAGAAACTGTATGGTGACGAGAGAAACTGTATGGTGACGAGAGAAACTGTATGGTGACGAGAGAAACTGTACGGTGACGAGAGAAACTGTATGGTGACGAGAGAAACTGTATGGTGACGAGAGAAACTGTATGGTGACGAGAGAAACTGTATGGTGAAGCCTGAGACGGACTCCCAGCGTTATAAGAGAGATAGATGTGCTTTATTTAGAGCGAACGAAGAGGAAAAACATAATATACGAATGTTAATAATGCCGAACTGATGGACATAACCTGATAAAACTCCAGTCGAGCAAGAGGTGTGAAAAACCACTGGCTTTGGGTATGACGGGAGCCGTGGAAGCACAGTGGTTAGTGCACTGGCTTCCTAGCTCGGTGGTCCATGGTTCGTTCCCCAGTTGAGGTGAGATTTTTTTAGACCGCAAACCCAGCCTCATAAATTGGGTACCAGAGGAACTCTGGGAAGGTTAAGGCGGCCGGCGTGATCAACCCTAGTGTGCCGATGGTCGAGATAATATGGGCCTAACACCATATTTTCAATATGCCTCAATGGGCGTGCAACGGGATCCTTTTGGGTATGACACACATTAATACAAACAGCTGGCAGCATTACAAGGCAGTCGTTGTTATCGAATTCCCAGGTACGAGAAATAGACGTAGACTAACAAGAAGAAAAAAAACATACACACACACACACGGTGAAGAGAGCTGGAGATATACATGACAGGGATAAAGAACACATGGACAGATCTTGAACGGATGGTACCAGGACATGATAGTGACGCATATTTTTGTTAAGGGCATGTGCTCCATCGGGATCTGATAAGCACTGTACTGTCTTCTTGTGAATCTCCAGGAACTTCACGGGGCGTCGTATATATATATATATATATATATATATATATATATATATATATATATATATATATATATATATATATATATGACGTATAATGGAAATATAGCCTACAGTATCCGACAGCCTTTCGTGACTTCGTGGCGTTCTATGATTCGTTAGCAAAGTCAAGCATTTGACAGCCTGCATTACTCACCTTTAATCCACGCCTCTTTTCTTTGAGACGTAAACAAACAGACATATTACCAACTTTCGCGACGTGCCAGCATAACAGGGAGCGAACTCTGGTTTGTTTACCTGAGTTTCTCACGCAAGCGGATCTGTCAATCATCAAGATAGCAGACAGACGCACGTGGGATAACACCGGATTTTCGAAGTAGTTGCACGGGCAAAAACATTTTCCCCGTGTACTCTTTGATGTTCGTACTCAGGGAGAGATAACGCTTTGATCTCGAGAAAAGGGGGGGGGGGGGGAAATCTCGGAAGGAAGCCCGCTACACGGTTTAAGCCTCTGTTGTCGGTTAGCAACGCCGAACAGAGCGACCGTAAACCTTTTATCTGGGGGGAAACGTAGTTTTCAGATTTCTCTCTAGGAAACAGAGTGTGAAAATTAACATCCTCTAGAGATCATAATAACATGATGTATATAAACTGTGGATCCTCAAATCGGTTATCAGTTGTCGCTCATAATTTTTCGGAGAGTCTAAACACGTTATCTAGAACCATTGTGAATAGATGTGTTAATAGTTTCGTGGGGATTTCATTCTGAATTTCTGGTAATATAAATTTGTGCTTAAGCGTATTAAAGTGTTAAAAGTTTTATCATCTTAAATTCACTGTGATTTTCTAGGTGTTAGAACCAGTGGAAAATAACGCGTAGCTATTTGTGTGCCAGTTGTTCAGTAATGATAATTTTACCACCCGCTGTATCACACAGAAAGATACGGTTTAGCTGACTGAATTAAAATGCTAGGTGACTGATAATGGGCCTTAGAATTCACGTTATATTGCATTTTGTGTAATTTTAGTAAGTGACTGTTGTTTAAATATCATACGACTAAACCAACAGACGCCGACATCTAATAGCTATTTAGCGACGGGCGATATTTGTTAAAGTGCACGTATGGATAATTAAATAATAACTGACATTGTATGCTGATTGTTAGCGAGCGCAGAAGGAGCGGGGAGGTCACATACCTTCACCTGATCTAGAGACGCCGCGCTGGCGATAACTGACCAGATAGGAATAGGCTAGAGACACCGTGTGCTTACATGTAGATATTTTATTAGCAGTAATTTTTTCATAATGTTTCTCTATCCTTAGGCATGACCTGATCAAACGGCGACCAGCGGTCTTTATTTTGGCCTTTATTTTTGGTCTAATTTGGTCCATTGTGGTCTATGTTGGGCCTTTTCTCCATTTACTGATTGGATTAAAGTTGTCTTCTTTTGGCTTACGCGTCTTCAAGTTCAGTTGTGAACAGGACCGGCCACATAGACTAACTGACATTTTAAAGAGTAAAATTAACTGGACTATAAACATCAGAAATTATTTATTCAGTTTTATCAGCCCATTGTGGAGTAATACCAATAACAGTTCTCCCGACTTTTGATAGTCGTATTGAAGTGGAGTTTTATCTAGAAGAGTTACGCTATTTCAGAATCGGCACTCACCAGAGCCAGCCGCTAGGATTTGCCATCATCATCAATTAACAATAATTAACAGTTTGTAGCAATCAGATGTTTCCCTACTGTTTACTGTGAACACCAGATCTCAGAGAGTTTCTGCATTAACTCTTTCAGTCCCAAGCAAAAAGGTGGGTTTGGCCCAAACAAAAATGGCCATACCAGTATGTTTTTATTGTTTTTGTTTGGAAATAATTTTTTTAAATCTTCATATTCATAAATAACAAAAGTCCATAATGGATGGCTGTACTTTAAGAAAAATAGCGTTTTTGAGTTGTCAAAATTAGAAAACAGCCATAGAAATGATCAAGAGATACGAAAGCCAGTATACTGTTGATTGGGCCAAATGGGTCTAGCGGGAAGTACAGTATACTGGCTCTTGGGGCTTAAAGAGTTAACTATTCGAGGTGACATTTGTTTAACCAGGAATCAACCACCAAATTAGGCGTTCCCCTTATAAAATTTAATTATTGAAAGGAGGGACTGGGGCCAAATTTGGAAAGATATTAACCACAGGAAGCAAAATATATATATTAATATATAGAATAATATAAATATAATATATATATATAATATATTTATATATATATATAAATATACTATATATATATATATAATATATATATATATATATATAAGCATGAATTATATTTCCAAGAGATATTCTTCACCAAGAATAGGGTAAGAAGCGTGATTGAGTGGCCACGTATGACAGAGAGAGAGAGTGAAATATTTTCTTTGTTACAGGAAAAATTGTAACCACTAAATTCTGTTTAACTATTGTTTACTTTATTGGATAAAGTTTAGTAGGAATTTTGTTATTTCTTTACTGCCTATACTGTAACCTAGTGCTAACCTTTAACCTTTGGGGTTATTAACTTGTTGGGTTCTTATCTTCCCAATAAAGGGCTAGGGCACAGGTATTCTGTTATTTTTCTATATATATGTAATTCTGATTTATTTGATCTTTTTTAGATATTCGGTGTTGTAAAGTTTAATGATAATAAACAACAAAAGAACTAAACTTTGTGTGTTGGTCAGACCCATACCTAATTTACCATAGTTTTTTCACGTTTGTGGGTCTTGTTGTGACATAGCTGTGTGAGTGTTTAATTGTCATAACTTATATTTCTAGATATAGGGAGGGGTGCAAGATGTCTTATACTAAATTATAGTCGTAATAGATAGGCTGGACTAGAGAAACTACTCCAGTTCCATGAGACAGATCTTCTAAAAATCGCAAATGTCATCGTTACAGACAGAAAAATCACAAATGTCATCGTTACAGACAGAAAAGTCGCAAATGTCACCATTAGAGTCAGAAAAGTCGCAAATGTCACCATTACAGACAAAACAGTCCCAAATGTCATCATAAAAGACAGAAAGTCGCAAATGTCACTATTAGAGAAAGAAAAGTCACTGTTAGAAACTGCCCAGCCCACAATGTCTTACCAGAGGGCGTAGAGCTGGGGCAAAAGCTATGGGACTGTCGTGCTGACCTGGAGAAGACTGTGGACTTCGTCCTGGCGATAGACCTGCAGATTTAGCATGACTTAAAACTGAACGTAGAAAAAGAAGCAAACCAAAAAGAACTATCCATCTGACGTAAACAGAATGGTAAACGTCCCTAAATAAAGGTATAAATAGTATTTCTTTCAAACAAAATATGAAGCATTTCTTTTCTCTCTTAATGTACAAGAATGCCCCAGATGCTCCTAGAGTTTTTCGAAAACTGTCATAGAAATTCAATGTCTCGACAAAAGCCCACCCACAGGGCCCCGCCCTTACATCGCCACGGTCGAACAAGCCCACAAACTGATATACCTCGAGAAAACCCACACAAAGTTCTGAGCATTATGAAAGCCCATAAAACGATAAATGATTACAAAGTTTATCCAAATAAAACGCCTTCGAGAATCCAACTGCGCGTTTAAACTATGCCATTTTTGTAACGGGCCACTTGTCAGTGTAATAATGGCGCCAGCATGTTTACTCTTTCTGAAGACGATTTGTAGTCCGAGACAAGGTTTCGTTGGGAGGGGGGGGGGGGGGGAGAGGTGAAGGAGCCTGTGTCTGACTCGTGTGACGCGAATCCAGACAGATCTGCTTTACAATAATTCTACAGTTTGTCTCATCCTTAACTTCTCATCCTTGAAACACAATTGAGAACTTTTCATTGCTACTGAGCTATCATAAAATAAAGCCCATAAGGCCCACGAACATAAGTGTACAGAGAAATATATTTAAAAAATGTCCATACAATATCAGTACAAGAATTTAATTAAAAAAAAACAAAAAAAAACTACCAGTTAACAAAACCAACAAACGCCCAGTAGATACATTTAAAAGAATATCAATAGCGAGAGGGGGGCGGCAATATAGTATCATGGAAAAGGATACATTACAAACACCATAGACATTAAACAATGCTACAACAAACGGCAGATAAATTACAGCCTGGAAGAGCCAACACACACACACAAAAACAACAATGCAATAAGCTATATAGAATAAGGAACACTATATGCCTTTATGGGACCCAAAGATGCAGCAATAGAGAATGCAGTCAGCGACCCATAGCTTGACTGCTTGCATCAGGGTCAGCGAACCAGAGCTGACCAAGACCCTACTCCACCTCCACGTGATAGTCCTGGAAACAGGCTGCATCACTGCAGTCTGGCTGAGAGAGTAGGGATCGAATAGGGAAGGCAAACCCGGTCCCAAAAAAATGCCGTGCTGAAGTTGGATGTGTCGGCCGAAAAGTGCAGATATCACAGCTCCGGCGTAAACAGACACAACGCAACCAACGTCCTTTTCAGGACAAACGAGGAAGAAGAAGATATGCCCTTATTATAACCCGGATAGGGTTGTACTGGGTATCCCTTGCACACAATAAACACCAGTTTTCAAATGCTTACTTACTTACTTAGTCGTTCCCCTTCTACCGTGAGGTGTAGAGGTATGTTTTCAAATGCACGGACCAAAAACCAAACCAAACGATATATATTAAACAGCATGGTAAGGGGTGCTGCATATACTCTATAAGAAATTCGAGCAGCTAACCCGTCAAAATATGAAATAACTGTGTTGTGCCCTTTCTGCTGCATGTCCTGATGACAGCATTAATTCTCCTGTGGTTATTTCATTTCTTTCTTTGTAGTCAAGGTTATCATGACTTACGGTCAATGGTTAACGCGCCATGAAAAAATGGTAAGGCCTGCGTGCTCTTTTAATGGATGTTGAATTTAGCATTAAGGGTGTATTGCACGCCTTTTCCTCATTTTCCCGAAAAGCTGAAGGAACGTTTTCATTGTTGGTTACAGACGTTTCAGTAAGACAGTCCTGTTGACAGAATGAAACGACACAGAAATAAATGTCAGACATTGCAGCCTAGAAGAAAAAAACACAAAAGGAAAAACAGGTTTAATATGCTATATAGTATTGTTGTTGTTGTTGTTTAAGAGCTTCTCGCTCTTTTCCATCCAATACTAAGTTGAAGACTCCTTGGTATTATCTACAGTGTAAATTTAGCCTTTTCCTGTGGCTTTTCTGCCATTTCCGAAACGTGTTGAGTTGAAGTCATGAGCTCCAGTTTCTCCAGCTTGGCTTGCATTTAAAGGATCGTCACATCTGATCCCAAGCTCGGAGTAAGAAGTGTGTGGCACACTGCGCATTCCCCGCCATCCAAGGGGGCTCTCCAACTATGCAGAGCTAAAATACTGTGCTCTGGTTCTGGGCTCTCCCAAGGAATTGTCACGTCCTGAACAAAGCAACTTTTCAGCTTCCCCTGCTTATCACTGGGTCTATAGTAAGCTCCTCCTGCATGCAGTCAACCAGGTCAATGCCAAAGAATCCCACCTGGGGCTCAAGTGACTGCTCCAAGCTTAGTGTGCAGTACTAGGTTCTCAACAAGTTTCACCACGGGGGAATCCCTGGAAGTGTGTGGATGATTTCAAGAGTCAATGGGGGTATAATTAGCCTCACAGGCAGAGGTTCACTTCCACATATGTACATTGTAGCATTATGCATAGCTGGCGGTCATATATCAAAATGGCGAAAGACTTCTAGAACTTTGTGAAATATCAAACCTCGTTGTGGCAGACACCATCTTTCCACATAAGAATATCCACAAGATAACATGGAATTCACCTGATGGCAGAACTAAGAACCAGATAGATCACTTCTGCATAAGCGCAAAATTTCGCTCATCAGTTCAGGACGTCAGAGCATACAGAGGTGCAGAGATCGGAAGCGATCATAACCTCTGCATAGCTAAACTGAGAATTAAACTGAAGAAGTTATACCAACAGAATAAAAATAGAAAAATAGATGTACACAGACTGCAATCAAATGATATAAAGGAGGAATATAATGTCAAAATGAACAACTATTTCGATGCTTTAGGCAAAATTGACAACGATATCACCACCAAGACAATCGATACTAAATGGGAACAACTGAGAACAGCAATGACAGAAGCAGCAGTAGCGACCACCGGATACCTAGTACATAAAAAAGAAAAAATGGATGAGAGAAGATACTTGGGATAAAATACAAGAAAGGAAAACAGCAAAACTTAAACTACTAGCGGCAAGTACACATAATGCAGTTGAATCTTGCTAACTAACTTATAACTTGTTAAATAAAGAAGTGAAGACAAAAACTAGAAGAGATAAAAGACATTTCATCAATGAACTGGCCGTAGAAGCTGAAAATGCTGCAAGAACTGGTAATAGTAAGTGCCTTTATCAAATTACAAAACAACTATGTCACCAGCCTACTGCTATGGAAACACATGTTAAAGGTAAATTAGGGAATTCAATACCAACAGAAAAAGAACAAATGAAGAGATGGGCTGATCACTTCATGGAGGTGCTAAACATACCACCACCAACAGTAACACCTGATTTTAATAATGAAACACCCACAACCACCTTGCCAATAACTTGCGATGAATTCACGCTGGACGAGATCAAAACAAGCCGTTAAAAGATTTAAACATTTTAAAGCTGCTGGAGTTGACGAAATTTCAGGGGAAATGATTAAAGCAGTTAATGACAACAACCTCTTGAGAATTTTAGATATTATAAATGAAGTATGGAGAGAAGAACAACCACCACAACAATGGAAAGACAGTATTATTGTAAAGTTACCGAAGAAAGGTGATCTATCAGACTGTAATAACTGGCGTGGTATATCTCTATTATCAGTACCTGGAAAATTATTATGTTGCATGATGTTAGAAAGACTTAAATTGCATGCTGACGAAAAGATCAGAGAAGAACAAGCGGGTTTCAGGCCGAAACGATCATGTATTGATCAAATATTCACGCTAAGAACAATTATAGAAGAATCAGTGGAAAGGCAATCGCCACTTATTATCACCTTCGTCGATTTTCAAAAAGCCTTTGATAGTCTACACCGCCCATCATTGTGGAAGATACTTACAATCTATGGTTTTCCAACAAAATATGTGAATATAATCAAAGCGCTATATGACAATGCAAGATGTTGTGTTAGAAAAAATAAAGGGAATACAGAATGGTTTACAGTAGAAACAGGGGTGAAACAAGGCTGTATTATGTCACCACTACTTTTTGGAATAGCTATTGATTGGGTTATGAGAAACTATACCCACAATGAACAATTAGGTATAAAATGGACAAATGGAAAATTCCTGGGGGACCTGGATTTCGCAGATGATGTAGCATTCTTAAGTTCAACACCCAGACAATCCCAAGAAGCAGTAAATAATTTGTGTCATCTCTCGGTTAAAATAGGTCTCCAAATAAATGCCTCTAAAACTAAAGCTATGAACTTTTATAACGAGACCTTTGATATCATCTTAAACGGGGAAAAACTACAGAAAGTTGAAAGTTTCAATTATTTAGGCAGTAAAATGACTCAGGATGGTGACACAACAAGAGAAATCCATATTAGAATTACTTTGGCTGCTAGCGCTTTCAATAGATTATCTAACATTTGGAAATTACGATCATTGAATAGACATACCAAGCTTCGTCTGTTTAATTCAAATGTTATCTCAGTGTTAACATACGGCTGTGAGAGTTGGAAAATAACAAAATCATTGGAGAACAAGCTGAATACATTCGAGAACAAATGTCTTAGAAAACTCATGAACATCAGTTGGAAAGAATTCAAGACTAATCGACAAATAAGAGAAGACTCTAGGCAGAAATATGTCTCCGACTATATAAGGAAAAGACGATGGTCATATATCGGTCATGTCCTACGAATGCAAAACAACAGAATACCACTACAGGCGCTCACTTGGGTTCCTGAGGGTAAGAGGAAAAAAGGAAGACCAAAAGAAACACTCAGAAGAACAATAATAAGAGAAGGAAGAACGTTGGGCCTAAATAATGTGCAAGAGCTAAGAGGAGTGGCGTCACAACGAACAACCTGGAGAGCACTGGTTTCTGCCTTATGCGCCGTGTTTGGTGCTTAAAGAATTTATTATTATTAGTCACGGAGTAGGTCGTTCTCTTTTTCGTATTCTCTCTCTCTCTCTCTCTCTCTCTCTCTCTCTCTCTCTATCTCTCTCTCTCTATCTATCTCTCTCTCTCTGCCACTATCTATTTATTTCTTCATTTTTCCACACATAAAATTGTGCCGCGCCACTCCTTAGATTTTTTTTAACCTCTGTTCATACTGCGATCGTGTCATTTCACGGCTAACTTACCATCCTTAAAGGAATAATTATAATCGCTTAAGTTGTTGAAACAGATTGACTTCATACGATAAACGTGAAAGTTATTGTTGACTTTCTACGTAATTCTTTCCGCCAGCAACGCA
The DNA here is from genome assembly GCA_024509875.1 of Oreohelix idahoensis. Classification (NCBI taxonomy): domain Eukaryota; kingdom Metazoa; phylum Mollusca; class Gastropoda; order Stylommatophora; family Oreohelicidae; genus Oreohelix; species Oreohelix idahoensis. The sequence continues at coordinate 625,282 of JAMPIV010002147.1, read as the reverse complement.
TGCCCATCTGGGGCATTGCTTGCTACAAACGCGTTCAGACAGTTTGGCGGAGAATACTAAACGAAGACCAGATGTTTTGTGTGAAAAATGTCGCTGCTTATTCTTCTGGAACCTGCGAAAGTACGGGAGATTATTGCATAAGAACTTCCGTCCAGAAGTTTCTGTAATAATTATTACAGATAAATCCGTCTGGGGAGACAAATTAGCGAGGCCACTATCTTGCAAGTATGAGGTTACAAATCTTATTTAAAACGTTACCTAAGAGTAACGTAAGGAGCCGGGCCATATATGGAGATGAGGTCATTGTTAAGTCCTTTTTGCGCGTGTAATTTAAATGTTGAGCACATCTAAGAAAATATATATATGATTAATTATTTACGCGCTGTCATACACGATGTTGAACACAAAAGCGCAACGCGGTGCGCTCAGGTTTGTTGCCAAAGAACAATTACGTTATGAGGGGAGATGCCTAATGTCCATGACCTGAGACGGTCGTCTTTGGACGGAGCTGATTGTAAGCCCTACTCAAGTTGTGGGTAGGCTCAAGTAAGATATATATTATTTTGCCTTCCTGTGTGGAGTGCTCGTTTTAGCCAACCCTGGCTGGAGTTGTATATCAAGTATTGACACTCCTATATTAATTGTCAAGATCTAGCAGAACAGCGACACGACCTTGTTATGGCGTGCCGCTAGTGTGTCTAGTCTTGCTGGACAAGATATATATGTCCTAACATTGTTTTTTTTTTTGCGGATCTTCAGGGAAGACATCCTGCCTGTTACTCATTATATTCGTAAAGAAGATTACTCATCTCAGAATCCCTAACGGCCGTTCGTTCACCGTCCTTGAAATGTCGGCGGTTGTATAAGTCGATCAAGTTCTTGACTGATTTCATATATTAACAAAGCTATATCTACAATGAAAGTATCTGTATGATTCGACACTGCTATTTGTACTATTGATGACTACTTACTATGATGTCTGCGTCCACGTTCTCGTATAATAAACTGTTGACATTCATAATCAAGTCATGGGTCCAGTTTACCTTACTTGCCACCGTCACAGTTGACATTCGTTCCAGTTACCATTGACCCATCTACATCCCGCCATTATAATATTCGCGTTGAACATTGTAAGTCGGCAATAGAGACTTTAAGCCCGACATTTCTGGCATCGCCCTTGCCAGTAATGTCAGTCTGTTATATCAACTTATAGCACTCCGTAACGGGAAGATGTTACAGTCATGTTTTCAAATGTTAAAATGATATTTTAATAAAACACGCGGGGGAATGTAATAACTAAAGCCCCGACCCACTTCATTCCTTGCTCATGGATTGGATCAAATGAGAGCAAGCAATATACATTCGTTCTGAGTGGAAGCTGATCAGAAAACAAAGTGGACGCGTGGGCAGGAAAACTGCGATATAACGTAGCACAATTCGAGCTATATGACACTGCATTCCAAGATCGTCAAAGTAGACAGCCCAGACAAGCAAAGAAAGAATAGAGTTAGGATTCTGAATTAAAGGACCGAACACAAAAACGTTTTTGAGCATCTTCTGAAACTTCAGTAGAAAACTCGTCAATATTAATGCGGAAACCGGATTCTACATGACTACTCACAAGTCACAGAGGGATTCTAAGTAGAAACAATACCCCAGAGGGGTGCGAGGCATCCATCAAGTTGCAAAGACTATTCTACTGAGCAAGAAGTCTAGATCTCCCAGCTATTGGGGTGAGTTGTAACATATATTTTATATTATGAATTTGACATATTTGAACTGCTGGTGGCTATACAGGTCCACACGAGGCTGGCAACCTCAGCATGTGAAAATAATATTCATGAACCACCAAAGCAAAGTGCTGGTGGCTGCTTTATGTAGTTTTCTCATTGAGAACCAAAAACAGAGGTAGTCCCACGTTCTAAGTGGAGCAAGGAGTGGATAGTGATAACATCTTGTGTATATATTTATTATCATTTGTAATAAGTTAAATGTATACTTAGACATGTTCACCCAGGCACACGCCATTGCATTCTCCGCTGTCCAGACACACTTTTCGCTCAGACTAACTGAAACTAATGGTGAATTTTTGTCATATCCACATAGCTATAACATATACTCAGAGGGGATAAAATTGCTGAGAAAAAGAGTCGTTGGAAGAGACGGCGGGAAGGCGCCTGTTTAGTATCACAGAACATAAAACTTAGCAGAGGCCTTTGTTTTCTTTTAAAGTTCGTGGTACGAGTCTAGAAGACCATTTGTGATACCAGTCTACGATACAAGTTTGGAAGACGAATCTGTGGCCCAGAGCTTGTAATCAACACTAGACGCCTACCTTCAACGGCGCATTGAAGATACTCGCATTGACCAGGAGCGGTTACCTCTTGCACTCACGTTTTGGGACATGTCCTCGCCACAGAAATGGTAAATTGACGGAGCAGTAAGCAGCAACAACAACCCTTCATCTTATCAGGCCAGAACCAAATGAACACTTTAATAATTTATTTCCAGCGAAGTTTAAGTGAAGAAACCAACATTAACTCATCAATCATTTAATATTTTACTTTTGTTAACAGATAATTGATCATTACATTTGTAATGTTTTTACAAATTCATAACTGATTCAGTTATTACAGAGAGAAGTGCACACGTATGAACCTGTAGTTTCATAGATATACGAGCTAATAAAGTAGCATTTTACTGTTAAATCAGTCGGGGGCTTGAACGAGCTAAATAATATACACAATATATCTCTTCACAAAAGGAGGCGGGCAGAAAATAAGTTAACTTTGCTAAGATACAATCAGCATTGTTCTTGACTTCTGAATATCTTGTGAAAACTCCATTAAGATAGAAGCATCATCATTCTTCTATTTACCAATCTGCCAAGAGTAATCTTGAGTGAATTTAGTACCTTCGAAGTACTTTTTGGTCATTGTTGGACCACTATTGCAAAACAGGGGAGGCATCCCGTGACAGCTTTGTGCAAGGAAGCCATCCGCAATGATGACCCCATGCTCCATAAGGAGCGGAAAAGGAGATGGTGATGATAGTGGTGAAGATATTTTTTGGGGTTTCCATGGGGTGTTTTACCTTCTTGTGGCGCTCTTTTCAACCTAATGTGGAATCGGTCGGTTATGGAAGAAACGCACTGCTATTTAAAAATAAGGGACCTGTCAACTGAGTTGTAGAGTTAGTTAAAAACTAACCCCGAAAAGACCTACTAGCTTCTATCGGGGACTGCTAGCTCCTGCTTCTTCTTCTTTGATCCTTAGCCACTGACTGGCATAGCAATCAGTGGCCATCACGCCTAGTGGCATCTTGTAGGGCAGCAACAAACTGTCCCCATTTTGCTCGGTCGGTGGCCATCCTTTGTGCCGTGCCCCAACTCTGGTTCATGCTTTACATCTCTGCCCCCTGTTCTCCGCCAGGTTGTATTTGTTCTGCCTCTCTTTCGCCGTCCTTCTGGGGTCAATAGCATAGCAGTTCTGGTGATGGTGTCAGAGTCCCTTCCGAGGACATGCCTACCCAGTTCTAGCGTCTGCCCCCATTGATGGTGTGTATGCCTTTTTGACTGCACAGTGTAAGCAGTTCCTGGTTTGAGATGATATTCGGCCGAAAAATCCGAAGAATTGTCCTTAGGCAGGTTGTGTGGTTGTGTGGTTGTGTGGTTGTGTGAAAAGATGATAATTTTGGACATTTCCTGTTGTTAATCTCCAGCACTCCACGCCATACAAAAGTACAGAAAGTGCGCAACTCTCGAACCCAGCACCTTTGCCGCGAGAGACCAGGGTTCTAACCACTCTGCCAATCGGATGCTCATTGAGTGAAGTACGTTACCCTTGACAAGAAAGGGTTTAAGCGTAAAATGTGAGAACAAAACGTATTCATGTAGGCCCCTGCTTGCTCTAACCAATCTGCCGATCGGCCGCTCACAAAAACAGTAGACAGAAAAAAAAAAAGAATTAATCCAACTGCGTTTTTCTAAGGAAACAAATATCTAAGAAAGATCGTATGGCTTAGTTGTTTGAAGAAACACCTTGATTAAATTGGCACATCACTGTTAACCACCCGACACCCGCGACTTTCAAATATGAAACACGATCTATATTCGCAGTTCATTATTTCCCACTTTGATGAAGTTATTTTCGCCTTATTTTACGTACTTTATGGTTACTATATATAAAATCGGCTGGGTCAATACCAGTCAAAATTTGAAAGATTATAATGTACCACGAAATGGAGCTTCATGCAAAGTTTCAGGTCTCTACGATAAGTGAAAAATAAGAGATTCTGAGCGTCAAAGACTTGAAACGCGACAAATATACGAGTATAAGCATCATTTGAAGTTAAATAAAAGTTGTTAAATAACACAAATAGATAAGAAAGATTTAATTTGTCACTGGTAAATACAGCGAGAAAATAAGTAGGCCCCTACCTGGTACTACTTACTTTCATTCACTATTCCCAAGGTTAGGTTTATCCCCGCTATTAATATTAGACTAGACCCATATGAACAAGTATAACCAGCACACGCAATAGGAGATATAACAACACATATTAACACCTACAACTTGCCGTGAATCCTGATGTGTGTCCTTCAGTAAAAAAAACTATACCGGGTACCTATTTCCCCCATAAAACTATCTATATATATATATATATATATATATATATATATATATATATATATATATATATATATATATATATATATATATATATATATATATATATATATATATATATATATGGGCCTCAGTATACGCCCATTTCAATAACTTTGAATCACAGAATAGAGTAAAATGAAATTGCGCGCTTCCGATGAATCAGCCGAGTACAGGTAAGATTTTATTTTTTTAAAATTTCCGGCTACGTTTCCATCCCACGCCCAACGAAAGAAAACCACGGCCAGGTAATTCACAAAAGTGGCTCTTTGAAGAGTGTGTAGTCGATGTAGGTTGTTAAACCGAGGCTCGTATCACTTGTAAGCTGTGTCACGATGGTTTAACTGAGTTGTGACCAGTGGCGTATTCTCTATGTGTGCTGTGCGTGCTGCGCACACCTATGCCCGAAGGAAAATAAAAATTTAATGTATTATTCTATAAAATATTTCTCTTATAATGTTCTGCTTTCGGACCGCACGCATCAGGATAACGGATTTTCCCGCATAGAATCTACGAGTACATCTAGTTTCAGTTTCCCCGACGCGCTTTATAGTGCAGTTTTTTTGGTTGGTAGCAATCGCCCGAAATTTCTCGGGTAATTCCGTCACTGTGTGCTGCTCCTTTCGGATTTACGTTGGAATACTGGTTTGTGTGGATCTGGGTCATGGCCAGATACGTCAATACAATACGAACATGCGTGCGGTGGTCTTGCAGCTCTCGGGTTGTAAAAATCGGTTGTGTCCGTCCAGTGTTTTTTGTGATTAATTTTTGTTAGTTGCCGGGAATGCAGATTATTACAGTGACAGTGAGTTTCAAGTTGTAAGTTAATCAGTATTTCGGAGATAATTGACATATACCCCTAATAACTATCGTTGCGTAATTGAATATAGTTGGTTTTTAAATTAAGAGGGGAAGAAGTTAAATAGTAGGCGTACATATTCATTTTAAGTAGCAGCACACCTAGCTCGCATTACCAGGATACGCCATTGGTTGTGACGGGAAAACTCGGCAGCTTATAAGAATGAACGAATGCAAGAATCCATAATCATTTAATTTACAATGGCGCACTAAAGGATAAGGGGATGCAAAGGGGCAGTCCGCCCCCGGGGGGGGGGGGAACAACCAGGACTAGGGTGTAATCGGACACTATTATGATAGTAAAAAAAGGTAGTCCCATAGCAGATACTGTCGTAGGGGAGTGAGGTGTTAGAGACTTCACTATACTAGATCCAGCATCGAGAGGTGGGGCGATCAGTTCCCTTCCTAGTTGCCTTTTCCTTCCCTAACTCAAAGTCAGGTACCCATTTACAACTGGGTAGACTGGAGCGTGTCGATACCGTGATTCGAACGCAGCATCTTTGCCACGAGAGACCAGCGCTCTAACCACTCTGCCAATCGGACGCTCATTATAATGATAAAAATAATAATAGCCCTGTTACCGATGTTGTTTGGGGTGCTGTGTGTTGGTGCTGCTGACTGGCACAGCTGGCAATGTTGATGTCAGAAATGTCGGGCTTACTGGTAGTGGCCGATAGTTGTTTTATATTTGAGCGAATGTCTAGGGTCCGTTAGATTTGTTTAACGTGATGCAACCAACACAACAGTAATGTCAGGGTCATAAGATGAACCAACTGGTAAGACAAGTAAGCTGGAACCATGTAGCACATCAATCACAGTTTATTGAAGACAGGAACATCGACGTCATAGACAGTAAATCATCAAAGGTTATAATGGCAGACATATGCACGTTGATACAAATAATCCATATCTAATTTGACCGGACTCACTAACCCCCCGTCATCTCAAGGACGGTGGAAGCTCTACGGTGACGACTTCTGATATTCCTAGTTGTTTCATTACGAAGATTTAAATAATATATAGGATGTCTTCCATGTAGGTACAGTGTGTTACCATTCATACAATGCTCAGCCGAAGAACCAAAACCCTGGACACCGCGATTATCGTTTGTCTCCTTTCAACCCAGTTCATTTTCACTGAAGCGCGAACTAAAGGATTGACAAGTGGGATCGGCTCACCTATTCGTCTCAGCTCACCTATTTGTCTCCCCAACTTTGTGATTCACTTATCGTGTCTACTTAAACTTTTTCTTTTAAAGAAAACATACCCAGTTGCGCTATTTTGTTCAAATATAGTGCACGAAGGCACGCAAATAATTACACATCTCATAACTGTAGATGTTGTCGTAGATTTTTGATAGGGGAATTAAGACTTGGGTTGGTCCCTTCTGAATAGATTAGAATGAGTGATAGCCACAGTGAGAGATGATAGTAGAAATAGGTTTCCACGAGTGAGATGGTAGAAATCAATAGAGGCTGTCTCTGAAATGGAGAATCTTTTCTCTCTTTTAGCCTATCTTCTACAACAGATCTAGAGGAGTCAGACAGTCTATTGACTACATATATTAATACATATATTACCACTCACGTGCACACACCCACAATTGACGACATGTAGACGCACACACACGTGGAAAAACTATAACAATGATTATATAGATATTTTGGAACGAGCTGACCCGACACACTGATTAAGTTCAAGGGAGTTTTAATTATCAGTAAAATTCCATCACAACACATAAAATTACATCAAAGCATATATAAATAGTCATAACGTCAATGAACTGCTACAATACTGATAGACCCACAGTTATGATCTTTTCCCTCGATGTATAGCCCACAGTCCCGTTAGAAGAGAAGTGATAGCCCAAAGAGTCATGGATACATCTGCTGTAGTCTTATGATTTTCCTTTATAAAGGTATGAATAGGCTTAGATAGTAGTATGATCTATCCTAAGGAAAAATTATACCTGCAGTAGCAACAATTTTCATAAATGGAATTACAAAATGGGTGAATAAATAGTTATCCTAAACATCATTCAGTCTACTTTCACTCGGTTCTTTCATCAGGGTACCCTCACACTTTCTTACCGAATGGCTTGCTGGTGTTCGCCGTTGTGACGACTTGGCCAATCTTCTCTTCATTTTTTTTATTATTTACGTGACATCATTTTTTTCTCATCTTCAATGCATGATCGCAAAGTCTCGGGAATTGTCACTTGCGGAAAATCTCCTAGCGTTCGGTATTTTCTCCTCGCTATTTTTAGATACGACGTCATTGTTGACCAATGACCTCGGTAGCAAGAAACCCGTTTTAATTTAGGACTGCTTAAACTTGGGAGAACCAGTTTAGGTCACTTAGGAAAACATCACGTGACTTTTAACATTATTGATTGGAGCGTCTAAACGAGGCTAAGGTCACATGATGCCCGCTATGGATCACGTGTCGAAGCGGAAATGTCCCGCTAAAAGTGCGCCAACACGGCCATTTTTTCACTTACGCCCCAGGTAACCAAGAAAGCTAGACCTAAACCAGATATCGGCGAATTCTCGCATTAAAAGCACTGAAGCCACGTGTCTAAATTGCGGGTTAGCGTCCATCTTTGAGTAGTCTATGGTGGAGCCTTGCACGACAGTCCAATCTCAGAGCAGAATACGGAGTCGAGCACAGAGAAGGCAAATCCGAACCATTCAAGACCTACCTGGGGCAACGTCAGGAGACCGGAGAACTAACCACGCTTCACTATCAGCCAGGGGCTGAAAAGCTAAGTTCCACGAAAAAGGGAACTCACCATATCAATGCATAGTTTTGTCATCCATGATGAAACACACTTGAATTGTGAGACACACATTACATACCGCAGACACTAATTCCATCGACAATACTATCATTCACCATCTATTCATTTTATTGCAATAAACCAATTGGGTGTATATACTGTACCCCATGCTTTGTTCCTTCCATTAGATGTTGAATATTGTCTATGTTTATCTTCCTTTATAAGGGATCGGGGGGGGGGGGGGGGCCCCGTAAAATATAATATAAATTAAAGAATAATAATAGATAACTGAGAAGGGGACGACGGTAGCGAGAGACCAAATATCTCCTTACAATCTTTTCCAGACCTGTCGAGTTAGGAGAATTTACCCTCTTCGTCACCCTTCGGAAGTGGGAAAACCCAGCAGGGATTCCTTGAGCCAAATCTTCCACATCAGATCTATTATTTCCTCTAAATAATTCTCTTATCCTTTAAACGCTACGTGACAGCCGTCTGGCGCACTGTATGATGCACCGTTTAAATCTATCTATCTTTGGCTGAAGCGGATTCCCAGCTCTGCAGATCGTGGTTTCCTTCACGGGGTCCAGGGAGCGTCCACTTCGTGCGATAGTTTTCTTTACAGATTTAAGTTAGTGTCACTTCACTCCGTTCAGGTAAGAATTAGTTTTAAGCGGGCACACAGTGTCAGAATCACGAGGTTTCCCTTATTTAGGAAGATGACCAGTTGGTAAATTCTTTCAATAGATAATTATTGTTCACACCCACAGTTCGTCAAAATGTCGGAAAGTCAATGATTTGTAATGTTTTACTTGCCACCAGGGCTGAAAGGTACTATGAGGTTTTTCTCTGGAAGAGTTAAATCAGGCTCGATGGGCGCGTTACTTCATTTAACCGTTAAAGTTCTTGTAAAGATTTTACACCAAGTCTTTAAGGAAAATGTTTTAATTCTTCACACATATTTCTCGTGTACTACAACGCTGGCAAAGTTGGGTCAACCCCAGTTTCACTGAATAAAGAAAAACAACATATAAGTACTATACATACTATGTACTCTGATATAACTTACATTATCAACTGCAAGCGGAGGCTTGACTTATCGTTTAAAACCTTCCCGTGAAATAAGTTATATTCATAAAATCAACCATCCTGAATTAGAAATACATACGTATTTCGTCAATACTCAGTGATGATTCTATGCAGTTATAAGTTAGTTTTACAATATTCTCGACTAAGCAGTTAAATTAAATTCATTATAGCTACATGATTTTAAGCTAGAAATTATAATTTATTCTGCTTTCCACTGAAACACGCCACTTAGAGAATATAACAAACTTATAATTAATCACTCTGCACAAAAGAAACTAGTTAAAATGAAATAGGCGATTTATCCCTGAAATCACTCACAAATAATACTAGACATCTAATATAATATTTACCTCAACACAGAATTACTAAGAACTTAAACCACTTCGACCAACTAAATGATGCTTCTATTAACAGAGATTCTTAGGAATCGAACGAGGTCGTTCTCGTCTTGACTGCGGAGTTACTGAGTGAATGAAATCTAAAACTCTGGTTTATAACTTAAACAGACCAAGGATGCGCGCTATTTCAGAACACCCCCCGTCTCCACCTCTCCTATATCTCTCTATCAACACTTCCCACCAACTCAGACGCTGGCCATAACATGCCAAACGTGCGTCTTCACACCTCACGCCCAGGACTGACCGTAGCCGTGAGTGTCATGGAAAAACCAGACGAATGTCTGCCATTCGGTCTCTCGAGAACACATTTCTCACACTATTTTGTCTACTGCCGGGCCTGACACCGAGAAACTTAACCGTAGAGCACCAGATATGTCTGCCATCCCATGTCTATCGAGACGAATCTCACCTATACGCTCGCATCCAGGGGACTGACACGATTATGCAATTATTGCGTTCCCAGTGTATGAGAAAAACGGTAAAGTCAGAATGGGAAAGAAATATATTTTTCGCAAACGAACGAATGCGAAAAATACAGGAAAAGGATAAAAGAGCGATAATAAAGTAGAGGACACGGGTAGAAAAGAAAAGAAATATAGAAAATTTATTGATCATAAATCTCTATGCGACAGAACGTCCCCCCTTTAAGATGTGGAAGCACTCCATGTCTACGTTATGGAAATAAATTTCCTATATCCGTAGCTTCAGGGTGTCTGTCCTCTTCCCTCTCATCTCCCCCCTCCGTCTCTCTCCAATTCCTACTCAAGTCTACTCCCTAAGTTTCCTTTCTCTGGAATGTCTCCCATGCGCGCTTGAAAGAGCGTCGCCGCTTTTGACATTTTTGAAAGATTCCGTGTGATTGCAGTGGAATTTCCCTGCTACTAACGTCATCTTCGTCAATTTTGGCGATCGTCAGGAGATGTTCGGAGGTCGGCACCGGTCTTTCCAAGGATCTCTTTGACAGATTTAAATGGAAAACCTTCTCCTTTCCTTTAATAGAGATCTGGTAGTTAGCCTTAGAAATCTTTTTCAGGACGGTAAACGGCCCTTGCCATCCGATCCTCAGTTGGTTGTTCCCGGTAGGGAGTAACACCAAAACTTTCTCTCCTGCTTCCAGTTCTCTCTCTTTCGCGACTTTCCTGTATCGGTTAGCGTGCTTTGTGCGTGCTCGCTTAAAGTTGGTCGTTGCTAGGTCCCATCCTAGTTTCAACCTTTCCTTTAAATCCGACACATGTTTACTAGCTGAGACAACTGTCTCATCAGCCTTCTGGTCTGTCAGCGACCAAAGTACGGCTTCGAGCGGGCCCTTAATGGGTCTGCCGAATAAAAGCGTGGCTGGCGGAAATCCTGTGGACGTATTAGGAGATTCTCTGTAGCCAAATAAAGCTGCAGGAATACAAAGATCCCAATCGTCAGGTTTCACTTGTGCCAGTTTACTTAGCATCATGTTGAGGTTACCGTTAACACGTTCTACTAGCCCACTTCTGGCCAGAGTGTAAGGCTTAGTGTAGATGTGCTGGTCCCTCAAGATCTTAACGATCTCATCCATCAACATGTTTCGGTATGGAGATCCGTTATCCGTCAACACTTGTTAAGGGAATCCCAACCGAGTAAAAATCTGCACTAGGGCTTCTGCGACATGCTTGGCATCTGCGCATGTTAGCGGGATTGCTTCTGCCCATAACGTGCATGTGTCGGCTAAGGTCAGGATAAACCTGTTCCTTCTTTTAGTCCTTTCTAGGGGTCCTAAAATGTCGATCACAACCCGTTCGAATGGTGTTCCCATTATTGGCATTTCACCCAAAGAGACTGGGGTGTCCGTTGCTTGGGTGGTACACGTTGGCACTGGGCACAGGATTTGACATACCTGATAATATCAGTGTTTACTCCTGGCCACCAATAATGAGTGGTTATCCGTTGATTTGTGGCGTTCTGTCCCATATGTCCGCTAAAGGGAAGAGAGTGCCCCATTTCTAGGATTTGGCTTCTGTACTGTTTCGGTACTAGGAGCTAATTGTAACCTTGGTCAGGCTTGCCCGTTCTGCGATAAAGTACGCCATCCTTAGAAAAAATGTCCCCGTGCTGTCTGGGTTCCTTAGCCATGGGCAGTTTCCTAAAGCAGGGTGCCAAAGTAGGGTCCTTTTGTTGCGCTTCTTTAAGTTCCATAGGTAACAAATTAGGCGCAGGCTCCCATTCCTTCTTGGTTTGCCCTCTTGTAGTTACTGCTGTCACAATCGGCTCTTCCGGTTTCCCAATAAACACGTATCTACCGCCAAGTATGACTGGGTAGATGAGGTCATCCATAACAGCCGTTTTGATCACGCCTCTGACAAACTCAGAGTGGATCTCCACCAATGCGATGGGAAGCGCTGTAGGTGCCTCACTCTTAAGAACTCCACAAAGCTCGACGGTCTCTCCTGTCTCTTGACCGGGTTTAACCAGGTGTCTGGCAACAATGCAATCATAAGAAAGCCCCGTATCAAATAAACAAAAAGTTTGAGAACCGTTCAAAGTAACAGTACCTCGCGTAGAAGGTCTCTCTCCCTCTACAGGTTGGGAATCACTGTCAATAATTCCGCCTTGCGAGACTGTTAGCAAGCATCCTATGCGTTTCGGCTCGGTGTGCTCGCTCTGATCATTAGTCCCGTGCGCAGGGGTTTTCCCTTTGTCACCTTGTCCTCGCTGGCTGCGGTGCCATGAAGAACGGTCGGGTTGATCAGACTGTTTACTGTGCTTGGGGTACTTGTTTTTGTAGAACTTGGATTTTTCAGGAGGGGGGTTTTGAGGTCCAGATTCTCTGTGGTTATTCTGATTAGAAGCATGAGAAGATTGGTCTAGATTATTCTTTCGAAAATGCTCTTCTGTCGGTTTACGTTTTGCGGCCGGTAGTTCAGCCAGCGCATTGTGATATCGCTCAGACTTTTCCAAAATGTCTTCTAGCTTTTCTGCACCTTGCTCAGCTAGAAATCTCCGGGTGTCAGCAGACAAAGTGTTCTTTATTTGTTCTGTTATAACAAATTCCTCAAGACCTTCATAGGTAGAGGGGAGCTGTGAAAGCTCAAGGCACTTTGTCGAATATCCCTTCAAACGAGACGAGAACTGCTGAAAAGTTTCAGAGCTCTCCTTCCTGCTGTTGCGAAACAGTTGCAAAAATTTGCGAGCATTCATTTCAAAGCGCTCCAGTAACGCTTTCTTCAACACATCATAGTTGTCTTGTTGGCTGCTTTCCAGTTTGGCGTAAACATCATACGCACTGCTTTTCAACGCCTGAGAAAGCTTCATATTCCAACGCGACCTCTCTAAACCGTACAGAGTTGCAATTTTCTCAAATTTTTCTAGATACGTGTCAATCTTCTCATTAGGACAAGGGAAAGATTCTAGCGGAAAAGACATAGCAGTGAGATGAGTAGATTGTGCGCTAGGAGGATCAGTTACAGAGGAATGAGAAGAAGACTCTCCATTGCTGGAGATAGAGGCAGCACCACGACTTTGGAATTCTAGAGTTTTAAGAGCCAACTCATGCTGTCTCTCTTCCCTCTCCTTCTCATGCTGTCTCTCCCTCTCCTTCTCTCTTTCCTCATGCTGTCTCTCCCTCTCCTTCTCTCTTTCCTCATGCTGTCTCTCCTTCTCTCTTTCGTTCGCCCTGCGAATTTCCATTTCCTCATCCATCTTCTTCTGCTCTCTAGCTTCAGCTGCTTTCTCTTTCTGCTCCGCATCATATCTCTCAAGTTCGTCCCTGACAAAAGCTTTCACTTCGTCTCCGTACAAACCTTCTTCTCTCGCTTCGTCCCTGAGGATCTGCCTAAGCTTCGCCCTCTCTGCCATAGTAAATAGGTGACTGAGACTTAGACGAGAAAGAAATAAGAAAAAAGATACACTGGTTCCTTACCACTTGCGAGAAAATACCAAAACAAAAGATGATATACTTTAATCTGGGATACCTCCTCCAAAATATATAATGTCTAACTATCTCTGCTATTAATCAGCAATAAAGCACCTAATGCAGACGACTACGCCAAATAAATGGTAGTAAGATTACTCACTAAAAAAATAAGTTGCTACAGTGGAAACAAAATAATTATTGCAAAAATTATAAGAGAAAAAAATCCCTTAATTTTTAATCCACTATCAAGTTCACCCCTGAAGTCAGTTAGGGTAAGGGAGGCAATTACAGGACGTATAGTCTGATCACGCTCCTTAGCTTAGCTCAAACACCCACTTCTTCAGAACCCTGTGACTGTTAGACAGTCACAAACTTTACCAGCGTTTAGTATTACAAAACCATTAATTAGCATATATTCCAACAAAATCAACCTGTAACTCAAATATATATTACTGACAATGCTGTGGAAAAACAATCATTAATTGTGTGGTCAGCACGCCCATAAACAGATCGATTCGTCTAGGGGAAAAATTATTTTTAAAGATATAAAAACTCACAAGACATCACACTCTTACTCTATATCAGAATAAAGAAAATAATCCTGCAGACTAGCTGATATTCGTATTTGCTCAGGACTAGAGTTCAATTTCCGGAAAACGAGCCACCAATCTGTCGTAGATTTTTGATAGGGAAATTAAGACTTGGGTTGGTCCCTTCTGAATAGATTAGAATGAGTGATAGCCACAGTGAGAGATGATAGTAGAAACAGATTTCCACGAGTGAGATGGTAGAAATCAATAGAGGCTGTCTCTGAAATGGAGAATCTTTTCTCTCTTTTAGCCTATCTTCTACAACAGATCTAGAGGAGTCAGACAGTCTATTGACTACATATAATAATACATATATTACCACTCACGTGCACACACCCACAATTGACGACATGTAGACGCACACACACGTGGGAAAACCTGTAGTCTTATGATTTTCCCTTTTAAAGGTATGAACAGGCTTAGATAGTAGTATGATCTATCCTAAGGAAAAATTATACCTGCAGTAGCAACAATTTTCATAAATGGAATTACAAAATGGGTGAATAAATAGTTATCCTAAACATCATTCAGTCTACTTTCACTCGGTTCTTTCATCAGGGTACCCTCACTCACTTTCTTACCGAATGGCTTGCTGGTGTTCGCCGTCTGGCGCACTGTATGATGCACAGTTTAAATCTATCTATCTTTGGCTGAAGCGGATTCCCAGCTCTGCAGATCGTGGTTTCATTCACAGGGTCCTGGGAGCGTCAACTTCGTGTGATAGTTTTCTTTATAGATTTAAGTTAGTGTCACTTCACTCCGTTCAGGTAAGAATTAGTTTTAAGCGGGCACACAGTGTCAGAATCACGAGGTTTCCCTTATTTAGGAAGATGACCAGTTGGTAAATTCTTTCAATAGATAATTATTGTTCACACCCACAGTTCGTCAAAATGTCGGAAAGTCAATGATTTGTAATGTTTTACTTGCCACCAGGGCTGAAAGGTACTATGAGGTTTTTCTCTGGAAGAGTTAAATCAGGCTCGATGGGCCCGTTACTTCATTTAACCGTTAAAGTTCTTGTAAAAATTTTACACCAAGTCTTTAAGGAAAATGTTTTAGTTCTTCACAGATATTTCTCGTGTACTACAATGCTGGCAAAGTTGGGTCACCCCCAGTTTCACTGAATAAAGAAAAACAACATATAAGTACTATACATACTATGTACTCGGATATAACTTACATTATCAACTGCAAGCGGAGGCTTGACTTATCGTTTAAAACATTCCCATGAAATAAGTTATATTCATAAAATCAACCATCCTGAATTAGAAATACATACGTATTTCGTCAATACTCAGTGATGAATCTATGCAGTTATAAGTTAGTTTTACAATATTCTCGACTAAGCAGTTAAATTAAATTCATTATAGCTACATGATTTTAAGCTAGAAATTATAATTTATTCTGCTTTCCACTGAAACACGTCACTTAGAGAATATAACAAACTTATAATTAATCACTCTGCACAAAAGAAATTAGTTAAAATGAAATAGGCGATTTATCCCTGAAATCACTCACAAATAATACTAGACATCTAATATAATATTTACCTCAACACAGAACTACTAAGAACTTAAACCACTTCGACCAACTAAATGATGCTTCTATTAACAGAGATTCTTAGGAATCGAACGAGGTCGTTCTCGTCTTGACTGCGGAGTTACTGAGCGAATGAAATCTAAAACTCTGGTTTATAACTTAAACAGACCAAGGATGCGCGCTATTTCAGAACACCCCCCGTCTCCCGTCTCCTATATCTCTCTATTAACACTTCCCACCAACTCAGACGCTGGCCATAACATGCCAAACGTGCGTCTTTACACCTCACGCCCAGGACTGACCGTAGCCGTGAGTGTCATGGAAAAACCAGACGAATGTCTGCCATTCGGTCTCTCGAGAACACATTTCTCACACTATTTTGTCTACTGCCGGGCCTGACACCGAGAAACTTAACCGCAGAGCGCCAGATATGTCTGCCATCCCATGTCTATCGAGACGAATCTCACCTATACGCTCGCATCCAGGGGACTGACACGATTATGCAATTAATGCGTTCCCAGTGTATGAGAAAAACGGTAAAGTCAGAGTGGGAAAGAAATATATTTTTCGCAAACGAACGAATGCGAAAAATACAGGAAAAGGATAAAAGAGCGATAATAAAGTAGAGGACACGGGTAGAAAAGAAAAGAAATATAGAAAATTTATTGATCATAAATCTCTATGCGACAGAACGTCCCCCCTTTAAGATATGGAAGCACTCCATGTCTACGTTATGGAAATAAATTTCCTATATCCGTAGCTTCAGGGTGTCTGTCCTCTTCCCTCTCATCTCCCCCCTCCGTCTCTCTCCAATTCCTACTCAAGTCTACTCCCAAAGTTTCCTTTCTCTGGAATGTCTCCCATGCGCGCTTGAAAGAGCATCGCCTCTTTTGACATTTTTGAAAGATTCCGTGTGATTGCAGTGGAATTTCCCTGCTACTAACGTCATCTTCGTCAATTTTGGCGATCGTCAGGAGATGTTCGGAGGTCGGCACCGGTCTTTCCAAGGATCTCTTTAACAGATTTAAATGGAAAACCTTCTCCTTTCCTTTAATAGAGATCTGGTAGTTAGCCTTAGAAATCTTTTTCAGGACGGTAAACGGCCCTTGCCATCCGATCCTCAGTTGGTTGTTCAATTCCAAAGACACTACCTGATATCCATCTTAAATTAAACCTTTTGCTCTCGGAATTCCGTTTTTTAATTTGGAAATGTCGCATTCAATCAGTATTTGAGTACTAAGTTATCCGCCCAGCCTTTCTCCTAAATTTCTTCCTCCAGCGAGTGACGCTTATTTTAAAACCTGTCCACTATCCCCAGCTACCTGTACCTCGACCTGCCAAATATTCTTAAATCCAAGCCTTTAGTTTATACGAAGGTCATGCAAGTTAAAAAATTTTCTTCCTCCTTTTTGTCTTGTCCGCAGAGAGAAGCCTGCCTTTAAATTATTATTATTTTATTTTCTATGTATCTATTATCATTATTATTATTGTTATTGTCATTATTTTGTTTACATTTTAATGCATATGTACATATGTAGTATTTTTTTTTATTATTTATTTTGTATTAATTAATTAATTATTATTATTATTTTGGTTAAGACGGATGATGCAGAAGTAAGAGTTGTTATAGGACAATTTTGCCCAAGTCAGCAGCAGACCATGTGGTCTTCGGTCGGACAAAAACTGAGTTGGGAAATGTTGTAAAGAAACTTTAATGCTGACCCTAGGCGTTTCGCGTCAGTTTCTAAATCTATGGAGCACTGTGACTCGTTGAAGATTTACGACCAACGGTATCCGACACCGGTAATTATGGGGACCCGAACAATCACAAATGTCAGCATTGGAGGTCGTCAATAGCAGTTGTTGAAATAGCAGCAAGTGTGTATATGAGTGTGTGTTTGAGATCGATTGTATTTTATTTTCCATTGAGAATATTTTACAAACCGGGACAATCTTATTCTTTAACATTATTGAGGCCAAATTTAATTTTTGCTCTATTTCATCTTGAGAAATCGAATAAACAAGCCTAATAAGCAATGAATGAACAAGCTCGTTAATAACCAAAACTATCCACTAAGAAGTGTCTCTTTTCGGATCCCATTTATTTCCCCTGTTGCGCTATGCACTGGATGAACCAAGACTCTTTCTTTTGTCCCAGGGGACATCCTTTCAGATTACATTTCACGGTCCAGCACGAATTTATTTTAGCCAAGCTGGACCTGAGGTCTTGGCATCATAAATCAGCGAAATCGGACACCTGCTTTTAGCTGAAGTAAATTTAAGTACCCTTTGTTTTGATTATTTTCCGACAAGACGGAAATCTTTCGCGACGGACTCTAAATCTAGGAGGTCTTTGACACCCCTGCAATTTTACGACCCACGGTATTTATGGGACTGTGAAGGTCCGAGATCCGTTGTTGTCAACTTCATTTTAAAACCGAGATGACTACCAAGATATAAACACCATCACTCGAAATCGTAAATAGTAGCAGTAGAAAAACTGTTTGTGTATGTGTGGGTTGTGTGTGTAATGGACTTTTTTTTTCCTTACTGCTAACAATTTTACAAACTGAAAAATAAAACAAAACAAAAAACAAACGTCTTTAACCATTAGTTGAAGGCAAATTTAATTTTGCTCTGTTGATCAAGAGAAATTGAACAAGTATAACATATGTTGGCAAGTACGAATGTGTATGTGAAAAGAATTGTTTTTGTCTATTCGGGGATGCTTTTTTTTTAAATTTTATTTTCGCATTTGTGTTATGGCCTGTTCTCCTCCTGCCCCCCCCTAACCCCCCCCCCCCCCCCCCCCCCCCCGTTATCACTAAAAGAATAAAGAGTACGCTCTATGTTTCCAATTAAAAAAAAATTAAATACAAAAAATTATTCTCCACTTCTTTATTCTCCAAAACTCCAGCATACGATTGATGTAATGTTTACTATCCAGTGGTATTGTTATGTGTAAAATCATAACATATCTATCGATATCGACAAGGCTTGTTTATGGACCAGCTTGTTGATGTACGTTTTCTGGGTTACTCCCGGAAGTACGTCAATGTCTTTTGGACTATTTATTGCAGACGTCTTTGCCGGCTTCACTTAGCAGAAGTGAGCGATACTTCGAGGCCTTTCTTATGTGTTCCTGAGTGTGAACGGACGCATAGTTGTCCAGCTCCTATATGTGTGCTCTATATTTACTACAGCTAGATCGTCCATCTGCTTCATGGAGTCTATGCTGAATTGATATATTAGGACAAGTGAATGCTGTATGTCAAGGAACGAGAGTGGAAATATTAAATAAAGTATGCAGCAACATGTCGAAGACATCTTGTCCACAGTCGACTGAATAGCGACGTTTCATGACTGACTAGGTCATGCCATTGTCGTACATGAATTTTAGATGCATGTTAATTGGAGCTTGTTCAAGTAAATAAATTTATATTTGTCTTCACGTCCAAACCGGCCTTGAAGACTTCTGTACTGTTGTAGACTAAAAAGATATTTTAAAAGTCTACATAAATACTGTTACCGGCATGATGGAATGCCGTGTTGAGTTCACACAAGTAATTGAAGTATTATGGGAGGGACCTCTCCGAAGTTGAATACCCTAGACAAGATATCAAAATAATTAACAACTCATTTTTTTTTTTTTTTTTTTTTTTTTCGTTCGCCCGCTAATACTCGAGGCGAAATCTCAGGTTATTATTTTATGTCTAACCTGACATTGATTTTACGTGAGTATCCCTTTATTTCTTGTACAGAGACAGGTGTCCCTCGCCATTCAGGCAAATACTCGCCGATTTCGGAGGTACCCATTGCAGCTGGGTCGGCTCAGGAGCCGCCAGTCCCTGGTCGACGACACTGCTTCAAATGTCCTCGTCAGGTCTCGAGTTAATCCAGTCCAAATCCCGGTCGACGAAAAATCCTCAAATGCCGTCGCCCGGGTTTGATCCTGTATCACCCGGTCGCCAGAGCGGTGTTATAACCACTACGCTAGCGCGGCTCCTTAACAACTCATAATAGGTATGTGTCATCGTTTCCGCCACCCTTAGATTCCCAAGTCAGACTTATGCCACGTCTTCCCGTCTCATGCCATAGGCTCAAGATCTTTCCATGTCTTCCTCTTTTTCATATCTCTTCTCCAGCTCTCTTCTCCTTGCGTTTTTTTGGGGAGTCTTCCTCTACGTCTCTTGACGCTGGGAATTCCACGAATAAGGACAGCAATCTGTCAACAGGTTACCTCAATGTGTCCTATCCATCACCAGTGTCTTCTTCTCATCTCTTGTTCCACTGGTTCTTGTCACCAGTGTGTACCTGTACAGGTGGTCAAACTTGCTAATTTTTCTCCATTAATTGCTAGTGATGTTTATTTACCTGGAGATTATTTTGAATACCAAAGTTTTCTCTACATGTAGTTGTGCTGTCTCTTGTGCTGCAGGTCTCTGAGGCCATACAATATTGGAGTTGTTATATTATTTACAATACTGGACAATGTGTTTTAAAAATTGGTAGTTGTAACCACTTTGTGTTGCATTTATTTTAATGCATGAATTTTCTTTCCTACCTTATCAGCCAGGATTATTTCCCTTAAGAGTAGTAAATAATGTTTTTTTTTTTTTTAATAACCAAAAGTATCCACTAAGAAGTACAATATCTCTTTTCCGATCCCATTTATTTCCTCTGTTGCGCTACGCACTGGATGAACCAAGACTCTTTCTTTTGTCCCAGGGGACATCCTTTCGGATTACATTTCACGGTCCAGCACGAATTTATTTTAGCCAAGCTGGACCTGAGGTCTTGACAAATCAGCGAAATCGGACACCTGCTTTTAGCTGAAGTAAATTTAAGTGTCCTTTGTTTTGATTATTTTCCAACGAGACGGAAATCTTTCGCGCCGGACTCTAAATCTAGGAGGTCTTTGACACCCCTGCAATTTTACGACCCACGTATTTATGGGACTGTGAAGGTCCGAGATCCGTTGTTGTAGAGTACGCTCTATATTTCCAATAAGTGGGTGTAAGGTTTTTTTTTCTTTCTTTTTCTCTGTTTTGTCTTTTAAATCAACACTATCATTACCAAAAAATGTAAAATGTGTAACCTTTGAGTACTAGAAAGAGTGTGTAAATGAGTGTATGCAAGGTGTGAAAGTAATTTTTTAAAATTTGTTTACAGCTGCACAGTGTATTTTCATTGTTATGCTTATGTTCAAACTATTATTGTCAATGTTTCCATGCATATGTATTTGTCAATTTCAACGGAATGTGAATAAAGAGTTTTAAAAAAAGTTATAGTCGTAAACTATTTTTGAAAGGCATATATTGTCTTACATATCACAATAAATACATTTACAGAGCTATTGTACAAAACACGATCCCAAGAACAACACCAGACACACAAACGAAACTGCTAACGCTATTGTCACAGTACAGATATTTGATTTCGACTTTTAGAAATTTAGCAGTGTTCAAATACCGCCATTTTAACTCACAGATACTTTTTAATGTCTTTCACCAAAAGGCAGGGTCAATAGCACCTGCGTCTATCGTACAACAAAGAAACATTCCTCTGCTTCCTCCAACTTAAGTTAGTGAACTAAACGCTATAAAACCTCCCCCCTTTACTTCTATCTTTCTCTTCGTGCCAGTGCGTGCTAGCCTCTCGGAAGGCTTTAAATAGAATCTGCCCACAAAGCAGGACGGAACACGGACTGGTCACTCTCCTACCCGGGGCTTTCAATAGTGTGCTCTCGCCCCAGTCCGCCAATCTTATCTCTAGGCGCCTATGTTCTGACAGCCGCACGTTTAACTATGGTTTTTTTTCCTGAGAGTGTGTGTGTATCTTCTGGGTTTTTTTACTATGTAATATGCTGTGTGTGTAAAATACACCAACTTTGTTTTAATTTGCACATGTTCTCTTGATCTGGGAGATTTTTTTCTGTCATCATATCTACATTATTGCTCGAAGGCAAGAGTTTCCATCAGCACTAACTAGTGCTCTTCATTAATCAGAAAATTGCCTATTTTGTATTTCTGTAAATAGTTTTCTGCTTCTGTATTATTAATACAACAAAAAAAGATTGTTTTCTATTACTTCGTATTTTATAGTTGAGAGGTTTCTCCAATGAGTTTGGATTTGCCAAAAAAAATAAATAAGTAAATAAATGAAGACAAAATTGAATTCTTGAATGTGACTGTGTCCAAGTGGCTAGAATTCCTGCTATCCGTGGCAAGGTGATCGGTATCAAAATCTAAAACAAAAAAATGCGTCATTATTTTTACTTCTTATTATTTGGTTCGGTGTTTATGACGTTTCAAAGCAGGGCATCTATTTCAAATATTAACCATGTGCCTGGATCAGTCGGTTATATCAGTAGACTATTTTGTAATGTGTGGTAATGTTATGATTAAAATTCATAACAATTGTGTCGGTATAATAGGTAGCTCAACAGGGCTCCTTGTTTGTTTATTTTATACGGAATCATTAATACAAGAAGTGACGTCATCCCGATATGGTTGTTTGGCAGACGTGAAACTAAAAAAGCAGAAGTGAGGTGATTGTCTGCTGAGGGTCTTCTACCATTGTGTGTCATGGCGAGTGGACGCATGTGTTTGAGCTCCTGAATTTCAGTGTATATCCCTGTGTTATTCCATCACTAATACATCAAGATCTTCTGTGAGGTGTATCTAGTTATCTCCATTTACAGGGAGTATAGCTTCTCAGTGTCGAGTGTGAATATGTATTAAAAATGTTAAGAATGAAAAGGACAGCGTTCCAGACATGAACGGACTGCCTAGAGTTATATCGGCGACTGCATATTATATGCCATTGTATGTTGGCCTGAACTGTATTCAAGTGGGAGCTGCGTTGCAGTCTTAATAAAAATGTATACTGTCCACTTCGTCCGTTGTGGCTCAAATAATTCTAATTGATGTTGGCTTGTTTCGGTGTCTGATACGTTTACTATTCTAGAAGTGAACTTGGCCACATGAACCATCCTGTCACTACATATTAATATTAAAGAAAAAAAGACACGTAACAGGCGTATTTCCTGATTATGTATTCATTTATTCATTTTCCTAAAGCGCCCTAGGGAGCATGGATCCACAACCGCAGCCGGTACCCTTTGCAGGCAACCTACATTAGAGCATTCGTGTTCTCTTCCAGTGGTGGTTTCTGTACCAATTAAATAAACATGATGTGGTTGCCACCCAAATGTATGCATTGATCTGTATTATTCCTCCAGATTGTGACTTTTCACTTTGGTTGGTGTTATTGTTCACGTTATTGTGCTTTTCAGTAACTGGTTCCATTCGTCGTTTCTGGTACAGTGTTGTCTGTTAGAGAAAGGTGTTTCTATGTCAATACTAGACGTGTACTCGTTTTAACTATCTCATAGATCCTCAGACATCTCGTCTATTAAAGAAAGGTGTTTCTATGTCAATACTAGACTTGTACTCGTGTTAACTATCTCATAGGTCCTCAGACATCTCGTCTATTAAAGAAAGGTGTATTTATATCAATACTAGACGTGTACTCGTGTTAACTATCTCATCTCGTCTATTCTCGCGAGACATAACGGACCACCGTTGCTGACTATGTAACTAAATAATACTCTTAAAGGGCTTTTTTACAGGCACTCAAGAGAAGTTAAGAAGTAGAAAACAAGATAATACAAAATAACAGCAGTCACAGACTTAGCGGGGACTCGAAGCCTAGATTTGTGTATCTTTATTTCTTACCAGTGCTTGCAACAAAACCCTAATGAAGTGGTCGGAAACCCAGGAGCTTTTGCGGTCTATTTTAAGGATGGTCTATGACGCCTTGACCTGACAAGACTCGAAGTGTGAAAATGTCTGTCTAACGAGTGCCTGTTAATTACCTATATTTATTTATTTAAGTCAGAAAATGTTCCCTGTTAGAGAACAACACACGAATATCTCATTAAGGACATAACGTCACCTTCTTCTTCTTTTTCTTTGATCCTTAGCCGCCGACCGTCAAAGCAGTCAGTGGCCATCACGCCTGGTGGCGTCTTGTAGGGCAACAACAAATTGATTCCACTTTGCTCGGTTGGTGGCCATCCTTCGTTCAGTGCCCCAACTCTGGTTCATTTTTTGCATCTTGGCCTCCACAGTTCTTCACCAAGTTATTTTTGGTTGGCCTCTCTGTCGCTTTCCTTCAGGGGTTTATAGCATAGCTGTTCTTGTGATAGCATCAGGGTATCTTCTGAGGACGTGGCCAACTCAACTCTAGCGTCTGCCAGCTGTGCTGGTGTGCATGTCCTCATGGTTGCTCCGAGAAAGCAGTTCTTGGTTGGTGATGGTATTCGGCCAAAAGATTCAGAAAATTAAGGCAAGAAATAGATTGACAACAAAGTCACAGTCAAGTAAACAGGAACTACACATCAAAACTCAACTCCGACAACTGACTGCAGACCTGACAGTTATATAAATATATAGGTAGGAAAAGAAAGCACTCAGTCCTCCAACAGCGAAACAAAAGGAAAACAAAAGAGACAGATCATCACTGACACATAAAATAAAACAGGAAAATACACAAATTGAATACGCAACAGTGCTAGAATAAACGCACGACGAGACGACTCCATACAACCAGCTAACGGTTCTTTACACGATTTGCCCTTTTCAGGACTTATAACAATGCTAGCAAATAAACAAAAATTTAAAGAAAACGACTGAGATAACAGCATTGCGGTAAAAATTTAATAGCAATTAACAAAAAATACCCAAAGTATAAGCGAAAGATCACACATCTGGTCAGATTTGACGGGATATCGAAAATAAAGTATAAAGAGACTTAACCACGTGATACTGTAAGCTGCGGCTGAGTCCGTCACTAGAGCTACAAAGAAACATTACAAACACAACTGGACTGTAGAACTACAACATCTTGAAGATGAAGTAATAAATGCTAGAAACACTGGAGCGAGGGAAGAAACAATTGAAAACACTCACAGACACTTGCCACGTACGACATTAATATTTTAAATAATTCTCTGCCCGTCATCTTTGACTAGTTAGGGGAGGTAGCTTGCTTACCTTCCAAGGGAAACAATTAAATTATGCAAAGAATATCACACTGAATAAAAAGGTGTTCACATTCTGTAATTTGTATAAATTTATTTTAAACAATTGTATTACACATATCATTTTGTTTCAGGCAGTATATTTGGTTTATTTTTTCTTTAAATATTCTATTTTTTTTTTCTGTGCACATGGTCAAAAACTTTAAAAGATTTTCAACTTGATGCACACTTTAAAGTATTGAATACTTATATATTCTGTCACTCTCACTGTGGATTAACTATAATGCCGTACTGTCGTAGATGTACACATCAGAATGTTTCATCAGCAAATTGCCTTTTTTGTATTTCTGTAAATAGTATTCTGCTTCTGTATTATTAATACAACAAAACAGATTTTTTTTTTTCTATTACTTCGTATTTTATAGTTGAGAGTTTTCTCCAATGAGTTTGGATTTGCTTAAACCAAAAAAAAAAATTAATAATAATAAATAAGTAAATAAATGAAGACAAAATTGAATTCTTGAATGTGACTGTGTCCAAGTGGCTAGAATTCCTGCTATCCGTGGCAAGGTGATAGGTATCAAAATCTAAAACAAAAAATGCGTCATTATTTTTACTTCTTATTATTTGGTTCGGTGTTTATGACGTTTCAAAGCAGGGCATCTATTTCAAATATTAACCATGTGCCTGGATCAGTCGGTTATATCAGTATGCTATTTTGTAATGTGTGATATATTTCATGATTATGTAAGAGTTATGTATTCATTTTCCTAAAGCGCCCTAGGGTTGCAGGCAACCTACATTAGAGCATTCGTGTTCTCTTCCAGTGGTGGTTTCTGTACCAATTAAATAAACATTATGCGGTTGCCATGACAATGTTGACGTCAGCAAGGTCGGGCTTCCTGTAGTGGCCGACAGTTGTATAATATAATGGGCGAATGTCGTGAGTTCTTTAAATATCTATGTCTCTTATGTCACCCACACAACAGTAAAGTTGGGTCAGGAAATAGACCAACGGGTAAGACGAGTTCGTTTCCAACTCATACACAGTTTATTGACGCCAGCAACATAAACATCAGGAACAGTACACTGTCACAAGTTAAAATGGCAAACATGTGGTAATAATCCATGGCAGTAGGTTGCAGAAAAATAGCAGCTCATAACAAATCATATCCATCAGAAAATTGGTTACATTAATAGCAATTCCTTATAAATGATGATGGCCGGTATAATCCATGGCCTTAAGAATATCTTCAATCTCTAATTGGTTGCATACACAGCACCTCGTTCAAAAAACACTCTGGACCCACTCGCTAGACTATCAAAACCGTCTCGAAGCTCTCCCAGATACATACTGCCCGAGATTATAGTTTCTCAGTACAACTCAGTAAAAATCTTCGCTCAAGCGCGAACTAACCGCTTGAGATGTGAGCTCGGCTCATCCGTATTTCTCCCCCAACTACTCAGAACATTTGAACACTTTCTTTATTTTTAAAACTAACAAACACATACTCAGTTGATCTATGTTCCAAAAATATAGTACACAAAGCACCCAAATAAAAAATCATCCCATAACTTTAAACGTGCTTACTAGCGTGTCTATAAAAAATCAGATCCGTACATAAAAATCCCTAACACTTAACTCCCACTCAGAAAACATGACTTAACATTCAAATACAATTTCCTTATTTATTAAGTATATACACTATCTACTCTTGTGCTAAAGGGTGGATGTTGGAAGATGGAATGCAATGGATTTGTAAGTTTTATATATATTATATATATATTACAACAAGTCTTCCAATTATAGGAAAAAAATTATAGATATCAGCTGTGCTGTTAATAAATTATAGAAAATTTATCAGCTGTGCTGTTATCTTGTCTCTCACTACGCTAAATCACTTTTTCTTCATAGACAGTTAATTGCTCACATTTGCCGACGAAAATGGTACTAATGTGTACTCATCTCTTAAAACAGTTATGTCCTTCTTAATTTGATGCACACAAAACCCGCTGATGATCGTTCCTTTAGCCCACCCAAGACTGAGGAGGACTAAGGATGTAGCTCCGATACAATCACTATGCTCCTGCGAAGTTCCAGGCAGCAGGATTGACCCGAACATACGACCTCAGGTTGGATGACACGAATAAACCTGTAACAAGGAAAAAAAGGGGCTAATGTATGTCATCAAGCCCACCTATTTCTAGTGTATATGAGATGAGCGTGTCTCAGGTGTCTGCATGTAGGATGAATGACAACATGGCTCAGTATGATTTAGCAATAGCGAGACATGACAGGTGTGTACTTGCAAAACATTCTTTGTGATAATTCAGTACATGAATACATCCAATAATTTGTACACCGTATGATACAACCGTTTCCTTCCACCTATAATATACCAGGCCATCTCTGATAAGTGCTATACTGGCTGGTAAAGTATACCCTAACAATATTGTTGTTGTTATATGAGTACTAACAAGGACTGTTAGATTATTATTCAGGTTGGAGTTATATGAGTCCTAACAAGGACTGTTAGGTTATTATTCAGGTAGGAGTCATACCAGGAAATACAATCATTATATCTAATTCCCTAAGATATAGTCAGTAAACCTGATACTTTCATAGTAAAACTAAAATCCTATATTAAATATATACAGGTGTAGGCTATTCTCTGGTGGTTTCCTTCTTCAACAGTCATACACAATCATTATACATGATACTATCATGATATAGTCATAGGTTATATTCAGGTTGGAGTTAAATGAGTCCTAACAAGGACTGTTAGGTTATATTTCAGATTGGTTTTCGTCTTCAGCAATCATACCAGGAAATACAATCATTATACCTGATTCCATAAAAATTTAATCATTATACATGATACAGTCATAGTAAAACTAAAATACTAAAGTGATATTATATACAGGTGTAGGTTATTTTCAGGTGGGTTCCTTTTTCAACAGTCATACACAATCATTATACATAATACTATAAAATACAATCCTTATATATGATATAGGCATATTAAAACTCCTAAAAGTTTATAGTAAGTTTACCTACCCTCTAAGATTAATACAAGCCAGATTTTGACTCGACTTAGTGAAGCAAGTTTGCCCGGCATGCAGGTATCAATTTGGCAGCATTCTCTTCTATAGTCTGTCGTTCTAGCTGGTCTTCGAGTTTGTGTGTGTATTTGAATAAAACGCGCACACATATATCTTCTTCGTCCTTCTTCCTCGTTTGACCTGAAAAGGACGTTGGGTTGCGTTTGTAATATAATACATTAAAATACGAAACTACACATTGTAATATAATACATTAGGATACGAAACTACACATGTACGAATATTCTGTAAATAAAGATGGCTGCAAACTGATCACGCTTTACTGTGTGCATTGTGAAACTTGTGTGTGCCTGTGAAGAGGACGTAGTAACGCTTATATACATACATCATAACATTACATGGTGGCAGCGGCCGATACCGGACCGATGCAAAAAGCTACACGATAACACGTTAGTACAGTTTGTTCGGCTAACTTTCGTCGTTGAGGTCAATTATGGCGGCTAAACACTACCGCAGCGCACCCCAAATGCGATTTGCCGGTCGAGATGATAAGAGTGAAGCTTTCCTATTATGGTGCCAACGCATAGATCTCTATTCCAAGACCACTGGTCTGGAAGGTCAAGCCTTAACTCCATATATTCTAGAAGCATTGGACGATGAAGGTTTGAAAATTTACAATAGTTTTGCTACCGCCATGCCCGTTGAGTCGGCAACCGACCCCGTAGCCATATTGGATGAATTTGAAAAACGTCTGATCATAAAGCACACAAACTTTAGAGCGGCAAGATTAGAACTTCACCACCTGCGACAGAAACCTGATGAAAATCTAGATGATTTCTTCACTCACATTAAGGAGAAAACAAGTGTATGTAAATGTAGCAAAGAAGAAGAAAAAGAGCGAATTATTGAACATATCCTTCTTAGCACATCAATGCCAGAGTTCCAGAAATGGCTACTGAGCAAGAGTGATACACTAACTTTACAACAACTTCTAGATGAAGGCAGGAAACACGAGGCACAAACACTAAACATTAAACAAATTCAGCAAGGTACAGAAGCAGCCCATGTGGATGCAGTAACAAGCTATAAACCTAAACACAACAAAGCAACTGGTATTAAGCAACAAGGAAAACACAACACAAGCAGAGGTGCTATGTGTAAATGTTGTGGCCTAAAACACATACAAAACCACTGTCCAGCTAAAGACTCTGCATGTCATTACTGCAGAAAGAGGGGCAACTGGACAAAATTTTGTTTCAAGAGGAAACAAGACAGTGCTCAACACAAAATTCACAGCAGAGAGTCATCAAAACAAACACATTCTATGATGACTGAGGACTTTGACTCCAGTGAAGAAAGTGATCCTTCCACTTTTGATATTGTGAAGGTACTAACTTTCAGTAACGAATCAAAGAGAACGCAGGCTTTCTGCAAGGTAAAATTCAGAATACCAGGGATTAAAATGCACAAAGAAAGATATATTCGTTTCAAGATAGACACAGGTGCCCAAGGAAACACTTTACTCTTAAGAATATTCAGGCAAATCATGCCTGACAAGGTGGATGAGCAAGGATTTCCCACAAGGGATGTAAAAAGTAGGAGTGGCAAGACAAAGCTAAGAGCTTACAATGGAACAAATATAGACTGTTTCGGAGCAGTAACACTTGAATGTTCATACAGAGACTCTGAATGGACATCGTCAACATTTTACTTGGTAGATGTTGAAGGACCTGCAATCTTGGGTTTACCAATGTGCGAAAAGCTGAGTGTGGTAACTATTAACAACATTAAAACTGACAAAAAAGAACATCTTACTCTGCGCATCACTGGAGTAGTGACCTTAAACAGCGATTCCCAGAACAGTTTGACAGAATAGGCAAACTTCCGGGAAAGGCAAGATTTTTTTAAAAAGACAACACTGAACCAAAGATAGACCCACCTAGAAAGTATCCTATACATGTTAACAGAAACTTGCCACAGAACTAGAAAAGATGGTGCAGAATGACGTCATTAGAAAGGTTGAAGAGCATTCTGATTGGCGTAGTAGTATCACAACTGTTTTGAAACAGGATGGTTCTCTTCGGGTTTGCCTTGACCCAAAACATTTAAACAACAGTCTAAAGCGCTGTCCACACAAAATGCATACGGTGGAAGAGATAACTCACAGATTCCACAATGCCAGATATTTTTCTAAACTAGATGCTGTACACGGATACTGGAGTGTTGAGATAGCAGAGGAAAGTCAACTCCTTACAACTTTTCGAACACCATTCGGCAGATATTGTTTCAAGAGACTCCCATTGGGTTTGAATGTATCACAAGACATCTTTCAACAGAAGATTGACAACATTGTTGAGCAATGTTCTGGCACAGTGGCTATTGCGGACGACATTGCAGTATGCGGCAGGTCAGAACAAGAACATGACCGTAACTTGATTAACTTGATGCAAGTAGCACAGGCCCATGGGCTAACATTCGACAGCAAAAAGTATACAATTAAGGCAACGGAGATACAATTTTTTGGATTGCTCTGTCGTGGTTGAGTAAAGTGTAGAGTATTTGTCGAGTTGGACAATAGTAGTGAAATCGACGAGGGATAGTGGACTGACAGAGTTATAGATTACACACACAGAAAGGTGTAAATAGGAGATGGACTTGAGACAACCTGGAAGAAGATTTATCAAAATGATCTCTCTCTCCAAGCCTCAACTCACTTATGTCTGTCTAAGCATCTCCTGCTCTCACTCTTTTCTCTTATCAAACATAGAGATTATAGTAAAGAGCTAAACAAGTTAATTATGGATGAAAAGGGTCGGGAACAGCGCATTAATAAATGTATAAACTTTATTAAAGAAGAAAAGCATGGAATTAATGCATATCATCATACACAGCATAAATTACATCAATAATCAAATAATCATCAATAGTCATCAATAATCATATACACCAACAATAATGCAAATACACACCCACAAACACACACACCACCAACACTCATAAAACCTGTAGAACACGGAGAAAATAACTAAGCTGTCCGACAGAGGGTCCGCTTTCGGGGACCAAAGGCGCTAGCTCCAGAAAGTGTCTTACCGATAAATATCCTTCAAGATGACTGAAGTGAAATACCGAACTTTCCTTGTCGGGCTAAACGTTGGTGACCCCTAATTGCGCGAGGGAACACTGGAAGACGTTGTTTATCTCCTGCTGACCAAATAAACGAACTGAGCGACAGCCTGTCTGTTTTTTTCGTGTGACCAAATGTTAGCTCCAGAAAAGTGCATTACTTGTAGATCCTTCGTGAGGGACTAGCCTACAAAACTTTCCTTGTTGGTGCTAAACGTTGGTGACCGCTACTTGCGTGAGGGGGCTGGAACTCTGTCCATAGATGGCTGCTCATACGTGCGAGGTTTTAAGTATCCAGAAAAATACACCAGAAGAAGTCACTTGAGGACAAAGAGTCCCAGGCGCGCTTATCCGGCGCTAGGCTCTGCTTGGCTGTAAATCCTGTTTAAACTGGTTTAACTGTGGTTTGCTGAGTGCCCCGTTTAGGCACAAAAAGGCGGGTGATATGGAATTCTGCTATAGGCATGCTGGGCGGTTTTGATATTCTGGAAGCCGCAATGCTCTGACTGGTAATCCAATAGGCGAGTAGAGGACTACTGCTGCAATAGATGATTCCAGATTTAGCGTTGGCTCCGTTGTACTGCGTGAGCTTACCTTGGCGTTGATAAAAAGGGGTTTTGATTCAGGAACGGGGTTGACGATTCGTGACGCTAGCGGTATTCAGAAACCCTCTAGATCGAAGAGAATATTTCGTTCTTCGCCTGACTGGAGTCTGCTCTAGCGATTCGGTCTCCATGAAACTGAGACCCAAAAAGAGACACCCTTTTACTTCAAGCAAATAATAAATCACACTAACTTTATACAGAAAGTTTCGCTTCACTATGGGATTAAATTTATTGTAGTTATTGCTATGATAGTTTAGGGCTGTCTTTAATCATGTCTCCTGTTCCTTAAAAATATCAATTATCAACACGCGCCCGCATAGGCTTAATATCTTTTGTACACCCATTACAGCATTTGACATTACACAAATAAATCGTATGTCCCCTTTGGAAAATATATTAGCATTCCGCAAAATGAGTACAAAGAAAATGCAATGTTCTTGCTATAATAATACAGTTGTGGCTAGATCATACGATATAATTATATCTATGCCTGGTGACTGCTTTCAGTGAAAGTTATAGACTAGTGCCTAGCCACACAAGTAAGCATAAAATGATCCTCCCTTGCCACTAGAAATATCTATCAAAAAGGAATAAGTGACTATCTCCTATAATCCAGAGTTATTACCTGCATCTCACTATTCAGTTTTAAAGTGAACAATCCACACCTGACATTATCTTACAGAAATGACAGTTAATTTTTGCTGACTCTTAACCCAATGGTAAGCATTCGTGGGCTGATTCTACGCCTAATATCTGTTATTGTAAGTTTAACATTTAACCCATGATAAACCGTAACAGTTTAAGCACCACTTAATAGGCCGTAGACAGCGCTACCTTATCACTGAATAAATTACTAGGAGAAGTCCTCAGAAATAAATTCACTTTCCTAACAGATATATAAAAGCTAACATGAATCTAATATAATAATTATAAGATATGTCAACTCACCCCGAAAATGACTAGAACATAGGCAAACACATTCTAGTATTGTGTTAAAGTTTGCCTTATCTCATGATGGTCATCTACGGGCCAGGAATATACACGAATGTCTTTGTCTATTAAACCCATCACTCTTATAGATTACAAAGGACGCTCCCCCCGGACACCTGGCCTGCATATTTCTTCAGAGGTATCGGCGTAATCGTAATACCGGGTAAGACAAAGGTTTCAGAAGCAACGACTTTGCGAAAATTCCCCCAGAGAGACAATCATAATATTATGTGCTCTTTGCTCATCTAGGGGCAAACAACCCACTAGCTGACCGCGATTGTTATCTCCCCCTGAAACCGATCACACTCGTTACCCAGGCCTCAAAGAGTACTAGCCGCTCGTGATCAAACGTTTTAAAGCGACCAGAGAAATTCCCCTGTTCGGACCACAGGGGCGTTTAGGTAACATTACGTTATCGCTACGCTGACTGTTGAAGAATTTTGTACTGAAAGCCAGCCAAACGCGGGTGGGGTTTGAGAGGGTGAGAAAGTTTGGCCACGAAGGCAGAAAATGAAAGAAAAAGAAAATACAAAAAATGTCCAGAAAAACAGAACATTTAAAGGAGTAATCAAATTATGGACAAGATGGTAAAATAAATTATCGGTCACGTGACATGCTCTACACCCAGAATGGTGTAAAACCAGATCCTAAAAAGGTTGAAGATATTCATGACATGCCAACACCAGCTACAAAGAAGGAACTGCAACAATTCTTAGGTGCTGTCAATTTCCTAGCACAATTCATACCAAATTTGTCAGCTGCTGCAGAACCTTTGCGATCTCTACTACAGAATGAAACTCCGTATGAATGGTCAGAAGACTACCAACACATATTCAACCATTTGAAGACCCTCATATCATCTGATGCATGCTTGAAATACTATGATATGCAAGCACCTACTTTTCTCATGGTTGATTCTAGTCTGAAAGGCCTAGGAGCAGCACTTTTGCAACCAGACAAAAATCCTGAAGTACACTATGCCAAAGAACGTCGTCCTGTAGCTTACGCAAGCAAATCATTAACAATTCTTAGGTGCTGTCAACTTCTTAGCACAATTCATACCAAATTTGTCAGCTGCTGCAGAACCTTTGCGATCTCTACTACAGAATGAAACTCCGTATGAATGGTCAGAAGACTACCAACACATATTCAACCATTTGAAGACCCTCATATCATCTGTTGTCGGCGTCTGTGGCCTAATGGATATGAACGCAGTTTCATAATCCAGATATACCAGGTTCGAAACCTGCTGCAGGCGGTTTGGTAGCAGATCGCTTTGTGTGGATTTTTAACAATGGTATAAGCGCCGTACCGTTCAGAAAGCAATGGCAAACTACTGAATGAAATAATTGCCTAGAAAAATCACAAACAGCCAATAAAAGCTGGGGTTGATTGCCACGTCCTGTAAAGGATAAGCAACTAACTAACTCATATCATCTGATGCATGCTTGAAATACTATGATATGCAAGCACCTACTTTTCTCATGGTTGATTCTAGTCTGAAAGGCCTAGGAGCAGCACTTTTGCAACCAGACAAAATTCCTGAAGGACACTATGCCAAAGAACTTCGTCCTGTAGCTTACGCAAGCAAATCATTAAGTTCTGGCGAAAAGAAACTTGCAAACATTGAAAGAGAAATGCTAGCTGTACGTTTTGGAATCAAACGCTTCCACACATTTCTTTTCAACCGCCCATTTACAATTCTCTCAGATCACAAGCCACTTGAGATGATTCATAAAAAACCAATAGCTTCAGTACCACCACGACTACAAGCTCTGTTATTGGAAACACAAGGTTATGATTTTAATATTCAGTATATCCCAGGAGAGGATATAGGTCTTGCAGATGCTCTCAGCAGACTACCAAACCACAACAAGATAGCAGATTTTACCCCAAACATCAAAGTTGATTTTGTCAAGTTTAGCGATAATGGGCTTGAACACATCAGAGAAGACACAATGAGAGATCCTATTCTTAACTCTCTCAAAGAACTGATATACCATGGATGGCCAAGCTCTATCAGGGAAGTTCCAACACACATCCGTCCATACTACTCTATGAGGGACGAGTTAAGCATCGAAGATGGTCTAATCCTTAAAGGAGATCGCATTATTATACCAGAAACACAACGCAATATCATTCTTAAACAGCTCCATAATAGTCACCTTGGTATTGTGAAGACATAACTGAGAGCAAAGAAAGATGTTTACTGGCCACAGATAAACAAGGACATAGAAATACTATGTAAAAACTGTTCAATTTGCCAAGAACATGCCAATAGGCAGTGCAGAGAACCTCTCATACCGTCAGACATACCAATGAGCCCTTGGAGCATCATAGGGACTGATATTCTCTCCATCGAAAATAATGACTTATCTTATTATTGCTGATTATTACAGCAAATGTCCCATCATTGAGAAACTTCCACAACCCTCACCATCAGCTGTTACTGCAGACATTACAAAGAAGTATTGCAGCATATTTGGCATCCCAGATGAAATTAGATCTGACAACGTTCCACATTTCTCAGGTCAAGCATAAATAAATTTCACTAAGGACTGGAAGATCAAACACACAACATCATCGCCTAGATACCCTAAATCTAATGGCTTCATTGAGAGACAAATACAAACTATCAAGTCAGTCATGAAGAAAACAAGAACAGAGGATGTACACCTAGACCTCTTGAGATGGAGAACGACACCAATAGACAGTAAGATTGACAGTCCAGCAGAACTCATGTTTGACAGAAGAATCAAAGACCTTCTACCATCTAAGGTCTACTTCCGTCCACAACATAAAGACAGCACATATGGTCAACTTCTGCATCGTCAGAAATCCAACTATGACAAATGTGCTAAAGACTTACCACCATTATATCCTGGTCAGCATGTGACTACCTACAACCACAACAATGGCACATGGTCAAAAGCAACAATCATTTCCAGAAACCTTGAACCCAGGAGCTATACCTTAAGACCAGACAGCAGCAACAACCTCCTGAGGCAAAACAGAGTGGACATAAGAGAAATTCCACAGAATACAACAGAGAAGAGAATTCCCATGCTTTCAACAGGCAATGCAGTAACTCCAGACCTTGGTACCCCACAAAACCAACAACCACCAAGGACGAAATCACAACCAACTCAAGCTAAACCAGGGACTTCCGCAGAATCACCAGCCCTTTACACCACTTGTTCTGGCCGTACAGTGACACCTCCCAGCCGATACAGACAGTGACATATATGCTCACAGTGAACATTACACATACTTATCCTTTCTCACATGAAACATTTCGTGTAATAGTTTTTCCCAAACATAGTTTCATGCAAGTTGATTCTTGTTCTCGAGGGAACATTCTATATCTATATTGGCATTGTTAGTTTTGCTGCGAGTTATCATAAATACGTGTTATTCCTTTTCAGTGAAAATATTTGCACACATTTTTTTTCTTCAATAAAGGGGGGATGTAATATAATTGTAATATAATACATTAAAATACGAAACTACACATTGTAATATATACATTAGGATACGAAACTACACATGTACGAATATTCTGTAAATAAAGATGGCTGCAAACTGATCACGCTTTACTGTGTGCATTGTGAAACTTGTGTGTGCCTGTGAAGAGGACGTAGTAACGCATCATAACATTACAGCGTTGTGTCTGTTTACAGCGGAGCTGCGATATCTGCGCCTTTCGGTCGGCACATCCGACTTCAGCACGGCATTTTTTGGGACCGGGTTTACCTTCCCACTTCGATCCCTACTCTCTCATCCAGACTGCAGTGATGCAGCCTGTTTCCAGGACCACCACTTGGAGGTGGAGTAGGGTCTTGGTCAGTTCTGGTTCGCTGACCCTGACGCAAGCATTCA
Source organism: Oreohelix idahoensis (assembly GCA_024509875.1). Classification (NCBI taxonomy): domain Eukaryota; kingdom Metazoa; phylum Mollusca; class Gastropoda; order Stylommatophora; family Oreohelicidae; genus Oreohelix; species Oreohelix idahoensis. The sequence continues at coordinate 588,776 of JAMPIV010002147.1, read as the reverse complement.
AGCTATGAGTCGCTGACTGCATTCTCTATTACTGCGTCTTTGGGTCCCACACACACACACAAACACACACACACACAAACACACACATACATATATATATGCAGTACTTCTTTGTTGGTCTTTTTTTCTGTCCAGTGTATTCTCAACATCCTTCTGTAGCATTTCATTTCGAATGATGTAATCTTTTTTGCAACTGTTTTATTGAGTGTCCAAGTCTCGCAGCCGTATGTTGCTACTGGGAATATACATGCTCTGATCAGTTGTAACTTTGTTTCTTTGCTTGTACCTTGCCATAGGTTTTTCATCTGTAATAGTTTATGTGAAGCAATTGCAAGTCTTCTTTTAATTTCTACTGCACAGTCGCCAGAGCTGTTGATGATTGATCCTAAGTATTCGAATTCATTAACACTTTCCAGTTCTTCGTTATCAATTTCAATTTCTGGTTTGGTCTTTACTTTGTCAGTTGTCAATACTTTGGTCTTCTTGGTGTTTAGGTATAGATTCTGGGCCTCGCTGTGTTTTTTGGTGGACAGAATTAATTGTTCAAGTCCTTCTGGGTTGGTCGATAGGAGGACTGTGTCGTCAGCATATCTGATTTCCGGGATCTGGTACCCGCCGATGTTAAATGAGTCAAACTCTGTGTGTTCTTGGTCATCTCTTACGTTTCTCATGATATTCTCGGCATAAATGTTAAACAGGTAAGGGGAAAGGGTACAGCCTTGTCTTACTTCTTTCTGTACTTCAAACCATTCTGATGTTTCCCCCTCTATTCTTACTGCTGCCTGTTGTTCTTGGTACAGCAGTGCGATGAGTTGTATAAGGTGGTTTGGAAATCCCATATTTTTCATAATAGCCCATAAATGCTGATGTTGTACACAATCGAAAGCTTTGGTGTAATCAATGAAACAGGTATGTAGGTCAACGTTGAATTCTCTACACTTTTCTATGATAATCCTCATGTTGAATATATGATCTCTAGTGCCTCTACCTGGTCGAAAACCCGCCTGTACTTCGTTTATTTCTGTTTCTAGCTTTTGTTGCATCCTTTTCATTATGATTTGTAATAGTATTTTGCTGGCATGGCTTATAAGAGCTATAGTTCTGTAGTTTGTGCACAGTTTCAGGTTGCCCTTTTTGGCAAGGGTATGTAAATTGATCTTTTCCATTCCTTGGGCCAAATATATATATATATCGTTCGTTCGTTCGTTTGTCTACTATGTTGCTGTTATACCCTGTTCAACCTGAAAAGTGGTTATAATTGGGGTATATTGTGCATTTAGTTTCTTCGGTGCTAGCCGGTTGTTAGTCCTGAAAAGGGCAGGTCCTAAAAAGGACCACTAGCTGACTGTCTGGATACCTCTTCGTTGCTAGTCCGTTCGTGGTGCCGTGGTGTGTTCATGGTGTTTTTCATATCCTGCCTCCCTATCTGGCTTGTTTGGTTTTGTGAGTTTTTGCCCTCCTTGTTTCTGCTTCTTGTGTCTTTCTCTTCTCCTGTATCTGTAATAGTGCTTTTTCTATGATTGCTGGGAGTAGTCTTTCTAGTGTTTCCTCGATGATTTCTTCTTCTGTTTGGTTGTTCGTTTTGGTTTCTCGTGTGTTAGATGAACTCTCCTCTACGGCTCTTCGCTCTGCTTCGATTCTCTTGAGGATTTCTGAGTATTCTTCCTTCAGTTCTGTCAGCTTCTTGACGTTTGTTACTGAATTCTTTTCATGTCTTCCAGCATATCTCTAACGTTCTGTAGATCGATTACGTCTTCACCACTGTCGGTTTCATCTTCTGGAGTCTGCTTGCTTCTGTTTTCGACCTGTAGTTTCATTTTCAGTTCTTTGACTTCAGCGGTCAGCCAGGAAAGACAGTGTAACTGTCGTCTGTCAATCGTGCGCTGCTTTTCTGCAACATCCGCAGCCACTTTGTGTTTTGCCTCTCTGAAGGGGATTTTTTTGTATACCGCTTCTTTCAGTATGTTCTTAGTTTCTTGGAACATCGGGCATCCTCGGTACCTTGCCCCGTGGTTTCCGAGGCAGTTTGCACAGGTACGGTTTGTGTTAATCGCTTTGTAATTGTGGTCCTCCTTCGCCCTAGGGCAGTCGCCATATTGGTGGTTTCCCGCGCAATATCGACAGACTGTATCTCTCCTGCATGTTTTCTTGGTGTGTGAAAACTGTTGGCAGTTAGAGCACTGCATGACCGGAGGGATATATGGTTCTTTTTTTTTTTTTTGTTGTTGTTTGGAGCGTCAGTCTCTCGGGTCTTGTCGATCCTTCAACCGTTACTATCATCAGATTGGTGTCTTTCTTGCTCCAGGTTTTCAGCCTTTCTACCTGCATGATTTTTACATCTGCGTTTTCAGTTTGTAGGTAGCTGTGTGCCTCGCTTGCGGGCCATCTGGTATCCACCCCTCTTATTACCAACTTCTTTGTAGTATTGTATTTTTCCAACACCACTTTTATCTGGTGGGGCAACTGGACTTCTTTTGGACCGGCCTTCAGTTCAGTCATCAGTGAAGTGGTTGTTGTAGTGCTGTTGAGCGAAAGCACGACTCCCTTTTCGTGCCTCCCTAATTTAGCGATACCTCTCCTTCAAGAAATCACATCGAGGATGCCGATCACTTTGTCATCTGGTAGGGCCCTGAGTGAGGCCTCACCTCCAGACATCTGCGTGATCTTAACTATCCTCTCCTGTATCGCATCTGTGTCGCCTTTCTTGCTAGCCTTTGTTCCCTCTTCCCTTCTCCGGTCCCGGTCAGGACTAGAATCAAGCACCTGTTCGCCTTCGGAAAGAGCCTTTTCTTGATCCAGAGCTTTTGGGTAGTTGTCAGTTCTTGCTTCGTCCTGGCTAGGTTAAGTTTTTTGCTTCTCAGGGCTTTCGTTGTCTTGCAAGTCAGGAACTACTTCTAGTATAGCTTCTTGAAGAGAGAGCCTAAGGAACTCATCTCCGTCTTGGATTCTGCGTAGTGCGTCTATTATGGTATCACCGATATCTTCTGTGTCTTGTCTTGTACCTGTTTGTGCTGAAGAGCTGCCTTTTCCACCTCCTTCATAGTGCTTGCAGGTGGGTCGGCTGTTCTTTCCGGCTGGCTATTTTTGCTTTTGTTCAGCACTGGTGAGCTGGTGTAAACCTTCCTCTTTTTGGCGTGCGGTTTATTACGGACCATTTTGACTATAATGCGATCCTTTCTTGAATAGTGGCGTCCTGAGAAGGACGTTGTCGGCTGAAGTGTGCGAATGCTGGTGATGGTTGAAAATGGTTGTGTGTGTGTGTGTGTGTGTATATATATATATATATATATATATATATATATATATATATATATATAGGTCAACGCAGGTAAATTCCACTGCGTAAGGAACCCTTTTGATTGGTTCTCGGCGTTTTAGTCTTTTTAATTGCCAGGGCAAGCTGATTGGTTAGTTGCGTTTTGGTACTTTGCGTGACCGTGTTCCGAAGCGACAGTTTTTTTTTTTACTTTATTCTGTCTGCCGCCTGCCAGCGATCTTGCGTGACTCCTTGAACGTGGATTGGCTGTGCATATTTGTATATCGACATAGTGTATTAACAAAGAAGTGGGTTTACACACGACTTTACGACAATCGGCCGAGCTTGCTCGTTTGAGTTGCTCTTTCTAGTTGTATTGTTAACACTTTTGTCTTTACTGACCAAGAAAGAACAATTGTAAATAAACAATTTTTCCTTTTTTTAAATTTAATTTGGTGTTTTGATATATTTTGCCTAACTTAGGCTAAGTATATTTTCTTGTCTACGAACAACCATAAACAAACTTGTACGTATTATTCGATTTATTAAACATAAAGGGCTATTATATAACCACGTACAGTTCAGATCAACTTGAAATCTTTAGTATATCCATTTACTTGTACAACCGATATATTAAAAAAAATAGCACCCCATTATAATATGGTCACTCACGAGTGTTATAGACACAAAATATCATGACAAACTACGGATCAGAGTGGCAGGATAGTGTCGAAATTTTTTTTTTTTAACAATGGCAGTGTTGTTTCCACGCCATAAGCAGTTATTACTCATGTATGTATTCCAGTTACTCTTTAAGTTCAGATAAGTTTTGGTTTCCTAAAAATTATGTTTTATAACTAGCTCACACATTGTAGGTTCATGATTGCTGACTTCTTTTAAAGCCAAGCAGTTCATATATGATAGGTGTATGTCAAAGAGAACAGGTCCTGGAGCAGGTCGACCACTTTAAATACCTCGGAGCTATTATAGACCGAAAGGGAGGCATCAAAGAAGAGTTGGCCACTCGAAAAGCAGCAGCTGGGAGACTTTTTCAGGCCATAAATCGAGGATTCCTCAGCAAGAGAGAGGTTGGTAAGAAAACGAAGATCCAAACCTCAGAAATGAGGTATCTGAGGAAGGTGGTTGAAGTAACAAGAAGAGACATGGTACGCAACCAGACGATACGTCAAGGCCTAAAATGCCACCCCCTACAGACCCAAGTGGAACAGTCCCAACTAAGATGGTTTGGCCATGTCTGCAGAATGGGAGAAGATCGGCTACCACGACAAGCATGGGAAACAAAGAGCCAAGGATCCAGACCCCGAGGACGACCCAGAGTCCGCTGGGAGGACAACATTAGACAATCTTTGAAGGACCGAGGACTAGAATGGAACCAGGCCAAAAGGAAGACAGCCGATAGAATAGTCTGGCGCTCTCTCTTCCAAACCTCTACACCTCACGGTAGAAGGGGAACGACTAAGTAAGTAAGTAAGTAAGTATGTCAAAGAGACTGTTATAATTGTTCACTTTCTATAATTACTGTTAAGGCTTTGTTATACAGGGAGCCGCGGTAGCATAGTGGTTAGTGCACTGGCTTCCTAACGCAGTGGTCTATGGTTCGATCCCCAGAGGAGGTGAGATTTTTTTAGGCCACAAAAAGCTCCTGGGTCGACCCAGCCCCAAATGGGTACCAGAGCAACTCTGGGAAGGTTAAGGCGACCGGCGTGATGCTGACCACATCACCCCTAGTGTGCCGATGGTCAAGAAAATATGGGCCTAACACCATATTCTCAATATGCCTCAATGGGCGTGTAACGGGATCCTTTACCTTTACCTTTGTTATACAGTTGGTTTGTTTATATTGTAATGATTTTATGCAGGCATTCAATAATGTATATATACCTGTGCCATACATCTACGAGAGCGTTGCATACCTACGAGAGCTTCTGTTTAGCAATCATGTTCGTGTAGCGAATATTTCTGGGTTTTTTTTAGCAGGTTTTTTTGTTGTTAACATTTTTTCTGGTTAATAATAATTTTTTTTTAGGGTCTTAACATTTTTTTGATAGAACGCAAATGCCTCCCTACGGGATACATTTGTGTGGCCCGGGACCCATATGTGACAGTGAGCCTATTACCCAAGCATTATCCGTGCCAATGAGATAAGTTCATACATTTTTAGTAGCACCAATCAAAACCATCGACGGTGACAAAAACTCACAACACCGTCGAGCTGACTAAAAGTTAAAATCTTAAAGGAGTTCCAGATAGAAGGCCTCTGCGAAGGTTGTGTTTTGTACCTATGAGCTGTTGAGAAGCCATGTTTGAGCAGTCTCATCTACGCAGAACCATAAAAGCATTTCTAAGTTTTAATTCTTGAAGTTTTCAGAATGAAGTTAGGATTGTGTTAAAGTTTAATGCTATCATTCACACAACAGAATATAAGCAGTCGCTATACAAGTATTCTGAACTAGGAGCAAAGACTGTGTAAGATAGTAACTCAAGTAAGTACATCTCGATTTCTTTCAGTCCCCAGCTAGAATTGATTTTATTAGTGGAAGAAACCAGAGAAACGGCTATAAATCACTTGAGAGTTAAGAAGCTGAAGAAAATATCACATTTAAATATTGAAAGTAAAAGGCTCAACTACTTTTACTGAAAGTTAAGGAAGCGAAGGTCAAAGGAAGCGAAGGTCAAAGTAACCCAGGTCGTGAACCATACGGGATTTTATTGTATCTCACACGATTACGGAGAGAGATAAGGTAAATACGGACACATGCAGAAAACTACATTCAAAACGAAAGAAACTGATTTGATTCAAACTGCATTTGTTTATTATGTTTTTTTGTAAATAAACCATGTTATTTGACTCGGTTGAGTTATGCAGATTTGTCGAGTTGAATTCAAAGTCACAACTTTGTTAGTAAGTACACCACTATAGCACCTTATAACAACTATAGAGAGAAGAACGAACCTGTCGTATCTCTACACGAATAAACATCTCTAGCGGACGGCTAGTAACTAACTTGCTAGATAGAAAGAAGCAGTCATATATATATAAGTACTATTAATTGGAGCCGTGACTAGCTCACAGTCACATCTATGTACTATTAATTGGAGCAGTGATTTACCCATGGACCTATAATCACTATATAGCGCAGTCACAATATCTTACGGGATGCGACCATCTTCCATGCGGCGGACATGGTCAAGCCAGCGTAGTCTGCGCTGTCTAAGCAGTGTAGTCTGCGCTGTCTAAGCAGTGTATACATGCTTTGAAGGCCAGCACGTGACAACACCTCGACATGTGCCACTTTATCGTTCCACGAAATACCGAGGATGTCGCGTAGACACCGTAGATGGAAGGTATTGAGCATTTTTTCTTGCTTAGCATAAGTTGTCCAGGTCCCGCTGCCATATAGAAGTGTGCTGGTGACGCAGGCGTTATATACCGCAGCTTTGGTCTTCGTTGTGAGTTTGGAGTTTCCCCAGACACGCGATGTGAGTCGGGTAAAGGTAGCTGCAGCTTTGCCAATGCAGCTGTCAATTTCTGTGTCCAGAGAGAGTTTGTGATTGATGGTAGACCCCAGGTATGTGAAGTGGTGCACCACTGCCAATTCAAAATTATCGACAGTGATAACTGGTGCAGCACCAACATCCTGACTCAGCACATTTGTTTTCTTTAGACGTATTGTGACGCCAAAGTCCTTGCATGCTTGGGTGAAAAATAAATGTAAAAAAAAGCTTTGAAGCTCCTGTTGGCTTTGAGTGACGACTGCAGCGTCATCAGCGAATAACAAGTCCCTTATAGTGACCCTTCTGATTTTTGTTTTTGCCTTCAGCCTTACGAGGTTAAACAATCGGCCATCTGACCTAATGTGAAAGCATATTCCTTCAGTTGCATCTCTGAATGCATGTTTCAAGAGTAAGGCAAAGAAGATCCCAAAGAGGGTTGGAGCCAGAACGCAGCTTTGTTTGTTTAACGCCACTGCTTATGTCAAAGGGGTGTGATATGTTCATTGTGATAGTACTTACTGTTAATGGTATATTTGCAAGTGTTTCTTTATGGGGGTGGGGGTAGAATCAGCTTTTAGTACGCTGTCGTATATTTTTGATAGGGAATTAAGACATAGTTTGGTCCCTTCTGACTAGAACTAGACAGGTGGTGACTCAGTGAGAGATAAGATAAGAAATATTTTTTATTCTCGAGTGAAATGGTGGAAAAATAGGTAGAGTCTGTCCCTGGACTCGAGAAGATCCTCTCGTTCAGCCTATCTCTACAACAGAACTTTGTTAGTCATACAGTATACCTAAATATATATTAATATATATATCAACCACTCACATAAACCCACACATAAGTGACGACAGTTAGACGCACACACGTGACAAACTATATTAATGGAATAAGGATATTTTGGGACGAGCTGACCAACACATGTAAATAATTTTTTTTTAAATGTAAATTTTATTTACTATAAAGAAACTCTACAACAGCAATATTATGAATATCAATCAAATACAAATAAACATACGTTAATGAAATTAATAAAGAAATAGACTCATAGGTGTAATCCTCCCTCCCTCTGTTGAGACAAGATCCCGTTAGAAGAAAAGTTATTAACCCCCAAAGAGTCAAAGATTTATACGCTATGGTCTAGGATTTCCCTCTACAGTAAAGAACAGAGTTTATACGTTAATCTATTCTGAAAAGGGACAGTATTAGCAAAACTTACTTAAAAAAATAACAACGTGCGTACCTGGATTCTACAAGATATATATATGAGAATTATTCATTCATCCTTCCTCTCTTCTCAGACAACCGTGGCCACGTGCTTTCGTTCTTACCTAATACTTGGTTTGCACCTTCTGGAACAATCTTTAGGACACACGCACACAGCAAATCTATGGTTATTTTGGCAAAGAGAACCCCAGCTCCTCAAAGACAGATTAAATCCACTTCTCCGGGGAACGTTTACTTTGTTACTTTTATTTAGGACTTCTGTTTATGTCACATTAATCAGACCACGTAAGAAAGTTAACAGTGCTCGCAGTGTCAATAGCTTGAGATGTCCAGTACATAGGAATGTCAGGTCGGTAACTTCTCTCAGTATAAAAATGCCTTGTCACACCACAAATGGTCGATTGTCGGAAAATGTCACAAGTTTGATTATGTCAAATGTATATGAATGTATATGAAAAAATATGGGAAAAAGAAATCTGGATCTATAGGCGCAGTTACAAAATTTATTCTTAATGTTCTTTGCGTTGGTACTCTGTCTCTTTCTGGGTGTAAACACGAATCCAGACAGGTTTACCTTGAAGACCCAGATACTAAGTAAAAATGTTCTTTTTGTAAGGTTATTCTCAGATTTATATGGAAGCCGCTGGTAGATTTTGGGTTTGACCCAATAGTGTGTAAAGGAGAAAAAATATAAATACTTAACCATAATATAGTATTCTCAATCCTATCCTTAACCCACGTAAAATATAATATATTCATACACTCAGTTATTTAACTTTGAATAGAACTACACGTGTATCTCATATTGAATCATTTAATAAAAATCTCCGTAAAATAAGCGCTAGTCATTTATATTTTTAATCATCATGAATTAGAAATAAATATATATTTCGTCAGTACTCATAATGAATAGTGCATTTACCAGTCGATTAAATATCTTTTACTGGTTAAATCAGTTAGTTAGACTAACGCTACAGCCGGAACAATTCAGCTATAGATTATATTTAGTTCGCTAGTCAATTAACACACAATAAAATCCTAGTGGAATATAATTGACGGACTCAACAGTTAAATCACTCTACACAGAAAAATCTTAGTGAAATAAAATACGGACTCAACATTTAATCACTCAAACTACTAGTATAGTATTTACCCCAAACACATAAATAAACGATTTCCAATCGAAAAACTAAGTAATTCCACTGTTATAAGAGATCTTAGAATTCGAAGCTAGATGTTCTCTGAAATTCTGTCGGTACTGGATAAATTGAGTTTAAAGGCATATATATATATATATATATATATATATATATATATATATATATATATATATATATATATATAGATATATATATATATATATATATATATATATATATATATATATATATATATATATATATATATATATATATATATATATATATATATATATATATATATATATATAGATATATATATATATGTATATATATATATATATATATATATATATATATATATATATATATATATATATATATATATATATATATATATATATATATATATATATATATATATATATATATATATATATATATATATATATATTTATATATATATATATATATATATATATATTAAATTTGCGAACTTCGCTCAGACTTGTTACATTTAACGCCTTCGCTCAGATTTCGGGCTTTTCCTCGGTCGATCTGCGAATCAGAGCGAAAATTCACGCTTTTACCGCTTGCAGACTCCGGCAATCGAGCGAAACCCGTCCTTTGATCTTGCGATTCTCACCGTGTTTAATTACCTTCCAAACGAACTGATTCAGTGGGAGTAACTGTGATTATCTGCCCTTGGTTCCAAATTATCTACTCTTTCTACTCAAATTATTTCCCCTGATCACTGTCTAACGAAAAATACGTTACAACTACATTAGCTTATCTTCCCCTGAGCCAAAATTACGACTCTTTTGAAATAGTCGCCCCTCTCTACGCGTTCCGTCTCTCCCTGTTTGATCCTATTACGACGATTTCAATCTCTGGCTTTATAATTACAGGTAACCGGCTCGGCGTTAGCTAAATAGGTCTGTTGGTAAACATTCCTAAGGAAATAGAGAACAGGAAATAAAATAGGCGTGCTAAACTAAGAAAGAGACAGATATCTGAGTGTAGGAGGGTTTTACGTTAACCAACCGTGCATGGCTCATAAGGAAGCCGGTGAAGACAGGTGAAAGAAAATGTAGATATATGAAATCTATTTTCATAATATCCTCTGCCACATACGACATTGTTAATCCATTTTTCTTTTCACTGCAGCTGATCTCCTGGCAGGAAGCCAGCACCAACGCCTTCCCGTGTTCTTGAAGCGGTTGTTTCTGCCCCGTGTAGTTCTCGGGGTGTCCGAGGGAGACCAGAGATAATGTAATTACTACTTCCTCAGAGACTTCGAACGAGGTAGATAACACAAGGTTGTTAGTGCGAATAGTGACCTCATCATGTAAATAAATATTTCTACAGAAAAGCAAGATTTAATGAACAAAAATGTTTATTTATTTAGCCCTGAACAACTGGTATTACGGTACCTCCCCCACTGTATTTTTTAATCTCTTTCATCCCACGACACTTGGTCACCGCGCCGCCACAAACGATTGGTGCATGATTTGTAAAAGCCAGTGTTGCCTATCGATTATTAGTTTAGTTCTACAATAGGTGTCTTTCCCTCTGTGTCGCCTATTCATTTTTTTCTTCTGTCTACCCTGCCTTCTTTTGCCTGGTACTTCGTCTTCTTTCGCTCTCAAATAACCACATCTATCTCTTATTATATGGATCCAATTAGTTCCAGTGACATAGAAAGAATAAGCCTATGCACCCTTGTGCATGTCGTACAAGGCTACTAAAATGAGGTTGGGCATGGGGCTGGCAACATCATCATGTTCAACAAATTGCTACATAAATCATTGTTGTATGAACATGTTGTATTCTTGGTTGAGGCTTCTTGCAAAGGCAACCAGCTGCAGTGGTGACTGATTCGATTTATCTGAATTTCGTGCTTTAGACTACAGTGGATCCCTTCTCACTGAGGCATCCCTGGAAATGAAGAGGCTGACAGATTGGCAAAGGAAGGGGGAAAGTTTCCTCAACTTGACACAAACATAACTTATGAGGAGGCCAAGAGTTTTATCAAGCACAGATACAGGCACAAGTGGGAAGCAGTGCATCCAGGCCATCAAAATAATGATCCATATTACCAGCTCAGCAGAAGTGAACAAGTGGTAATCTTCAGACTTCGCAAGGGTCATAACAGATTGAGATACCACCTATTCAAGACTACTTGTCCATATTCTGTTGGGGGGAGGGGTAAGGGTTGACAAGACGGATCCTTCCTAAATAGAAGGTAATGACTGCGCTTCGAATACATAGCCTCTGTCAACCAAGCCAACCGTACCTGCTCGTGCTGCCCCCTGCTTTTGCATACACGGTTCTGGTGAATAACTGGTGCCAGATAACTGGTCCCCCGAGTCTACGGGGTAAAACAATAGGTGGGGGCCCTAAAGAAATCCCTTAGAGAAGCCGCCCCCCCCCCCCCCCGTTAGGTGTGGAAACACTGGGCCCACCGGCGCGTGGACATGTCCCAAATTCCCACCAAGGGCATGCCCAGGGAACTCACCCTGGTAAAAGTCAGGGAGTAAGTCCCTGCAAAAAAAATCAACGCAGGAGGAGCATGATAGTCGTGGTTGGACGAAGGAAAACTTCAAACAAACCCGGGTAGATAAGACTCGTTGGTCCGGAAGTACAGTTTCCTTAGGAAAGACAACTCTGCTGACAAACAACTGCCCTTTAAAGGAGGTCACGGAAAACGAAAGGCCAGGGAAGCAGTTCCAAATAAATGCATGCCGAAGACGGATGCGCTGGACCATAAGTCTCACAACACAGTGCAACGCAAACCGCACTGAAAGGTGAACCAGAAAGAAGATATTCCTTGAAGTTTGTTGTTGTTGTTGTTGCTTATAGTTCCTAATGGATAGAGTAGCTGGCCCTCGTTAATCGCCTTTTACATGTTTTGTAGGTTCAATTTGTAACTTTTCATTTTCTACCATTTCGGGTCCCGTTAACTGGAAAGCTTAATTGGAAAGAAGCTAGCAAATCGTACATCCGGACAGCAGAATTAACAAGATAGAACATCATACACTTCCTAAGTTACAAGGAAGATCTCCATGCCCACGTTTGTAAATGTCTGTGACGCAGCATTTTATTCACATGTTTATCAAGTGCTCAAAAGTTGATTCACATACACACACACACACACACACACATATATATATATATATATATATATATATATATATATATATATATATATATATATATATATATATATATATATATATATATATAAAACGTTCAACTCGTTCAAAAGCTTATTATCTGAGTCAAGTTAAAGCATACACAAGTTGATTCTCCAATATATCAAGTTCAGCTCACTCAAAAGCGTATTTCCTGAATCAAGAACACATACTCACAAGTTGATGAGTCTAGATATCAAGATCTCATATTCATAAGTCAATTTGCCAAGATATCAAGAACAAGTGCTCACAGTTTACTCGCATATATATCCAGTTCGAATAACTCGAAACTGATAGCCTGAACAGTAGCTCAATGCATCAGTGCATGAAGTGAATTCATGTACTCTAATCATGGAAGAACATTCATTCAACCAAGCTTCATTGCACGAAACAAACTTGTTACCAGAAGATCATTTTGTGAAGAGCTCCAGTCTAGTCAGTGCATTTTCAAGATCAGACAGCAGACATTTTCCTGAGACAACTGTCAACGGTTTGTCGAAACTAGAGAGATTTCCAAATGTTGAGGGCCATTACATCTAACAAGTTCTCATTATGACACATGCAAGAGGTTCTGCTATAGTTACTCGTCTTGGAGATAACATACTATACACCTACATTTGACAGTCTATGCATACGTAGAGTTACCATATCGTTCAATGCAAAAAGGAGGACAATTCTAAATTTTTAGCCATGAAAAGGAGGACAAGGGCGGACATTATAGTGAAATTTCTTCAAATTGGAGAACTGATCAAAACACTCAGTATCATCAATTTGTACACCTTTTTCCATAAAAAAATTGTATACTTATTTCTACATCTTCCCAGGAGATATCTTCAAGATCTAGCCACTTAAACCCAGAAAATTCCTGAAAAGGCTGCATCCACATCTGTAAATAATCTAAACATCCTTCATACAGTGCTTCTACATTGCACTGAAACTGTTGCACCTCAGATTTGTAGCCATCACTTTCCATTTGCTTTAGCATGTCTTCACTCTGAGTGGGATGAAATTGATATCCTTTCTTTCTTGAAGGAGGTCTTGCAAGGATGAAAGGATTTTCATTACATCCATAAGGGAGTTATCTTACTTTTCTAATTTGCTAATATGAGCATGAAATACACTGATTAGGGACTGAACATGCCATAAATAGATTTCATTTAATGGATCATCAAAAGACTTTTTCAGTACAGCTGCTGGTTTGTTCTGTGAAAGAAAGAATGACTTGAGAGCTGGAAACATTTGTAGAAGTCTTTGAACAGCTGGAAATAAAGACAGCCACCGGTTTTTGCTGTGGCTAAGGAGTGTGGCTGGCTGATTATAGTGATGGATAGATGGAAGAAAATGAATGTATGAATAAGTACCAAGACTGTCCAAGATAATCTCACTTAAATTTTGGCTCGAGGAAAATCTGCAAAAAAATGAAAGTGTAAGTTCCGCAGGAAGAAAATAGAATGAGAATCACTGGCAGATCTATTTATATGGATACAGGAAAGTAACTGTCTCTTAGCAGGTTGAGAATCCTTGGAGTAGACTAAGAGTTAGTAGTTATCCAGGCCACACTTTTCCCTAAGGTACTGAATTATTAGAAAGAGCCCCCATTAATTAAATACACTTACTTACTTAGTCGTTCCCATTCTACCATGAGGTGTAGAGGTTTGGAAGAGAGAGCGCTAGACTATCCTATCGACTGTCTTCCTCCTGGCCTGGTTCCATTCTAGTCCTCGGTCCTTCAAAGATTGTCTAATGTTGTCCTCCCAGCGGACTCTGGGTCGTCCTAGGGGTCTGGATCCCTGGCTCTTTGTTTCCCATGCTTGTCGTGGTAGCCGATCTTCTCCCATTCTGCAGACAATGGCCAAGCCATCTTAGTTGGGACTGTTCTACTTGGGTCTGCAGGGGGTGGGATTTTAGGCCTTGACGTATCGTCTGGTTGCGGACCATCTCTCTTCTTGTTACTTCAACCACCTTCCTCAGATACCTCATTTCTGAGGTTTGGATCTGGCTTTTGTGGGATGTAGTCATTGCCCATGACTCGCATCCATATGTCAAGACTGGGACATAGGTGGAGCGGTATACAGCCATCTTCGTTTTCTTACCAACCTCACTCTTGCTGAGGAAAGTCTCCCAGCTGCTGCTTTTCGAGTGGCCAACTCTTCTTTGATGCCTCCCTTTCGGTCTATAATAGCTCCGAGGTATTTAAAGTGATCGACCTGCTCCAGGACCTGTTCTCCCAGCTTAATCTGATGTCTTCTTTCTTCTCGTGATATCACCATGGATTTTGTTTTAGAGCTGCTTATCTCTCTCTTCTCCAGCTCTTCCTTCCAGACTAGCAGGTTGGATTAATTAAATACAAATATGACATAATCTTACAGTATTAGACATCACTGTAACACCAAAGAAGAGTCAATAACTAATCTTGATTTTAGAAATTTACAACGAAACTTTACTGATGGAAATAAGATGTCATATATCGAATACATGAATTCAAATATTTATAGAATTTAAGATAATCAAAAATGAAATAGTGTCTCTATAAAGGTATTGAAAACAAAGATTATTTCTCTTTCAGCAATAGGACATTGATGAAGTTGTGTTTATAGTGGTTTACAAAACTGTTGATAATTCATCATAACACATGGTGTCTGCTAAATCTCTACCATGTTTCCCAAAGTACTGCAATAAATCAAATCTCTTGTTACAATCAGTATTCAATATTTCTGGCTCTACTCATTATCAAGAATTGAAATGTACAATCTTACAAAGCCATTTATACTTCTGTATTAATATGATTATTATTATTATTCTTATCATCATCATTATCCTTAAAATACACCAGCTTATGCTCTCTCTGAAATATGCTTTAAATTCCATTCAATGGCAAACACAGGGGAGATAACTCATCCATAAGATTATAGTCCTCAAGGGAAGAAAGTAATGTTCAATCTTACCAGTTAGTTATACTCATGAAAAATAACAATCTATAATGATATTACATACATGTTATAGAATGTAATCAATATAAATATATATCTCACTCACCCACTTGGTTGTACTTTTGCAAAAAAGCAAGCTTTGTCAAAAGCAAGTCTTACGCCAAAGCACAGGCTGCTTATCATTCGAGTTGAGTTCTTTTGTGACCAAAGTTTTTGGATGCAGTGCCAGACTATTGTTAATTCTCAGACTAAATACTGAGACCAGCGAAATCCCATTTTTACCAAAGACAGATTTATGGGACTACCCACCCATTTTCCATCTTCAAATAATTAGTTCCGGGACCCTCTTGTCATCTGAACTCTGTCCCAAGGAAATACGGTACTTTGTGGTGTGAAATCTAATTTCAGAGTTCTCTTCTACCGCGACAATAGTCACCATCGTTTACTCCCCTTAAGGACTGCACGAACCCGGTGACCTGTTCCTGGCCTGATTTGCACAGGTGAGTGAAATTTAATATCCTAAACAATTACAAAGAGAGGGAAAGACAGTTTAGTGTGAATCACTATGTGACCTGAATGTCGACCCATTTAAAGAAATAAAATGAAGGAATTGAGAAGAAGAGAAAAATAAATCGAGACAAAAAAATCTCACTCGTCACAAGGAGCTGCTGGTATTCTACATCAACAAACTCACAGAACTCTTTTAGGGACTCAAGATGGACATTATAAATCTTTACCAAAAAAATGTGTGGGGTACTACCAGAGTGAAGAAAAAACATCCAACCACTGGAAATGTGGACAAAACATGGAATTCACAAAAATGTGTGTGGACAGTAATTTTTACCCCCAAAATGAGGACATGTCCGCATAAATGAGGACGTATGGTAACCCTATGCATACCTGTGTGTAATAATACAGTAGAGGAAAGTAGAGAGACACACAGCCAGTGTAGAGCAGTCATCAGTGTGCTAACACCTAATATATCACATCATTTTTGTCTCTATTACTTAGGTTCACTTTCATATTTAATTAACTGCATTTTTACAGTTCATCTGTGTGTCACCATCCTTTTTACTTTTTAACCCTATATATGTATATATTTAACTAATAGTATAATAATATGGTATAGCCGCTTTGATCATTACCTAGTTATCTAATGTATCATTCGAGCTGTCTGTGCTAAGTATTTAAATATAGGTAAAATTATTTATTTAGGAGGTGGGGGCTCTTTCTTTATCGAGACCCCAGGGTGGAAGTTATTTGGGGTCGGAAGTTAATGTCGTAGGGAAACAGGAAACTCTCCATAATTTATTAGAAAACACTATCCAGTGGAGAGTATTCACTTCTCTTCTTCTTGTCCTTAACTCGAATAGGTCTTTTTCTTTCTTAACGAGCCAATTTCTGGAGGCCATCCCCACCATACTGTAGCGAGGCAAACATTGGTGCCCCGCCCAGTATACCATATACGACGTCATAGAATGTATCAAGAAGAAGAAACCTAGTTACTGCCCCCTCTCAAGTATGATGTATGACCCCATAAGTACGAATAACTATCCCTCTATGTACCACCCCATCTGACACACATCTATACAATCACATTTAAAACACAAACTTTAACAAGCTGTAAATCACAGATGTATTGTAACTGTTTATAGAAACCAGTCCATTCAACAAATCATTATAATTACTATTGTGAAATTTGTATGGTTAGTAAAGCATAACTTATTAACAAAACAAACAGTAGGCTGATCTGTGGCTCCTGTATTCTAAAGGCCCAACACTACAGCCTAGAATAATGATGTCACTATATAAGCCACACACAAGGTATGTCATCATGATTATGTCCCTTTTCACTCCTTATGGAGCATGCAGACACCACTACAGCTGATTCTCTTTTAGGAAGCTTGTACCAAAACATGCACGTGCTCTCGTAGTGGGTGGTCTCTGTAGCACTTTATTTGACATAGTGAGGTTGCCAGCCGTATGCTTACTTACTAACCTAGTCGTCTCTCGTCTACCCTGGGAGGTAGAGGTTTGCCAAAGAAAGCGCCATTCTATTCTATCGGATGTCTTCCTGCTGGCCTGGATCAAATCTAGTCCTCCGTCCTCCAGCCCTAGGCACAACCTCACGCCAGAGGCAGCAATATCCCTAGACTTTCTTTATCTCCTCAGAGATCATTGGGAACTGCACAGGTATGTGCAAAAAGGGAAAATATGACAACATTTTGTAAGACATACCCTAACTGTTGCTTATTTTAGATTTTGTGGAGAACAACAAAAAAACAACAACTAAGAAATTAGACTGGCATAAATGGGTGCTTACGTAGAATACAAGGATTACATTTGTGGAACTGATGACAAAAACCAGAAAAGCAACAGTCGATCAACGGATGATGAGGATATGCTGGCGATGGCTAGGACACACGCTGAGGAAATCTGTTGATAGCATTACAAGGCGGTGCTGGTTGTGGAATCCGCAGGGTAAGAGAAATAGAGGCAGATTGACAAACACGTGGAGATGAGAACAGGCAACGTAAATTAAAGGGATGAGGAAGGTATGGAAATATCTTGAGCAGATGGCACAGGACAGGAAGACTTGGCATACGTTTGTTGAAGGTTTATGCTCCTTGGACAGCTCAATGGTAATAATGATATTAATGTCACTAATTTAGGCTTTGTGTAAGCAAAGTGTCGGGCCTTCTCATTACAGAAGGAGTAGTCCATTTCAATATCATGCGTCATTCCTACTGGCAATGACAATCAGTTCCCTTCACAACCATCTGTCATTTGAGAATGCCACTGACAATGACAATCCCCTTCACAACCATCTGTAATTTGAGCATGCCACTGACAATGACAACTCCCTTCACAACCATCTGTCATTTGAGTATGACAATGACAATCAATTCCCTTCACAACCATCTGTCACTTCAGCATGCCGCTGACAGCGACAATCAATTCCTTTACAAGATGTAGAATCATACATATATCTTGGCAGCGATGTAGACAGAGTTGGAGGGACAGACAATGATATCACTATAAGAATACAAAAGATAAGAGGAGGTACTATTGCAGTGGGAAATATATGGAGATCAACGGAAATCAAGCCCAACATACAAAAAAGATTCTTCAACTCAAATGTCAAGTCAGTCCTTTTGTATGGCCCTGGAACATGGAGAACAACAAAGATAACAACCAAAAAGTCAGACTTTCATAAATGGGTGCTTGCGTTGAATAAAAGAATTGAAATGGTATGATAAGGTCACCAGTGTGGAACTGATGATAAAAACCAGGATAAGTACCAGCGGAACAAAAGATGAGAAGAAGACACTAGCGATGGATAGGACACACATGGGGAAACCTGTTGATAGCATTACCAGGTAATCCTTGTTCTAGACTCCCCACATTAGTGATCCTGTCATACTTTTTTAAAGCTTCCATTCTGCGCAAGCACCCCTTTATGAGAATCCATACCTTCTGTGTTAAATAGGTTCCATAACTTATTTGTTAAATATCAGGTTCCATAACTTCTTTATTAAATATCAGGTTTAGTTTTCCATAAATACTGTCTTCTGAAATAATAAGACACATATCAAGTTTAAAATAGAATATATAATATGACACTCTCAAAAAAAATAAACCAAATATCACGTTTAATTTAAAGTGGACAATGCAATTCTCTCAAAAAAGGAAACCAAATATCAAGTTTAACTTAGAACAGATAATATTAATAATAACATTCTTAAAAAAGTAAATAAAATGTCAAGTTTAATTTAGAATAGATAATAGCATTCTCTCAAGAAGGTACACCAAATATCAAATTTAACTCAGAATTGATAATATAATTCCTTTAAAAATTAAACCAAATATCAATTTCACCTAGAAGTGATAATATAATTCTCTCAAAAAGTAAACCAAATATTAACTCATTCATTCCAGAGTTATTTTGCACGCTGTGCCAGACTTTTTTTGTGCGCAGAATTTTATAGAGTGAAGTGTTCATCTTTCAGTCTAAATTTGTTTGTGAATTTTCCTTTGAACATGTACTTATTATATACCAAACTGTAGGGAAATGAATAGAGAATTCAAATATATAATGTCTGTGATAGTATTAACACAAGTATGTTCGGTATAATTTAATCATTTTGCATGTAAAATTGAAAAACGCTAAAAAGTTGACTGTAGAATACGATCTTACCAAAGACAAATTACTGTCGTAGACAATAAAACTTTCTTTTTAGTCTTCAAACGTCAAGTTAATCCATATACAAAGTAAAAAAAACATGCTTATGGCCAAAATTAGTACATTTAGTGTTATTCGCACCAGTTTTTCCGTGGTTCTTTGTAAGAAAAAAATAAATTATGCAATCGTGCATTACGTAATTTTCAAACAAATAAATAAGAATTAAAAAAAGTTAGTTGCTTATCCTTTACAGGACGTGGCAATCAACCCCAGCTTTTATTGGCTGTTTGTGATTTTTCTAGGCAATTTTTTTCATTCAGTAGTTTGCCATTGCTTTCTGAACGGTACGGCGCTTATACCATTGTTAAAAATCCACACAAAGCGATCTGCTACCAAACCGCCTGCAGCAGGTTTCGAACCTGGTATATCTGGATTATGAAACTGCGTTCATATCCATTAGGCCACAGACGCCGACAAATAAGAATAACGTCATATAAATACTTTTTTACTCTTGTTTAATGTTTTAATAGTATCCCTAGCTTCATCTTCTACCAAGAACTAGTGATTAGATGTTACGGTAGGTCTAGTTTTCTTGCTTTTTGATCGGCCAGAATATGACTACGCCCACTCATCAACTAAATCTAGTGTGTCTAGCTTTTCTGCATATATTCCGTATTTTGACAACAAACTGTGACTACCAAACAATCATCATCAATGTCAGCAATGTTTCAAAGTAGTTTGACACAATTATTTGCTTAGGAGACTTAGAAAATGTAAATATAAAGCGTGACATATTTCTCTAGCAAAAACAACGAAAAACGTAAACACGCGAATCTTCACAAAAATTGTGATAATAACATCAAAACACGCACATGTGCTGATTAACTAAAGTCAAATTAGTTGTTTAAATAGTAGCGGAAGTCATTCTACGAGTTTTAATATATGAACTGCATTAAGCGGACGATTTTTAGGGTTTATTCGTGATAAACTAAAAACCACGCTCTGAGCGTTGCTCTGGCACGGCGTGTTGAATTTTGCAACGCTCAGAGCGTTGGTCTGGAGTCAAAGAGTTAAGTTACACTTAGAATAGATATCCTTTTCTCAAACAGTAAACCAAATATCAAGTTTAACTTAGAATAGATAATAACATTCTTTCAAAAAGTAAACTAAATATCAAATTTAACTTACCAAAAATACCATCCTCTCATTTAACAAAACAAGTGCCAGGTTTAACTTGTATAAGTATCATATTACAAAACAATTAAAGTCAATCGTCGCTATTTGCGTGTTCCTGGATTCGCTTATCCGTGCAAGATAAAGTGTAACCCGTTTTTTATAATTTGCGGGCACCTCACAGGTATTAGCGGCCATGTGAAGTAGGCTAAAAAATTTGAGACGCCTACAGCCAAGCGTCGCAGATGGGGTCCAGCAAGGAAGGCTGCCTCCTTGGTCTCTCGGCTTTCGTTGTGTTTACACATGCTGTTTTTTATATTAATAATGGCATCCAAACTTGTTGGTGAGTGCGCCTAAACGCTAGAAAGCTGTGATGAGCCTCAGTGATAAAGTACATGTGTTAGATAAACTTTGTTCTGGGATGTCTGTAGCATTCGTCGGCCACGAATTTGGTGTGGATGAATCCACTATCTGGTTGCTTGTGGACGTGTGAATGAGTAGTGACAGTGTGAATGAATGGATGAGTGAGTGAGTATTAGTACACCAAAAGATTGTACATACTGTACTATTACGAAGAAAAAGTGTATACAAAATACATTTATAAATGCACAGTATATTAATAAATACTTGTTTTTTACAAGAAGGGTACACGAAATGATGAGTTTATGGTGATCGGTAGCACAAGTGTATGGTGAACAGAGTCCCGCAGGAACATAACCCCTTTTTCCCATAGAATCAATGGTTCTGTTATCCGCATTTCCGTGGTTTTCAAGAAACCTAACCACTGCTAATAGTGAGGATTGACTGTACCAGGTTTGACTCTGACAAATATCAGTCTCTCTCAAAAAAACAAACAAACAAAACATCTACCAGACTCAACTCATAATCACATGATCGGCTTTGTATGTGCGTGCGTACAATCTCTATGAAGACAAAGGCTTTGTAAACTAGGGGACATTTCAGACTAAACCTCTCCCACCAGCTTTTAAAATTGCCGATGTCCCTGGAATCAAAGTTACTTTTCTTTTTCCACATTCCCAATGAAAACTCTCGAGCTGGCAACTAAAATATATTCATGAACTGCATGAGAAGGGAATGTGATCTGTTCTTTGTAAGGTTCGTCATCCCCCTCTCCCAACCACTCTTAAAATTACACACACACACACATATGGTAGATCTTTAGAGGACTCAGTGCTACTAACAGAGATCCCAAAAGCTCCTGTGTTGCCTACCCCTGCCATAAAGCATGGAGCGATTTCCCCATGCAGGAAATTTGCACCGAAGCATTCATAATCCCCTCCCCATGCAGGAAATTTGCACCGAAGCATTCATAATCCCCTCCCCATGCAGTTCCCTGGGGTCTTGATGAGACAAAGAAAGGTTAGACCCACTGCTCCCTCAGTCACACTTTAAGGGGCAACTAACATGAGGTTGTGACCTGAGCTGGCAACTTCATCATACAAAACAGATGGATGCAGAAACCAACACCACAAGAGCATGAATGCTTTGTACAGGCTTCCCGCAAAAGGGCCAGCAGCAATGGTGGCTCCAGAGTGATCAAACAGGGAAATCTTCTTCTGCATTTGTCCTGAAAAGGACGTTTGTTACATTGTTGTGTCGCCGTTTACAGTGAAGCTGCGATATTTGCACTTTTCAGCCTGACACATCCGTTTTCAGCATGGCATTTTTGGGACTGGGTTTGCCTTCCCTCTTGGATCTCTACTTTCTCGGCAAAATTTGTGTATGAACAATCATAAGAGAAGGAAGAACGTTGGGCCTAAATAATGTGCAAGAGCTAAGAGGAGTGGCGTCACAACGAACAACCTGGAGAGCACTGGTTTCTGCCTTATGTGCTGTGTTTGGTGCTTAAAGAATTTATTATTATTATTATTACTGTAATCTACCAAAAGTTAAGGTAAAGGATCCCGTTACACGCCCATTGACGCATATTGGGAATATGGTGTTAGGCCCATATTTTCTTGACCATCGGCACACTAGGGGTGCACACTAGGGGTGATGTGGTCAGCATCACGCCGGCCGCCTTAACCTTCCCAGAGTTGCTCTGGTACCCAATTCATGAGGCTGGGTCGACCCCGGAGCCGTTTGTGGTCTAAAAAAATCCCACCTCAACTGGGGATCGAACCATGGACCACCGAGCTAGGAATCCAGTGCACTAACCACTGTGCTACCACAGCTCCCGTAACCTACCAAGCATCTCCTAAAAGATGACTTAGAAGGGTTGGGTATGGGACTGGCTACCTCATCCTGCATAAACATTAAGCTAGCAAATCTTCAAGAAATATAATGCCAGTGGAAAAACAAATGAGAATAAGATGCTGGCGATGGATAGGACAAACACTGAGTTACCCTGTTGATAGCATTACAGGGCAGTCCTTTTCTGGAACCCCTAGGGTAAGAAACACAGAGGGATACCAAACAAAAAATAAATAAATAAAAACACATGGAGAAGAGAAGTGGGAGACAGAAATGAGAGGGATAAAGAAGAGATGCAAAGACCTCGAGCAGACGGCACAAGACGGGAGGACTTGATGTGAATTGGCTGGAAGCCTATGCTCTTTGGGGAGCTACAGCGTGGTAACACTGATGATGATCACAGAGTATAAAGCATCATTCACAATAAACACTGTCTCTTATAACTTTCGAATGATGAGTAATCGACATTTTCCCGGACCTGGAGGGCATAGTGTCCATTTAAACGTGCGGTACAAACATTGTTAATGTCATCATCAAAGAGGAGAATTTCATCTTTGTTAACAGTAACACTGTGGTCATTATCAATATCACTGACCACCGCAGCAATGTGTGCCTCTTTGCCGTTCAGATACGGCAGCATCATCTCAGAGGAACAAGATCCGTTAATGCTGGAGATCAATTCTGGCGTCCACTGCCTTTGCAAAAACTCTGGAGTGTTGGCTTGAACATAAATTTCATTTGCAACTCTGAAAAAAAATGATGGAAGAAAATATGAAGATTTAGGCACATAAATTTTTTAAAAATATAGAGAAAGAATATATGATGATCTATGTATATATAATATGGTTTAATACTAAGAAGCTACAGACTTCCATAAATGGGTGCCTGCGTAGAACAGACGGACTGAAGTGGTATGACAAGATCACAAATGTGGAACTGACGACAAGAACCAGACAAGTGCTAGTCAAACAAAAGATGAGAAGACGCTGGCAATGGATAGGACACGCACTGAAGACACCTGCTGATAGCATTACAAGTCAGTTCTTGTTCAAGAATCCCCAGGGTAACTGAGGCAGACTATGACCAAAGAACATATGGAGAAGAGAACTAGAGACAGAAATGAAACGGACATGGGACAGAAGGACTTGGCAAAAGTCTGCTGATGGCCTAAGCTCCTTGGGAAACTGAAGGATGATGATGAATATAAAATACCTCTTATGATTTATGGGCATCTCGGAGGTGTCAAAGACAGAACAGGATTAATCTTTCCTCACCTTGCAGCCTTATCATGTAACACAAGCTGCTTTAGAAACCACAACTAAAGGACATGAAGCACCTGGTGCTGGCTTCCTGCATGACAACCAACTGTAGTGGTGGTCAACAGGGAACATTCATTCATGTACATCAAATAAAAAGAAGCAGCAATACTTCATTATTCAACTAGTAAGTAGCTTGCCAAGAAATGATGGCAAAGAACTATGGTGTGCAATTTCTGTCTCATGTCCTGGGAACAGCACCATTTCTCATGTATTCAGTTTCTTCCTACCCATTTCCGTCCACCCAGGAAGTAAGCCATTCAATACACACAGACACTCAGAAACTACAATTAACAAAAACACGTTTATATAAACTGAAGACAGATGACTGAATTAAAATATATAAATATTTTTTTTTTTTTATAAATAAAATAAACATATCTACCCAGGAACCGAATTAAGAATGTCTGCTCGAAAGACAGTCGTCTTAACCCCTAACCTACTGCCATGACTTGGTATGTGTGGTTTTTGTTTCACGGTTTTAATGATTGTCTCAATTGGCGTGTTGTTACTGCCCTAAGTTAGGGAAACACCGCAGCTGTTATATCTGATATCTTTGTGTGACAAACAGTAGTCAGTAGCCAGGCTTCACTGGGAGATAAAATCACCACAAAAGATGTGGAATCATACATATACCTTGGCACAGACAAAGTTTGAGGAGCAGACAATGATAGCAAAATAAAAATACATAAGGTGGCTGTAGCTATTGCTGCACTGAGAAATATGTGGAAATTATCAGAAATAAAACACAACATAAAAATTGGAATCTTCAACTCAAATGTTCAGGCTGTTCTACTGCATGGCTCCAAATAATGGACAACAACAAAAATGACAGCCAGAAAGACACAGACTTTCATAAATACGTGCTTGTGCAGACTAGATGTACTGACATGATATGACAAGATCACTCATGTGGAACTGATGGAAAGATCCAAACAAATACCACTGGAACAATGATGTGAGGAGAAGATGATGATGATGCTAGACAGAGCACACACTTAGACAAATCTGAGGATAACATTACAAGTCAGTACTTGTTCTGGTATCCCCAGCAAAAGAGATATAGAGGGAGACCAAAAGAGATATAGAGGGAGACCAAAAGAGATATAGAGGGAGACCAAAAGAGATATAGAGGGAGACCAAAAGATATATAGAGGGAGACCAAAAGACACATGGAGACTCAGAAGGGAATTAAATATTGACATAAAGAAGATAAAAAAAACATGGGAAGACCTTGAATGAATGGCACAGGATAGGAGGGAACTGGCATTTATTTGTTGAAAGCCAATGGGCAGATAAATACTAGGTAACTGAATGAATAAACATTGACAGAAGAAAATATGATAATTATGTGAATGTACATTAATGAACAACCAAGAGGACATGCACACCATCATAGCTGGCAGACGCTGGATTTGGGTTGGCCACGACCTCAGAAGAGACCCTGATGCCATTACAAGAACAGCTAATGAACCATTAAATTAAAAAATTTGATAATTTATGCACATCAATAAAAACACATGCAATAATACTGGATGCCCTGCGTAGCTCCCAGGTGTCTTTGAAGAGACAAAGAGAAAATAGGACTACTGTGCCTTCAGGCATGCCGTAAAAGGTGACTAATATAAGATTGTGCATGAGACTAGCAAACATATTGCCAGAGAAATCACCACTACGAGATCACAAATTTGCCTGGTGCAGGTTTCCTGCAAGGGGATCAGCTGTAGTGGTGGCATCCATGCTCCCTAAAAAAGAAAAGTAATCATGAAGATGATGATGAATATCATCATTTTCTATTGTGCTCCTTATGGAGCATCCTGTCACCATTGTAGCTGGTCCTATAGGAAGCCTGCATCAAGCATTCGAAAGCTCTTGCAGCAGTTGTTGCTGTAACTATTTGTATTACATGGTGAGGTTGCCAGCCTCATACACTACCTCATATTGTCACCTTGTATGACACTGCCTGATTAGTCCCATTCTTTCTTTATCTAAACAAAGACCCCCAGGAACTAAGGGGCGGCGCAGATTATTGTGTAGAATAATAAAAATTGAATGATAAAATCGTAATATTTAGTCAATAAATTAAATACAGAAAGAAGAAAACTGGATAATTTGTCAAGTTAATAAACAGAAGGCAGATCCAAACCTCAGAAATGAGGTATCTGAGGAAGGTGGTTGAAATAACGAGAAGAGACATGGTCCGCAATCAGAGGATACGTCAAGGTTTAAAAACGCAGCCCCTGCAGACCCAAGTAGAACAGTCCCAACTATGATGGTTTGGCCATGTCTGCAGAATGACGAAAATTGGCTACCATGACAATTATGGGAAACAAAGAGACAGGGATCTTGACCTCCAGGACAACTCAGAGTTCACTGGGAGGACAACATTAGGCAATCTCTGAAGGACCGAGGACTAGAATGGAACCAGGCCAGGAGGAAGACAGCCGATAGGATAGTATGGTGCTCTCTCTTCCAAACCTCTACACCTCATGGTGGAAGTGGAACGACTAAGAAAGTAAGTAAGTAGTCAACAGAAGGTCATGTATATAGGACCACTGTTGCAAGAGCATGTGGCTGCTCGGTGCAGGCTTCCTGCAAGTGGATCAGCTGTAGTGGGGGTTCCATGCTCCATAAGGAACACAAAAGAAAATGATGATGAATAAACAGATGCTACAACTGGAGATTAAAGAGAGCAGGTGCAGATGGATTAGGGCAGATTCTCTGGAAACAACCGGCATTACCTGACATGCGCTTAGCTGGAAACCACTGCGAAAGAGAACAGTGGGGTTGACATAGAAAATGTGGAAAGAACAGCAGAAAAAGAAGCTAGAGCAACTAGATCCTCATGGGCACTGCTGAAGAATGTAACTCAAAAGAAAAGCCAGTGACAAGCAATGACTGTTACACATATCTTCATTTTCCTTTTCGTTCCCAATGGAGCATACAGCCACCACTGCAGCTGGAACCTTTGCATGAAGATTGCGTACAGTATTCACATGCTCTTACAGTGGTGGTTTTGTGTATCAAATAAGGATATAAAACGCAAGAGGAGCTTTCATTGCAATGGGAAATATATGGAGAACATGAGAAATCAAGTCCAACACAAAAATAAGAATCTTCAACTCAAATGTCTGGTCTGTCCTATTGTATGGCTCTGAAACATGGAGAACAACAAAAACAACAAGCAAGAAGTTAGAGACTTTTATAAATGGGTGCTTGTACAGAAGAGAAGGATTGAAATGGTACAACAAAATCAGCAATGTGGAACTGATTCAAGCGCCAGTGAAACAAGAGACGTGAAATAGGCGCTTACAATGGATTGGATACACAATGAGGACATCTGCTGACAGCATTATAAGGCAGTCCTTGTTCTGGAATCCTCAGGGTTAGGGAGGTAGAGGCAGACTGAAAAACACATGGTGAAGAGAACTGGAGACAGAAATGAAAGGAATGAGGAAGGCGTGGAAAGATCTTGAGCAGACAGCACAGGACAGAAGGAGGCATAAGTTTGTTGAAGGCCTTTGCTCCTTGGGGACCTGAAGCTTAATTAATGAGTAATGCTTAGATGAACTTTATGCACCATTCACAAGACGAAGGAACCCTTACAATCTTAAAGTATATACTCTGGCCACAAGCTGCCAAGGCAAAACTTCTAAAGATAACTGTAGATTAACACAAACAATAAAACACTTTGACAAGAGAGCTCTTACGTAATTAGTAAAATTGTAATCTATTTACGTTTTACAGTTCTTTTCCCATCCATTTTTTTCACGAGTTTCCACTAGTCTAAATATATTGTCTTCCGATTATTTGTTTTCATTTAGCAAATGTTTGAAGCAAAATATATTCTTCGATTCAGATGCCCTAATGTGTTTGTAACACTTACTACAGCATGTCATCTTATGCTGGAGATAAATTGTTATGCAACTAATTCAAAATGCAGTGATATCAAAACAACAATACAAAATGCTAGAGAAGCTTTCACTGCATTGGGAAATATATGGGATAACAACAGAAATCAGGTCCAATATACAAAATCTGAATTTTCAATTGAAATGTCAAGTCAGTCCTATTGTATGACTGAAATATGGAGAACAAAAACAACAACCAAAAAGTTACAGACTTTCATAAATGGGTGCTTGCGTAGAATAAAAGGATTGAAGTGGCATTACAAGATCACTAATGTGGAACTAATGACAAGAACTAGACCAGTGTTTCCCAAACTTTATTTGGGTCACTGCCCCCTTGACTTCCAGAGCACATACCCAGCGATCCCTCAATTTCCCTGCATTACATTAAAAAACTATAAATATCACAGCTGGTTACATACTTGGTTCTACTGAAACTTTCCTCTTGTTTATTAACGTATACGTTATCACGAACCATCCTAACTACTGAAACAATCAAATCTGCAACAAAGTAAAGCTGGTCCTTTTTGAACATCTGTAGACATCTGATTTCATCAGCTTCCAGTGAAATGTACATTCGGACACACCTTGCCAGTGGTAAAAACAATTTAGTACTGGTTGTCACCTTCCAAAAGATGCTGATTAAATCTAAGTGAACTGACTATATCCTTCCTGTTGTTAGTTTCTTTTTCTTCGGTGTTGATGGAGTAGACAACAGGGACTTTGTTATCCTTCACACCCGCTTTTTAGCAAATGATTACGGTTAGAATTTATGATCAGCGAAAGTTACCTGTCTCGGGATGGCAAATACAGACGAAGCTAAACCTTGCTTCGAGATCCTAGTAATACAACTACTCCACTATCTATCTTTTCTATATCATCCTCGCCTCACTGATGTTGGGAACCTCTGCCATAAGGTGTAAGAGAAACTGGGACGAGCCAAGTTAGGAAGAAGCGGTGGGTTCAGGTTTGTTCATGCTACGTTATCCTTTTGATCGCTCAAGTCAGGGCCCTGTATAATCAAAATGCTTTTACATGTAAGAGTTAGTGAGTAATATTGTTGAATTTAGCCTATCAAATCCTCAACCAACCCCTTCCTATTGAACACCCTTTGCCGCTCAATTTTCCCTTACTGCCCCCTTGGATCCTGCCAAACAATCCGGGGGGGGGGGGGGGGGGGGGGGGGGGGCGGTACCACCCACTTTGGGAACCACTGAACTAGACAAATGCCAGTGGAACAAGAAATGAGAAGATGCTGGAGATGGATAGGACACACACATTGAGAAAACTTGTTGATAGCATTACAAGACAATCTCTGTTCTGGAATCACCAGGGTAAGAGAGGTAGAGGAAGACTACGGAACACATAGATAATTGTTATTGTTATTCAGAATCGATGTCATTGCACTCCGGGCAAACCCATAGGTGCTCAGCCTCCCGCAACAAATGTCGAAGGGTATGAATGCTAATTGTTCCTGTTGCGCATGGGTTGTATACACAAATAAAACACATGGTTAAAAAAGAACTAGAGACTGACAGACAGACAGACCTGGCATACATTTGTTGAAGGCCTATGCTCCTCTGGGAGTTGAGCGGTGAAAGAAGAAGAATTCAAAATGCCCTTGAGACTCTTTTTAAACAAAAGATTCTTCATGAAAGACAACTTATATGAGAGATAAGAATTTGAGTGCAGCAGGGATACCTCTTGTCACAACTTCTAATTTTACCAGCTACAGACTAGATTAGCATTTCTCAAACATTTTGGTCTCAGGACCTCTTTTACACTCTTAAACATTATTGAGGATCCCAAAGAGCTTTTGTTTATGTAGGTTACATCTATCGATAAGGATCCTGTTACACGCCCATTGAGGAATATTGGGAATATGGTGTTAGGCCCATATTTTCTTGACCATTGGCACACTAGGGGTGATGTGGTCAACATCACGCCGGCCGCTTTAACCTTCCCAGAAGTTGCTCTGGTACCCAGTTGGGGCTGGGTCGACCCAGGAGCCGTTTGCGGCCTAAAAAAATCCCACCTCATCTGGGGATCGAACCATAGACCACTGAGCTAGGAAGCCAGTGCACTAACCACTATGCTACCGCAGCTCCCACATCTATCGATAGTTACCTAAATTAAAACTGAGAAATGTTTAAATATTTATTTATTAGTTCATTTAACAATAACAGTAACAACCCATTACACGTTAACATAAATATCATATTTTAAAATGAAAAATAACTATTTTCCACATACAAAATTAGTGCAGAGTCAGGCATTTCTTTACATTTTTTGCTTAACAGAAGACAGCTGGATTCTCATATCTGCTTCTGTACACTCATGAGAGAATTACAGGGACAAAGGCAAATAATGTCTTAGATTATTATGAAAATAGTTTTGACCTCGCAGACCCCCTGAAAGGATCTCAGAGACCCTCAGGGGTCCACAGACCACACTTTGAGAACTGCTGGACTTGATTATGAAAACAACACAAACCAACAGAAATTGAATTCAGTGGACTCTTGACAGAACATATCAACAATCTAGATTTCACTAATGACCTGGCTTTTCTGCCCCGTAACCATAACCATATGCAAGATGAAAACCTAATCTTAATCAAACCCCTAAATCCCAACCCTCTAAAGTGGACGATTTAATTGGTCGCAGAATTGATAGACATTAGAGTGAAATCAGATAGGCCCTATCTGTTCCGAGGTTCTTTATTTCAAAATTTAAATCACACTGTTAAGATAACTTTGTTACTTCAAAGTCATGTTATGAATGACTCACTTTTTAGGCAAGACTTTTTGCAGAACCGCTTTGATCAGCCAATCTTGTCTGTGGTAAGTTACAATACCAACATAAAGACCTTTATTTAATGCAGTTTCTAACAGATCTCTCATACAAGGTCGTACGTGGCGAGCAAGTCTGTCAGTGCTCTCATGCCAAAAACCACCAGAGTGGATGTCAATGAGAGTTCTGTCAAAGTCAACTGCTAGAAGTTTAATTCCTTTCTGTATAAGGGCTTCAACAAAGGAATCTATTAGATCCGCTCGATTTGCATTTACATATTCCGTGTCCATATTTTTATGAAAGCATTGCTGAAAGCATGGGCAAAAGCAAAACATTGAATACACTTATCCCTTGAATCGGAATTTTGAAACTGTTTTTATTTGTTCTGTCGTGTCTTTCATGGGCTGCATTGGTTAATTACCAGTCGAGGGTTAAATCTGTTTCCAAACCTTATTCAGCGTTTGCAACGAAAGACATGAGTGATCTCCCCAATAAGTATCAGTGACTCCGTACTTGTAACTTGACAAATCGTACAATAAAAAGTTTCGGTGTGTTACTTGAACCATTGTCTCGGTACGCAAATTCGTGAAGCGTTGCATATTTTTTTGACACACGAATAATGAATTGGGTGTCATCCCAGAGACCCCGAGCTTTCACATCCTCTTCCCCCTTGGTTGGGAGGGGGGGGGGGGGGGGGGGGGGGGGTGTTCGTCCACGTATGACGTCACGCACGAACGAACGAACGAACTTTATTTTCAAAGGGTTAAGAATTGGGCACGCAGGCCCGTCTGACATTCTGCCCTTCCTCTCTCTCTCATCATGTATACTATATCCTTTCATCCTCACATTTACTTTAAGCCTGGAGGTGTCCGAGATTACATCAAATCCACCAACAATCTGCCGTTATCCACACGAGCTCTCCATCAGACTACCCCTTATCCTCACTCCATCATTGATCCTCATATATTAATTTTAGTTCTTGTTATATACTGTTTTACTATATCATGCAATTCTCTAGGTGTATCTATTCTCACATTTATGGATTAATTGCATTGAGTTCATTGTGTAACGATTGGGGGGTTGAAAAGATGTGACGTCACACAAAAATATAATAGTCACACTCGCTTATTTCATAAATTATGTTTCTACTTTTATCCGCAATAGTTAACTTTTATTCACAGTAATTAACCTTTATCTGCAATAGTTAACTTTTATTCACAGTAATTAACGTTTATCCACAATAGTTAACTTTTATCCACAGTAATTTACGTTTATCGGCAATAGTTAACTTTTATTCACAGCAATTAACGTTTATCCACAATAGTTAACTTTTATTCACAGTAATTAACGTTTATCCGCAATATTTAACTTTTATTCACAGCAATTAACGTTTATCCACAATAGTTAACTTTTATTCACAGCAATTAACGTTTATCCACAATAGTTAACTTTTATTCACAGCAATTAACGTTTATCCACAATAGTTAACTTTTATTCACAGCAATTAACGTTTATCCACAATAGTTAACTTTTATTCACAGTAATTAACGTTTATCTGCAATAGTTAGCTTTATTCATAGTAATTAACGTTTATCTGCAATAGTTAACTTTTATTCACAGCAATTAACGTTTATACACCATAGTTAACTTTTATCCGCATTTGTTAACTTTTATCCGCAACAGTTACTTTTTCCGCAATAGATAACAACTCCCTCGTGGACGACTTATATTAAAACATTATAATCTCCTGTGAAATTTACTATATTTGGACTAAGTGGAGGGCAGAAGAGGATACTATTTTTGGATACCGGAAATCTGATTTTATTGTCTTGAATTTATTACACTGTATGTTCTAATTATAACCCATCAAGGATTGAACGGATACTTTATTTTTTTTTAAATCCTGTGAAATATTGGATAGTTGTTATAACTGGTTTAAATTGTTTTTAATCGTATATTTATTTTCTTTTTTAAATAATGTAATACACACCTTAAAAAACAATATGCAGACTAAATAGATTTTACTGTTTAAAATTAGATTTAAAAGAAAACAGTAGCAGGTTATCACCATCGCGACAACAGTCTAATGAGAGCAACAACAAAAAACATGCATGGAGATAAAAAATAAAAAAATCAAGTGCAACACAAAAATCAGAATCATTTCACATGTCAAGTCAGGGTCAGCGAACCAGAGCAGACCAAGACCCTACTTCCCCTCCAAGTGGTGGTCCTGGAAACAGCTGCATCACTGCAGTCTGGCTGAGTGAGTAGGGATCGAAGAGGGAAGGCTGTAAACGGACACAACGCAACAAACGTCCTTTTCAGGACGAACGAAGAAGAAGAAGAAGAAAATAAATCAATCCTATTGCATGGTTATGCTCATGGAGAACAACAAAAACCACAACCAAAAAGCTTCATATTTTCGCAAGGTAGTCTCATACCAGATACTAACGTAGGGGACACAAGCTTTAAAGACTTCACAATACTAGACCAAGCTTCGAGAGGTGGGATAACCATTTCCCCTCCTCGCTGCCTTTGCCTTTCCTGACCAAAGAGCAGAGTCGGGTATCCATTTACAGCAGGGTGGCCATATCGTTTTTCACAATAAGATCACATTTTCTGACTTTTTATTAATTTCAATCTATTAATGTATGATTGTGATGACTTGAGTTAGTTCTAGTTTTATAAAGGTTAGAAATAAAGTTGAAATAAAATGCCGTTTACAATGTATGTTTTAACATTATTTTAACATCAAAATTTAGCTTTCCACATATTATTCAGAATGGATAAAATTATTATTTATTTTATTTTATTTATTTTCTTATGTTTGTGTATGGACATTATCTTCTTTAAATTTTCATTAATTTCTTTTAAACTTAATTATTTACTTAGTCATCCCTCTTCTACCGTGAGGTGTAGAAGTTTAGAAGAGAGCACCAAACTATCCTATTGGCTGTCGTCTTCCTGGTTCCACTCTAGTCCTCGGTCCTTCAAAGATTGTCTAATGTTGTCCTCCCAGCGGACTCTGGGTCGTCCTGGAGGTCTGGATCTCTGCATCTTAGTTTCCCATACTTGTCGTGGTAGCCAATCTTCTTCCATTCTGCAGCCATGGCCAAACCATCATGGTTGGGACTGTTCTACTTGAGTCTGCAGTGGCTGGGTTTTGAGGCCTTTCCGTATCGTCTGGCTGCGGACCATATCTTTTCTTGTTACTTCAACCACCTTCCTAAGATAACTCATTTCTGAGGTTTGACGCTGACTGTTGTGGATTGTAGTCATTGCCTACGGCTCGCATCCATATATCAAGAATGGAATATAGTTGGAGCGGTATACAGCCATCTTCGTCTTCTTGCTAACTTCTTTTTTGCTGAGGAATTCTCGATTTATGGCCTAAAAAAGTCTCCCAGCAGGTGCTCTTCGGGTAGCTAACTCTTCTTTGATGCCCCCCTTCCAGTCTATAACAGCTCCGAGGAATTAAAAGTGGTTGACCTGCTTCAGGACCTGTTCTCCCAGCTTAATCGGATGCCTTAGCAATCAGGGCAACATCGAAGGGGCAAATGCTAGCTCTGAAATACAAACCTGTCTCATCTTCCAGTACCCCATTGAATACTTTCTTGTCCTCTCCTTACATGCTTTGACGACATCGTCCATGAGGAGTATGAAAAGATAAGGTGACAGAATATCACCCTGTCTTACACCAGTGGTGGTCCTGAACTCTTCTGACTTATAGTTTGCCGTCCTCAAATAATTTCTGCAAGTCTTGTAGAAGCTCTGTATAGCACGTATCAGAGGTGCTGGAATGATCTTCCTCACCAGCAGTCCCAAAGTTTGCTTCAGGGAACCTTGTAAAACGCCTTCTCTAGATCGAAGAAAAAATATGTATCTCACCTTTATACTAAAGAGCTTTTTCACTCAGCTGCCTGAGTGTGAAGATAAGGTCCTGAGTATTTCTGTTTGCTCGGAAACCACACTAGACCTCATCCATGTGTGGCTCAGCCAGGCGCCTGAGTCTCTGCTCCAATATTCTAGAGTAAATGTTACCATGGACAATTAGCAGGGAAATTCCTATATTATTTTCACACCGGCGGTTGTCACCTTTCTTTTAATCTATGTGTTATAATGGTAATTTCTCAATCCTTTGGTATGGTCTTGTGGTGCCAGGCTGCCCGTAGGACCCTCAGAAGTAGTAGGCCACCTGCTGTTCCCATGTATTTGACCATTTCTGGTGTTATACCATAATGTCCTGCTGCTTTACCATCTTGATTTTCTCCAGTGCTGCCTTCAGTTCTTCCATCTTGATGCCATCTTCATCACCATGGTTTACTCTTCTGTGATAGTGGTTATCATTTCTTATGCTTGACCTTGCTCACAGTCAAGGAGCTCTGAGAAATATTCTTTCCATCTTTCCATCGCTTCCTTTGGAGCAGTAACCAATTTTCTTGATTGTTTGTGCCGATGGTCAAGAAAATATGGACCTAACACCATATTCCCAATATGCCACTATGGGCGTGTAACGGGATCCTTTACCTACCTTTTTATAACCTTGTTCTTTACTTCTGATCTGAGTATCACATATTCTCTATATTTCTCTGCTTTTCCTTCTGTATTTTTAGCTTCTAAGTATTGTTTCCATGCCCTTTTCTTTTATTTTCTCTTTAACTTCCTCTATCCACCAAGGTGTCCTCATTCCCTTCTTCCCTAGTTGAACTTCATGATATGCGTCTGCTGCAGTTGTTTTTATGATGCCCTTAAATTTAAGCCAGAGAGTTTCTATGTCATCTGATCGTTCTTCTAGGTTTCTCAGTGCTGTTACAATAAGCCCCTAATACTTGGTCTTAACTTCTGTCTCTCTTAGCTCGTAAGCCTTAATTATGATCTCTCTTGCTTGGTTATTTATTTTCTTGCTTAATGATGGGCAATTCCTAGGCCGAACAACACTTTCAGTTGTTTCTTAATCGTCAGCAGGTAGTGATCACTTCCAATCTCTAGCCCTCTCCAGACTCTAGCATCCGGCATATACTTGAATGAGCTCTTCCTAACAATGACGTAGTCGATGACTGATTATTCTTTGTTGGTTCACATCTGGTGTTTGCATGTATGCTCTTATAGGGGAACTTTGTGTTTGTAATCACGAGGTTTTGCTCAGTGCAGAGTCCAAGGAGTCGCTTTCCGTTGTCATTAAGTGTATCTTCTCCATATCTTCCAATAACTCCACCCCACCTAGCATGGTCATTTCCAACTCTAGCGTTGAAATCTCCTAGAAGGATAATTTCATCCAGACTGTCCACTGTCTCTTGAAGAAGCCCAAAGAATTCTTCTTTGATCTCTGCTCTCTCATCTTCATTTAGTCTATATACTTTGACAAGGTTGACTATGGTCTCTCTTTCTTTTAGGTTTAGCATCATAATGCGCTCCGAGAGAAAGTTCCATCCTTTGATGTTGTTTGTTTGGCTTTTAGCGACAATACAGTACACACCCCCTTTAGCTCTTTCACTGGTGGGGACTCCACTGTAGAACAGCATGTTGCCATTGAGATCCATAACTGCTTGCCCTTTTTTTCTGTGTCTGTCAGAGCCAGGA
This sequence comes from Oreohelix idahoensis, assembly GCA_024509875.1. NCBI lineage: Eukaryota > Metazoa > Mollusca > Gastropoda > Stylommatophora > Oreohelicidae > Oreohelix > Oreohelix idahoensis. The sequence goes on along the minus strand of JAMPIV010002147.1, from coordinate 552,349 downwards.
TTTTGTTTTCCTCATTTCCTCCATCAGCTCCTTCTCTTTCCCGTTAATGCTTCTACAACTATATTGTCCATAAATCGTCGTCCTTAAGTCGTGCCAGTTCGTCGCCTTTAAGATCAGTCTGGTTCTCTCTCCTTTGGTTCTTTTAATCAAAATTTAAAGCAAACGGGTGACTGGCCTGTTGTGCCTTTGCAAGATGAAGGGGCTGCCTCCTTACGACCAATTTCTTTTAAATATCCATGGAATAGACCGTAAAACACTTCTTTTTAAATTATATTGAAAAATTCCGATGCTGGAACCCACATTAAAACTGTTTCTGTCTGTTGTCCAGTTCAGACATCATTTAGGAGAGAAGCGATCCTTACTCGTATTTTTGTGACGTTACATTTCTTAACCCCCCCCCCTTTCTATCTCACACTCCGTCTTCAAATTTTGAACCCCTCTCCCCCTCACTACATGACGTCATATGCGGACGACCCCAAAGAAGAAGTGGAAAGAATTGAATGGACTGTGGAGAACAGTAAGGCTTGCTATTATGAATTCGTTGAAAAACTATGCTCTAAGTAAGCTGACGGTTAATGAGTGAATCACTGTCAATGAGATCCACTGAGCTCCCCAAACATATCTAATAACAGCATATCTTGTTATTAACCTTTACAAAAATAATAATAAAAACCGCAAGAAATTAAGCAGCACAGAAAAGACCAGAAAAGCGGATAATTATGCCGAGAACTTGGAAGGCGAAAAGTATTACCTTAACTTGAGCTATAGAAAGGAATGAAACGTCCATAACGTTTCTCCTCTAGTCGGCACAGGGCCCGCTTTTCTGTTCCAGCCCTATCCCAATACGCTTGTTACGACTGTTGTTTCTTTTAGAATGTGTGAAGATGTTTATCTTAAAGAGTTCATCGTGCTATGTTGTCAAATACATTAGGGTTTGGTCAATCAGGACATTATACTGGCAGAACAACTCAAATCGGCGGTTAGCAGGTCCACAATATACATGTATTACATATTTATTAAATTCCTTCACAATACAAGCAATGGAGAAGCTTCAACATCTGTCTCCTCAATAAATGTGGTCAGTCCATAAGTCAATAAGCATGCATGTTGAAATTATATATATATATAATTTTCGTCTCTTCTGTTTAGTTCTGGCCGTTCTGACTAAGAGGTGCGTGCCAATCACGGACACCCAAGTAATGCGACCAAAAAACGTGAATTATGTTTTGTTGAATAAAAATACTTCTCTGTAAGGTGCGGAACTTCTTCATAAGTTCGGGACCATCTTAACGATCGTTGAAAACAAGTGGCGACCTTCGAGAATATAATAATGCCATATAAAAATTTCTTCACAACTCCGGGAGCTCGAAAAATACATCTTGCTTGGACGAATGAAACATACGAAAGGCCCAGAATATTAGCCGTTAGAATAAATTAGCGCAACCTCGTTACGTCATTGACAACCGGTGACGTATCAAAGTACACGGCGTTCAATACAAGTTAAAGATCGTGCAAAACATGCATTACCACAAATAGACATATCTCCTCAAATAACAATGGCTATATGCCTGAGTTATACACTATGAGTGGAAATATACTATGACATATTAACTTTATTCCTTAACAACGCCTTACACAGCAAATCTTCTTCTCTTCTGTGTTCAAATTGTAATGCTAAATCTGCAGGCCTGTGGCCAGGACGAAGTTCACAGTTTTTTTTCCAGGTCAGCGCGGCAACCCCATAGCTTCTGCCTGAGCTCAGCACCCACTGGCCAGGTCCGACGTCGTGGGTCATCATTGGTTGGGCAGTTTTGGAGATTGTGTTCAGGGGTCTGGATTTCGGATCCACATGAACATTCATTCGTCTGAGATATCCTGAGGGGATAGAGGTGGCCTAGTAATCTGCAGTGGACAGATCGGAAATTTGATATCGCATGGAAATTCATCCAGTATTGATTTTAGTACGGTAACTCAAAGATTCCCTCATTACTTCAAATTGTTATTTATGTATTCAATAAGGTCTCGTAGAACCCCTAAAGACGCCTCATGGAACCCTGGTTGGGGATCGCTGACCTAGATCTCGTGTAGCACTTTTCTAATTAACGAAAACTTTCATGTATGTACCTAGTGCCCTAGATATATCTAGGGCACTATATGTACCTATCCGTTGAGCAGTCCGCTTGGCTAAGCGGTTAGACCAGCGTTGCCACTCCTAGGTGGATTCACCTAGATCTAGGTTTTTTTGTGGTCCCGTTGACTTCCACCTAGGTGTAATTTTCCTTCATTTGTTGAAGAACGCCACCTGCATGAACTTTCGCTTTTCGGTTTTTCGCCCAAAGTAGCCCCAAATAACCGTCTAAAGTTGCAGATGTCGCCCAGTACTAGCCCAACATTCAAAATCTAGAAGTTTTTTTTTTTAAGGTACGTCTAGGTGTTTTTTTTCTTCAAAATTTAGAGTGGCAACACTGCTCTCAACTCTTGAGACACAGTTAATGGGTTCCAGGAACAAAACCTGGTAAATTCACGCTCCAGTGTACCCAGCTGTAAATGAGTACTTGACTCTGCTCTTGAATTAGGGAAGGCAAAGGAAGTGAACTGGTCACCCGACCCCATAAGGATGGACCTAGTATAGTGAGGCTTCTCACTCTTCAATCCACTAAAGCAGTTTCTGCCTTTTTTTTTCCTTGCGGGTTCGGTCTTCTTGTGGTACACGTTCTTTCAACCTAGACTTAAATCCGTTGGTTATTTCAAAGCGCAATTTGCCATTTGAAAATAAATGAACTATGAAGTAGTCCTGCAGCGTTGACAGCTGCTAAGTCCCGAAAAGGACTAATAGTTCCTATCTGCTAGCATGATGAATCCCTGAATAGGACTTGTCCTGAACAGGACTGCTAGCTAAGTCAACACAGTCACCTCAGTGAACGCCGGTTGGAAATGAAACTGATAATCCTGTTTCTGCAATCGGCCCACCCTTACATTTTACCTATCGTTAAATTCTATTTATAACTTCTATTGACGTCAGGAAGCGTGACTGGGAAAACCCTCTGGAACGAGAACAGATCCTGCAAACAATGTGTTTTGCCTGTTTGGCGTTTTCATGGCTATTAAAAATGTGTTAGCTTTACTGACTTGCAGGTATCAGTGATTGCAGTATTCTAGAAAGTCATTTCGGGATATTGATCTGTTTTTAGATTCATGTATTGGCAAGAAAAGGGTATGTTTACCAATATTTATAACACATAAGGAAGGGAAAGCCACTCACGTCTGTTGTTTTTCTGTTGTCTAGTGTGATAGGGTGGGCGAGATGATGATGATGCTGTTGTGATATGTGATCACTTTCTTGCACACTCGCAACCGACCCGATCAACAATAAAATATAAAACACATTGTTACCGAAACAACCACTGCAATAGCATAAAAATGCTTCTTGTGGGCTTGTGATGGACACCAGTTGCATTGGTGTTTCCATGCTCCGCAAGGAGCAAACAGAGAAACACCTCTGTCTCAACGTGTCTTACACACAAAGGAGTTGCATTGCGCTCACCAGAAATCTGATTGACTATCAAAGTAAACCACTAAAAATATACAGTAGGATTATGATAAGTATCGTGAAATACACTAAATTACCATTGCATCAAAGAATAAAATATAATTATTCTTGACTTAACAAAACTAGAAAACTAAAGGAAATTTAACACGAAAACTATCTCTTCCATTACTGAAGAAAATTACATTAACCTGCCTTCACCCACGTGTCAATTCACACAATATAAAATAGCGTAACATTACTAGGCCTATCCCCCAACACGTGGTAACTACAAATATGTGGTAACTAAAAATGTTATTGTCGCTCACATGCGTCATCTTTATGCACAGTCATCAACACGTGGCCCCCCGGTTGCCATCTTGCCAACAAGTTAATATTATCTAAATTTCAGTCCCTGATATCTCTGTCCAGTTCCATGTACGAAATAGTTTCCTACTATATTGCTTTTCTTGCCCGGTCTGATGAATGAAATAATTGCTACTAAACCCTTACAGCCGCAATCTGGACTTAACACCAGTAAAATCTATCCACACATATTTTCACTCATCTATCATTTCAGAACTAAACATAATGTCCTAAACGAAATCTCCTTTGGAAACGCATCTTTCTATCTATTTTCTCAAACACTAGAACTGTGCCACGCTGAATACTAATAATAAAATTACAGAACACTAAAGCTAATTTGCTTTAAAAATAAAACTCACGTGTTCAAGGCATCTACAGATCGACTCTGGTTTCTTACTCTGAGAGAGGGCTCTGCTGGCCAGCACTTCTTTATATAAGCCGCTTAAGCCTAATCACTCAACTTATGCGCGCGCGTAGTAATTGTACCACGTAAATAACACGCGCGATGGATGCTCTAGAAAGAGCGAAAACACAAATATAACCCATAACTATCAAATATAACACACAACTATTTCTAGGCTTTATTGTGGCCTAGTAATATATCTTCTTCTTGAAGATGTTGTGGTAAAAAGGCAGTGAACCACGGAGACAATAGTGATGACAAGATGGCGCTGTCACACTAGTTTTCTACTTCTTTATTTCTTACGAGTGCCTGAAAACATACCTTTATGTTTGTCTAATATTTATTTGCCAGAAGATATGAAGTACTAAAAAATGGCCAAAAGAGTGGGCGCAGTCATTAGTAATACCGCTTCCAAAGAAAGGAAATCTAAAAATGTGCAAGAATTACAGAACCATTAGCCTTATTAGTCATCCAAGTAAAGTTATGTTAAAGATACTTTTGAACAGAATAAAACAGAAATCAGAAGAAATCTTGTCCGAGGAACAGGCTAGTTTTATACCAAAAAGAAGTACCTCAGAACAAACCTTCAATATTAGATTACTGATCGAAAAACATCTCCAGCATCAACGCGATTTATACCATAACTTCATCGATTTCACAAAAGCCTTCGATCGAGTCTGGCATGAAGGCTTATGGCAAATAATGAGAAAATTCAATTTTGATACCAACATAAAAGATATCATTGAAGCACTATACAAGGACGCAAGCAGTGCTGTTTTTGCAAGCAATGACATTTGAGAATTTTTCAAAACAACTGTAGGAGTTCGTCAGGGATGTATCCTGTCCCCAGTGCTCTTTAATATATATCTAGAACATATTATGCAGGAGGCTCTCTACGATTATAAAACAACCATATCGATTGGAGGCCGACCTCTTTGGAATCTACGTTTTGCTGATGAAATCGATCTTATAGCTGGAACAGAATCAGAACTTCAAGACCTTACCTCTAGACTGGAGAAAGTAACACTAACGTATGGGATGGAAATTAATATATAAAAAAGCAAGATATTGGTGAATAGTCATAAGAAACATGTTCCGACCAACATTACGTTAAATGGGCAAACGTTAGAAGAAGTTAACACCTTTAAATATCTGGGGTCCACTATGGACGATCAAGTGATGGACGATCAAGTAAAGAAATCAAGACAAGACTTGAGATGGTATCAGCTGCCATGACAAGGCTGAATGTGATCTGGAAAAGTAACATCAGTTTTCCTGTGAAGATCAAATTATACAAATCACTTGTTACCACCTTGTTGTATTGTTGTGGTAGATGGGTGAACTAGTGCGAATGTCAGTAAGATGGGCCGTATAACTCTGGCATAGAATACTGTAATGGGTCAAAACTGTATGACCAACTTGAAGGTGGAAGTAGATGCTGAACTCGTAGGGTTCAATTTATAACGAGACATCATTTAATGCAAAAGACGTTAATATTTCGACGACATGGTAAAGACAATCATCATGGCAATAATCATCAATTCACATAATGGCAGGAACTTTTCAGAAATGCATCTACATGTGGTAGACCTCATACATCATTAAGTAAGTATTCATATGGTCGTTGATTGACATCACTGGCCGTAATAGCATCAAGGTCAACGGCTTGGCAGAATACCGGACACTGTCGAATGGACAGTTCCTCTTATATATTATTCTGACATCTTAATCTGCTCCTGATGTCAGAGGGTCGCACTAGCCGCTGGATATATTGAGTTCAGCGGAAGCTCTTCCGTAGCATGCAGGGTTGGAGGTCTCTGAGGCGTGAGACATAAAAAACCAGCCGTTTTCTGGCTAAATATAAAACTGGAAGGATTCTTGGCAAGGTTCTTCAAGAATCGGCTCCCTCATCTTTCAAATCATGATTATATTAATATGCGTGTGTCTTCCTTTCACGTAGGGCAAGAACACAAAACTCACGTCTATCTTGGACGGAAGAAATATCAGACTGCCTCAAGCATCATAGCTCGATGACAACAAATCAACGTGACAAATCGCGTCATTGCTTTCAAACATCGTGCACAGAGGTGCGCAAATAATCAAACATTCAATTAACTTAGATACATTCAATAGTGCATCTATAAAATACCTATGTGTGAGGATCTCAAACACTTAACTCCCACGCGAAAATATACTTTAACACTTGTATTATCTATTCTCTTGAATGGGTGTAAGGGCTGGACACTCACTGCAGATACGGAGCGAAGGATTATTCAGGCTTTCGAGTATTGTTAAGGTCATGTATTAGTGTTGCTTGATCCAAGGGGAAGTAAACCTTAAAATGCTTGTTGTACAGGTTGGATTTTGGGGTTGTGGCGCTAGTTTGCTTATTCGCTGTTGAATTGTTTAAAAAAATATCTTCTCGAAGTTTCGAGAGACAGAGAGTACAGAAGGCGTGGTGAACGCTAATCATCTCAAGTGCTGAGATGAATTTATTCTGAGTTGTTTTGAGCTGTGAGCGATTATGCCTCGCGGCTAGTCCGCGCATGGGTTATTAATTGTGCTGTGTGAGAGCAGCTGATTCTCGTGAGAGTTCGCTCTGGGCGTTTGACCGGGCTGGTCAGCGATATTGAGATAGTGTGTTCCCATGGAGTGTACTGGGAAGATGGCTAGAGTGTTTTTTCGCTGTGTGTGTACGTAGGGATATTTTGTGAGGACATTATGAGGCCATATTATTGTAACTGCCGTGTGTGCAGTCTTTTGAGTATTCTGAGATGTGAAGAGATTTATGAGGCCATATTATTGTAAACTGCCGGGTGGGCAGTCCTTATAGCGCTGAGATATACTTCGTGCTTTTCGCTGTAAACTGTGTATTTAATGTCAACGTGATTGTGTTGTGACGTAATAAACCATTATTAAATGTCACTAGTCGTTTCAACGCTCCATGACTCCTATGTACGTACCTGTGGTGTGAGTGACTGTACCAACACACACCCACTTCAACATTCCTGACACAGCGACAGAGAAGTACCTCATATTTGTAATTAGCCTGTGTGGCGTTTTCTAGAAAGTCTTTACTTTAACAGAAGTGTTAAGAAAACATACTGCATCAGAACGTATATGGCAACAACCCGACGGTATCAGTGGTGAGCTAGATTTACGGGGTGTGATACCCACACGACATTCGCATATATGATGTGCAGCGGTTCCAGTTCTGCTTTTCCTGTTGAAATTTTCAAGTAGACTTTGACAGTATTTGTTTTGGCATGTGAAGGGAAGATTACAAAAGTTTATCAGAAATAAATATTAACATTTGGCTTCCTCCACTAAAGTCAAGTGGCGAGCCAGCATTTTGAGAGGTTATCCAACTATTGAAGGATAGCGTGTACAAGAAGGCATCCTTACTTTATCAGAACAATCCGTACAAGTTTATTATACAAGTTCAAGAGGTCATGTTACACAGTGTTGCCAGTGTACAAGTTCAAGTATAGATGCAGTATTTCCAGTCCTTTTACACAAGTATCACAAGTCAAGATTTGCAGTATTTGCAGTGTTCCAGTTCCTGTCGTCTTGTGCAGTGTTCAAGCACATATCATACTGAAGCAAGGACCTGACGGGAAAAGTGTCAAGTTCCAGTGCCTTTCTGCGGTGGATTGTTTTTATCTGCAGACTATGTGATTTCCAGTGTTTTGGCGGAAAGGACGGGATTATTTTCAGTCAACAAGATAAGTGGTTTTTGTGGTGTGAATTGTGCCACTTTATGTATGTCAACAAGCCTTCTTATGCTATGCATTACTTATTCTGTTTATAACTGTTGTTCTTGTTGTCTATGTCTATATCAACTTATTATGGGATTTAGTGCATGGGTATTAATGGCTACTTGATATATGTTGATTTCCCTCATATGGATATGACTTTAATAAAGGTTCTGTGGTCCAACGGGCTGATCACCCGTTTGCCAGTCACTTCGATTACGGAAACAACAGCAAATGGATTGATTTGCCGTTGCCCTAAAGACGCCAATAGGCGTGATGGGAAACAATGGCAAAGAAAACCTATCTGCTGTTGCTCTAAGACGCCACTAGGCGTAATGGCCACTGACTGCTTTGACGGTCGGTGGCTAAGGATGGAAGAAGAAGAAGAAAGGTTCTGTGGACAGAAACTGGTGATACAGTAATTAAGGAATAATTTCGATTTCTTGAACAGATAGTTAACTGTGTGAGGTGGAAAGGTGGTTGTCCAAATTTTGAAGGTAATAACTTATTATAAGTATAAGTGATTAATACATATAATTGACTCAGTGAGTAAGTCACTATGGATTCTGATACAGATCCTGTGGATATGAGGCCTGTATTGAAATATTTATTTGAGAAAGGTAGGAACTTTGATTTACAGGGCCCAGAACTTGAGAGTTTTGTATTAAAACATTATTTGAGGGAGGCGGCATCAAATCTTAAGAAGTTTGTGGATAGTAATTTCCAGTCGGCTCCTCACATAAGTATTGCTAAGGACCTTGTACAATTACTGAGTGATCACCTTTGTTGGTTTGTGATAAAATATGAATATGTACCACATGGTCACATAATGAAAATCATTCATCACGTTATAATGGATGACAATGAGGAATCGAAGATTGCGTTGCTGAGGAATAATGATACATTAAAACTACTGTGGAAGATAATAGAAACATTAGCCCTTCCTCGTGAGAATAAATTAAGACAATCTCAATTGGAGAAGGAGAAAAAGGAGTTAGAAAATGAGGAACAAATAAAACACAACAAACAGAGTGCCCTACAGCAAAGGGGAAGTTTCTTAGAAAGTATTGCTGAAGAGAGTAAATTACATGAAACAGTGTCTAAACTTACAAGCGATTTACATAAATCGAACTTGGAACTTTCTAGTGCACAAGCTGCATTAAATTCAGCACTGAGCAAAATCAAAGAGTTGGAAGCTCAGATAGGAGATAAGCATGTTGAGGTGGAAAATCTTACGCAGGAGGCCCAACAAAATAAAGAAATGTGTGAGAAATTAAAAGTTTAGGCCAAGAAATATGAAAAGTTATGTAATGAAACACTTACTGATCTATTGAGTGACAATGCGATCTTCAGTCGCCGACTTGAAGAAAAGAATACCGTACCTCCCGAGAAGGTTGATAGGCTTACGAATAATGATGATAGTGAGATTGAGACACGACAAATGAGAGCAAATAACGAAAAGGATGAGAAAAAAAGGTTAGAAGATTTAACGGTGGAGAAAGAGGAAATGATTATGATTGAGAAACTACTAGCAGAGGAGAGATGCAGAGTTTTGACATGTGATAATTTAAACAAGAAACTAGGTGAAGAGATTTCACTTAAAAATGTTGAAATTACAGAATTAAGAAAAAGAGTAGATGGCCTATTGTATATTGTCTTAATAACAAGATGTGGTCTTCTGTCAATGTTGACAGTGGTAGACAGAAAGTTGATTATCAACAAGTCAAACAGGCAAAGAGTCAGCCGCATACACTCATTGCTGATAGTAAAGTCAAACATAGTGGACATAGATCTTTTCGGGGAAAATACAACTTCCCAAGTACTAGTGATACAGCTACTAATAGTACTGATTCTTGGCGTCAGGCCAACAAAGGAAATTCTACTGTAACAGTCAGTTCGGTACATTACGATAAAAATTTTGATAAATTTCAGGTCAAAGCTCTTAAAATCAACCGTATATCTGCTGTTGGAAATTCTGATAAATTAGTAACAGGGAATAATCCTAGTACAACTTGTTCCAAGAATGAAACCCATTATGTGCGGGATAATAAAGATTCTATCAGTCCCGTTACTTGTCATACTAAGTTCAAACAGTATGAGCCATTTGTTAAACACATTGCCGCAGGCAAAAATAAAAACAGTTTTAGTAGGAGAGATAATCCTGATGTTAGACAGGACCAAGGGAGTTCATCAAATAATAATTTTTCTTCTCCAAGAAATGAGAGACAAGTTAACAGATCTCAACATTTTGATTCTAAGAATTTTGGAAATTATGGTAGAAATAACTAAACTAAAGAGTATCAATCTTACAATAATTTTTCTAGAAGACAAAAAGAGCCATCTAGTAGATATTTTGTTCCAAGAAGAAACAGTAATCGCAATTATGCTAACTGGGGTTCAAATCAGTATAATACTTTCAATAGAGCAAATAACTATGCTCCCAATGGTAATAATAGATTGTATGCTAACTATGCTCAACAAAAGCCACAAGTTATTAATAATAAAGATAATAAGAAAGGTGGTAGTCTCTCAAATACTACTATCTGCTATGTTTTCATTTGTATTTTCTCACAGCAGCGACTTTGTGATAAGAGTCAGCGCTCCTATGTTACATTAGCTGTGAGGGGTGTATGTCACTTTGCGCCCGTGTGTCTAATCAAGCGGAACCTGTCAGTGTCAGCGTGTTGACTACGCACTGGATGTTTTACCTCTTGGTGTTTATGAGATGTTTGCAGGCCCTCTGGAGATTTTTACTGTTTGACTTTTTAGGATAGTAGATATTAATGTATTGTATAGTGTAAGACATTATATAGTATGGTACATTATATAGTGTTGTATTAGATATTGTATATGTTCATTTTTATGAACTATTTCAACATCATATTATTTTTTTTAAATATGATTGTGTACTGATTACACCATTTCATACCATATTTTTGTGTGTGTGTTTTGATAGCGCACCATTTGATTTCTTTGTGATTCATATATTATTGTGTTTTGATAAGCGCTGTACACATGATTATTGTAATAAGGTATAGCATATCAGATGGTAGTAATATGTCTTTAAATTTTTGATGAAAGCAGTGGGATGTTAGTGTCTACACACTGGTCGGGAGACTGTGCCCACTTAGACCATATAATCATTTATCGTTATGCTCTGTATCGGAGCTTGGAGCTACGATAGCTCATACATCAAACATTGATGTGCTTTTGCAGCTGTGATTGTTAGGATAGTTTTTTGTGCATGGTGAGATTGCCAGCCCTATGCACAAACTCATTAGCTGTGACGGTGCGGTAGTCACCTTCAGAAAGTTCCTGAGTGTAACTTTATTCTATAAATTTGAATTTTGTCAAGTGTTTTTATACCATAATTGGTTAACGTTATAGCACATACTCAAGATACATTATGTTGTGCTTATATATTTGCAAGTTCGTATGCAGATAACAGGGTGTTTTCCCATGTGCCTTTTCTGTGACGTATTTTTTTTAGAAAAAAAAAACTTACATGAGCTGATTTGTGTCTGCTTAGAGATAGGATTTTTTATATGTCACTCATTTTGTTATAGCTGATTTCATTGTTAATTTATTAATTATAGCTTCGAATTTGTTAAAAATGAAATACTATTTTTATATAATTTATCATTCTGAAATATGTTGGTATTGTATTTTTGAAAGGAAAAATGTATTTTTTCTGACATTGTAATATTTTTTTTTTTTTTTTTGGTGCCCAGCGCTTGACTGTGCACTATGGTTAATAATGTAGAGTGATATTGTGTTTTTTGAAAAGTTGTTTTTCTGATGTTATGATGTATTTTTTTTAATCTAGCACGTGACTGTGCGTCAGTGAGAACTTATTGATAGCGTTGATATTTTTTGTTTGCGTGATGTCTAGAATAATTCATTTTTAATTATGAATAAGTTTTATAACTTGGTTAAATTGCCTATTTTGCTGTATTTAGTTACAACTTTCTTTTATGTTTTGGTATATATATATATATATACATTGCCTTTTTTGTTCGATGCTTTCCTGTCATGATTGTATTTATTTATACAATATGTGGTTTGATTTAAACAGTTATTAGAATGTATTGTTACTAACTTTCTCTACATTCATATCTTTGCTTTCCATCTGTCTTTGCTGATTATTCTTCATTTCATTCCATCTTTTCTGTTGTCTTTTCGGTATGGGTTCATATCTTGTCTATGCTTCATTATTTCATCTTCGTTTCACTTGATTCTACTTGTATACTTCTTTTTCGTAGCATACTTATACTTCCATCCTTTGTGTTGTTAGTCTGGTTATATGACTTGAGATAATGTAACTAGTTGTGATATTTGTATTTATTTTACATGTAAGGAATTGTTTAACTTAATTGTTACCATATGGTATTATTGATTTTTTCTCATCTTCCGATTTCATACTTTCCTTCATTACGGATCATTCTTCTTTTGCTTGATCTTGTCTTTTCACTTACTATTGGTTGTTTCCTGTTTGGTTTATACTGAAAATACTTTAACTGTGTTTGAAACCGATTATCTTAGTGTACTTAGCTAATTACTTTGTATCCTTCATTTTTACGTTACACTTTATGCTAATATTTTTTGTAGATGTATTAACATGACTTAACATTGGGTAATTTTTGTAGGCGTATATTAGAGCTTTGTTGACCTCTTAATTTTTTTGGGGATGTACTTGTCAAAAAAATGATAGAATCATTTTTTCCCCGGGGGTCGGAGTAGATGTTAAGGTCATGTATTAGTGTTGCTTGATCCAAGGGGAAGTAAACCTTAAAATGCTTGTTGTACAGGTTGGATTTTTGGGTTGTGGCGCTTGTTTGCTTATTAGCTGTTGAATTGTTTAAAAAAAATCTTCTCGAAGTTTCGAGAGACAGATAGTACAGAAGGCGTGGTGCACGCTAATCATCTCAAGTGCTGAGATGGATTTATTCTGAGTTATTTTGAGCTGTGAGCGATTATGCCTCGCGGCTAGTCCGTGCATGGGTTATTAACTGTGCTGTGTGAGAGCAGCTGATTCTCGTGAGAGTTCGCTCTGGGCGTTTGACCGGGCTGGTCAGCGATATTGAGATAGTGTGTTCCCATGGATTGTACTGGGAAGATGGCTAGAGTGTTTTTTCGCTGTGTGTGTACGTATGGATATTTTGTGAGGACATTATGGGTCCATATTATTGTAACTGCCGTGTGTGCAGTCTTTTGAGTATTCTGAGATGTGAAGAGATTTATGAGGCCATATTATTGTAACTGCCGTGTGTGCAGTCTTTTGAGTATTCTGAGATGTGAGGACATTATGAGGCCATATTATTGTAACTGCCGTGTGTGCAGTCTTTTGAGTATTCTGAGATGTGAAGAGATTTATGAACCCATATTATTGTAAACTGCCGGGTGGGCAGTCCTTATAGCGCTGAGATATACTTCGTGCTTTTCGCTGTAAACTGTGTATTTAATGTCAACGTGATTGTGTTGTGACGTAATAAACCATTATTAAATGTCACTAGTCGTTTCAACGCTCCATGACTCCTATGTACGTACCTGTGGTTGAGTGACTGTACCAACACACACCCACTTCAACATTCCTGACACAGCGACAGAGAAGTACCTCATATTTATAATTAGCCTGTGTGGCATTTTCTAGAAAGTTTTTACTTTAACAGAAGTGTTAAGAAAACATACTGCATCAGAACGTACATGGCAACAACCCGACGGTATCAAGTATAAATGTTATAGATGAATTTTGCGCATTTGCTATAAAGAGCACAAAACAAATTTATATGTTAGAGAGAAAATAAACACATATGCAGGCTACCAAGAACCACTTTTGTCAGCAGTGAAACGTCGAAAGCTTGCCTGGTTTGGGCATGTAACTCGTCATGACTCCCTTTCGAAAACGATCCTCCGGGGAACAGTCGAAGGTAAACGGAGAAGAGGAAGGCAAAGAAGATCCTGGGCTGATAACATCAAAGAATGGGCAGGGCACGGTTTTTCCACACTTGTACGCATTGCTGAGAATAGAGAGCAGTGGAGGACCCTATCTGCTGATGCTTCCACCATGGCACCCCTACGACCCATGACGGGTTATGGGTTGAGATGATGAATATTTATTTGTATGTTTACCAACTTAACTTTTTACCTTGCCGCAAAGAGGCGTGTGGAACTGAGTTTTTCGTTCTTGAAACAAATGTGTCGCATTGGCTACTGTGAATCCGTGTTGTTGTAGGATTTCTTTACACTGTCTATCCATCTGCTTCTTAGTCTTCCCCTTGTCCTATAACCAAATCATCTACCGTTGTTGGCGCAAAGTCGTTATTGATCGGACTCCATTCTCGTGAAAAGACTGAACTACTTTACTATATATTTGATGAAAACAGAATTATCGAAGGAGATCAAAGTTAAACGGCTAAAATATTTGGACCGTGTTAAAAAAAAACCTTGCTGAAGACCATAATTGAAGGAAGAGTTACAGGCAAACGTGCAAGAGGAAGAACGTGCTATCTGTGGGAAGATAACATCAAGAGATGGACCAGAAAGAGTCTATCTGAGTGTACCATCAAGACAAGAGATAGAAGATGTTGGAGATCCATTACAGTCGGCCTTCATTGTGGAGATGGTAGCTGATAATAATGATGATGATGTATTTGATTCAGAACGTAGTTTCTACAAGTTTTCTTGTAATTATTTCTCATGCTGTCTCTCTTTGTAACATATAATGTCGCTTATTATGCATTTTACATCACCACTAGTGTGCCGATGGTCAAGAAAATACGGGCCTAACACCGTTTTCCCAATATGCCCCAATAGGCGTGTAACGGGATCCTTTACCCTTTTATTATGCATTTTATCTCGCACGTTGGGATTCTCCTTCCCTAGGATCTGATCAGTGACCATGTTTCACGGTGACAGAAAAGAGTAGGTAAGAATATTCAACTTATCAATTGCCGTTTGCGTTCAGTTTATAGTCACGCTAGATCTGCAGGACTGTCGCCAAGACGAAGTCCACAATCTTTTCCAGGTCAGCACGGCAGCCCCATAACTTCTGCTTGAGCTCAGCACCCCCTGGCCAGGTCATGTGGGTCAGGTTGCGCATACATTTTTTTATCCAACTATTTGGACAGAGCTCCGCGTTGTACAATGCTACCAATATGAGGTTGCGCATGGGGAACTGGAAACCTTATCATGTAAAACAGATTGCCATAGAAACCATCGCTGCAGATCATGTGACTGCTTGGTGCAGGCGTCACGCAATGGAGCTAGCTGCAGTAGTTGCTATATGCCCCGTAAGGAGAGTAAAGGAAACTGCCTTTATTAGAGTCATGAATGTAGAAGTCTGAGGGTAAACGAAGAAGAAAAAGAAGAAGAAGAAAGAGAGAAGAACTGGTACTTTGCTCTACATAATTTGGGGAGGAGAATGTGTTTAGTCAAAGCCGGCCGCAGAGATTTTTCATGTTGGTGCAAAAAGCCTGGAGATGGCGACCCCCCTACCCGTAAAGTACTGTGTATACTCTTGAAAGGTAAAAGTAGTCCTGTAGCAGATACTGCCGTAGTGAAGTTAAGCGCTAGATGCTTCTCTATACTAGGTCCAGTTTCATGAAGTGGGATGACCAGATCACTTCCTTGCTGCCTTTGCCGACTCAAGAGCAGAGCCATATACCCATTTACAGCTGGGTAGACTGGAGCGTGACGCTACCTGGTTTGGATTAACTTTGCCACCGAAAGGCCAGCGCTCCAGCCAATCGTATGCTCTATGTACTCTTGTGAGTCAATTTCATTCTACTGAGTTGGATCACACTTTAATTTCCGCAAGAGATGTTCACTATAGCATGAAAAACCTTATTGTGGGTACCGTAATGTTTTCATTTATTCAAATTGAATTACAGATGCACAGTGCGTTGTTTTTTTTTTAAAGGGAACAATGTAGACATAAATATACAGGAAAACAATCAGTTTCATATAAGCAAATAACTGTAACTTTGAAATTTTGTTTCATTTTTCTTGTTCTTTCAAAATTTTAAGGTTTTTATTTCATTTTATTTTTTAAATACATACACAAATTTCGGCGCCTCCTCAAGTCAGTCGGCCCTGCAGCTAATTCCATGGGTCTTCAGTTATCCTCAGCTGACCAGATTATCATGTTTTCTCTATCCATTTTTAAGGCTGTCTCCGGTCCCTTCTCCATCTATTGGTCTTATTTATGTTGGCTATATTTATCATGTGAGCCGCAGGAGCGCAGTGGTTAGTGCACTGGCTTCCTAGCTCGGCGGTCCGTGGTTCGAATCTCAGTTAAGGTGGGATTTCTTTAGACCGCAAACGGCTCCGGGGTCGACCCAGCCTCATGACTTGGGTACCAAAGCAACTCTGGGAAGGTTAAGGCGGCTGGCGTGATGCTGACCACATCACCCCTTGTGTGCCGATGGTCAAGAAAATATGGGCCTAATTTAATGCCTTAATGAGCGTGTAACAGGATCCTTTACCTTTTTTTTCTCTATATTTATTATCATTAGTTACTGTTCGTTTTATAGTTACCTATCACCTTGAGTGTTGTCTTTGGGAGACTTGTAACTAGTGTACTTGGGGGAGGGTGCTTTCATGATTTCAGGATTTTGGAAGCACCTCGAATCCTGTGTAAGGGAGATGGGGGACATCCAGAAGCTGAGATTTGCGACACCTTCCATCTGGTGTATGACCGGGACGACAGCTGCTTGCGATAGTTCCGGAAATTTGCTGTGAAACATGTCTGGAGGAGAACACCATAGCACATTATGTGCTGACATGCAAAACAATATGAACAGCACAGACAAGCACTCATGGAATACTTGAGAACGACCTTTGGAGTTACACAACTTAAGAAACTACCAGTATCAAAAAAAAAAATTAAAAAAAATCAACAAATCCAGTAGATACTTTTAAGATAATGCCAAGTGCAGTTTAAACAAAACAAAGATAGGAGGGTACAGAAAATCAAAACCAGAAAGATACAGTAAAACAAAACCTACAGACTCCTCAAAATGGAACAAGGAATAGAGAGATTAGGAACAGGAGAGGATACACCTTAAACACTACAGATATTAGACAATGTCACAACAAACGACAGAGAAATTGCAGCCTGGAAGAAAGAAACAAATACAAACAAACAAACAAACCGGAAATGTAATACGCTATGATAGGAAACTCTTTACAGAGCGATACAACAGGAAGCAATCTGATCATCAGAAGTAGTCCCCCCGTCCGACAAGTGTTTCGGCCCGATATACTCCTTTACACTCTAAGAGGGGCGGGCCCACTTGGGTCATGACTCCCAAGCGTCTCAGCCTCCTGTTGTCTTGTATCGAAAATGAACCCATTTCACTTATGGTAGCAACTTTAATCCACAATTCCGCCAGCCGTGGAGGCAATTGTGAAAGTAACAAAGAGAAGACAAATTATTCCGTTCGTTCCGTCGCACACACTGAGACACCATCGCGAAGCCGACGAGTCTAGCCCCTGCGCGTTCGCCACTGAGATTCTGACACTGACACCCCTATAATATACACCGCCTGTTGCCCCTCAGTCACAGCCCGTTCACTAGTACACCAAAAACTCAGCGTATTGTGGACTTAAAAAAATTCCTGGTGTTTTCTGTACCGCTATATAATACAGAACACTTTATACCCAAATTATAATCCCATACGGGGTTCAACCCAGGCATCCCATGCATAAGATAGACAACGTTTTCTTGTGCATGGGCCCAAAATAAAATAAAAATACAAAATTATAACTCTTCGAAACATCGTTCTCAAGTCCCAGTCGGTGCTTGCAATGTCCAACATTTTTGGACACCTTTTCTTTCCCCCTTTTCTTAGATCTTTCGATGTCTCTCTCTTCAAGTAAGGATGAACGTATACTTACTTACTTAGTCGTTCCCCTTCTACCGTGAGGTGTAGAGGTTTGGAAGAGAGAGCGCCAGACCACTCCATCAGCTGTCCACCTCCCGGCCCGGCTCCACCCCAGTCCTCGGTCCTTCAAAGATTGTCCAACGTTGTCCTCCCAGCGGACTCTGGGTCGTCCTGGAGGTCTGGATCCCTGGCTCTTTGTTTCCCATGCCTGTCGTGGTAGCCGATCTTCTCCCATTCTGCAGACATGGCCAAACCATCTTAGTTGGGACTGTTCTATTTGGGTCTGCAGCGGATGGGATTTCAGGCCTTGACGGATCGTCTGGCTGCGGACCATGTCTCTTCTTGTTACTTCAACCACTTTCCTCAGATACCTCATTTCTGAGGTTTGGATCTGGCCCTTGTGGGCTGTAGTCACTGCCCACGACTCGCATCCACATGTCAAGACTGGGACATAGGTGGAGCGGTATACAGCCATCTTCGTTTTCTTACCAACCTCTTTCTTGCTGAGGAATCCACGATTTATGGCCCGAAAAAGTCTCCCAGCCGCTCGTGAACGTATATATTAACAAAATAATACTCACCATACAATTTAAGTACAAAAAGTATGTTAAACATTCTAAACAAAAACAACTACAAAACGGATATATTTAAGATAACTTAAAACAGCACCACCTGACGTCGGGATAATCCAAACGTTGATCATCCGCGTAACTCTAGCAACTTTCAGACTCAGGCCAAATGTCCACGAGGCGTGATCTGTTTGATCCACATTTTAAATGACACGTTGAATTCGAGCAGTAACGCTAGAAATAAACGAAGACTTGTAAATAAAACTTCCCTCTTCATCATAATTTTCCTTATCGCTCCTTTATGGGGCACGGAGCCACTACTGCAGCTAATCCGTCTTTTTAGGAAGCCAGCACAAAGCATTCATATGTTCTTGCAGCCGTCGCTTCTGATTTCTCTTTTCACTCCGTGACAATTAAAAAAAAAAAACAATTTCAAAACATTGATTCTTCAATTCGTTGGAGTAGTTTAGTTTTCACCCTGGCAATCAAACACATATTACAAAGCTAGAACTCAAAGTGAGTGCTAAGAGTGGCCATCACCGAAAAAGTCCTAAGGTAAAAAAAAAAAAAAAAACTACTACAAATTATTATTATTCACTTCGTTTCTCGTTATGTCGTTTTATAGTCGAACTGAATATGTAGTATGTCTTGTAATGCAGATTTTCTGTTAGTCATATTATGATGTTGTACTTTGACATTACAGTACCGGTACATGATTTGAGGTTTATTAATTAGGATATTTAGACAGCTGAAATGAACAATAGTGAGCCATATGTTCAAATCATAGACGTAATAACAAGGTGTAAGGGTTAGGTTTAGGAATCCTAAACCAGTAATGTTTCTCATTAGCCTTTTTTATTATAACGGCCACAGAAATGATTATTAGTTACTTCCCTTGGAGCGTTTGGGCGGCTTCCAAGTTGGAAATTATTATTATTAATAGGTTTTTATTTTTAAAACGGCATCAGTGTTTGTCGGGATTAATTTTGACAAAGCTCGAATCGGGTTGGGGTTAAGTTAAGGCTACCTATGGGGGGCCGTCAACATATGATGTCATGCAATTTGTGCCATTTGTTAACCTCCCCCTTTTCACACCTCGCCACAAAAACTCAGAACCCTCACCCCCTTTTTTGTGTAACGTCACAAATCTCTTACCCCTCCCCTCGTTTTAAAAGAAATTGGTGTTTCATTAATTCGGCTTTTTTCATACACTGAAGAATTATGATGATAGAATTGCAGGACAGTCCAAATTCTGGAATCCACGGGGGCAGTGGCGTACTATGGAAGCGGTTCCTTTCATGTGCTGCTTCCCAACACGAGACAGAGCCTAACCCTTGTCATATCCAGCTAAATGGTTCGCAGAGCCAGCTCTGGTTGTCCATGCCATTTTATTTTCTGTTTCTCAATATAGATGGCGCATAGTGTTGGTTCCCCATTTTTCTAATCTCACTGTTTCTTTTTCTGAGCATTACGGCGACTTTTGCATTCTTGTAATGTCACATATGAAACTGTTGGGGTTGAGGGAACAGTCAAGAACAAGGGCACTTCAGAGGCTAAGCGAAACTGCGGAAAAGGCACCGTGCTGGCTGTGGAACAACCGCAACGGGCTATGGAACTCGGGACAGTAATTTGTTTTCAACATAGGGGTTACTTTCACAATTGCCTCCAGCTGGCAGAAAATAGGAGTGAATTTGAAAGCTGTAACCAAGGTGGAGTGGGTTCAATTCTCTGCACTAGACAACAGGAGGCTGACACTTGGGAGTCATGACCTAAGTGAGCCCGCCCTCCTTTAGAGTGTAAAGGAGATTAAGGGTCCGAAACACTTGATCGACGGGGGACAACATCCGACTATTAGATTGCCTCCTGTTTTATCGCGCTGTATTGTTTCCTATCATCAGGGACAATGTGTGACAACCAGATACGAGGAGTTGGTATGAATATGTTACGTATCATAGTTGGCTTTATCTTCATGGAGATATGTGGGTACCTGAGCAATTAGGTACCCAGTGTTGTAGCTTTTTAGCGCCTCGTTTATTTTTGTCTACTCTGTCGTGCCCTGTCACAATATTTCTTGTGTACTCGAACTCTGATTTGATCTATCAAGGTGACATTTATATGGATGCTATGTGGGCTTGAATTTTCACGGACTTTTTAGACAAAATTCTAAGACAGACCAAGGACAACCTGGCGGAGAACAGTGGAGGCTGAGATTCAAAGCATGAACCAAAGTTGGGGCACGGCATGAAGAATGGCCACCGACCGAGCAAAATGGGGACAGTTTATTGCTGCCCTACAAGACGCCACTAGGCGTGATGGCAACTGACTGCTTTGTCATTCAAGGGCTAAGGATCCAAATAAGAAGAATAAAAGATAAAAGTGGGTCCCTAAAGTCCTCCCCTTTTCGCTTGAATCTTTATTCTTGATTATTCATATTATTCGTAACATTTATGTATATTCTAGCATGTTGCCCCATAAAGATGTCTGTTGTTTTTTTATATATTAACCATCTGTATATTCTAATTATTAGTTGGTCCTTAACATTATTATTAAGTTTTGCTCTGTTTATTATGGCTCATCTCCCTCAATGACTGCGTGCAGGTTGTGGACGTGAACTCCGATGACTTCATATCAACAATCATCGCATGAAAATATCCAGCTGTTAGACTTCTATCCTGACCTGTAAGGAAAAGCTAAATGACTAAGGACTAGATAAGTTATTAAATTAGCAGTATGCATATTTAATTAAATGGTTCTATAGTGCTGTTAACAAGTAAATATTTAAATTAAGATGGTATTGTTTTGTTGTGCAGCTTTTTCGTTTTTGTAAAATGGGTGAAACAAAAATAAGAATGCAGCCTGCCGATATGTTTAAAAAAAAAGATTTAGCAACTAAATTAGTCGGTGAAATAGGTACAATAACAAAACCAGTAAGTTACTTGTGGAGTAGATATATTTTGTCAGTTGAAGTTTGGATCGGCTGAAGAAAAATTGCACTGTTTAATCAGACGGAATCCTCTCCAGGTCAACTATTGTGGTAGGTTATGCGTTTCCGACCAATTTCTAATACAGAACTAAAGTTGTGAACAAGTTACTAAAAATAAACTCCGAGCACAAGAAGGAAGCCGGTTTATTCACGATTTAAAGATTTATGTGCAACAAAAACGTGTTATTACCAATGAATTAACATTAGTTTAGTTGGAACATTAAGTACAAGCGTAAGAAAATTAACTGTTTGTGTGGTTTCATTATCCGTTACTTGAGGCTCGAAGTTCTGTTCAGTTTTGAACAAATAGTTGCGGTTTAATTGTCCTGTCTGTTTAAGCAGAAATTGACGTCAGACAACCCATGGTTAACCACTATCAAGCTTGTTGGATATTAATGCATGTAAAAAAAGATAAATAAAACATCTTAACTAGTCATCTCTGCAGCAAAGTTCAGAACTATAATGTGGTCCAGATCATAAGCAGTGTAAATTTAGGCTAGTTGATGATTTTGTCTGGAATGTAAAATATTTGCATTGCCATTTATTAGCATTGTATTTTAAAGATGTAGCCTAACTTTTTATGGATCTAATCACAGAATTGGGTAACACACAGTTTTAGCGCAATGGTTTTCAATATGGATGAAATGTGTCATCTTTAAGATAAGTGAATGTACATTTAAACAAGCTGAAAACATTATGTTTACAGGTATGGTAAATATTATTAATAATATTAATTGATTGAAAGACAAAGTAAGTTTCAATTTTATGTTTTAAATTATCAACTTACCAACCTGTTGCTTTAAATGCCATTCTGTTATCGTTTAGTATATCCAATTACAAGAATAACAAGCCCAAGGACAGAGATACTGACTAATATTTACACTATTGGTGACTTACATAATCACACCTACACCACTTCCATAAAATCTCAAAATTTACATGCAGACTTGGTTCACGAGTTGGGACGAAACAAAAACTATTTGATTTTTCACCCTCACTAACTTGCTGCAGTTGTTTTTGTTATTTAGTTACATTATTTCCTGTACCATTTGTAACTCTAACCGAGGTCTTTGCTATTTTACGGCCATCCGTTGGCCGAGGACTTGCAATATTTTCACCCCACTAATATCAAAATCCCTTTTTCAATGTGCACACTGTTTTCACTCTTGTCCTCATCTCTAGATATACCAGTCAATTGTTGAAACAAATTTCTTGCTTGTTTCAGTACATTTTTCATTCGTTTTATTACTAAACATCGATCAGCGCTCTGAGCGGCTCATGGTCCAAATGATGGGATTTCATAAGCCGGTCCCACCGGCAGTAGTTAATGTGTTAAGCTTTTTCATAAATAATAATGTGTAGTAAAGATTGATGCAGAAAAAAAACTGCAACAAAATACCAATTTATGGCTTCAGACTGCTTCTCTGAATCCTTATTTAATGGTGTATCTACTTGGGTGATTTAACTGGCTGGCATATCCATAACCATGCAGGTGAAATTTAGCATATGTCCCCTTATTTTGTGATAAACCCCCATAGGACATAGTGAAAATTATGTTGCCTATTTGGACACAGTATAATAGAAAGATGAATGTTCAGAGGAATCAGGACTGAAGTTTGTTGTGGATGATTTACAGTTCACAAGAAGACACCATGCTGTGCATTTTAATAAATATTAATAGTATACATGGCTGAGATTTATATAGGGTTATTGAAAAGTCATGTCCTACTTTTAGATTTTTATAGTATCTATTGGATATGTTTGAAAAAAAAAGTTTTTAGATTTTTATAGTATCTTTGATATGAGGAGTGTGCTCAGGCGCCATGACTGGAAAAGATGGATGCATTGGCACAGGTGAGATTAGCATGACTGTAACGGAAGGGGTGAGATATATTTAATTTTTTTTTAAATTCAGAAAAAGTTTAATAAAAATTAAAATGGAATTCAAAGTGGTGTTAAAGAAACAGCAAACTGTGGGCCTTTGACTATTGTAGAAATGTTAAGAGGTGGTAATGTTACTATGAATAGTGTTTTATGTCATAAGAGCTTAGGTAGAGGTTATAAAACACGTTGTGGGGGAGATTCAGGTAAACCGGGGGACGGCATTTGGGGAGGGATTTTTTGTCGATGGGAAGGAATTGGACTGGATTAACTCGAGCTGGCTGAGAAATTTGAAGGGGAGTGTTGTCGGAACGGGGGTTGGGGCTTGAGGACGTGAATGGGTTGAATGGAGTGTATTTGTGAAATGGCGGGGACACTGTTTGTCAGTAAAAACGGGTTACTCACGTAAATCAATGTAAGGTTAATAGTATAATAGATAGCTGGTATTAGGGGGCGTCGGGAAAAAAAAAAAATAACAAAAAAAAAAAAAACAAAAAAAAAAAAAAAAAAAAAAAAAGTATAAAGTGGCGTTGAAGTAGAGTTTTAGAGGTATGGTGTCATTAATTAGATTTGTTAAGGTGTATAAGTTTGGGTGTTGTATTGATTTGGTGTATTGGGGGTTTATTATCACCTCAATTTATGGATCATTTTGTTTTTTATAGACTGTGGTGTAATGTGTATATGGTGGTTTAGGGTAGTTGTGATCGTATGCTCCCCTTCTCAGATAAAGGGTGAAAAAATAGGATGTCCCACCAGTGTGCAAGTGTGACTGTTATAAATCCCGCAGCAGTTGGAAATGTAAAAGTTGGTTTAATGGCCGCTGACTTGGCAAAATGACCAAAAGAAGGAAAAACACCTCCCACTACAAAAATTTTTATAATCACCGTGTGATTCCTATATACTGACAGTGGGACCTTGCGTTGCTAACAAGTTCTGCATGGTGCCTGAGATCCTCCTTGTTTTCTCTCCTGGATTTTTTTTTTTTCTATTGATGTTGTTCTTGGAATCAGATGTCTTGGAATTTTTTATTCAATTATGTTTGTAATTTATTTTAGATTGTTTTCCTTTGTTTTGACTAGTTATGTTTTTGGCATTGTTTTATTTTTTTTCAATTGGAATGGTTTTCGTCACTCCACTTTCATAGCTTGTTCTATTTGTTTAGTCATGGGTTGCACTGTTTTTTGAATTTTACTTCTGTCAGACATTATTGTGTTTCATTTTTTATTTTTTTTGTTTAAATGGATCTTTTTTTTTTTTTCCCGTTATTTTAATGGTTTTGATTTTTTTAAGGATGTTTGTGTATTCTTTTGGTCCGTGTTGTTTTTAATCTATGTAATTAGTGTTTGGTTGTATTTAGTGACAAGTTTTTTTTTTGAAGGTTTTTCATAGAAAGACATTTTGTTGTAAGGTTATATTTTTGTTTTATTGTGTTTTTTCACACACAGCTAGTTTTGTGTCAGTTTTTTGTTCCGATTATGGTTCTTGTTATAGTTGCAGTTTTTAAGGTCATTTCTGTTTATTTATGTCTTGTTTAAACCACTGTCCACGTTAATTTCTTTTTTTTTTTTATTTGCAGTTGTATTTTGTATAGTGCTTGTTCTTTGTGTTGTTTCACTTTATTTGTTTATTTTGTTTGATTACGATAAATGGTGTGTTCATATCTATTGTTGTTTCTTTAATTATGTGAGGAACGCTTAATTGGGTTAGTAACTAGTTATTGACACAAATTCACGTGAATATGTTGGGGTGTGGTTTTTTGGTCCATTGTACAATTTCTAAAATTTTTTTACCTGTGTTATTTCATTTTTTTGTAATTTTGTGTGCTATTAGTTATATGAAATGTTAAATTATTGTAGAGTTTACATTTTATTTTTTGGTTTTATGTTGAGTTTTTTTTTATGTTGCGGTGCGTTTTTTTTTGTAAAATAAGGAAAGAAAGTTCAATTGTTTTTGTGTAGGTCTCTGCGAAAAATTGGAAAATTTTTGGTTGAATATAAAAAAAATGTTATTGAGGAATAGAAGTATGACATATATATGGGTAGAGTGCAATTAGTTGTTTGTCTAGAAGGATAGAATCAAGAATGTGTAGTAAGGAAAGAAGGAGGCGAAGAGAGGTTGAAAAAAGATGGTGATGAATGTGGATATGGTGTAACAAGGTGGTACTGAGACAAGTGAAGTTTGTTTGAGATTAAGATGTATCGCCTGTTGAATGCTGTTTGTAGTAGAGGAGCGATAACCACAATAATTTGAAAGCATTTTATGGAATTTTGTTAAATATATTGTTGTTGTTAGATTTTATGTTTTTAATGGGTATTATGTAATAGGGATTTATGTATTTAGAAAATGAATGTATTACACATGTAATAGTGCTTTAATATGGTGTGTGGTGGGGGTTTAAAATTAATGTGCGTGTGTGTTGAAATGATTAGAGTCAACTTTGGATGTGAAAAGATGGTAGTGGTCGGACGTCACTACTGTGTATTGAGAACCGGTTTTGCTTGATAAGATGGAAAACTGTGATTGACAGAAGGTTCAGTTTAAATTTCCAGGTTGTTATAATGGGGATTAGCTCAAGGGGGTGGATGTCGATCGAGCTGCCTAGTAGGTAAGGTTTAGGAAGGGGTGTAAAGTATGCGTCATGATGCTTGCTAGAGTCTAGAGTATTTATGTTCATTGAATGTTTCATTTATGTTATTGATATTTAAATTATGTTTTGATGTCTATTTTAGTGTGGGGTACCAGTTTATGTCAAATTATGTTCTTTGGTGATTAAAATCATGATTTGAATTATTAAATTATTGTGTCTTGAGTAGGTCTATAGTATATGGGGACAAGTGAATGGTTGGTAAATTGGATCGTGTATAGTATGTATTAGTATGTTTGTGTACTATTGATGTTAACTTATGTATGGGAGTATTTGTATGTTTCAATATGTTTATTGAATGTTCAAACTTTATGTTCTGAATGTTAAAATTATGTTTATTGATATGATAATTAAGTGCTTTTTTATAGGAAGGTTTCGGCCAGGTTGATGTTAAATTTATTTTTTTAGTCAAGAAGGTTTAGAAAGTTGAATGTTTAAAATTAAGTGCTTTCTTGCGGGAGCAGGTTCTCAGATGGGTAATGTCTAAATTAGTATTTTATTTGGACAGAAGGTTCAAGGTGTAATGTTAAAAATAAGTTGTTTTTTTTGCGAGGTTAAACACAGGTGAATGAGGTATGTAAGGATCGTTCAGACTATTGAGGATTTGGGGGAATTAAGTGTTAGGGTATTTTTTGACCATGGATAGGGGTGTGTTGTAGATAGCGCGTTAACATCAGAGTTGTTTGGTACCAATTCATGCGGCTCTGGGTTTTTTAGTGTAATTTTTTAACTGTTTTGTGTATTTTTGGGGATTGTTTAATTGGAAGTTTAGGAATTATGCAGAGCATTACCACTGTATAACTTTAGATGTGATTGTTTAACGTATATTAATCAATTTCCTTAATATTATAAGCATTTCTAAATTTTTTTAAGAATGTATTGTGGAAGTGTAGCGGATTTGATTCTATGTACTTATCGCATTGTGATAATCATTTTTAATTTTAGGAGTTTTTATTATTTCAGTTTTTTTTGTTCCCTTTACTTAAATGTTAATTTTGTTGTCTATTGATGTTAGTTTAATTTTTTTTTTGTTGTTTTCTAGTATTTTTTAATTATTAGAAAATTTCGTGATAGTTTTTTTATTGTATTGTGTATATGGGGTTTGTTTAATTTATGTATTTCAATTTATAATTTTAGTATTCTTGCATAATATGGTAATATCTGAGTGTATTATCATTTTAATTATTTTTATGTAAAATATTACATAATGATATCATGAAGTTATTGTGTAAAAGATGGTCTTATTTGGTTTAAATGCATGTATTTCTATACATATTGTTTGAAATTTCTTTTTTAATGGTCTTTGTGTTTGTTACTAATATTAGATGGTTGTAATGTTTATATTTTTCAACATATTTGTGTATTTGTTTTGTTGAAGTTTGTTTATGGTGTGTTTGGGTTAATTTTTTATTTCATGAGAGTCCATATAATTTTTGTATAATCGTGGAGCTGTTGTTTTTTACCAAGTTATTTGTTTCTTCGAAGGTTATTGTGTTCTTTTAGAATAATTTTGAATGTTGAGGTTGCAATATTTTAAAACTGGTTGTGTAGTTTTTAACACTTAGTTTTTTTTGCACTATTAAAGTTATCAGATTTCTGTGTGGTCATTTTCAAGATTTAATCTTGTGTTAATCCATATTCTTATGTACTCCCTACCTATTTTTTGTTTCCACAATGTGCACTGCTAAATTGAGTCTTAGTCTATTATTAGTTTGAGTAGTTGGTTGTTTATTCTTGTTATTTTAGATAACAAGTTAGTTATAATATTTTGTGATTGAATTTGTAGTCGAAGATGTGGTCTATTTTAATCATTATTTGCTTTCTTAGACCTGTTATGATTTTATCTTCAGCTTAGCAGTCCACTCCCATGAGAGAATTTTTCTTTTATTATTTTGTTCTATATCTTTTTAAAAACGGCCAAAGTTTTTTATGTTTGCCCGTTTTCGTAAGGTAGTTATTGATTAGTATTATAGATCCTGTGTTTTTCGAATTTGTTTGACTTTATTTAATCTTTTGTTAACTGTGATTACATATCTATATTGTTACTTCTCCTAGCCGTACTTAAAATTTTAGTTTAATCTATTTACAGAACATGTATCCTCCCTTAAGGTTATTTGTCATAGTCATTTCCTCCCCTGATTTTGTGGTTTTTGTCCTTTGATCATGTGTGGCATAGTCACAGTAACAAGGTAATGTCAAGGCCCCGCTCATTGTTTTTTGGACCGGCTTATGTCATAGCTATTTTCGTTTTACCATATTCCTGACAGACCTTGATCTTTTCACCTAGAGGCATTAGATGTGTATATTGACCTACATACGATGAAGTTCTCTTTTTTTTGTGGGTTTCCGATTTATGCGCTTTTTTTGATAGATGTATTTTTCGAAAGTGTGTCTAGTGCAGCTCATTTTTCAGGAAAACTGTTAGAAGACCACAGGCTCTTTGGTGTGTGTGTCGTGTGTTGCTTCGTCGTTTAAGTTTGTGCTCATCGACTTGGATATCGGGCGCTTATTGGATTCGACGCGAAGTTGTTTTAACATTTATCTTTCATTTGATCAAGATTGGGTTTGGAATTTGCTTTAGTCTTACGGGGGTACAGATATCATCCGCCTTCTAGAAGATTTTATACACCAGTTCCTGGTTTTCGAGTGCATACAGTATATTGCGAATGTCTTGGGATTATTTCTCTTTTAAAAAACTTTTTTCTTGACGCATTCCCGTGGGTGCAGGGACCGTAACCCCTTTAGTCTAAGTGTTTTACAAATTTAGCCATTTTTTTATTTCCCGTTCATCGGCCGACGTTGAAAGTAAATTTGGTGATTATATTTATTAATAAATTAATTTTTTTGTTTCAGTAGTATATTTAATTTGACGTAAAATCAGCTTGAAAGCCATATTTTCGAGGTATGGGTCATATGGGTATGCCCCTTTATCTGGCTGAAATGTAAAGTATTTTGAATAGAACTAGGGAAGCTCCTAGCGAAGATAAGTTTTTTTTATGTCGTATTAGGTTTTCCGGACACTCTGCCAAATGAAAACTTTGCATTAAATAAGAGTTTTTAATAATTTTTGGCTTGGTTAATATAATAACCTAGGATTGCATTTCTCTGTAAGAATTTTTATACGATATACATTCAACTGCGTTAGGTGGGCAACACCTTGTATTGTAGTATTTAAGTTTAATAAGAGGAGGCTTTTAGTGTTTTTGAAGTTTTGTTCTTAGATGACGCTAACGCTTGGTATTTCATTTTGGCTATTAACAGTTTCCTACCGATAGGAATATGGTGAGTGTTAACTTTTTACTTAAATGATGGATATACCATACTTGCTTCTGATTTTATGTGCCCAAATATGTCAGACTGTTTGAAAAACCTATTGGGATTTTTTTATTCTTTTCTATTGAAAACATGCTGGTCTATCCTTATTCGTTAATGGATGTCCCTTTTCCTGATTATCACTTCGTAGACGTTTAGGTCCTACGTGATGAGTTTGCAAGACGTAAAACATAATATGTTTAAAATGCGGGTTAACATTTAATTCCTGAAATTGAGTATTTATAGTTCTATATATATTGTTGCATGAAAATTGGAAATTTTGACCAAGATACAGTTCAGCCTTAAGACCGTGCAGATCTGATTGAGCCTTCGGTGTTATTTAGTGAGTGTATTGTGGTTCCACAGATGTAGCGATGCAAAAGTTGGATGGCTGATTGGCGTTAAATGTTTGTCTGGGAAAGTTGAAAAATGAGATCTAGAAAATGCCCCCTAGAAATGAAAAGTATCAATAGTTGATGGATTTGTTGGGACAGATAAAAAAATAGTAATTGAGTTATATCGATGCGGTGCAACTGGTATATATGTGTGTGTGTTTGTGTTGGTTGAGAGTTGTTATCGATAGTCAATCTAGATTTAGTTGAATAAGTAACAGCAATGTGGTCACGTTGAGGTGTTGATCAGTGTTTCTTGTCGCATATTATTTAGAATGGGTCCTTTGGCAGATGCGTTTCTTGATCATCATATGTTGGGACCCTGTGCAATGTTACCTTAGTTAGCAAACGTTTTACATGCGGCAAAATGTTATCTTTAAGCCGGTGGTCGAGTTGGTGTCTTAGGAGATTGACTCACGAGTGTTGCCATGTGAAAGGGTGGCAGTTGACTAAGTATCCAGGCTAGGTCCGTTATTTCATGGGTGGGATGTTCAGGTCATACTGCTATTGTGGATGCATATGTGCTTACTGAGAAGGTAAATATAGTATGTATTTCTTAATGGTCCACATTATAAGTAGGTTCTAAAATTAGGGATTTGTATGTTTGAATTGAGCGTCTGATTGACAGAGTGGTTAGAGTGCTGGTCTCTCACGACAAAGGTGCTGGGTTGAAATCATGGTACCGACACGTTCCAGTCTACCCAGCTGTAAATGAGTACCTGACTCTTCTCTTTTGAGTTAGGGAAGGAAAAGGCAGCAAGGAAGGGAACTGGTCACCTCACCTCTTGATGCTGAATCTAGTGTGGTGAAGTCTCTAACACTTCACTCTTCTCTGGCAGTATCTACTATGGGACTACCTTAGAAAACCCTTAAGTGTTTGAATTAGCCAAGAAGCTGATAAACCAACTCTACAAATAAGAATAAATGAGAAGGTACTGAAACATATCAAGAGCTTATCATATCTTGGACATATAATAGCAGATGACAAATGTGTAATTGAAATCAAGAAGAGAATAGGAATGAAGAAAAACTGCGTTCAACAACATGAGGCAAATACTAATGTTTAAACAAATAACTCACAAATTAAAAATTAGTCTTTCTTTCTTTCTTAATTGGAACCTCTTCTACCCCAGTAAACAGGGTGTAGAGGTGACATAAAGAGCACAAGGCTCCTGGGCAAAACATGTAATCAAAATGTTTGACAAACAGGTGATTAGCCCATTGTGCCTGGACTTGCCCTCAAGTTTGCACTTTATCGCTATGAAACTTGTTAATTCCAGCCAAAATGGACAGAGCCTCTTATACCCGAAGGTGTCAAGGGATGCCCTTTCCTCTTCTGCCCGAAGGCATTTATAGAGGAATACTCAAGACCCAAAAGTCTGAGAAAAAACCCAGAGAAAGTGAGCAAAATCTGAAATGGACACAGCGATCTGCCTTGTTTCTTATACTGGGAGGGCCCAAAATGGGTGTACCACACAGTCGCTCAAGACAGAAGTTCGCCTGCTGATTAAAAATTAGTCACAAAGTTTGATTTATATATTCTTCATTACTGTATGGTGTAGAAACAAACAGCGAGGAAAGAATTAGAAGAAAGAAATGAGGCACTCGAGATAGGGATATATAGAATAGAGCACATCTCATGAAAAGAGAAGGAAGCAAGTAAAGAGGTCCTAGGAAAGTTAGGAATGAAGTAGCAAAGTGTATGGCACAAAAGAAATGTATTGGGGCATAGAAAAAGATGACTGGCCACTGTGGAAGAGACAGGGGTCTCACCATGTGTATATATCCTGAAGAACATAATGGATCTACATAAAAAGATCGAAGGACAAGAATGTGTACTGTCTCATTGCCTATTTAATATCTACACACAAAAGTTTTCAGATACAGGATATGCCAGGAGTGAACATCGGTAGAAGATCCATAAACAACATTAGATACGCAGATAGTTTTGTTAGCTGAAAGCAAATAGGAATTTCAAGAACTAGTGAAGCAAGTAAACAGCATAAGCCATGAAAACAAACACCATGATAATTAGCACAGCAGAGGAAGCCTCGAAAGGGCCCACCCAAGCAACCGGTCCCTTTGCCAGATCTGGCCAGGGTGCAGAGCAAGTAGAAGCTATGGGGCTGCCACACTGACCTGGAAATGACTGTGGACTTCATCCTGGCGACAGGCCTGCAGATTTAGCATGACTACAAACTGAACACAGCAGACGCACAGCAGATAAGCCAACATTACAAATACAAATAGAGATAGAGGGATACTGTAAAACAGATGGAGAAGAGAACTGGAGACTGAAATATAAAGGATACAGAAGACATGGAAAGATCTCAAGCAGATGGAACGGGACAGAACCTGGCATCAATTTGTTGAACGTCTATTTTCCTTGGGGAGCCAAAGGATAATGATGATTATGGTAAATAAGAACGGTAAGATACTGGATTCTTGCAGAAATTATGTGAGGACAGCAAACCATAAGTCAGAAGAGTTCAGGACCACCACTGGTGTAAGACAAGGTGATATCCTGTCACCTTATCTTTTCATACTCCTCATGGACGATGTCATCAAGGCATGTAAGGAGAGAACAAGAAAGTATTCAGTGGCGTACTGGAAGATGAGACAGGTCTGTATTTCAGAGCTGGCATTTGCTGATGATGTTGCCCTGGTTGCTAAATCAGAGGCACATCTCCAATCCAACCTGCAAGTCTGGAAGGAAGAGCTGGAGAAGAGAGGGATGGTCATAAGCAGCTCTAAAACAAAATCCATGGTGATATCACAAGAAGAAAGAAATCAGATTAAGCTGGGAGAACAGGTCCTGGAGCAGGTCGACCACTCGGAGCTAGTTATTCCGAGCTAATACCTCGGAGCTATTATAGACCGAAAGGGAGGCATCAAAGAAGAGTTGGCCACTCGAAAAGCAGCAGCTGGGAGACTTTTTCAGGCCATAAATCGAGGATTCCTCAGCAAGAGAGAGGTTGATAAGAAAACAAAGATGGCTGTATATCGCTCCACCTATGTCCCACCCCCTGCAGACCCAAGTAGAACAGTCCCAACTAAGATGGTTTGGCCATGTCTGCAGAATGGGAGAAGATCGGCTACCACGACAAGCATGGGAAACAAAGAGCCAGGGATCCAGACCCCCAGGATGACCCAGAGTCCGCTGGGAGGACAACATTAGACAATCTTTGAAGGACCGAGGACTAGAATGGAACCAGGCCAGGAGGAAGACAGTTGATAGGATAGTCTGGCGCTCTCTCTTCCAAACCTCCACACCTCACGGTAGAAGGGGAACGACTAAGTAAGATAGATACTGGAACAAGATCATCTGATTGGCTAACAGGTAGAACTCTTGTGTGATTACAACATTGAAAAGTCAAAGTAATGCTAAACTGGATGACCTTAGAGTAACACTTCACAGACTATGTCAGCAGTACAAAGAGTTTTGAGTGGATCCCTCTCACTGTCCCTGGAAATGAAGAGGCTGACAGATTGGCAAAGGAAGGGGGAAAACTTCCTCAACTTGACACAAATATAACCTATGAGGAGTCCAAGAGTTTTATCAAGCGCAGATACAGGCACATGTGGGAAGAAGAGCATCCAGGCCACACAAAAAATGATCCTTATTACCAGCTCAGCAGAAGAGAACAAGTGGTAATCTTCAGACTTCGCACAGGTCATAACAGATTGAGATACCATCTATTCAACAAACTAAAGATAGGAACTACTGATGAGTGTGACTGTGGCACCGATAAAATGACTGCCGAACATCTGCTTCAGGCAACGTGGAAGGCACTGGTCACCTCACTTCATAAATCTGGACCTACTATAGTGAAATCTCTAACACTTCATTTCTCTGTGGCAGTATCTGGTTGGACTACCTTTACCTTTGGTTAAGTGGATAGAATGCTTGCCTCTCACATCAAAATTACCAAGATCCGGGATCAAAACCTGTTAGCATCACACTCCAGCCTACCCCTCTGTAAATGGGTACCTGACTCTGCTCTTAAGTTACAAAAATGCAAAGGCAGCGAGGAAAGGAACTAGTCGCCCCCACCTCATAAAGCTGGATCTAGTATAGTGAAGTATGATGCACTCCCTCATGACAGTTCTGCCATAGGACTACGTTTACTAAAATAAGAGTTACTCTTATCTTGAGTGCAAAGTCTATGATGTGTATGTAGTGACTTAAAATTATTTAGGGTGAGGAAAAGATGGTGTGATTTACTGAATTCACCTTTGTTTTCAGAAAGCTCTGCACATGCGCTCTCTTAGAACATTCAAAGATGACTTTGGTATTGTGAGGAAAAATGGCGAGGAATGGCTGATCACAATACATGACACAGAAACTCACATCCCACATGTTTATGAGGAGGTAAGTACTAGGATGCAGTAGTCTACCCAGCTGTAAATGGGTACCCGACACTGCTGTTAAGTTGGGGAAGGCAAAGACAGTGAGGCAGCGAACTGATTACTCCACTTTATAAAACTGAGACCTAGTTTATTGTAATCTCAGCCTTTCTCAACTCTTTTTATCCCAGAGGAACCCTTGAAATAATTTTCAGGTCTCACATACAAATTATATCTACATCTCATGGCACCTTAGCATAATCAGTAATTGGTAAATATAATAATCACATAAAAATTGTCAATGCTCTTTTGAGCAGAGAATTTTTTCTGTGGATTTGTTTATATTGGCTAACTTAATAGCCAACTCTTTTTGTGTGGTTCCCCCTCCACTCAAGGGATATCAACTCTAATGCACGTCAGCTGTGTAGGTAGAAGAACCTTCAGTTTTTTCTTTTGTTTTAATTACCTGACTTTTTGTTTGTTTGTTTTACCTTATCCACATAGGCCTAAAAGTCTAATCACAAATTTCTACTCTACAAGATGCTAATGAAATGTGGTATATGCGAGAGTGAACACTGTCCTGTTTAAGCACCACCATATGGGGGCCGGTCAGTCACTGCATGCGCTAACATCGCCTGGTGCGCAACGTTCAAAAAACGTTTATTTGTTATTCAATCACGATCTCTCATGGAACCCCTAGTGACCTCTCTTGGAACCCTAGAGTTCCGTGGAACCCAGGTTGAGAAACCCTACTCTAATGCTTCACTCCTCTGGGGCAGTATCTGTTATAGGACAACGTTTATCGTTACCTTTTGCAGGAAATGGTTCATTAACTCTTACAATCCGGCAAGCCCCGTGAAGTGGCGCGGGTTTAGTACCAATTTTACGGCTCGCCCCGTGAAGTGGCGCGCGGCGGTAACGATAGCTAAACTAGCGCGTAAAAACGCGGTTTTAGCTCCCGTATAGTAAGAGTTAATGATTCAGAAAATGTTGTATTAATGAGAAGGGCAGGGTGTCTAAACCTTTTTTTGTGTGCCATGGACCCCTTTCATTATCTGATGATTGTCCAATGAAGTGTATGGACTATGGACCCCATTGATTGTCCAATGAAGTGTATGGACCCCTTTGATTGTCAGATGAAGGATACAGATCCCTTCTTGGGAAAAAATGTACATAAAAGCATAAGACATTTGAAATTTTAGGTTATGTATATGGGCCCTCCTAGAACCCATTCATGGACCACCAAGGCGTCCGTAGACCACAGGTTAAGAAACCCTGGACTTGTATGTATTATTGTTTCACCAGTGCAATTTTTGTTAATTTTTCACCAGTACATATTTTTGTTAATGTTTCATGATGGTGTTTTAATGTTTTAGGTAGACTGAAAATACACAGAGCAAAGACAGAGATTATGAGAATAAATGAAACTAATGATAGCTAGATTGCACTGGGAGACAAATCTGCAAGATATGGAAATCGTACATGTATCTTTGCAGCAATATAGATGGAGTTGGAGCTCCATATAAGAATATCAACATAAGAATGTGAAAGGCAAGAGGAACTTTTCAGTGCACTGGAAAATATATGGAAATCAAAAGAAATGAATTCCAACACAAAAATACAAATTTTAGTCTCAAAATGTCAAGACAGTCCAATAGAATGGTTCTGAAACATGGACTTGTGCTGAATGGAAGGGTTGAAATGTTGTGATAAGATGACTAATATGGAACTGATGGAAAGAACCAAATACCAGTGGAGTAAATGGTGAGGTGATGCTGGCTCAAGTAGGACATGCATTAAGAAAACTAGTTGATCCATGGCCAGGCAGTCTCTGTTCTCTAATTCACAGGTTAAGAGAAATAGAGGGAGATTTAAAAAAGCATGGAGACGAGAGCTGGAGACAGAAATGAAAATGACAAAGAAGCCACGGGAAGACCTTCAACAGGGCCTGTGCTCCATGGGGAGCTAAAAGATGTTGATTGGTTGTAATATTTTTCTTCCAATTCTGTAGGTGGTGGGTGTGGTCAACATCACGACATTAAACAGCCGGCAGTACTGCGTAATCCTTGATCCTGTTGATGCCACAGGCAGGCCACAACTTGGGCAAAAGAAGCTAGTGAAAGTAAACTTTTCATTTTAAATTGTTTTTACATAGTTCTTTAACATTTTTTAAAGTAAGGTTCATCATGCAGTTTGGCTTTCTGTACAAAATGCATGTATATAAAAACCTCAGTAATCCAAACTGGCACATATAAAAAAATCCCACTAGTCCAAACTGGCACATGGGATTAACTAACTTTCAGAAAGGAAGGACCAAAAAGCTATTGGAGAAGAGAATTAAACATAGACATAAAGGGGAAAAAGAGATGGTAAAACCTTGAGGATGGTACAGGACAGTACTTTTCTATTATTATTATTAGCAACCTTTTTTTATTCGTATCAGTTTATTGTGTTCTTATTGATTTTACATCATCACCTGTTTATTAATTTCATTTTATCACCTTAGTAGTTCACTTCAGTATGTGTGTGTTTATGTATGTGTGCATATGTATATGATTACCTTTCTCGGCATGGCTAATTTACCTGTTTATCTTTGTTATTCATCTAAGCATTCATTTCATTATGGTAGTTGATTTGTCTGTATTTTCATCTCGGTAATGTCTTCAACTCAGATGCCAAGTCAGTCCTATTGTATGCAGAAACATGGAGAACAACAAAAACAACCATTAAAAAAGCTACAGACTTTCACTAACGAGTGCTAGCATGGAGCAGAAGGATTGAAATGATTCCACAGTCACTAATATAGAACTGATGACAAGAACCTGGCCAGGGCCAGCGGAACAAGAGATACCATGCTGGAAATGGATAGGACAAACACTGAGAAAGCTTGTTGATAGCTTTACCTGGCAGTTCTTAGTTTGGGATCCCCAGGGTAAGAAGCAGACGTAGGCCAAAAGGTCATGGAGAAAAACTGGAGACAGACATGAAAATGGTGAGGGAGACGAAGAAAGACCTTGAACTAATGGCACGCCACAGGACGACTTGGCATACCTTTCTTGAAAGCCTGCACACATT
The DNA here is from genome assembly GCA_024509875.1 of Oreohelix idahoensis. Lineage (NCBI taxonomy): Eukaryota > Metazoa > Mollusca > Gastropoda > Stylommatophora > Oreohelicidae > Oreohelix > Oreohelix idahoensis. The sequence continues at coordinate 515,212 of JAMPIV010002147.1, read as the reverse complement.
TCTTGAAAGCCTGCATACCTTTCTTGAAAGCCTGCACACCTTTCTTGAAAGTCTGCACACCTTTCTTGAAAGCCTGCACACCTTTCTTGAAAGCCTGCATACCTTTCTTGAAAGCCTGCATACCTTTCTTGAAAGCTTGCATACATTTCTTGAAAGCCTGCACACATTTCATTTCTTAAAAGCCTGCATACATTTCTTGAAAGCCTGCATACCTTTCTTGAAAGCCTGCACACCTTTCTTAAAAGCCTGCATACATTTCTTGAAAGCCTGCATACCTTTCTTGAAAGCCTGCATACCTTTCTTGAAAGCCTGCATACCTTTCTTGAAAGCCTAAATACCTTTCTTAAAAGCCTAAATACCTTTCTTAAAAGCCTGCATACATTTCTTGAAAGCCTGCACACATTTCTTAAAAGCCTGCATACATTTCTTAAAAGCCTGCATACATTTCTTGAAAGCCTGCATACACTTCTTGAAAGCCTGCATACCTTTCTTAAAAGCCTGCATACATTTCTTGAAAGCCTGCATACCTTTCTTGAAAGCCTGCGTACCTTTCTTGAAAGCCTGCGTACCTTTCTTGAAAGCCTGCGTACCTTTCTTGAAAGCCTGCGTACCTTTCTTGAAAGCCTATGCTTCTTGGGGAGCAGATGGGTAATGAATAAATGAAAATATAATTTTCTTTTTTAATCATTCATATTGTTTTTTTTATTTTTAATTGTCAGTTTTCATGTTCTCACTAACATAAATCATTTCTTTTATCAGTGTTGGTGTTACATCACTTCGTTAACAGCAATCTATAACTACATCATCCAGGCTAATATTACATCATTTTTAAGAGATGTGCAGATGGAAGGTACACACATTGAGGAAACCTGTTATCATTACCAGGCAGTCCTTGTTCTGGAATCTCCAGGATAAAAGAGGTACAGGAAAACTAAAGAACACAAGGGGAAGAGAACTGGAGAGAGACTCAAAGGGGATGAAAAATGCATGGAAAGACTTTTGAGCTGATGGCATGGGACAGGGAGATTTGATATAAGTTTGTTGAAGGCCCATGATCCTTTGGGAGTTGAAAAATGAAAGAAAGGGGTATGACAGGGTTGTTTGTGATTGAAATATGGACTTTTCCAAATTAGATCAAAACATTTTCAGATTGAAATGTATGTTTTTTTTGGGCCATCATATTTACATTAGGGCTGTTGTTTGTTCTGTGTTGTTTGTTCTGTGTTGTTTGTTCTTATAGTTTTGTTTTTCATTCCAGGGTGAGAAATCCTTCTTTTTGATGCCTGGCGAGAAGCTGGAGAGGGGTATACAGAATGTTTACATTCTGGGAGAAGATGACGGTCTTATTCTGAGAGCCACAGAAGCGTTCACAGATGGGGTTTGTATTTCTTGATTATTTGTTGTTGTTGTAAAAGAACTATAAATGATGGGTGTGATGTGTAAATGGATAATCAACAGTGGCTCGTACACATAAGAATTAATCCAATGCCACTGGTTACAGTTCCAATACATTTATTTACACTGTTCCACAAATCCTGAATATCATTTACATTGACATGCATACTGACATAAAACTGAGGCTAACATTGCCTATAGGAAATTACTAACTACAATATTCATGAACTGGCTTGATGGACACACAATGACAGTACAAAAACGTCCCTATGTGCGGGTACAGCCCCGCACATGTAATACACCATCCAGGTGTGAATCACTTATCACAAGTGATAGGCAGCATTAAACCTCGCCACATATATTCATTCAGAATCCCTTCCAGGCGGGAACCCAACAACGCCTGTATTTATTCCGACATAACAGCTACTTGGCGGGAAATACGCAATGCCTTATCCATCATAGCTCCAGGGCGGGAAATGCAATGCCCTATACTGTTCTCCATGAACAGGAATATAAAGTTCCCACAGGAATGTTGTCAGGCGTACAATAAACTTCACCTGTACAACAATAGGTAGGACCTACAATATAATAGCTATATCCATCACAGTTGGAATAATCACATCTCTGGTTTTCCAGTCACGCAATATGAGCATACCACGCACAGCTCGGCTGCAGAACAGACTATCTCTATTCACACTCGGTTACTCTGTCACCTAGACTTGTGTTCATCAAACATGCTTTCTCCCAGTGCACGCACAAGTCACGAAAGGCTGACATGAAGTCAGACATGAACTCAATCCCTGAGTTACACTTAAACAAGTGCTGACAACATCAGTGACCCTTAACACCAATCACTATCGTTCATACTCATGAAGCCATTCTGTGACACAGCAAGAGGCATCTCTAAAGTACTTGGCACCTGAGGCAGATCCCCCCTCCCCCCTCCTCATTACACCACTGGTTGTAGCCACATGTTTATGTCTCAGTCTAGAGATCTTATATCTCCAGACTGCTAGTTATGTGTTCTTTATTTCTTCTTCTGCCTGTCTTCTCAAATTTTCCCTTTGAGATTGTAATCATTTATATGTTGACTATGTCTTGTATTCTACACACTTACTGCCTTCATCACCATTCAGTCATATGATGCAACACAGACATGGATGTGTAGGTTCTCTGTTGGGAGTCTTGATTCTACAGACTTACTGGAATCCTTCTCTGGTAGGGAGTCATATGATGCAACACAGAGACTGGAAGGTTCTCTGGTAGGGAGTCATATGATGCAACACAGAGACTGGAAGGTTCTCTGGTAGGGAGTCATATGATGCAACAGAGACTGGAAGGTTCTCTGGTAGGGAGTCGTATGATGCAACACAGAGACTGGAAGGTTCTCTGGTAGGGAGTCATATGATGCAACACAGAGACTGGAAGGTTCTCTGGTAGGGAGTCATATGATGGTGGAAGGTTCTCTGGTAGGGAGTCATATGATGCAACACAGAGACTGGAAGGTTCTCTGGTAGGGAGTCATATGATGCAACACAGAGACTGGAAGGTTCTCTGGTAGGGAGTCATATGATGCAACACAGAGACTGGAAGGTTCTCTGGTAGGGAGTCGTATGATGCAACACAGAGACTGGAAGGATCTCTGGTAGGGAGTCGTATGATGCAACACAGAGACTGGAAGGATCTCTGGTAGGGAGTCATATGATGCAACACAGAGACTGGAAGGATCTCTGGTAGGGAGTCATATGATGCAACACAGAGACTGGAAGGATCTCTGGTAGGGAGTCGTATGATGCAACACAGAGACTGGAAGGATCTCTGGTAGGGAGTCATATGATGCAACACAGAGACTGGAAGGATCTCTGGTAGGGAGTCATATGATGCAACACAGAGACTGGAAGGTTCTCTGGTAGGGAGTCATATGATGCAACACAGAGACTGGAAGGTTCTCTGGTAGGGAGTCATATGATGCAACAGAGACTGGAAGGTTCTCTGGTAGGGAGTCATATGATGCAACACAGAGACTGGATGGTTCTCTGGTAGGGAGTCGTATGATGCAACACAGAGACTGGAAGGTTCTCTGGTAGGGAGTCGTATGATGCAACACAGAGACTGGAAGGTTCTCTGGTAGGGAGTCGTATGATGCAACACAGAGACTGGAAGGATCTCTGGTAGGGAGTCGTATGATGCAACACAGAGACTGGAAGGATCTCTGGTAGGGAGTCATATGATGCAACACAGAGACTGGAAGGTGATCATATGATGCAACACAGAGACTGGAAGGTTCTCTGGTAGGGAGTTGTATGATGCAACACAGAGACTGGAAGGTTCTCTGTTAGGGAGTTGTATGATGCAACACAGAGACTGGAAGGATCTCTGGTAGGGAGTCGTATGATGCAACACAGAGACTGGAAGGTTCTCTGGTAGGGAGTCATATGATGCAACACAGAGACTGGAAGGTTCTCTGGTAGGGAGTCGTATGATGCAACACAGAGACTGGAAGGTTCTCTGGTAGGGAGTCATATGATGCAACACAGACTGGAAGGTTCTCTGGTAGGGAGTTGTATGATGCAACACAGAGAAAGCTGAAATCTTTTTCTTCCTTATTTTTCATTTGTCTCCAGTTCACTTCTCCATGTGTTTTTCAGTCCTGTCTCAGTTCCTTGTACAGCCATGGGTCTTCAGCTGATTCCCACCACACATTCCCACCACACATTCCTTATCCAATGCCATCCATGCAAGGTTTTTCCATCCCTTCATTATCTCTCACGTCTGTCTCCAATTCCCTTCATGTACTGTCTTCCACTAATTACCTTACACTGGTGATTCCAGAACAAAGATTGCCTTGTGATGCTATAAGCTGGTATCCCTAGTGTATGTCCTGTCCTTTTCCAGAATCTTTTCCTTACCTACCTCTTGTCCCACTGGTATGTCTTTCCATCAAGTCCATATTGGTGATCTTGTCATACTATTTCAATCCTTCTGTTCATGAAAGTCTGTAACTTATTGGTTGTCTTTTTTGTTGTTCTTCACATGGTTCATAGAGCGCCCGATTGACAGAGTGGTTAGAATGACAGAGTGGTCTCTAGCAGCAAAGGTGCCTAGTTTGAATCACAGTACTGACACACTTCAGTCCACCCAACTGTAAATGGGTACCTGACTCTGCTCTTTGAGTTGGGGAAGAGAAAAAGACAGTGAGAAAGGGGAACTGGTCTCCGCACCTCTCGATGCTGGACCTTGTATGTAAATAAATTAAGGGGCTGCTGTAAAACTGGTAAGGAATATATATAAGTATATAAACCAATAAAACGGTATTGAATCAGTTCTACCTATATGTAATTCTTGTCCTTGTCACCTTTTTGTAACTGGCTGACGAAGGGTAAAACCCGAAATGTCCCGTGTTTCCTGTGAACCGTTAATTTATAGAACTGATTCAATACCGTTTTATTGGTTTATATACTTATATATGGACCTAGTATAGTAGTCTCAAACACTTCACTCCCCTACAGCAGTATTTGCTATGGGACAACTTTTACCATTACCATATGGTTCATAATGAAATCTCAGTATTAAACTTTATGCCCTTTACCCACAACAAATATAAATTATCCGGAGCAAATCAGAACGTATCATTTTCCACAAGCTTACATTTCTCACATTCTTTAACAGGATGTCACCCGCTGCCCCGGTGATAGATGGATGATCCGAGGGCCAAAGGAGTATGTTCCCCCAGTTGAGGTGGAAGTTGTCACGAGAAGACAAGCCATCCCATTGGATGAGAATGAGGGCATCTACGTTCGTGACATCAAAATGGGCAAAGTACGTGTGGATGTCATGATCTGTGTTATTGTGCATGTCAATGTTGCATGTTGATGTTTGTTCGTTTACAGCGATATTTGCGCCTTTCGGCTGACACATCGGACTTCAGCACAGCATTTTTTTTGGACCGGGTTAGCCTTCCCTCTTTGATCCCTACTCATTCAGCCAGACTGCAATGATGCAACCTGTTTTCAGGACCACCACTTGGAAGTGTAGTAGGGTCTTGGTCAGCATTGATTCGCTGACCCTGACGCAAGCAGTCTAGCTATGGGTCGCTGACTGCATTCCTCCGCATCGGCCTTCAACCATCGCATGCCAGTCCTCCTGCCATGTGCCATCAGCTCAAGGATTTTCAATGTCTTCATTATTTTCATTCTCCAGTTCTCTTCTCCGTGTTTTTTTTGGGTCTAATTCTGCTTCTCTTACCCTGGCAATTCCAGAAAAAAGGACTGTTTTGTATTGTTATCAGCATGTTTCTTCCACATGTCTTATCCATCACCATCCTCACTTATCTCTTGTTCCACTGGCACATGTCTGGTTCTTGTCATCAGTCTTACACTGGTGATCAATTATGCAGGGCTAAAATACTTTGCTCTGCTTCTGCAATGTCCCAAGGAGTTGCCATATTCTGCACAGATTCCCTTCCCAGCTCCCTTCGCCTGTCATCTATGCTTTGTGAGATCTTGCAAGCAGCTAACCAGGTAAAAGCCGAAGTAGCAAGCAGCTAACCAGGTAAAAGCCGAAGTAAAGTCAAAGGCTTGAGTGATTCTCTCCCCCCAAGCTTAATGTGCAATCCTGGGTTCTCAGCACATTTCACTACAGTAGGAATTGTGATGTTGAGCTACTCTGGTGTAGCTACTCGATCCCTGAACTTTGGCCGGGCAACTCAAAGGTTGTCTGTTTCCTAAATGCACTAGGTGTATGTGCTTCAGGGTCTTGGTTAGAGATCTAATTCTGGAATTCAAGCAAGAGTAATATGAATTCTTTGCATCCCTCAGTATGGAATAAAAATGTTAGTATAGGTAGTGTGATTGTTAATAAGGGAATAAAAATGTTAGTAGAGGTAATGTGTTTGTTTATAAGGGAATAAACATATTAGTAGAGGTAATGTGTTTGTTACTAAGGGAATAAACATATTAGTAGAGGTAATGTGTTAACAAGGGAATAAAAATGTTAGTAGAGGAAATGTGCTTGTTAATAAGGGAATTAACATATTATGAGGGAAGGTCAAAAAGTAATGCCTCCTATTTTTTATGTATGTAAATACTGCACCGGTGTGCAATTTGTAAATTTAGCAGGATTCCTCATACTCGTCTGCACTGTATAGCATTACCAACCTGTTTCAGTAACAGGTGGCACCACTGTAACAGTTTAAAAATGGCTGCCAAAAACGTTCAGTTAAAATAACGTTATGTCATAGAATTCGTCAATGCTGGGTGAGACCCCAATTCGCATCCACGAACGTTTGAAGAATGTTTATGGAGATTCAACAGTGGATGTTAGCACTGTCCGACATTGGGTACATCGTTGTGACGAAGCTGAAGTAGGTCAATCCTCAATGGCTGACGCAAAGCGGACTGGCCGTCCGTCTACCGCAGTGACTCCTCACAACATTCATCGAGTTGATGGCATCATTCGTGGTGACCGTCGGGTAGCACTAGATGAACTTTCTTCCATGTTGTCCATTAGTAAAGGCAGTGTCCAGAACATCATTAAAGACCTGGGTTATTCAAACGTTTGTGCACGGTGGGTACCCAGAATGTTGACAGACAGACATAAAGAAACAAGGAAAACCATAGCCATCAACCTCCTGCACCGTTACGAAACTGAAGGAGAGTTTTTATCGAATATTGTGACAGGTGATGAGACTTGGGTTCATTTTTTTTTAACCAGAATCCAAGAGGCAGTCAATGGAATGGCATCACACAACATCGCCGACAAGAAAGAAGTTCAAAAGTTCACCATCTGTAGGGAAAGTTATGACCTCCGTGTTTTGGGATGAGAAGGGTGTGATTCTTCTCGACTTCTTGGAACAGGGAAACACGGTGAATGCAGACCGTTACATTGAAACTTTGAAGAAGCTTAGAGGTCGTCTTCGGCGACTTTACCCATTAAAAGATTATAGAACTGCACTACTGTTACACGATAATGCCACGCCACACACCGCTAAATGCACCATTGATGTGATTGCAGAATTTGGCTGGACATTATTACCACATCCTCCTTACAGTCCCGATCTTGCACCTTCTGACTTCCATCTGTTTGGACCACTGAAAGAAGGTCTTCGCGGACATCACTTTGAGGACACCGAGACCCTTAAACATGCCGTACGCCAGTGGTTTAGGAAAAAGGACACAAATTTTTACCGTGCGGGGATACATGCCCTTGTGAGAAGATGGACAAAAACTGTAACAAATAACGGAGACTACATTGAGAAATAAATTTGTGAAGTTCAGACTTGGGGCTACATTTCAATGTGAATTTCATCTGTTTTCTTGCCTATTGAATGAAATTAAAAATTACGAGGCATTACTTTTTGACCGTCCCTCGTAGTAGAGGAAATGTTTTTGTTAATAAGGGAATAAACATATTAGTAGAGGAAATGTGTTTGTTAATAAAGGAATAAACATGTTGGTAGAGGTAATGTGTTTGTTAATAAGGGAATAAACATGTTAGTAGAGGTAATGTGTTTGTTAATAAGGGAATAAAAATGTTAGTAGAGGTAATGTGCTTGTTAATGAGGGAATAAACATATTAGTAGAGGTGATGTATTTTTTAATAAGGGAATAAACATAAGTAGAGGTAATCTGTTTGTTAATAAGGGAATAAACATATTAGTAGAGGTAGTGTGTTTGTTAATAAGGGAATAAACATATTAGTAGAGGTAATGTTTTTGTTAATAAGGGAATAAACATGTTAGTAGAGCTAATGTTTCTGCTGTATGAGAATAAACATGTTAGTAGAGAGAATATTTTTGCTGTATGAGAATAAAAATGTTAGTAGAGATAACTTTTTTGCTATATGGCAATACGAATGTTAGAACAATTTTTTGCTATATGGCAATAAAGATGTTAGTAGAAATAATTTTTGTGCTATACGGCAATAAAAATGCTGCTTTTGATATACGAAGGTAACAGTCCATTGTATGAAAGTTTTTACTTTTAACATTTTGGATATTCGTAAAAATCACATAGAAGAAACATATTTTGAAGTTTGGTTTCTTACAGTATCACAGGAACCATAACCTCTTGCGTGTCCATTATTTTCAGGTGCGGGCAATACAAGGAGAAACATATATGCTAAATCAGGATGAGGAACTCTGGGCAAAAGAGCTTCCTCCAACAGTGGAGGCCCTCCTGTCCGTAGACCACCTTGCTGATCGTAGTGACCGTAAAACTGAGGTCACCCAGCCAGATAAACCCCGTGACAAGACCAGAGTGGTTACTTTCCGTGTACCCCACAATGCAGCTGTTCAGATTTATGACTACAAGGAAAAGAAGGCGAGGTGGGCATTAGATAATTCATAACACACTAGTGAGAACTGGTAAAAAAAAATGGCGAGGGAAGAAGTGTTGCCATCTTTCAGCATCTGCAGTACCAACATGTGCATTAAAGATGTTGCGGTTAAAAAGCTCTCTTCTTCTTCTTCAATCCTTAACCACCGACCGTCAAAGCAGTCAGTGGCCATCACGCCTAGTGGCGTCTTGTAGGGCAACAACAAATTGATTCCATTTTGCACGGTCGGTGGCCATCCTTCGTACAGTGCCCCAACTCTGGTTCATTCTTTGCATCTCAGCCTCCACAGTCCTCCGCCAAGTTGTTTTTGGTCGGCCTCTCTTTCGCTTTCCTTCAGGGGTCCAAAGCATAGCTGTTCTTGTGATGGCATCGGGGTCTCTTCTGAGGACATGACCAACCCAGCTCCAGCGTCTGCCAGCTATGATGGTGTGCATGTCCTCTTGCTTGCTACGAGTAAGCAGATCTTGGTTGGTGATGGTATTCGGCCAAAAGATGCGGTGAATTTTTCTTAGGCATGTTGTAAAAAGCTCTAGTTAGCATATAATACAGTTGTTGCAGTTAACCCTTTCAGCACCAGTATGATGTATGCCATACGGCATAAATCTTCACAATTTTTGTCGCTGTGCCGTACCGCGTACGTCATGGAAGTAGCGCGATACCTCGTTCCGATTCACCTATATGACGTACGGTGTACGTCCTATTTTAAAAGCACCAGAACTCTTCTGTTTACAACTGTATCAGCAATTGCTGGGCATAATCGGATTCAGCATTGAAAAATCTGGCCACTAAGCTTGAAACGAACAAAATATTTTACTGCTGGCGAATACAGTAGAACTGATAATAGTGATTTTACAAAAAGCGAAAGTTCACAAACATGGACGTTGCCGTACCGCCGAACCATAAACATCTTGTGGAAAAAGAGCATGAAAATTCTTGTTTGAGCTGAATTTATTCCACTTGAATGATTCTGACAACTCTTTTTACTGAGATTCTGGTAATCTTTACCTTTAGTGCCGTCGAGTATGTTTAATATGTGTGTTTTTGTACCATTTAGAGTTGAGGTTAGGTTTAGGGTTACCCTAATTCTAATGCTGACTCAATACACATATTATACATACTCGACGGCACTAAATGTAAAGATTACCCAGATTCAGGGTCAGAGTTTGTGTAGTCTGGTTCAGAATATACTTTTAATGGGTTTCCTTTTACAATAAACTGTTTAGTCAAATTAAAAATATGACCCCTAAAATTACAATTATCCTGTCATTCAGGGGAACGAACTAAGCTGAAAATGGTGTCATTTGGAATGAAAAACCCGTCGTTGCGAAAGGGTTAAGGCTTTTGATCTCCAGTAGCTTATGTACAAGCTTCCTACTGATAACTGTTGCTATGTTTAAAATGCTCCGAGATTTCGGTGTGAGGTGTTAATGAGCTGGCGACTATAATTTAAAACTTAATAGCCACAAAAACCACTGCTGTAAGTAGCATGCATGTACTTGGTGAAGGATTCCCGGAGACAATGCTGCAATAATGACTGCATGCTCCTTTTGGAGCGATTGAGTTAGTGCAGACTCTTGGAACAACTACAGTGCTGGCTCTTGGAACAACTACAGTGCTGGCTCTTGGAACAACTACAGTGCAGGCTCTTGGAACAACTACAGTGCTGGCTCTTGGAACAACTACAGTGCTGGCTCTTGGAACAACTACAGTGCTGGCTCTTGGAACAACTACAGTGCAGGCTCTTGGAACAACTACAGTGCTGGCTCTTGGAACAACTACAGTGCTGGCTCTTGGAACAACTACAGTGCTGGCTCTTGGAACAACTACAGTGCAGGCTCTTAGAACAACTACAGTGCTGGCTCTTGGAACAACTACAGTGCTAGCTCTTGGAACAACTACAGTGCTAGCTCGTGGAACAACTACAGTGCTGGCTCTTGGAACAACTACAGTGCTGGCTCTTGGAACAACTACAGTGCTGGCTCCAGCTCTGTGTTAGGAGCAACGAGGAGAAAGGAGTACCAATGTATTTAGAAACTATAATTTATATCAACATTGTTAGAAACTATAATTTATACCAACTTAGTTAGAAACTATAATTTATACCAACTTAGTTAGAAACTATAATTTATATCAACATTGTTAGAAACTATAATTTATACCAACTTAGTTAGAAACTATAATTTATATCAACATTGTTAGAAACTATAATTTATACCAACTTAGTTAGAAACTATAATTTATACCAACTTAGAAACTATAATTTATACCAACTTAATTAGAAACTATAATTTATATCAACATTGTTAGAAACTATAATTTATACCAACTTAGAAAGTATAATTTATACCAACTTAGTTAGAAACTGTAATTTATACCAACTTAGTTAGAAACTATAATTTGTACCAACTTAGTTAGAAACTATAATTTATACCAACTTAGTTAGAAACTATAATTTATACCAACTTAGTTAGAAACTATAATTTGTACCAACTTAGTTAGAAACTATAATTTGTACCAACTTAGTTAGAAACTATAATTTGTACCAACTTAGTTAGAAACTATAATTTATACCTAGTTAGAAACTATAATTTATACCAACATAGTTAGAAACTATAATTTGTTCCAACATAGTTAGAAACTATAATTTGTTCCAACATAGTTACAAACTATAATTTGTACCAACTTAGTCAGAAAATATAATTTGGGGGGGGGGGGGGGGGGGGGGGGGGGGGGGGGGGGGGGGGGGAAGAACAAACACACTTATGAAATTATAAATTAAATCTGATTTGGTTGAATCACTTTTATTATAAGAGCAGCCAAATACTGTTTTTTTATATTTGTTATTTTTAACTTTAGTTTGTTAAAACTAAAGACAGCCCTAATATAATCGATGGACCCTGTGTCTAGGTTGAACAGTGCACCCTTGCCAAAACAAGGCAAAATTTATTTTTTTTGAAAGAAAAAAAAGGTGACTGAATTTAAAAAAAAAGTTATTATACTTCAGGTGGTAATTGAACCCGGACTGATTACACAGCAAGCAACCATGCTAATTGCTGAACCACCAAGGTTTCCTTCTGCATATTTATTTTAACTATGTTAATGTGTTTTTGTTTGTGCAATGTCTAATAGAAGTAAACAGATGAACTAGTCACTAACAATGAATGTATTTGCTTTCTTTAATTTTATGAGCCACATAATTATAGTGGTAATTAAAATGGTTGTTTAAAAGACAGCCCAGAATAGAAATCGAAGGAGAGCAACTGTTTCTGCCCTATGTTCCACAGGGAATGAAAAGGAGTGATGATGATGATGAAAATGGTTTAGAAAAATGTCAAATGGAGTTTTCTCCCCAGATTTGTTTTAAATGATGATGGTAAAATGGCAGTTGTTCTCGAGAGCTATCTCAATGGAAGTTATTGTTTTGGATTTGATTTTTTACAGATAGCCTCCCTCAAACAACAGAGGATATACCAAGAAAACAATGTAATAAGATTGCTCTTCTTCCTATGCCATGCTGTCAGGATGTCCATGACCTTTTCTGTCTCTCTTCCTTTACTTTTGCCCTCAGTTTTTTCCTGTTGTCACCGTTCTTGAGTGTTACTTTTCTCATTTCTGTTACATTATTTTCCTTTCTGTTCCTTATGGAGCCACCATGAAGTGAAGTGACTGGTTCCCTTCCTTACCCAGCAGACTCAGGTACCCCTTTACGGCTGGGTGTGACACCACCAAGTTTTGAACCCGGCTAACTTTGCCATGAGAGGCAGTCGCTCTTACCACTCTGCCAGTCGGTATGAACATAAAGCTATTTTTAATTGCATATATCCCTGTTGTCAGAGTTGTGTTTGGACCAGAGCTTGTCATGTTGGGACCAGATGAGCAGTTCACTCAGCTCAGCCTATCAGGCGGGAAGCCAAAGAAGCCAAACATGATCAAGACCCTTTGTCTGCTGCTAGGGCCAGACTTCTGCACAGACATCATTGTTGTTGAGACTGCAGACCATGCAAGATTGTCTCTGCAGCTTTCGTATAATTGGTAAGTAAATGTTAGTTTCTGCTATGTGTGTACAAACTCTGTGATCATATAAAATTATTAATTGGTGCAACAGATCTCTCCACCTGTGGTACCAAATCCATGACAGCAGAACATCTGTTCCAGTCCTGCCCAACATACAGCAATGAATGGAGTAGCATATGGCAACAACCTACAGGTCGGTAAACTAGAATCCGAACATCCGAAAACCAAAATATTCTGAAAATCAAATTTTTTCGGTCAACCTTTGGCCGATTTTCAAACCAATTTTGGGGCAACTTGGGCTATGTTTTGGGCAACTTGGACTGAGAGTCGGACACAATGATAGCCTTTGTTAATGAAGTTTCACTTATCCACCTTAAGGCTGCAGTAACAGCCTCGACCTCCATTCCCATGCCGGAAGTTATCTTGTAAGCCCCGCTATGTTCGGTGACAATTCTGCCCTGTACCCAAGCAGAGAAGCCCCAACAGAATTTCTCACCCCGGATCACCGACCCATCTGTATACACAACGGCATCACCGTCACCGGAATGATCATGTATCAATTGATTAATTTCCAGTTCTGCTATTCCATTCCCCCAATTTCTACACTCTCTCCCAAGGCTGATGATGACCCGCTGGTAGTTATCCCAGTTCTCATCTGACATACTTCTTCCCCCTTGAATATATTGTCAACTGTGCCCACCTGCTTGATAGTTGTCTCTGCCTGTACCATCCATGACATCCCTCTCTTTATTCTTGCTCCCTTAATGTCGGCTATGTTACCATGCAGATGATTAATTCATTCATTACTGTTCAGCTCTCCATGGAGCAAAGGTCATCAGCAAACACCTTCCAAACCTTATTTTCTGTGCCATCTTTTCAAGTTTTTCCATGTCTTTTATCTCTGTCACCTCTGTCTCCAGCTCGCTTCTCCATTGTCTTTTAGTTTCCCTCTATTTCTCTTACCCTGGGGGTTCCAGAACAGTGACTGCCTTGTGATGCTATCTACTGGTTTTTCTCAGTGTGCGTCTTATCCAATACCAGCACCGTCTCGTCACAACTTGTTCCTCTGGTATTTGTCTGGCTCTTTCCATCAGTTCCACTTTAGTGATCTTGTCACACTACTTTACTACGCTGGCTTGGCCATGTCCACCGCATGGAAGATGGTCACATCCCGAAAGATATCTTCTAAGAACAACTGGCAGATGGCAGAATAGTTGGGTGACCGCAGCTGAGGTTCAAAGATGTGTGCAAGAGAGACATGAGGGCACTGGACATAAATCCAGCAACTTGGGAGGATGAAGCTGCCGATCACACCAAGTGGCGCTGCTATTTACGGCGCCACCTCAGATTGGCCGAAAAGCTCTTACGGCAAGCAGAAGAGAGGAGAAAACATCAAAAGGAACACAAGGAAAATAAGCAGCTGAGGGTTGTCACCTCAGGGGCGCATTCCCATAGTCAGTTATGACTGAAGGGGCTATTATTATGATTATTATCACACCACTTCAACCCTCCTATTCTGTGTTGGCACCTTTTTATGAATGATGAATTAGTAACTGTTATTTCTCCATAACTCTTCACATCAAGTTTTGTTCAGTCTTGTCAAATAAAATATGCTCAAATTATTTTGCTCTGTGTTTGATTTTAAGGACTTTCTTCATTGCACACGGACAACTCCATCAGTGCTCCTATCTCCTCCCTTAGACACAAGGGGGATCTCAGCACAGTGCACAAACTCTGTAGCACCGACGAGAATCCTAATGTGTGTATATAGGAATCACACATTCTATAATTATTTTTGTGGTGGGTAAGTTTCTAATTTTAAATTGTTGCCTGGGTAGCAGCCTTATGGCCTACTCTTTACGATTTCCAGCTGCCGAGGGATTTTTAACATGCGCAGCTTGCATACAGGACCTCCTGTTTTTTTTACCCTTATCATAGAAGGCTAGGCATCAAATCTCACTACCCAGGAGACCAGGGGGGAGTATGACATCATTAGTACCACTGGTTCTGAAAAAATAATTTCCATAAATTATATTCCCTCTAATGGGAATCTAACCTGGTACCTTTAGAATTTGAGGCGGATGCCATACCTCTTAGCCACTCTGACTCCTTTGCTCTATGTGTGAGTCATTGTATGTGTGTGTGCTCTATTACTGAATGCTGTGATAATATTGATTACTTATTAATTATTGAAGTTAAGAATATTTTAATTTGAAAACACTTTGAGAATTGTATTATTCAACAGACATCTGTGTTCACATGTTCAAGAAATCTCAAACACATCTCATCACAACTCTGTTTCAGTTAATACGTTTCTGAGTATTGACTTGTAAGTGTCATCTGTTAAACTTTAATTTTAAATATGAAATAGGTTTAATGCTCTTTCTCTGTCTGTCTGTGTTGTTTTTGTCTGTCTGTCTTTTTCTGTCTGTCTTTTTCTGTCTGTCTGTCTCTATCTGTGTCTCTGTCTGTCTCTATCTGTGTCTCTGTCTATATCTGAATCTATCTGTTTATGTCTGTCTGTCTGTCTGTCTATATCTATCTGTCTATGTTTGTCTCTCATCTCTGTCGGTCTGTCTCTGTTGGCCTGTCTCTGTCTGCCTGCCTGTATATGTATGTATGTGTGAATGTTTGTGTGTGTACTCAATTACTTACTCAGTCGTTCCCCTTCTACCGTGAGGTGTAAAGGTTTGGAAGAGAGAGGTCTTCCTCCTGGCCTGGTTCCATTCTAGTCCTCGGTCCTTCAAAGATTGTCTAATGTTGTCCTCCCAGCGGACTCTGGGTCGTCCTGGAGGTCTGGATCCCTGGCTCTTAGTTTCCCATGCTTGTCGTGGTAGTCGATCTTCTCCCATTCTGCGGACATGGCTAAACCATCTTAGTTGGGACTGTTCTACTAGGGTCTGCAGGGGGTGGGATTTTAGGACTCGACATATCGTCTGGTTGCGGACCATGTCTCTTCTTGTTACTTCAACCACCTTCCTCAGATACCTCATTTCTGAGGTTTGCATCTGGCTTTTGTGGGTTGTAGTCATTGCCCATGACTCGCATCCATATGTCAAGACCGGGACATAGGTGGAGCAGTATACAGCCATCTTCATTTTCTTACCAACCTCTCTTGCTGAGGAACTCTCTATTACTGAATATGATAATAATATTGATATCTTATTATTGATGTTAAGAATGCTTTAATTTGAAAACATGTCACCAAGCACTGATACTCAATGACTGGATCAAAGTCAAGTCAATTTGAAAACATGTCACCAAGCACTGATACTCAATGACTGGATCAGTCAAGTCAATTTGAAAACATGTCACCAAGCACTGATACTCAATGACTGGATCAAAGTCAAGTCAATTTGAAAACATGTCGCCAAGCACTGATACTCAATGACTGGATCAAAGTCAAGTCAGTTTGAAAACATGTCACCAAGCACTGATACTCAATGACTGGATCAAAGTCAAGTCAATTTGAAAACATGTCAGCAAGCACTGACACTCAATGACTATGTATCAAAGTCAAGTCAATTTGAAAACATGTCACCAAGCACTGATACTCAATGACTGGATCAAAGTCAAGTCAAATCAATTTGAAAACATTTGAGAATTGTGTTATTGCAGGGCAGAAATGTGAAAAGGCAATAATGCCTATTTCTGTATCCTGATGAAATAAAGATTTTGTTCATTGCTGTGCGGATTGTTTAATCAAACAATTTTTGTAATCTGGAAATAAGTGGGTGCAGTGGGAAATTTAAGAATCCAAAGAACCAGTTTCTCGAGTCAAAGTGCAGACGTGTCCAAACTTGATACACAATAGATCATATAATGAGAATGGGGGTCCAAACCTTGACACCACTTAATGAGTCTGCTATTTTGAACTTCCTTATGTGGAGGTAAATTTATCAATGTTTGTCAGAGATCTCAAACTTAAGACGTCAATAGTTAGTAAAAACAACTATCGTACGTCTATAGTAACTTTCATCACACGTGAATGAGAGAAAATAAGTAAAAGATATATTTAAAGTAGTATGACAAAATCACATGTAGAACTAATGACAAGAACCAGAAAAGTGCCAGAGGAACAAGAAATGAGGAGACGCTGGAGAGGAATAGGAAGCACACTGAGAAAACCTGTTGATAGCATTACCAGACAATCTCTGTTCTGGAACCCCCAGGGTAAGAGAGGTAGAGGAAGACTAAAGAACACATGGAGAAGAGAACTGGAGACAGACATGAAGAAGATATAGAAAGACCTTGAGCAGACGGCACGGGACAGGAAGACCTGGCATACGTTTCTTGAAGATTTCACTCAAGTATTGTGTTATTGCTAAACAAACAAAAATGTATGCACTATGAAAAGGGGGCAGTCTGCAAAATTGGGATCCAACCTCTAACCACGGTGGTGTAAGCGATCTCACGTTATATCAAGTCACATATCAGATCTACGCTGTACGTGCTTTTGTTACTTAAACATTGACTGATTTTGTGAAGTCTGCTTACAAAATCATTATCTGGCCAACAAATAACTACTAGTTTTATTTTTCATCACCCAGGCATTTTGCCGTAACAGACAAAAATCCAGAAGAGGCTGCCATGCTGTTCAGTGTTCCTGACTTCACTGGTGATGCCTGTAAGGCTATAGCATCTCGTATCCGTGGGGCTGTTGCACAAGTCCAGTTTGACGATTTTCATAAGGTAACATGTTTGTCTGTATGGTTGTTACTATGATAGTTTAGTACTGTGTCTCATTGTAACATCACCAGCAATGAAGAGGCTGACAGAATGGCAAAAGAAGGTTCACATCTACCTCAGCCTAATGCAAGCATAACTGTCGAGGAGGCAAAGAGTTTTATCAGAATCAGATACAGAAAAAATGAAATGTAGAACATCCATGTCACACACAGAATGATGCTTACTACCAGCTCAACAGAAGAGAACGAGTGGTAATCTTCAGACTCTGCACTGGCCACAACAGATTGAGATACCATCTATTCAACAAGCTAAATATAGGAACTACCGATCAGTTTAACTGTGGCACTGATAAAATGACTGCTGAACATCTGCTTCAAAGTTGCCCCTTATATGCGGTACAGAGTACAGAGAAAGCGCATAAGGCAGACGCCAGTTCCTTTCGTGGAAAAGCTTTACGGGGATTCAAATAGTCTCAAACTGACTACTGCTTTCTTTGAGAACATTCAAGTGGACGTCTGATAGTGTATGAAGAAGAAGAAAAAAAAGTACTGTGTAATTCCTGAGTGCCTCTCAGGAGGTAGGCAAGTTAGTCCCATAGCAGATACTGCCATAGGGGAGTGAAGTGTTAGAGACTTCACTATACCAAGTCCAGCATTAGGAGGTGGGATGACCATTTCCCTTCCTCGTTGCCTTTTCCTTTCCTAACACAAGTGCAAAGTCAGTTACCCATTTACAGCTGGGTAGACTGAAGCGTGTTGATACGGTGAATCGAACCTGACACCTTTGCAGCGAGAGACCAGCGCACTAACCACTCTGTTAATCAGACACTGCCTCTCGGGAGATAAAGAAATAATAGAAATCTTGATTCCTGAGGCATGTCGTAGCCGGTGACTAATATTAGATTGTGTATGGGGCTGGTTGTTGTTGCTGATGTTGTTATAACTAGGACTGCTGAGCTCATCCGTCTCTTGCAGCCAGTGCCAAGTTGAAGAAATTGATTTGTTCTGTAGCTGTTGGGTGGGGCTTGTGATAGTTGGTGAGCCTGGTAATAGATATCTTCTGTCTGTGGTGAGTCTTGAACAGGTGAGCAGCACATATTGAACTATTTTGTATGGATGGGTACAGCTGTGGTAATTAGGCTCAGTGTATCAAGCAATACCCTTTAGCTCCCCAAGGAGCATAAACCTTCAACAAACACATGCCAAGTTCTTTCCATGTATTCATCATTTTTACTTCTGTCTCCAGTTCTCTTCATGTTATGTTTTGGTCTACCTCTGCCTCTCTTACCCTGGGGATTCCAGAACAAGGACTGCCTTGTAATGCTACACAAGTTTGTATCACAGACAGGGGGTATGATGTGTTGGTGTTGTGGGTAGTGGGGTTTCCTCCATATGCCCCCCCTTGCTTCACCCTAGGCCTAGTGAACTATTTTTCATGAAAGGGGCATCCACTGTGGTGTCAGCCACTTGGTCTAGCATAACCTCTCAAACCCAAAGATTGTTGTGCGTGGTGAAGAGCCACACCGTCCTCGAGGTGGCCCTGGTCAGTGGGGTGTGAATCCCCAGGCTGAACACAACGGACCTAGAGTAGCAAACCTCGATAATAAACCTGGTGCACTAACACCATACACGCCCGTCCATAGTTGGAAGGGAGCCAGAGCTATATTAAACAGACTTGAGGGAATGGGAACGAGTAGGCACTGCTCTCTGATAAATGGAATCCATCATAACGGCACAAATTCTCAGGACGTGACGATCCTTTCGCCTGAACTATTGGTCACATGTCTAGAAGAGAACTTGGCTTAACCAGCAGGCGGCTTGGTGGCGGGATTGAGCAGTGTGAACCCTACCTTGGCTACATATCTGAGTGATGCAGAAACATTCTTCTTACCCTCCCAAGTGCTAAAACAGTGCAAATCTGGCTTCTTTCAGGGGTGTGCTGGAAACCCACACACACCAGCATTACAACCAAGGAGATGCATAGGATTTTGCCATGCTCTCACACGAATCCAAGGGACAGTCTACTAGTCTAGTAGCCTACCCAGGACCCTAAATCTGCATCAAATTGGCCCAGCATCACAATTCCTCCTGTGGTGCCACATGTTGAGAACCAAGCAGTGCACATTAAACTTGGGGGAATCACCTGAGCACCAGACTTAATACTGGCTCTTGACTGGCTGGCTGCATGCAAGAGGATTCTACAATGGAAAGATGGCAGGTGATGAGTACTGGGAAGTGGCTCTGTGCAGGACGGGAGGATTCCTTGGGAGAGCCTAGAACCCGAGCACAGCCTCTTGTAAGCTCTGCATATTTGGAGAGCCTCCCTTGATGGCGGGGAATGCACAGTATGCATACCTGTCAACCTCCTGAGGCAAAAATCTGTACGCCAGACCCAAAAAATCCTTACTAACACCCAAAAATCCTTACGCAAAAAATATATTAATAAATTATACACAATACAGTTTTAAAATGAGAAATGACATATACAAATCTATTAGCATTTGAATTAGTGTGGTATAAAACATGCTAATACCAACGGGCTGATCACCCGTTTGCCAGTCACTTCGATTACGGAAACAACAGCAAATGGATTGATTTGCCGTTGCCCTAAAGACGCCAATAGGTGTGATGGGAAACAATGGCAAAGAAAACCTATCTGCTGTTGCCCTAAGACGCCACTAGGCGTAATGGCCACTGACTGCTTTGACGGTCGGTGGCTAAGGACGGAAGAAGAAGAAGAAGAAGAAAAACATGCTAATAGTCTCGTGCTGTTCTTTACATATAAAAAACTTGGTGATCGTGAGGTACTATTCTTTCGATGCACAGTGTTTTGTATTATAATCAACACATGCACTTTTAGCACTTTGTAGAATTGCATTTGTGGGCTTAAAGTCTGCACAGCATGTATCAATGTTAATCTTACACTGTAAAAAAGAAGTGAGTGTGTCTGCATTCATGGACCTCCTGCAGTCTGTGTGGACTTGTTTATTGAAAAATAAAGCAGCGAAGTTTACGCAAATGTTTTTCTAGTTATGTAGAGCCGACACAGAATATTATGACATTAATTTATTGGAAATATTTAAATGATCAAAATATAACTGGAAAGATTAAGAGAACGACAAAAACAAAATACAATGAAGCAAAGCAACAGCAAAACATAAAATAATGAACTAAATTGTGAACAGAATATTAATCTAGGAAGAAAAAAATGTACTACCAAGAATTTACAAAATTATTATTTAAAAATTGATAGCCTAGACCAGTGATAATAGATCGCCGCTTTATGAAAAATAAAGCTGTGAATCTCGATCGCCGGAATAAAGTAGGCCTACTCAACGCAAACTTTTTAATTTTATTTATGCAGGGCCTACACAGAATATTATGACATTAATTTATCGGAAATATACTGAAGGGCACGATATAACTGGAAAGATTAAGACAGCGATTAAATTGCAACAAAGCAAAACAACAGCAATATTTAACCAATTTATAGGTACTTAGCTTTTTTAAAACAAATTGGTGTCGAAGTGTCTTGGCAAGCGTGGCTGATAACAGGTAACTTGGCTGATAACAGGTAACTTTAAAAATACGTCATGTCACGCTGAAAGCCGAAAGTGTTTGAGGCCGAATTCAAAGTTTTTGCCGAATAGTTGGGTATAAAAGGATTTGATTGGTTGCTGCGAGAGACTTCAGTTTAAAAACAGACGCTAAGATTCCCGGAATAAAAAAATTGGTTTAAAAAAACCTGGGCTAGAAAATTTTTTCTGATTTAAAATTTTTAAAAACTTGGGTTGGAAAATATTTTTAGAATTTTTTTTTTTTTTTTGGGAGGGAGGAAAAAATCCGTACGAGTCTGTATGGCCGTACACTGCTAAAAGTATCAAAAATACGTACATTGTACGAAAAATTTGTACAGGTATGACAGTATGCCACCCCACCTATTCCCCCAACTGCTAACTTAAAACCAAATTTGGGGGCCTTCTGGATGCATGCCAGGCCAGGATAAAATGCCTGGGAAAGAGACTGGAGCTCAGGACTCAACTCATGTAGAAAAGCCACATGTAGAAAATGGTAGAAAAGCCACATGTAGAAAATGGTAGAAAAGCCACATGTAGAAAATGGTAGAAAAGCCACGTAGAAAATGGTAGAAAAGCCACTTGTAGAAAATGGTAGAAAAGCCACATGTAGAAAATGGTAGAAAAGCCACATGTAGAAAATGGTAGAAAAGCCACGTAGAAAATGGTAGAAAAGCCACTTGTAGAAAATGGTAGAAAAGCCACATGTAGAAAATGGTAGAAAAGCCACATGTAGAAAATGGTAGAAAAGCCACATGTAGAAAATGGTAGAAAAGCCACAGGAAAGACCTAGGTCTGTTTTGAAGATAATGCCAAGTAAAACCATATTTTCAACATACGAGCTTGGACGTCGCCTCGGTAAACAAGGTCCGCGAAGAGCAGTGACACCCCTGGCTGCTTGTGAAAAGTCTGGGAACATAAACATATTACAAATCCAACATTGCAGGCATACAGAACAAGAAAGAACTGCTCAAAACATTAAATGACAAGAAGATCCATATTGCAGTACTCCAGGAAATCATTCCACCCAGAAAAACCTTTAACATCCCTGGATACACCCAGTATCGCTGCACATACAAGAAATGTCAAGGACTTATGACACTCATAAGAAATTACATTCAAGCAGATGTACGAAACATCCCCAGCAGTAGTGACATAGACATGCAGCAAGTTCACTGCTGGTTCAGAGGAAACAAATACACCATCTAAAATGTTTACTGGCCCCCAGCATCTGCAGGAAGCATCAATATCCAGCATACCACATATCAGATAACTATAATAGCTGGAGATTTCAACGCCCATGCAACATCATGGGGATATAAAACATACAACAAAAGAGGCAGGGAAGTAGAAGAAATCTGCAAACATCCAACCTGATCCTACAACAGAACAAAAGGTCAGAACCCACTCTTTTGCACAGAGCTTCAGGCACGGCCAGCAGACCTGATCTTACCATGGTATCAGCTGACATTGCAGACACTTGCACTTACTTAGTCCTGGAAGATATTGGAAGTGACCAAAGGCCAATAATAATTTACTATAGACATACAGAATAAATCCAGACAAAAGACCTACTGGAATTACAAAAAAGGCTAACTGGACAACATACGCAACACTTTTAGATAGCAGATTCAGCAGCATTGACATAAATAGCGAACATAACAATACCAAAAGGCCACCACAAATGTTTCAGCCATTTCTGGACTCCAGATCTAGAAAAGATTGTTAAAGAATGCAGACAAGCCAGAAGAAATGGGGGGGGAAAAACCCACCACAGTCAACAAAATAATTTATAACAAACTCACAACACAAGTAAGATATCACATTAAGAAAGCCAAGAAAGAAGCATGGACAAAAACATGTGAAAGCCTGGACTTAAGGGGAGGAGCTACATTGAAATGCTATTTTCATTATTAATCACAGGATTTCAATGAAAATGCACATACTTAACCTATATCAATCACAGACTTAACCTATATCAATCAGACTTACCTACACAATTGGAAAACTTGCAGAGAAGATGGTTAATCACAGGTTCAACTGGTGGCTGGAAAGTAATAGTCATTAATGATAGTCAGGCAGGCTTCAGAAAAGGTTGCAGAACAGGCGACCAACTCTTTCATTTTGTCCAAAAAACTTTAGATGCATTCCAAGAGGATAATCACATCACAGTTGTATTCATTGATCTGCAGCAAGGATACGACACAGTATGGAGACAGGGGCTCTTCGCTAAAATGACAAAAATAGGCATACATGGACAAATGTATACCTGGATTAAAGCCTTCCTACGTAACAGAACAATACAAACAACAGTAGAAGGCATTAAATCATCCCAGAAAACACTAGAGGAGGGTATGCCACAAGGGTCAGCACTAAGTTGCACCCTCTTCCTTATCTTCGTAAATGACCTTTCTCGCTTCTTGAAGGTATCAAAAACACTGTATGCAGATGATCTGCTCATTTGAACAGTCGAAAAATAAAAAAAAAACTGGCGCAAACAAAGCTAAACAGAGCCCTAGCCAGAATAGCTGTGTATTGCAGGCTCTGGAAACTAAAAATAAACTCAGAAAACTGTAAACACAATTTTCACCAGGAGCATCAAGGAAAGCAAGAAGGTGTACCAACTAAAACTTGATGGACAACTACTGTCCAGAGAAGAAGATCCAGCTTACTTAGGAGTGGAGCTTGACAGACAGCTACTCCTCAATACCTTCATGCACAAAATGAAAGATAAGGTCAGTAGATGCCTGAACCTAGTTAAACATCTTGCAAGCATTAGCTGGGGAGCAGAAAAGGAAAATCTCAGACAGCTGTACCTGGAATATGTTCGATCAGTTATAAATAACAACCTATTGCTGCAGTCGGCAATGAGCAAAACCAGTGAAAGAGTTGGACAAAGTCCAAAACCAAGCTCTAAGGTTCATATGCGGGGGAATGAGAACCACACCAACAGCTGCTTGTGAAATTGATGCAAACGTAGAACCTATGGACCTACAACGTAAACGTGCTGTTCTGGAAGCTACAGAGCACTATAGAAGAATGAGAAAAGACCACCCAAACAGACAACTGGTTGAAAACTGGAAGCCCATTAGCAGACTAAAACAAAAATCACCACTACAAGTAGCAACAACTATAGCAGAACACCACCACCTCCCACAGACACAAGAAATAATTGAACAATACCCAGCCGTTTATCCCAGAAAGGAGTTAAAACTTCCAATAATAAAAACCACACTCACAGATAGCACACTAACAAGAGACACAAACCCAACAATACTTAAAACAGCTACTTTAGAGACTATAGCTACCCTAGCACTGCAATACATGCATACACAGATGGCTCAGCATTCAAGGCCACCATAAATGCTGGACTTGGAGCATATATGAAATACCCAAATGGCAGCATACTAGAAATATATGAACCGTGTGGAGAATTCTGTACTAATTACGAAGCAGAGATTACAGCAATAAACACCACCCTCACAGCAATAGACAGCTAATTCAAACAAGAAATCTATATGCCCTTAGATATCATAATCTTTACTGATTCAAAATCAACACTTCAGGCTTTAGAAAAATACCTCCAAAATGAAAATAAAGAAATAATACAGCTGGCCGAAACAATTGACAACTTGCTAACAAAATACGACATCAGAGTCACTCTCCAGTGGATACCAGGGCACACAGACATACCAGGCAATGATAAAGCAAACTAGCAAAACTAGGAGCAAGCACGGTTCAAACAAACACTCCAGCAAACATGCAGACAGCTAAACGATTACTCCAAAACAACTTCAAAGAGGAATGGCTGAACCGATGGGCAAAAGGGTCTACTGGACATGTCTTGTTTAAAGAAATGGCACATCCCAACAAAAATGACAACATTAATAACCTCATTGACTCTTGAAATCATCCACACACTTCCAGAGATTCCCCTTGGGATGAAACATGTTGAGAACCCAACATTGCACACTAACCTTGGAGGAGTCACATGTGCCCCAGAAAACCTCATGATTTTGAGGCCATGATATATCTTCTGGTTGCTGACCATGTCTCTTTTTGTTACTTCAACCACCTTCCTCAGATACCTAATTTCTTTATAAAAGAATGATCTTGACAGACAGTCATTGATGTTTCAGGAATTCAGATTATTTTCATTCTACAAATCTTATCTCATCCAGCTTTTTAACTTCAAGTTGGCAAGAAATGGATCCCTGCTATTTTTTTTTTTCCGCCATAAATTTAGACCCTATTCTTTCTTTTTAAATGACTTTCATTCATCTCCTTTCTGTTCCCAGAGGAGCATGGGCCTTCAACAAATTTGTTTGCTACTTCTTGAAGACCGTTATCCCTTTCATTTCTCTAAGATTGCTGTTTGTTACAGGTATCTTCTTCTTTGATCCTTAGCCGCCGACCGTCAAAGCAGTGAGTGGCCATCACCCCTTGTGGCGTCTTGTATGGCAACAACAAATTGATTCCACTTTGCTCGGTCGGTGGCCATCCTTCGTACAGTGCCCCAACTCTGGTTCATTCTTTGCATCTCAGCCTCCACAGTCCTCCGTCAAGTTGTTTTTGGTCGGCCTCTTTCATTTTCCTTCAGGGGTCCATAGCATAGCTGTTCTTGTGATCCACTGGCATTTGGCTGTAGCCATTTGACTCAGAAATTTTCAGGCTTTTTTTTTTAAACTTCATATAAAGGATGTTATCTTGGTGCAATCTGACATTTTGTATTTATAACCAATTTGTAAATGACAGACACGAAGCTGAGCGCCTGGAACAAGAAGCTAAAGGTCGTCTGGAACGGCAGAAGATTACAGATGAGGCAGAGGCTGAGAAGGCACGTAAAGAATTGCTGGAGCTGCAGGCTCACAGTGCAGCTGTAGAGAGCACTGGTCAGGCCAAGGCAGAAGCCCAGAGCCGAGCTGAAGCCTCAAGGATTGAAGGAGAAGCAGCAGTGGAGCAGGCCAGACTCAAGGCTCAGGCAACCAAGATTCAGGCTGTAAGTTATCAGGCTGTTAGTAGTGGGGATTTGATAGTGGCGTACTTAGGGGTGTATGAGGAAGGTGGTCTGCCCCGGGTGACAGCCAGAAGGGTGGTGCTGTTAGATACTATTATGACAGGATAGTAACAATTTAAAAATCTACTTGCAAGCATAATTTTTCTGTACGTTCACTTACGGGGTGCCAAAGGAATGATCTGCTGTGGGTGCCATATACTTTAAGTATGCCCCTGATTTGATGTAATGTTGATGTATTGATGGAATAGTTGATGTTACATCCTGATGTGTGTTAATATACATTTGATGCAGTTTTGCATTTATATTTACTTAGTTGTTCCTCTACTACCCTGGAGTGTAAAGGTTTACCTGAGATAGCGCCATACTATCCTATCAGCTGTCTTCTTCCTGGCCTGGTTCCAATCTAGTCCTTGTTCTTTCAGAGATTGTCTAATGTCCTCCCGGTGAACTCTGGATCCCTGGCTCTTGGTTTCCCATATTTGACATGGTAGGTGATCTTCCCCCCATTCTGCAGACATGACCAAACCATCGTAGTTGGGGCTGTTCCATTAGGGTCTGCAAGGGCTAGGTTTCGAGGCCATGATGTATCGTCTGGTTGTGAACCATGTCTTTTCTTGTTACTTCAGCCACCTTCCTCAGATACCTCATTTCTTTATAATAGAATGATCTTGACAAACAGTCCTTGATGTTCCCAGGAGTTATGATTCCTTGCATTCTACGAGTGACCAGAATCTGAGACTAGTATAATTTTCATCATCACTACCTTTCAGATCCAAGTGTCCTTCAACGTATTCACTCCATTCCTTCCTGTCCTATGACATCCGTTTGAGTTTCCATATCTTTTTTATCCTATATATGTCTACCTTCAGTTCCCTTCTCTATGTGTATTTTGGCCTTCCTCAGTTTCTTTTACTGTGGGGTTTCCAGAATAAGGACTGCCTTATAATGCTATTATTGTATTTTCTCATTATCATAATCCACATTATTACTTCAGAAATCTGAATATTCATCATCATCATATCATTAAAAGGTCAAGGGAGTCTCACAGCAGAAACTGCCATAGGGAGTGAAGTGTTGGAGACCACTAAACTAGGTCAAGCTTTTTTTTTTTTGAGATGTCATGACCATTTCCCTTTTTTGCTGTCTTTGTCTTCCCTGACTCATGAGCTGAGTCACTCATTTACAGCTGGGTAGACTGGAGTATAATACTATCAGGCTTTGGTCCCATAATCCGGTAGCTGTGCCACAAGAGAAAAGCGCTCTGCTTAGCTAATTGGACACTCATTTTCATTATCCACATTAATACTTCAGGAAGCTGAATGTTCATTATCATGATCCACATTATTACTGCAGGAATATGAATGTTTATTATCATAAACCACATTATTACTTCAGGAATATGAATGTTCATTATCATAATCCACATTATTCAGGAATATGCATGTTCATTATAATAATCCACATTACTTCAGGAATATGAATGTTCATTATCATAATCCACATTATTACTCCAGGAACACAAAAGCTCATTATCATAATCCACATTATTACATCAGGAATATGAATGTTCATTAACATAATCCACATTGTTACTTCACTAATCTGAATGCTTATTATCCACGTTATTTTGGGAATCTTAGTTCATTATCTACCTCATGACTTCAGGAATCTGAGTTGGAACGTTTGACTCACGCTCGAAATGCTGAGCTGAAGTATATTTCTGAGCAAAACAAAATGGAGTTGGAAAAATCTACGGAGCTGTCAGGAATTGAAATTAACAAGTTCAAGGAAATGGTGGCGGCAATAGGACCCGATACATTGTTGCATATGTCCACTGCTGGGCCTGACTTGCAGGTATGTGATTATTCTTATAGTTACTGGTCAAAGATTTGTAGATTTTTGTTACTAATGAAGCTGATGAAGATTGTAGACTTTATTTCTTTGAATCTTCCACTAAAATGTCAAGTCAGTCCTATTGTATGGCTATGAAACATGGAGAACAACAAAAACAACAACCAAGAAGCTGCAGACTTTCATAAATGGGTTCTTGCGTAGAATATAAGGATCGAAATGGTAAGGCATGATCACCAGTGGGAAACTGATAAGAACCAGACAAGGGCCAGTTGAACAAGAGATAAGAAATCACTGGTGATGGATAGAACACACATTGAGAAAACCTGTTGATAGCATTGCAAGGCAGTCTTTGTTCTGGACTCCCCATTGTAAGAAGTAGTAGAGAATCACTAGAAAACACTTGGAGAAGAGAACTGGAAACAGAAGTAAAAATGATGAGGAAGACCTAAACCTTGAGCTGATGGCGTATGGTAGAAGGACTTTATGAGTTGAAGGCCTATGCTCCTTGGGTAGCAGCAGGATAATGAATTAACTGATCCAGGTTTCTTGTTTCTTATTGGGCCATCATTGAGCTTAATTTTTTTGGATTGTTCTGTATCTTAATTTTTGTCTTACGTTAATTATTTTATTACTAGTGTAAAAGCCTGCCATAAGACGGGAATTAAATTCAAAAGCACCAATACCTAATGGCAATTTTATATTATTCAAAAGTATTATAAAGAACAGTACATGAACTACGTAGCAGGTTCTATAAATATTTTTGAGCATACTGTAATGTCACTATTTTTGGGAGAGTACATATAAGGGAAACAATACAGTTGTCTAACTTTCAACCACAGTTGCACCCCTTAGCGTTACTGACAGAAAAAGCTGGGATTTTATATATAGTGATTTCTCTTTTTGCTTCTTATGGAGCCCGCAGCCACCCCTGCAACTGACTCCCAGCCTGCACCAAAACATTCATTCATCCTGCAGGAGTAGTTTCTGAGCAATTTGTTTTACACAGTGAGGTTGCCTGCCTCATTCACAACCTCATGTTAGTTGCCTCCTTAGACATGCCTGAGAAAGCAGTGTACCTACTCTGTCTTCGAGGGGGTACCCCTGGAGCTACACAGGGTAGAGTATGTCTTAAGACATCGCTGTTATGATTGTTGTGGTTACATTTAACTTCTGTGTTTTGAATGACCTGCTTGTTAGTTTGGCCTGTTGTGCTGACCCTTTGAAATATTTAAAAGAAAATTTTCATTCATTTCTCTGTTTGGCTCTTAATAATGCATGGATAATAAGGTTGAACTTGAAGAAACACCACTAAAGGATGTAGAATCATACACATATCTTGGCAGTAATATAGACAAAGTTGGTGGGACAGACAATATCATCAAAATAAGAATACAAAAAGCAAGAGGAGCTTTCATTGCATTGGGAAACATATGGAGTTTGTTTGTTTGTTTGTTTCAATCCCAGGGCGCGAGTTATTCACTCTTTTGCCCTTTAGGGGACGTGTTATACACTCGTTCATACCCTTGAGCCAATTACCCGTTGTGCAGACTGCCTGGCGAGGCGGTGGCTCCCTCTGCACATGGTCCGTGTTGCCACACGGCCGGGAAGCCACCAATCGTGACACCAGGCGATGGTACCGCAACCCACCGTGCATCCCACACGGTATCAGACGAGTAGTGGGTGTGTTTTGGGCTTTCTTTCAACCCCAGGGAGCATCCTAGACTCGAAACAGAGTACACCAGGCCCACTTTGGCGTGTGTGTACTGCCCCGAGGTTTAATATCTCTCTACCCTGCAAAGGGGGTTATACCTCCAAAGACAGTGGTGACTGGCAAAGAGGCCAGCCACCAGTGGGCTTTATTGCAACCCCAGGGAACCTCTCTTCGGGCGGCGAGGGTGCAGAGTTGTTCTCTACCCTGCAAAGGGGGTTATATCTCCGAGACAAGACGAAACGAGGGATCGCACAGCCTGCGCCGAGCCTCTACCACAGCCGAACTGCATCGCCAAGAAGAAACCAGCTCCGGCCTACCTGAACTGGGAGGACCCAGACCCAGGACCAAACAGTCTCGATAGAACACGGCTCTGTTCATCCATGGCGCAGCAGCGACCGA
This sequence comes from Oreohelix idahoensis, assembly GCA_024509875.1. NCBI lineage: Eukaryota > Metazoa > Mollusca > Gastropoda > Stylommatophora > Oreohelicidae > Oreohelix > Oreohelix idahoensis. The sequence goes on along the minus strand of JAMPIV010002147.1, from coordinate 485,224 downwards.
GCCTCAACCACTGTCAATTGACGTTATCGGACACAGACACATATCACTGCCTCTACTTTACTGGGAAGACCCGAAAGCCGGGACCACACACAGTCTTGAGGAAACATATGGAGAACAAGAGAAATCAAGTCCAACATGAAAATAAGAATCTTCAACTCAAATGTCAAGTCATTCCTATTGTATGGCTCTGAGATATGGAGAGCAACAAAAACAACAACCAAAAAGCTACAAACTTTCATAAACGGGTGCTTGCGTAGAATAGGACGACTGAAATGGTATGACAGTCACAAATGTGGAATTGATGACAAGAACCAGACAAGTGCCAGTGGAACAAGAGTTGAGAAGATGATGCTGGCGATGGATAGGAAAAACATTGAGGAGACCTGTTGATAGCATTACAAGGCAATCCTTGTTCTGGAATCCACAGGGAAAGAGAGGCAGAGGTAGACCAAAAAGCACATGGAGAAGAGAACTGGATACAGAGGTGAAAATGATGAGGAAAACATGGAAAGAACCTGAGCGGAGGACACAGGACAGGAAGACTTGGCATGTGTTTGTTGAAGGCCTATGCTCCTTGGGGAGCTAAAGGGTATTGATGGAGCATCCACTGTCGCTTCCCTTTACAGGAAGCCAGCACAATATACACTTTCTTGCCATAGTGGTTTCTGTAGCAGCTCTTTTAAAAATAATGAAATGGCCAGCCATGTTGCAAGAAATGTATTGCTAGTTTGCCTGTCAGATGTAGTCAGTGTGTATTCATTGCTCTTCTTCAGGTTCGCATGTTACAGGCTTTGGGTTTGAAATCCACGCTCATCACTGATGGCTCCTCACCCATCAACCTTTTCAGCACAGCGTCTGGCTTGATCGGAGGTTTGGTTCCTTCAAAACGTCGTCGCCGTAATGGCGCTGACGATGAGGAAGATTCAGCATCTTAAACCCCTGAACAGAAGAATACGACACTGAACCAAGCGCATATATCATTGCAAACATGTTTGTTTAACGTTATTTTTTTTCCTTAGTTCTGCAGATGAACTGCAGTCTAGACACATTGTATCCTTTTTATTTTAGTTGAGATGAGATACTAATGTGACATGATACAGTAAAGTCTGTAACACATCGACAGTTTGGCATTTTTGAGATTTTGGGGGCACTGACATCAGAAAGAGAATGTCTTTCATAGACACTTATCACAGAGTGAAACATTGAAGCAAAGTTAGTGTCATAGCAGATACTACCTTAGGAGAGTGAAATGTTAGAGACAGCATCTGTACTAGGTCTCAGCTTTATTCATTCATTCGTTCATAACCCCTCCTAGGAGTATAGGCCTTAAAAACAGATTTGTACCAAGTCCTCTAGTCCTCAGTTTTATTAGACGTGGTAATCAATTTCTTTCCTAACTGCCTTTGCCTTGGCAGAGTTGGGTACCAATTTTTACAGTTGGGTAGACTGGACCTGTTAAGATCATTTTGGATACATGCAAACTCTACCATTTTGCCAGCAGGGAAGCTGAAGTTTCATACAGTGTCTTCCTCTTCAATTACCTGGCGGCAGAGGTGATCATGTCTCTCCACAACTTCTTGTCTTCTGTACTATTTATCAGTTTTGTGGTTTTCTTTCTGTGCCGTAATGTCAAACTGTCTGGTATCTGCTCTTTGTTATTCTCATTCTTCTTTGCTTTCAATCTTTTCTGTTGTCACAATATATTTTACTTTCTTCTCATAACGTGCCCAAAGAAATGTAATTAATTTTCTTTTTTTTGTTCACTAGCCTCATTCAGGACACTCAGTTCTCTTTTTAGCTGTCGATGGTATTCTTAATATTGTTCTGTAAAACCATATCTTTGTGGTCTTCAGGGCCTGTTTATTATTATTATTCATTCATTTATAGTTCACATTACAGGTCCGTAACCTAGAATGCAAAATGGTCGGGGCCTGCCATGTTTCATAAATTGGATTTTTTCAGTTTTTGGATTTCTCCAAAAATAGCCAAAGTTGGCAAAAAAACATGGTTAGAAAATCAGCCAAAGATTGGCCAAAAAAAAGTCAAGATTTTCAGAATATCTGTTTTCGGGTGTTCGGATTCTGGGTTGCGAACCTGTGTTATTATTACAAGGAACAAACTATATATAACTTTAGTATGACTGAGTGAACTGAATAATTGAAAATGTTGCCGAGTGAGTTAAGCGTTCAGCAAGTGAACTAGAACGGTGGTAGGCGACCCAGGAGTGATATCTAATTTAGAAGCACTGAGCTTTCTTAAGACCTAACTTGATAAAATGACCAGCTATAAAATTGGTAAGGAAATATATATATTAAAATATACAATGGTATTGAATGAGTTTTACAAATTAGCTGTACACAGGAAACGGGACGTTTCAGGTATCACCCTTTGTCACAAACAGACAACAAGAAATATAAACAGGTTAAAGAAAAATACTATAGACACTGCAAACATGTAATAGAATGATAAACACAGATCAAAAGGGCAGCAACAAACGTATATGAAATATAACAACACAGGTGACGAGAAATAATAAAGCAAGAGAGAAAAAAACCAGAGAAAAAAAAATCAATACAAGAAATTCAACAATCGGTGAAAATCAAAAGGAGAAAATGCTAGATATTTAGAATGTTGTAGTTTTTTTGAGCTAAAGGTTATCATAAACTAAAACCATCTATGCAACCATCAGTGTCCATTGCCCTATCAGTCCAGTGTTTTTTTTTTCTGTCATTAACAATGAATCTCATGTGGAAGATTACCATACCTTCTGGCATAGGTGATCATGTCTGTCCACAACACTTCCCGTCTCCAGTATTGTTTTATCAATTTTGTTGTTGAAGTCTGTCCATGCCATGAAGCCAGACGACTGTCCAACATCTTCTCGTCATCATCCCCCCCGTCTCTGATATTATTTTCCTTTATTTTTATTGTTGCAACATATTGTAGCTTTTTTACTTCTTCTCCTAACATGCCCAAGTAGGTGGCTTGTGCACTGGTTTCTTTTCATAACATCCACATTACTCTTGTTAACTGTCCATGGCATTCTTAATATTTTTCTGTTAAATGGAATCTCTGTGGCTTCCGTTGATTTTCCTGCTTGTTTACTAATTGTCCGTGACTCACTGCCAAAAGTGAAGTTGTCGTGGGCACATGTTCTTACATTATTTGATAAACCTAGGGCAGGGTGGTCCAACTTATTCTACCCCGAGAGCCACATGCTGAGGGCATTTAAAGTTCGCAGGCCATTCATGATAAAAAAATTGTTTAAAATAAAAGCTCATTGAAAAAATGGATGAAAATTGAAGAATGCTAAATTAAAAATAAATATGAGCGTTGAATTTCTGTTGAAATAATTTATGTTAATCTTACCTCCTAATGGGAAGTGTTGGGGGGGGGGGGGGGGGGGGGGGGGGGGGGATGTGGATTTTTCTGTAACAAGAGTCTAGATATCAATGTCAAGCGAATGCTTTCTGATGCTGACTGCTAGCAGTAAAACATTGCTTTGCACCGGACGTTTTGAGTATAATCTCAAAATTATTAACTATACCATATAATTAAAGAAACATTTTTTTGTATGAGTACAGGCCACAAAAGAATTTTACGTGGGCCACATTTGGCCCGCGGTACTGCAGTTGGACCATGCTGACCTAGGAGATTGGAAAAGTCAAGTCAAAGTACATTATTTGAATCTTAGTCATAGGGGAAATTTTTTTTTCTGTTTTCCATAGATGTGTTTCAAATGTTTTGTTGTTAATTTCTAGGTTAAGATGACCCATGTATATCTGTGATATCTTTCTAAGTTTAAACAAAAAAACCAGATATTATATTTTCGTACTGACAGTTTTTATACATGCTTCTCCGTTCCATCTTTTTCAGCCATTTTCATTCATTCATTCAGTCATCATGATCTCAATTTTTGGCTTCTTGTGGAGTGTATAGCTCTGCTGCACCTGGTCCCTTGCGGGAAGCCCACATTACAGAATTTTTGTGCTGCTATATCGGTGATTTTTGTCGCAGTTTGTATTACTTGGTGAGCTTGCAAGTTTCATAGTATTGGTCATTTTCTATGACATGCTTGAGGAAACAGTAGACATTTCTTTTGTCACCTCTGAGACATCCCAGAGCTATATGGGGCTTTAGCCATTGTAGAAGAAAATAGTTTAGTGACTGTGAGGGATAGAAAGCAAAACAGAAAGATTCAAAATTAACTGGGTGTCAGCATGTCCTTTTTTCCCCCCTTGTTTTTGTGTGTGTGACAGTAGACTGGGTTAAGTAACAGTAGTTAAAAAAAAAAAAAAAAATGAAAACTTCGTTGGCTATGTGTTAAGATCAGATGAACCATTCAGTTTCTAGATTAAAGGGACAGTCCCATGTTCACAATAAAGGGATAGACCCAAGATATACTTCCTTCCCTCCCATTTTTTGCTCCCTATAGAGCAAGGGACTACCACTATCATTGTCCCCCATGCAGAAAGCCTGCACTAAAGCACTGATGTACTTTTGTAGTGGTAGTTATTTGTAGACATTTTGTTTTATAAGGTGGGGTTGCCAGCCTTATGCACAAGCTCAGCTTAATCACATTTTATGACATGCCTGGTTGGGTTGTGCAGTCAGAATCAGACATAAAATGCGTAAGGCTGGCTCAGTTTAAAAATGAAAAAAAACTAGCCTTGTTTCTGAACACGAACTAGGGAGTTGTGAGAAAATAGAATGATTGAAGGAATAAATGTTATATTTATTTAGATGCCATATTTTTGTTAGTCACTTTGCTAGTGTGACGTAGTTTTTTGTAAATTGCAAAGATACATTTTTTCGTTTCTGTCAAGTTATAATAAATAAATTATGACTTGGTTTCTGATCGTTTTCACTTGTGTTAAATCTGTCAGTCCATGTTTTGATAGTCTTGTCTTGTTCATGCCCAGGGGGACCTTGGCAATTGCTGTCCTGTCTTGTCTTGCTCTTGCCGTAGGGGGGACCCTGGCAATTGCTGTCCTGTCTTGTCTTGCCACAGAGGGGACCCTGGCAATTGCTGTTCTGTCCTGTCCTGTCTTTTTTTGTCTTGCCACAGGGGGACCCTGGCAATCGCTGTCCTGCCCAGTCTTGTCTTGTCACAGGGGGACTCTGGCAATGGCTGTCTTGTCTTGTATTGTCATGGGGGACCCTGGCAATCACTGTTCTATCCTGTCCTGTCTTGCCACAGGGGGGACCTTGGCAATGGCTGTCCTGTCTTGTCTTGCCACAGGGGGAACCCTGGCAATCTCTGTCCTGTCTTGTCTTGTCACAGAGTAACCCTGGCAATCGCTGTCCTATCCCATCTTGTCACAGAGGACTCTGGCACTGGCAATTGCTGTCCTGTCCTGTCACAGGGGGACCCTGGCAATCGCTGTCCTGTTCCTTTTTGTTTGGTCTGCTCTTGCAATGAATCGTGGGGAGTGAAGTTTCTTGCTGATAACAGAACTTGTTCACAAGGCATCGTGTTGTTGTTTAAAAATGTTGTTAAAAGTGATCATTAGCTGTTTTTCCCATCATGTTCACATCACTGGCGGATCTAGGAATTGTCCAAGGGAGGGGTGATATATCAGAATAAAAAAGCCCCCCCCCCCCCCCCCCCCCCCCCCCCCCCCCCCCCCCCTCCCCCCCCCCCCCCCCCCACTCCTCACCTTGGTCACTGAGGAGACAAAGAAATAACAGGACCACTACTTACTTATGAATGTTGTCAGAGATGACTTCCGTGAAGTCGTGCATGAAGCTGACAACCTCATCACATCAAACTAATTGCCACAGAAACCAATACTACAACAGCTCAAGAAGTAATTAGGCACAGCTTCCTGCCAGGAGTCCAGCTGTATTGGTAACCTTGTACTTAATGGGTGCGCACACACACACAAAAACAATAATTATTTTCCATCTTCATTTGCTCTCATATAACCACATCTCTTTCTCTCAAGTTGGAGTCTCAGGCTTCTCTTGTCACCACACAGTTTCCCCTAAAATATGTTGGCAAAGACCATGCAGTCAGTCTGTTTCTCTCAGTGGTAATAGATACATTGTTTACTGCACCTTTTCAATCCATCACATCTGATTTCTGCAAAGCATTTTAGTTTTTCATAGCCATTGGCTGTCCTCAGCCTACCTGCCAGGCAACAGGTGGTTTGAAATTAGAACCTTTCTTGTCCTAGATGAGTTGACATCCAAGGCTTACCAGTGTCATCTACTTGGAGCATTCTGTATTTTTGGGCGGCAGAGACTCTTGCTTCTTCCATTTATAAAACGGTCCTGACATGAGGAGGATAGCAGCCGGGCTTCTGATGTCGGAGGCTTTTTGATTAACGTGCCTTCCTTCATCACCCTTCAGCTCCCCAAGATGCATTAGCCGTCAACAAACACATGGCAAGTCCTCCTGTTCTTTAGTCCACATTGTTGAAATTTTAGTGGCTTTAAAAGTTTCTACAGGATGGGGCAGCTAGCCACATGCCCAACCCTCTTTAGTCATGTGCCTGGTAGGTTAGAGTAACTAGTCTTTGCTTCTCTTTCAGGCCTCGGTAACAAATTATTGGCACACTGTGGCAGCATTAAAATAAAGTTGAGAGCTCATCCTTAGCTGCATTGCCATGCTTGGAGGCATATCTGGTCATCCTTATATGACCAGCTATGCACAGTGCTACAATATACATATGTGGAAGTGAAATTATGTCTGTGAGGCTAATTACACCCTCACTGACTCTTAAAATCATGCACACACATCCAGGTATTCCCCCTGTGGTGAAACATGTTGAGAACCCAGCATTGCACACTAAGCTTGGAGGAGTCACTTGAGTCCCAGACGTAACTCTGGCTTTGACCTGGTTGGCTGCATACAGGAGGATCTCACTATGAACCCACGTTAGGCGGGGGAGCTGAGAAGTGGCTCTGTGCAGGACGTGACAATTCCTTGGGAGCGGCCACAACAGTATTTAAGCTTTGCATATTGGAAAGCCCCCTTGATAGGCGGAGAATGTAGAGTCTACCACGCACTTCTTCCTCCTAGCTTGGGACCAGATGAGATAATCCTTTAAATGCCAGCCAAGCTGGAGAAACTGCAGCTCATGACTTCATCTCAACACATTTCGGAATGGCAGAAAAGCCTAGATCTACAGTATAGATAATACCAAGGAGTCTTCAACTTGGTATTGGCTGCAAAAGAGCAAGAAGCTCAGCAGCTGTAGTTAAACAACAACAACAACCAGATCATAAAAACAGCATTCACAATAAGAGATGATAACACATGATGACTTGGAATCATCGGTTTTAATGTCAAAAACTATTACACAATATTCATGGTGTAGTGCTTCTGAATTACTAAAAGCTATCTTGGCTGTGAGCACAGTGGAAATATTTACAGGCAAGATCCAAGTTTTTGAATAAGGGCAAATGCAGTTATGGCAAGCAAGAAAGACAGATGGCAGTTTTTATAGAAAAAAACAAACTGACAAGAGGTTATAGAGTTGTACAAACAAAACTGGATTAAGAAAATTATGGTTAGAGTTCGAGTTACTAAACTGAGTTTAAAAAAAATTATGGTTGGAGTTGGATAACAAAACTGAGCTAGAAAATAATGGTTTGACTTGGACTAATAAAAATGAGCTAAGAAAATAATGCTTTGACTTGACTAATAAAAATGAGCTTAGAAAATAATGGTTTGACTTTAATAAAAATGAGCTAAGAAAATAATGGTTTGACTTGACAATAAAAATGAGCTAAGAAAATAATGGTTTGACAAATAAAAATGAGGTAAGAAAATAATGGTTTGACATGAATAATGAAAATGAGCTAAGGAAATGATGGTTTCACTTGATAATAAAAATGAGCTAAGAAAATAATGGTTTGACGACTAATAAAAATGAGCTAAGAAAATAATGGTTTGACTTGACTAAAAAGAATTAGCTAAGAAAACTAAAGTTTGAGTTGGGATACATTTACTACAACAAACCTAACAATCATGACTGCCTAAACAACTGATGTGAAAGCGTAAAGACAATGATTGACATAACCAATGAAGGTTGATGTTATTCCTACGGATGTAAGAGTAGTGCTATAAGGCCAGGTACTTGGTTGATACAGGCAGTTTACCAGGTAGGCTATGAGTATGCAGAGCAGTTTATTAGTAGGTTCGGGTACTTTTAATAGCATCCTAAGAATGATTTGAAAAGGCTTTTGACAGCATACACAGGGACAGCCTATAGAAAATACTGAGGGCTTATGGAATTCCTAGCTGCATTGTTTCCATCATAAAAAGCCTCTATTCTAACTTTACATGCAGTGTTGGGTTGAGCAACCTAACTTTTGAGGTGAAGACAGGAGTACGACAGGGATGCCCCTTATCAACAACTATTTTTGACAGTCATAGACTGGGTGATGCGCCAGACAACAGAGGGCAGTCCAAGAGGAATTAGAAGGACAACATTTTCTACATTGGAAGACCTGGAATATGCAGATGATAATGCACTGCTCGCACATTCACATCAACACATCCAAGAAAAAACCGATAGACTGAATAAGTATAGCCAGCAGGTGAGTCTGAATATCAATCTGAAGAAGACAGAGGTCATGACACTCAATGTGGGCAATCCTGGGCCAATAACGAACCAGAAGCTAGAACAGACAGGCACATTTACATACTTAGGATGTATAGTAACACTAGATGGGGAACAAGCAAAGACATTAACAACAGAATGAATAAAGCTAGAACAGCCTTTGCTAGTCTCAACAACATCTGGAAGTCTTCCCAGTACAACACAAACACCAAATTAAGATTATATGAGAGTTGTGTACTTTCTATGCTTCTCTATGGTGCAGAATGCTGGAGAGTAACAGAAGGAAATGTCGAAATTGTCCTCTTTCCACACAATGTGCCTAAGGAAAATTCATAGAATCTTTTGGCCGAATACTATCACCAGCCAAGAACTACTTATTCGGAGTAACCAAGAGGACATACACACCATCATAGCTGGCAGACGGTGGAGTTAGGTTGGCCACATCCTCAGAAGAGACCCTGATGCCATTACAAGAACAGCTATGCTATGGACCCCCGAAGGAAAGCGAAAGAGAGGCTGACCAAAAACAACTTGGCGGAGAACTGTGGAGGCTGAGATGCAAAGAATGAACCAGAGTTGGGGCACTGTACGAAGGATGACCACCAATCGAACAAAGTTGAAGCAATTTGTTGCTGCCCAACAAGACACCACTAGGCGTGATGGCCACTGACTGCTTTGGCAGTCTGCAGCTAAGGATCAAAGAAGAAGAATGATTAGAGAATAAATAATACACAAAGTTATGTTTCTTTGTGTATTATTTATTTACAGTTTACAGGCCTCGGGGTTTCACCTCCTTATTTGTTTAAACAAATGATTAAAGAGCTCGCTTTTTGAGGCAAAGGGGCGTGTTTGAACCCAAATCCCACCATGCTTCATGCCTCAGTCTTCTCTTCTCTTTTTGTTCCAAATGGAGCACAGAGCCACAAATGTAGCTGGTCTCCTTGTAGGAAGCCATCATCAACGCTTTCATGTGCACTTACAGTGGGTGGTTTGTTTGGCAATTTATTTTAAATGCTGAGGTTGCCAGAAGAACCTCACATTAGTCATCTCTTATGACTGGGGGAACCTGACTGCTCTGAGTAAGGGAAGGAAACACCTTCTTCTTCTTCCTCATTCACCTTCAGACTTCCACATTTATGACTCTAATAAAGGCAGTAGTCAACTCAAGGCTCCCGACATCTCCAAACAGTTTTTAGTTGACAGAAGTGGGTTGTTGCCATATGCTTCTCCGTTCTTTACTGTAGGTTGGGCAGTACTGCAGCAGGTGCAGAGATCTGTTGCACCAATTTTGTATTTGTGGTATAGATGGTATCTCATTCTGTTGTGTCCAGTGCGTAGCCGAAAAATGATGACCTGCTCTTTCCTGGATAGTTGATGATATGCATCATTTTTCAAATGGCCCGGGTGCTCTCTTTCTCATTTGGACGAATGTAGCCTTTATAGTAGTCTTTGCCATTGCATAAGTTGTCATTTTGTTGTAAAGCACCTCCTTCCTTAGCAAGTTTGTCTGCCTCCTCATTTCCTGGTATGTTGCAATGAGCTGGTATCCACTGGATTGTGCACTTGTTGAAGCATTTGGCCAGTCTTTCAAGGGAGATTATCAGATCTTTCAATGCTTTAGCATGGTGGCTCTTCAGCGCTGATATTACTGAGAGGGCATCTGTAAAGATTAATATCTGTTTTTCTGCCTGTGCTTTGCATTCAATAAGAGTTTCCGCTGCCTGTTTCAGGGCTTCTGCTTCAGCACTGAAGTTATTGCAGTATTTGCCAGTGGCAATTGCCATAGAGTGGATTCTATTCTTTAATTTTATGAGGATGCCGGCACGCCCATTTTCAACTGCATTTTTTTATGAACCATCAGTTCATGTGTCCAAAGCTTTGCTGGGAATGTTTGGTCAATATATGTGGTTGCTATACACTTTCTTTGTGTTTCTGTCTGTGTTCCCTTACTTTCAATGCCTGGAATATCAGATTTTAGCTCAGAAAAGCGTCTTATTTTCCACAGTGGCATAGTTGTGCTTGTTGGTATTTTCTTTGCAACTGAGCTTGCTAGCAAGGATTTTTGCTAATTTTTTCTTTTGCTTGGGCCACAAAGTTAGTTCGCTTGAGCCTGCCTCTTCCTAGCCTATTCATTCTTTGGAACATGGGGTGTCCTTCGAGTCTCTTAAATTTTTCAGTTTGTTGTAGGACTTTCCTGTCATGTCTGTCCTCCATTGACTGTAGCCCTGTAATGTTTTCCATATGGTTGATTTGTGTGGACTTTAGGGCCCCTGTTATAATATGTGCTGCTTGGTTTTGGAGTCTGTTTACTCTGTCAAAATTTAACTTTGCTGCCGTCGACCAATCTGTGATGCTGTATTCCATAGCAGGTCTGACTCTGCCTGTGTACAGCTTTTTGAGGATATTCTCATCAGCACCCCATGTGGTACCAGCTAACTTTTTCATGATGGCCATGCAAAGTTTTGCCCTTAGCTGTATTTTGGTTATCTGATATAAGACTATTTTTTACCTCTTTTTTTAAGCTACTTGTGTATTGTGCATTAACAAAATGACCAGACACACACATTTAACAAAGTTAGTGGCATTACAGGACAGTCCCTGTTCTGGAGTTTCTTAGATAAGAGAGGTAGAGGGTGACACATAGAGGGACCTTGTGCAGGTGGTACTGGACAAGACAGTCTGACCTGTTTTTTGTTGAAGACTCATGCCCCACAGGAGCTGACTGAGTATTAACTGACCGATTTAATAAACTAACAATGTTGTCTCTTTCTTCCTTCAGTATTTCTTCTCTTCTTTGATCCTTAGCCGCCGACTGTCAAAGCAGTCAGTGGCCATCACACCTAGTGGCGTCTTGTAGGACAGCAACAAACTGCTTCTACTTTGCTCTGTCGTGGCCATCCTTCGTGCAGTGCCCCAGCTCTGGTTTATTCTTTGCATCTCGACCTTTACAGTTCTCCGCCAAGTTGTTTTTGATCTGCCTCTCTTTCGCTTTTCTTCAGGTTTCCATAGCATAGCTGTTCTTACAGTGGCATCAGGGTCTCTTCTGAGGATGTGGCCAACCCAACTCCAGCGTCTGCCAGCTATGAATGGTGTGCATGTCCTCTAGTTAGCTCTGAGTAAGCTGTTCTTGAATGGTGATGGTATTTCTGTATTTCTATAACCACTGCACCAGGCTATTGTTTGGGCAGTTCTACCGCGGAACACCCAACTGTCTGTGCCTATGTCTGTGCCATCAGGCCCTAAACAATGTCATGCCAAGATCTCCCATCTCGTATCATCAGTTCCAGGTCTTCCTCATCCATTTTATTTCTGTTTACAATACTTTTTCATGAGTTTTTTTGGTCTCTCTCTCTCCCACTCTTACTCTGAGGATTCTAGAACAAGAACTGCCTTGTATTGCTATCAATGATACAATTCAACAAATTTCAGAATAACACAATAGCCACAGGAAAAACCGAGATCTACAATGTAGATAATACCAAGGATTCTTCAACTTGGCATTGACTGCAAAAGATAGACAGCAGCCCTAGTTAAACAACAATAATATGTTTCCTCAATGTGTGTCCTATCAATCATCAGCATCTTCTTCTCTACTAGCACTTGTCTGGTTCTTGTCATCAGTTCCCCATTGGTGACAAATCCTTCTATTCTCCGCAAGCACCTATTTATGAATGTCTGTAATGTCTTGGTTGTTGTTTTTGTTGTTCTCCATGAGCTATACAGCATGACTGACTTGACATCTGAGTTGAAGATTCTGATGTCTGTGCCATGACTTATGCTAAAATCACTATCGACCACTCCATTTCTTAAGTTTGTTTCTTCTTCTCCTTTGAGACTATCCCTTCCAGTATAGTCTCTGACAATCCATAACTTGCTGCTTGGTCTTCTCTACTTTCAGCTCCTTCTTCAGCATAGCACGTCAAGCAGTTTTTTTTTACTGAGCCCTTCTGTCGTTAGTAGTCTGATCAAGTTCTTTCCGGATCTTTTATCTTGCTGTGTCTCCCTTGTGACCGAGGAAACTTACTTATTTAGTCGTTCCCCTACTACCGTGAGGTATATTAATATGAAACAAATATAAAGGTATGTTATCAGGCACTCGCAGGAAATAAAGAAGTAGAACACCAGACAACAGAAAAACAACAGACATGAGTGGCTTACCCAGGATTTGAACACTGGACCTTCCGTGCGACAACCCCGCCTAGCCATGCAATTTATATTTGTTTCATATTAATTTACTGTTTACAGGCCTCAGGTTTCCCTCCCTTATTTGTAATAAATGTTTGTACCGTGAGGTATAGAGGTTTGGAAGAGAGAGTGCCAGACTATCCTATCGGCTGACTGAGGAAACAATTGTTTTATTCTTTCTTTGTCTTATCTTTCTCTCTCTCTCTCTTGTTCTAACTCCAGTTATCTCCTCCATTAATTTGTGGGGGATCTCTCTCTATTTCTTCTGCTCAAAGGATTCCAGAACAAAGACTGCCTTGTGATGCTAATAGTGACATCCTCAGTGCGTCTCCTGTCCAACTCAAAAAAAAAATTTTTTTTTTGGGGCCACATCCCTTATTTCATGGGTACTAATCTAGATCTTCATGTGATAGGAAACTGTATACAGAGCGATACAACAGTAGGCAATCTGATCATCAGAAGAGGTCCCCCCGTCAATCAAGTGTTTCGGCTTTTTGTTCTCCTTTACACTCTAAGGGGGGCAGGCCCACCTGGGTCATGACTCCCAAGTGTCTCAGCGTTGTGTTCATGTGAATACACTAATAAAATTATAGGCATTAACAACAGATGTTGTGACCAAGGACAGGGCATACACCGAGGAAACCTGTTGATAGCATTACTGGGTAGTTGTTGCTCTGAAATTCCCAGGGTAATAGAGGTTGAGGGACACTTAAAAATAATGGATACCAGACAGTTTGACATTATGGCATGGAAAGAAGTCAACAACAGAACTGATAATAGTGATGAAGACAAGAAGTTGTGGAGAGACATGATCACCTCTGGAGACAGAAATGTAAAGAAACTATGGAAAGATCTTGAGCTGATGGCACTGGACTGGAGGATTTGGAATGACTTTGTTGAAGGCCTATGCTCCTTTGGGAGCTAAAGGATTCATAACCCTCCACTCCCCCAGGAGCATAGTCCTCCAACAAACACCTGCCAAGTCATCCTGTCACGTGCCATCATCTCAAGTTCTTTCCACGTTCTCCTCATCCTTTTCAAGGATAAAGGATAATGTATGAAAAATAACAGATGTAATGACATTGTTAACAATTTCTGTTGTTACTAGTGTGAATACAAATGATGACTAATACAACAAATGTGAATAAATGACAAAACTGCCTGCCATAAAACTGTTGTATTCAGTGATACAAATTACTCATAAAATACAGTTTGATAACTGATGATAGCTAATACAACTAATTTGATTAAATGACAGAACTGACAATCATAAGAACATTTTTTTTTAAAAATAAATAAAGTTTTGCCTCGTTTTGGCGAGGCGCGTCCCGTTCAACCTAGTCGCCGGTTATATTCGGGCGCATGTCCAAATTTAAAAAACCCTTAGGTCTGAGATTATTTCTATCCATAAGAACATCTGACAGAACTGCCAACATAAAACTGTTGTATTCAGTGATACAATTTACTCATAACAGTATGATAACCGGTGATGGCTTATATAACAACTTTGTTTAAGATTATAACCATGTCTCACAAAATAACTGATAAATGGATTATTATAAATGACTTAAGAATTATGTAATGTAAATATGACCAAAAAAAATTTTTCAAAAAAAATTATCATTAAAAAATGCGGGACTAAGTATTAAAATATGAACCGCCAAAAATGTCTCACAATAAAATACTGATGAAAGATGAATCATCAAAAAAGGACTATCAAAAGATGTAGCAATCAATTTACAAATAAAAAAAACTGATCATAAAAATATAAACAAAATACTTGTGAAATATTCGATGCCATGGGTAAGATGGGTTCAAATGTATAGCAAAAAAACCAAAAAATAAAGCGCGTCTCTAGCTAACACATTGTACTAGTAAAAGCACCGGTCATAAACTTGTACATATATCTGTAGTACACGTATATATATACATATATTTTTGTTTGGTCCTTTGATCCTACTATCAAAGTGTATGTATGAAAAGATAGCCATGGTACACATGTACATAAAACTGTTCTAACAATGTAAAGATAGCTGTGGTACACCTGTACATAAACTACTGTAATTCTGTAAAGACAGCCAAGGTAAACATGTACACATACCTATAGTAACCTAAATACTGCTGCATACACATTTACATGTACCTTTATAAAGACAGCTGCGGTACATATGAACACATATCTACCGTAACTCTGTAAAGATAACTGTGCTTCATAAATACACACCCATGGTAAATTTGTAAAGATTGATGTAGTATACTTGTACACATACCTACAGTAACCTAAATACCGCTGTGATACTTACTGCACACGTACCTTTGTAAAGATAGCTGTGGTAGATATATCTATTGTGACCTTGTAAAGATAGCTGTGGTAGATATACCTATTGTAACCTTGTAAATATAGCTGTAGTATGTGCATACATATACCTATTGTAACCCTGTAAAGACAGCTGTGGTACATACATACATATACCTATTGTAACCTTGTAAAGACAGCTGTGGTACATACATATACCTATTGTAACCTTGTAAAGACAGCTGTGGTACATAGATATATATACCTACTGTAACCTTGTAAAGACAGCTGTGGTACATATATCTATTGTAACCTTGTAAAGACAGCTGTGGTACATACATATATCTATTGTAACCTTGTAAAGACAGCTGTGGTACATACATATACCTATTGTAACCTTGTAAAGACAGCTGTGGTACATAGATATATATACCTACTGTAACCTTGTAAAGACAGCTGTGGTACATATATCTATTGTAACCTTGTAAAGACAGCTGTGGTACATATACCTATGGTAACCTTGTAAATACACCTGTGCAACATATGTACACAAACGTAATGTAACCTAAAACTGCTGCGACACACATGTACCTTGCAACAAATATTTTTGTTTTATATTGTGTAAAATGCTTAACGTGAAGAGATCTGCCTATAACGAAAAGGTCGTACTGTGAACGGTGATTGAGTTTTTGGGAAAGTAAAAAGAGTGTAGAGAAATGGTTGGGAAAATATGAGTGGATTTGTATGGAGGCTGTTTGTCTTGGTTGGGGGGAGATGATATGAGTGGAGTGGTGCTTTGAGCGAGGGGAGGAAGGTCCGGAGTCGGTTTTGATAGATGAAAGTGTTTGACTTAGAGTTGGGCAGGAGAAGTGCGCACGAGAAGGTTTTGATGGATGAACACATTTTTGTGGAACGCACTGAGTTTGATTTTGAACGCGGGGGAAAAAAAAAATGGAAGAACGCGCTCGGGAGGCTGAAGAATAAATAAAAAAGGTTGTGAAGTCGCGATTTTGGCGAACAAGCCACTGGAGATGGTTGATACTGTAGTTACAGGATAATGGCAAGTTATTATGCCGTACAGAAAGAAAGACGATGTCGCCATTTTTGTGAGAATTGAGTTAACAAGATTGTCAAGGTTTGTTTTGCAAAATCAGTACAGGTATGTAGGAAGATGTACTAGCAAGATAGACAGTAGCTAGGTCGGAACAGTGACTAATTGAGATAAACGAAACAGCCCTGGTAGTCAGACCAGTAATTATTTTATAATAAATTAAATACCTCAAAACTAGTTCATCAGACCAAAAGGGGTTTTTCATCATGAGTTGAAGTAACAAAACCCGGCTACATAAATTTTTCTAAGATGAGATACAACAGACATAGCAGACTGTGCATATAGAAGGATTGAAAGAAGAGAGAAGAGAAGTTATTATAAGTTGTGATTATGACATTGTGTATTTTGTGAGAATCACCCGCCTAGGTTGAAAAATTAGGCGTGAAGCAGTTTTATTTCAATGAACTGTTGTTATTGGATGATTTACTGAAATTAAACATCATCTTTGTTATTCACCACTTGGTTTCGTGCAGTACTTTAGATGGAGATTCTTCACCCCCCAACAGTGTTTTCGTATGATGTCCTATCATATAGAGTAAAATAACTGAACATCATCAGCACTGTACTGTCTACTGTTCTGGGGTAGTGAGACGAACACACTATACGAAAACTATTTTTAAAAAAATGCAACAGCAACCACACCATCATGGCCACAGTACTAAGCAGCCCTTGACAAAATATTGTACCATATTGTGGCTAAGCCGTATAAATTGTGCAGTAGAAACAGCTATGGCAATCTGCATTATCAAATTGTGTTCTTGTATGCAATGTGAATCTAATTCTCTGTATTATTTGTTTCTATGTTATTCTTGTTGCATTTTTTTACATGTGGAAAGTGTGAGAGTGCACTATTCGGCCGGGTCATGTACCGACTGACTAGACCAGTACATCTTAACCAGGGGTGCATGCACCCCTGGGGAATATGGTAACTAACTATATTATACTACAGGTCTATACACTTTTATCCAAAACTGTCAGGGACAGCTGTGTTTCAGAAACCTGATTTTTCTGGTTTTCAGGTGTCACCCCAAATCACTTTGAAAAGTAGCCGAAAATGTGTTTTAAAAATCACCCAAAGTCGCCCAAAATGTGAAACAAAGAAAAAAACAAGGACTACAGCAGCCTCATGCATGTCATTGACGGTCACTAATATGAGGCTGTGCACGAGGTTGGCAACCTCATTGTATCAAACAAATTGTCACACTAACCAACACTGCAAGGTCATGTGACTGCTTGGTACAGACTTCCAGCAAGGGGACCAGCTACAGTGATGGTCCCGTACTCCATAAAGAGCACAACAGAAAATAGTGATGATGATGGTACTGAATAAGGGGTATGGGAAAGTTTACTAAAGGTCAAGGGGGTATGGCAAAGTTTACTAAAAGTCAAGGGGGTATGGGAAAGCTTACTAAAAGTCAAGGGGGTATGGGAAAGCTTACTAAAAGTCAAGGGGGTATGGGAAAGCTTACTAAAAGTCAAGGGGTATGGGAAAGCTTACTAAAAGTCAAGGGGGTATGGGAAAGTTTACTAAAAGTCATGGGGGTATGGGAAAGTTTACTAAAAGTCAAGGGGGTACTGGAAAGTTTACTAAAAGCCAAGGGGGTACAGGTACCTAAAAATAAAGGTCTACAGCCGCTACACTTACGTAACACACTTGTCAAAAGTAAGCAGCATTAAAAGATAAGAAATAACTGTTATAAAAGTGACACAAACAATAAAATGGTTGTTGTAAAAGAGCCTGTCACAAATGATCACTACAAGGAAGCATTGCCAAAAATGAAACGTCCAATCATCGGTGGTCAAGTTAACAGCACAATCTGACCAGACAAATGTCAAGCTTTCACCACTAGAGATGCCAATGAACTGTGCAGAAGTGCTCCCTGAGTCTTTTCTTCCAGAGTTAGTGCCTGTTCATAGGTTTTCTTTGCCTATATGTAGCTTTTCTTTCACAAATGGTGCCTGTACAGTCTTTTGTTCCGTATATGGCACCCTTATGTAGCTTCTCTTTCACAAATGGTTCCTGTATGAGGTCTTTATTTCAACAAATGGCTCCTGTACATAATCTTTACTATCACAAATGGTATAAACACATAATCTTTCTTTTCTTTCACAAATAAAGTCACCAAATAATCTTTTCTTTCACAAATAAAGTCATCAAATAATCTTTTCTTTCACAAATAAAGTCATGAAATAATCTTTTCTTTCACAAATAAAGTCATAAAATAATCTTTTCTTTCACAAATAATGTCATCAAATAATCTTTTCTTTCACAAATAAAGTCATCAAATAATCTTTTCTTTCACAAATAAAGTCATCAAATAATCTTTTCTGTCACAAATAAAGTCATGAAATAATCTTTTCTTTCACAAATAAAGTCATCGAATAATCTTTTCTTTCACAAATAAAGTCATCAAATAATCTTTTCTTTCACAAAAAAAGTAATCAAATAATCTTTTCTTTCACAAATAAAGTCATCGAATAATCTTTTCTTTCACAAATAAAGTCATTAAATAATCTTTTCTTTCACAAATAAAGTCATGAAATAATCTTTTCTTTCACAAATAAAGTCATCAAATAATCTTTTCTTTCACAAATAAAGTCATCAAATAATCTTTTCTTTCACAAATAAAGTCATGAAATAATCTTTTCTTTCACAAATAATGTCATCAAATAATCTTTTCTTTCACAAATAAAGTCATCAAATAATCTTTTCTTTCACAAATAAAGTCATCAAATAATCTTTTCTGTCACAAATAAAGTCATGAAATAATCTTTTCTTTCACAAATAAAGTCATCGAATAATCTTTTCTTTCACAAATAAAGTCATCAAATAATCTTTTCTTTCACAAAAAAAGTAATCAAATAATCTTTTCTTTCACAAATAAAGTCATCGAATAATCTTTTCTTTCACAAATAAAGTCATTAAATAATCTTTTCTTTCACAAATAAAGTCATGAAATAATCTTTTCTTTCACAAATAAAGTCATCAAATAATCTTTTCTTTCACAAATAAAGTCATCAAATAATCTTTTCTTTCACAAATAAAGTCATCAAATAATCTTTTCTTTCACAAATAATACCATCATATCATCTATTCTTTCATAAATGATGCCTGTAGCGGCCTCGCCTTCCAAAATCCAATCCGTTATTTCACATGCTTCAACTCAACGTCCTGATCCTAGTGAACTATTTTTTTTTAACGATACATGCACCTCTAAGAGACCCTTTCTTTCAATAGCTTAGTGTGATGGTAAAATCACTTCACTTTCAGATTTCAGCAATTCCACTGTTCCACATTACTTTTAAGTCACTCTACCAATTCAGTGTTTAGTGTTGCTGACCGTTATATTTAAGTCACTCCAGTGATTCGGTTTTTAATGTGGTTCACCGTTATACAGGTTGTTTCAAAATTATGTACACACACTTTAAAAATGTATATTTTATGAAAAGCATTTTAAAGCTAAGAGATGGGAGCTGTGCTGGTGTAATGGTTACCACACTGCGCTGGCGATTGGGTGATCCAGGTTTGAGCCCTGGTGAAGACATTTGAAGAAGTCTCATCGACCAGGGACTGGCGGCTCCTGAGCTGACCAAGCTCTAATGGGTACCCTCCGAAGACGGAGAGTATCTGCCTGAATGGCGAGTGGACACCTGTCAGTGTACAGGGGAAAAAGGGATACTCACGTAAAAATCAGTCTCAGGTTAGATATACTAACCGGAGATTCTTGCCTTGAGTAATAGCGGGCATAGGTTAAAAAAAAAAAAAAAAAAAAAAGCTAAGAGATAGACCAATTTTTTGACAATGAAGTCATTTTGTTTAATTTTTCAGATACATGAAAAATGACGGAGAATTTTCAATTAAGTTTTGAAGAAAGAAAGACAATTCTAAAAGAGTTGTAGATCAGTTGGTGAGAGATGTCGCTGATGTATTCATGCTGATGGTGAGGCATTTAGAACATTTGTTTTTTTTTAAGGACTGTCTTTACTGCACATGGACAACTCCATCAGTGCTCCGATCTCAATTAGATCACACAAGGAGGATCTCAGCACAGTGCACAACTCTGTAGCACTGGCGAGAATCCCAAATTTAGAACAATTAAACTAAATTTATGCTATTGTGATAAAAAGTCTTTCTCTTAGCTTTAAACTGTGATAAACATAATTAAAATTGTGAATATTCACGAAATATAAATTTTTATAGTGTGTACACATAATTTTGAAACTCCCTGTATTTTAAGTCAATGCACTGATTCAGTTTTTAATATGGTTGCCCGTTATATTTAAGACACTCCATTCAATCACTTTTAAAAGTGCCTTATTACGTCACATACTCTGATGATCTAGTGTGAAAGTCACGGTGATGCTGCTTCATCATCATCATTCCCCCGTGGCTCCCTGTGGAACACAGCCATTCAACAGATACACCCCTAGCCCTCCTATTATGTACCACCTGTTCAAGGTATTTCCATGTCTTCTTTATCCCCTTTCAATCTAGTCCCTTCTCCGTGTGTGTTTTTTTATATTCTCCCTCTATTTCTTTTACCCTGTGGATTCCAGTCAAAGGGACTGCCTTGTGATGCTATCAAATGGTTTTTTTCTCCAAATGTGTCCTATCCAACACTGGCACCTTCTCCTCACATCTGATGTTGCTTGGTGTATCTGTATTCTGACAAATTGTCTGAACCACTGCTCTGCATGTATCTATCTCTAAGTATTTAACACAACGTCAGACTTCAACCTTCCACTGCCTTTTTCTCCCCTTGTGATCTAGTCATTCTTCTCATGCAAATAATTTCTAGCCAGATACTAGTTAACCAGACCGACCAAATCACAAAATGCAAACAAATAATGCAAATGTAAATGCCACATTATTACTCCATTAAACAGGAACATTATAAAATATGATTTAAAAAATGGGAATGTTGTAAAGAAATGTCATCGTAATTAACTAACAATTATTAACTGGCAACAGATCCACAGAAGTGGTTATTAAATATTTATGCTGAATACGCAGAAAATACGTGGGAAGTAAAATATGCACAAAATGACACTGCTGCTCTACGGGGCAAATGAAAAGTTGCTCCCTATTTTTATAAGTTTATTTCTTGACTCCTATTTACTTACTTACTTAGTACTTCCTCTTCTACCGTGAGGTGTAGAGGTTTGGAAGAGAGAGAGCCAGACTATCCTATCGGCTGTCTTCCTCCTGGCCTGGTTCCATTCTAGTCCTCGGTCCTTCAAAAATTGTCTAATGTTATCCTCCCAGCGGACTCTGGGTCGTCCTGGAGGTCTGGATCCCTGGCTCTTAGTTTCCCATGCTTGTCGTGGTAGCCTATCTTCTCCCATTCTGCAGACATGGCCAAACCATCTTAGTTGGGACTGTTCTACTTCGGTCTGCAGGGGTTGGGTTTTCTATTTAACTAACTTGTATGAAATAACCATCGAAATAAAGGGCAGTAATGCTATTTTATTATACAAAATTTGACGTCACATTACCATTACACTTAATGTGAGATCTAGCCTGCTCAACGTATGTAAAAGTGATGCCTCAATTTTTGCTCTCCCTTGTGACGTCAGTGTATTGGCCGTTTTAAATTTTATTTTATTTCATTTATGGCAATAATAATATAACAAATATAACTTATTAGTCAAATGGCAGTTTGACAAATAACGACCTAATAGCAGTCAGCAATTTTCACCCTCTCTTGTATTGTCAGTTAATGACCATTTCATATTTTATTTGATTTGATTCATGGCAATAAAAAAAAAATAAAACTTATTTGCCAAATGGCAGATATTGATCCTTGTTTTGACAATTGTTTCGTGTATATCCAATACGTCTGCTGGCTCTCTCCTGCTGGTGCTCTTTGTTGAGCATCCTGGGTGGCTGGCGCGTTTACTTTGAAAAAAATTAGAGAGTTCAAAGCAGGCCCCAGCTACCCGAATAATGGTGCATGGAATAATGGAGGCACGCAGGCAAACAACTGTCTTGAAAGACTAAGTCTGTGTGTGGTGTTCCTGACTACGGGCCCTTCTTCTCTTCTTCCGTCCTTAGCCACCCACCGTCAAAGCAGTCAGTGGCCATTACGCCTAGTGGCATCTTAGGGCAACAGCAGATAGGTTTTCTTTGCCATTGTTTCCCATCATGCCTAGTGGCGTCTTTAGGGCAACAGCAAATCAACCCATTTGCTGTTGTTTCCTTAATCGAAGTGACTGGCAAACTGGTGATCAGCCCGTTGTGCCCTGACTACGGGCCCTCCCAGTTTTAATTGCAAGAGGCCCTCCCAGTTTTAATTGCAAGACAATATGGTGTGTCTGTTCGGATGGAGCTCACTGGCATTTCTCGACTCCTTCGGATAAACGAACGAACAAACAAACGAACAAACTTTATTTTCAAAGGGTTAAGAATTGGGCACGCAGGCCCATCTGACATTCTGCCCTTCCTCTCTCTCTCATCATGGAGGAAATTATAGCCCTATTTAGGGCTAACCTTTACAAATACCTTCAGGTAGAAGAGGAATGGGCGAGCCTCGACACCTTCGGGTAAAAGAGGCATATAAGCCCAATTAGAAGAGCTGGAAATGAACCAGAAGAGATCAACGGTTTCATGTCGATTTTATGCAGTCTCGAGGGCAAGGTCGGACACAATAGGCCAATCACCTGTTTGTCCTAATATTTCATTGCAAGTTCTCCCGAAGCCATTGTGCTCTGGGGACACCTCTATACCGAATGGTAAATGAGGTAGAGTATGAGATGAGAGATATCCATATTAACAGAAGTGAGGTTGTAAACATTTTAAAATATGGAATGACTTTTCAGTCACCTTGTAGATATCCATATTAACAGAAGTGAGGTTGTAAACATTTTAAAATATGGAATGACTTTTCAGTCACCTTGTAGATAATGCGGGATCATTTATGAGCGCACAACAACTTTGACTGAATCAGCCACATTAAAAAAGGTGTTACAGAATATGTGAGTGCTCAATTGGCAGAGTGGTTTGAGCTTTGGCCTCTCGTAGCAAAAGTACTGGGTTTAAAAAATGGTGGTGCCACGCTCCAGCTCACTCAGTTTAAAATGGGTACCTTACTCTGCTCTTGAGTTAGGGAAGGCAAAGGCAGCAAGGAAGGGAACTGGTCACCCCGCCTCTCGAAGCTGGACCTAGTGCAGTGAAGTCTCTAACACTTCACTCCCCTCCTGCCGTATCTGCTTTGGGACTATCTTTTTTTTTTTTAACAGAATATGTAGAAATACTTAGTGTAAATTATTTTAAATAAATCAATTACATCAGTCAAATGTTCTAGAATACCAATACATAACACTATTAAGTTCATTAATCACATATTTTAGACACCAGCTTAAGTACATCAATCAGAATTCATATGAATAAGAATATACGCAAAAGTGGTCATTAGCTTTATGTAAAACAAGCACACAAATAAGGTGTTCTAGATTATAAGCCACGTTAATAAAATGTTACAAAATATGTGGAATTATTTGAGTTGTTAATTTCAAGTAAACAAAAACGCTTAAAATAGATATTTTAAAATAAGGGGGAATCATTTAACGTACATATCTACTTTGAGTGAATCAGTCACATTAATAAGATGTGGAAATACTTAGTGTAGTTATTAATTTTAATTAAATCAAAAGTATAAATATTACAAAATATAATGAAATACTCTATGCGATTATTAATTTTACATAAACCAACCACATAAAAAAGATAGTCTAGAACAGTGCTCTGCAACCTTTTTATTTCATGGCACACTTAAAGTGCCCTTCCAAATTCCATGGCACACTTAAAGTGCCCTTCCAAATTCCACAGCACACTTAAGTGCCCTTCCACATTCCACTTAAAGTGCCCTTCAAAATTCCAAGGCACACTTAAAGTGCCCTTCCAAATTCCACAGCACACTATAATATTTATACATTCAATGCAGTCATAAGACAAAGCTCCCTAATTTTTTGTGATGAATTGGTGAATGATGATAATCCAACTTATTAGATGTAAAACTGTACTGTGAAACTCTTCCGTCATATTTTACCGTAACATACAATTTTGTATACCATTATATGGTGTATTCTGCCTGGTGTCACGACACACCACACAGACACCCACTCACTGGTTGCGGAGCAGTGTTCTAGAATACTGTGGAATCATTTAGTGTAAACACCGACTTTGTGTGAATCAGTCACATTAACAAGATGTTACGGGATATATTAAAAATACTCAGTGTAGTTATTAATTTTAAGCACATCAAGCACACAAATAAGATGTGCTAGAAAATGGGGATCATTTACATGCAAATACAAACTTTAAGTCAATCTCAATCACATATTTTAGATACCAGCTTAAGTAAATCAGCCAGACATATAAGGTGTTCTAGAATATGTAACATTCTTTAGTACAGACAAAAGCTTGAAAAGAATCAATCACGTATAAAAGACTGTTCAAAAGTATCAGTGGATCATTTAGCTTAGTTGCTAACTTCAAGTAAATAATTCACATAAACAAAAATTGTTCCATAAAATAACTGAAAACTTTACGTGCAGTTACCAACATCAAGTAAATAATTCACATAAGAAAACCAGCAGAAATTATTTCGTATAATTACCAAGTTTAAGTATTTAATTCCACTTTGGTTCGGTTTAGTTTTAAGGACTATCTTCATTGCACACAGATAACTCCAACAGTGCTCCGATCTCCTCCATCAAATCACACAAGGAGGATCTCAGCACAGTACACGAACTCCCAATGTGTGTAAAAAGGAATCACACATTCTATAAATATTTTTGTGGTGGGTAGGTTTCTAATTTTTTGTAAATTTTGTCACGGCAGCGGCCTTACGGCCTGCTCTTTATGATTTCCAACTGCTGTGGGATTTTTAACGTGCGGAACTTGACACAGGACCTTCTAATTTTTTGACATTATCCAAGAAGCATCACAAGGACCACTGGTTCTGAAAAATGTCCATAAATTATATTCCCTCAAATGAGAATCGAACCCAGTACCTCTAGAATTCGAGGCGGACACCATACCTCTTAGCCACTCTGACGTCCCAAATTCCAATATAAAACTGCACAACTAATTTAGTGCACCTATGAGTTTTAAGTCAAATCTATCTTCGACTTAGGACGTGCAATGCTTACGACTTCTTGTACTTAGAACAGCCATCCCATTAACTGTATTATGTTATAATGTGTAGATTATATTATGTTATCTTATGTTACAATTTCCTCTGCTGAGGGTATCAACAACACAGTATCACCTCCGCAGTTACTGCAATGACTCTGGTTTAATAATAGCCACAGGGACAATCAGCATTCATACAATTCAACATTAGCTGAGGGAGAATGAGTACCTATGGGTTTGCCCAGAATACAGTAATGTCGATTCTGAACTACAATAACAATATTATAATCTCTACATTGTATCATTTCACTATAAATGAAGTGTACATTTAGTTTTAACATATCACAAAACAGACCAACACATTTTAGCATTCAGGCATGTTAACTGTTAACATAACCTTATGCTTCATAGAGTACATAGTGATTTCCAACTGATGAACAAATCAATAACGTACGATAATGTCATCATAATGGAACCCCATCATAAGTCGAGAGGACAGTCTGTAAACTAGTCGTGTAAATGAGAGTATCATTAGTCACGTCAATGAGAGTATCATTAGTCACGTTATGAGAGTATCACTAGTCATGTCAATGAGAGTATCATTAGTTATGTCAATCAGAGTATCATTAGTCACGTCTATCAGAGTATCATTAGTCACGTCAATGAGAGTATCATTAGTCACGTTATGGGAGTATCACTAGTCATGTCAATGAGAGTATCATTAGTTACGTCAATCAGAGTATCATTAGTCACGTCTATCAGAGTATCATTAGTCACATCAATGAGAGTATCACTAGTCACGTCAATGAGAGTATCACAAGTCACGTCAATGATAGTATCACAAGTCACGTCAAGAAAGTATCACTAGTCACGTCAATGAAAGTATCATATAATTCTGATAATCAAGTGTGGCAGACAACTGAAAGACTTTCTAAAATATGACAAATCAGTTAACACAGACATTATCATTATCTTATCTGAACCTGCAAAATCGTCATATTTTTGGCAGCCACTATATCAAGTGCTGTCTGATCTCAATTTCAAAGTCAACAGAACATCATCATCATCACCTTCATTTCTGCAGCTGGCCTCCTTGAGGCTGTAGTAAGCCTGCTCAAAGCATGCACATGTTCTCGTAGTAATGGTTTCTGTAGCAATTTGTTTGACATGATGAGGTTGTCAGCCTCATGCACAATCTCACATTAGTCACCTTGTATGACATGCCTGAGGAGGCAGAAGTCCTATTCTTCCTTTGTCTTATAGGAGACCTTCTCAGGAACAACTCAGGGCTCAATAGAAAATTGATGAATGTATTGATCTTGATGTTAACCAGATGCTAATGCATAAACCCATTGTTAGCAATCCTATATATAAAATCCCAGCTTTTTCGGTCAGTGTGTAACCTCTACACCTCACGGTAGAAGGGGAACGACTAAGTAAGTAAGTGTAACTTTAGTTGAAAGTTAGACATTAATTGTACTGTTTCCCTTATACGTACTCTCCCAAAAATAGCAACACTTACCAAAGAAGAATGCGCAAATGATGGTGTGCATAAAAATTTTTATAGAATGTGTGATTCTGTGTAAACACATTGGGATCCTCACTGCTGCTACGTAGTTCGTGTACTGTGGTGATGTACAGTGGTTGTTTTTAATACTTTTGTTGCCGTTAGGTATTGGTGCTATTGAATTTAATTCCTGTCTTATGACGGGCTTTTACACTAGTGGTTTAATAACAGGGCTGGGATCTTAAACGATTAATTAATCAATTAATCGGCTAAACCTTTTTAAATTGCTTAATTTATAAACAAATTTTAATCGATTATTCCATTTTAACAATGTTTATGTTGTTTTTTTTCTTTCTTACATGCGACAACATTTGCTACTATGTTAGAGGTTTGTAATATGGAATCTGGCAAGTTTGATCAATAATAATAAATTGTTTGGTTGTAACTTTTCAGTATTTTGATTATATTTTCAGGACGATGTTGCATTATTACAAGTATAATAACTAAAGTCCTTAGTGGTTTAAAAAAATATATATATTTATCATTTTTTACAATTTATGTAAATAGCTCGAAATTAATTGATTAATCTCCAATTAATTAAGCCACACGCTTAGTCAATTGCGGACTGAACATTGGCCCACAGAGACGCACATCCACACAAAGCTGTTTTAGAGTCTTGATGAACTTTCAACCACAGCAACATACATCCAGAGAACCGGACTTCTTGTGTAGACATTTCTAAACAACAGCGGAGAAGAAGAAGAAGATCTCCAATTAAAGATTAATCAATTAAAATATTTGTACCCAATCCCAGCCCTAGTTTATTATTTTAAAAAATTAAAAAGGCAGCATTTGTCCTTTCCCTATTTCTAGCACTTATGCCAGAAGGACAAAAGGATCAGTTTACACAATATTCCAATCCTATATTCTACACAATCCTATCCTATTTCTAGTCCCCCTGTTGATCAAGTGTTTCAGCCCCATAATCACCTTTACACTCTAAGGGGGGGCAGGCCCACTTGGATCATGACTCCCAAGCGTCAGCCTCCTGTTGTCATAACATTACTAGATACCAATATCACAGTATCCCAAGATACTTCAAGAAAGCCCATCTTGTGTGGGTGTACCTCAAATCTGTGTCGTTCACGGGGGGGGGGGGGGGGGGGGGGGGGGGGGGGGGGTGTCTGAGTAGACAAAGAAAGAATAGGACCACTGCCCTATGTGGCATGCAGTAGCACAGTGGTTAGTGCACTGGCTTCCTAACTCGGTGGTCCATGGTTCGATCCCCAGTTGAGGTGGGATTTTTTTTAGACCGCAAACGGATCCGGGGGTCGACCCAGCCTCATGAATTGGGTACCAGAGCAACTCTGGGAAGGTTAAGGCGGCCGGCGTGATGCTAACCACATCACCCATAGGATGCCGATAGTCAAGAAAATATGAGCCTAACACCATATTCCCAATATGCCTCAATGGGCGTGTGGCACATCATTCCAGGCAACTAATATAAGATTACACATGGGGGCTAGCAACCTCATTATGTAAAACAAATTGTCACAGAGACCACTGTTACTCTTGTAGCATGTGAATGTTTGGTAAAGGTTTCCTGTGAGTGGACCATCTGTAGTGGTAGTTTGATGCTTCGTAAGGAGCGTGAAGGAAAATGGGTGATGATGATATGTCAAACTCTACAACTCAACGTCTTTGAAATTCATGCAAAGCAAACTAATGTACGGCATTTACGGGTCCTGGTCTATCTCAATCAATTAATCAATACCCTTTAGCTCCCTGAGGAGCATAGGCCTTCAACAAACACATACCAAGTCTTCCTGTCCTGTGCCATCCGCTCAAGTTCTTTCCATATTTTCCTCATCATTTTCACCTCTGTATCCCCTAGATGAAAAAAAGGTTAGTCGGCAACCCAGACTCCTTTCGGCTTTCTCTGGGTTGCTTCATGCGCCTCCTTTCCAGAGGACCTTCTTCTGTCTTGGGCGGCTGAGTTGATTTATATTCTGTATTTGACTTGTCCATGTTTGTTGAAGTTTTGTGGTAAAAAGTTTTTTACCAGATGGGGTAACCAGCCCCATGCCCAACCCTCCTTAGTCGCTTTTTACGACATGCCTGGTAGGGTACAGTGTTACTATTCTTTGCTCCCTTTTGGGCCCTGGTAACTGGTGTATCTAGAGGGGGCAAAAAAACTGCTACCAATCTGATTGATTTGTAAAGGGCTATAAAGCATTAAAATGTTGAAAAAATAAACAACATAGCTAAGAATCAACAATCGTTAACACCAAAAATGTGGGGGGCAATATTGTGGGTACACTTTGATTAAAAAATTTTTTGTTTAAAACATGTCACTACACCGACTCTCTAAATGCGAAGTTAAATTATATGACTCCTTGCACGGCACAGAAATGTATACAACTTCTCAACTGCTTAGCAAAAAAATGTTAATGCTATTAATGAGCTAGACTTCGCCTTCTTTTTTTTCAACATTAGTAACCACTTCTGCTCGTCTCACCATCTTTGTACAACAAACAGAAAGGAACATAATATAATTTCATGAAAACAGTACTAAAGTCTTCACTTCTCAAAAGGTTGTACATTCACAGTTCAAATTTTCATACAAGAAACCAGATTATGACAAAAAAGCAACATGAATCCATATCCTGGCAAGACCAGAATTTTTTTCTGTATTTTTTTTTTTTTGTTTAAACAAATAACACGTCAAGGCAATAACTTAGAACAGACACATATTGCCAGAAAAGAAACAAAAATCCAATTTTTATGATTTTTTGGTCAACAATTTGTGCTGTTACATTCAAAACAGATTCCTTAATCCCTAGTCTCCCAGGTAGTTTTAAAGGTTTCACTCAAGCGTTTAAATGGACGCCATTTTTCCACCACATAAGATGTTTTAAATCAAGCTGTAAATATAACCCTGTTTTCCCTTTTTGTTTTGTATGGTGCACGGCGCCACCACAGCAGTTGGTTTCCTTGCAGGAAGTCTCCATCATGTGCTCTTGCAGTAGTGGTTTCTGTGATGAAGCTACCTACCCCCCCCCTGTAAAAACCTCATACCAGTCACCTCTTACAACAAACCTGAGGGAGCATTAGTCCTATTCTGTCTGTCTTTCTTTCCTCAGAGACCAACATGAACTACACTGGGCAGTATATTTATAAATATATCATTGTAAATGAGCTGCAGAAGCACAGGGGTTAGCACACTGGCTTCGACATGTTGTTCGATAGTTTATAATAGATTACTATCATATTTTAACCCAGGTTAAAAGCTGTTTAGGTTTATTGACATTTGTTAGGGGAAAATATAAGACAAAAAAACATGAATAAGAACTTGGGGCTGGATTTAGTCACTTATCACCTCGTTGTCTATTACAAATTACAAATAATATTAACCTTAGCTCGTACTGCTTTTATATTCATTGCAATTAGTTTATTATGAAAAAATACATGATTAGTATAGTAATGGGTTTGTTAAAATTAAAACCTCGTCTGTTGCATTTTACAAATAATTTTAACTTTAACATGGAATGTACCATTGATTAATGGTATATTATATTTGTATTACAGATACCCGCTTAAAATGCCAAAAACGGAAGTGTGTGTTCACGGATGAATTGAAAAAAAAATTTCAGTGCTTTTCCAGTGGTCAACTCGAGTATGAAGCAGAATGTCTTGTATGCAGAGGCAGCACATTTGTATCGGTAGCAAATAAATGTGCAGCTGATTTAAAAAAATATATAGAAACAGAAAAGCACACGAAATGGACTAAATATTTTGAACAATCGAGAAATGTCGAATTGCATTCAGAATTCTTAAGACTTGCACAATTTATTTTTGCAATTCCTGGGCACAACGCCAATGTTGAGACTTTTTTCATTTATGCAGGGTCAATGGACAAAAGAAATGAACATTTGGAGAGCAGAATCCGTAAAAGGCACTCTACTTGTGCAGTGCAGTTTCAAGGAGCTTTCATGCTCGAATTTCTATGCATATTTAATTCATAGCCCAACTTTGTTGAAGAAGATTTTATCATCAGAAAAATATAAGTAGGCACGAAATCAATGTGATTTTATTAGCTTACTGTTTGAATGTTAAAAAAAAAATGTGTTTCAGCATCTTGTAGTAGTTCTTGAATAAAGGTATCCTACTTTTCGTCCTACTTTTTTAAAATATTGTCCTCCTTTTTATGATCAAAAAATGGCATTTGTCCTCCTTTTTGTGTTGAACAATATGGTCACCCTATACCACAGCAACTCTGGGAAGTGAAGATGGCTAGCGTGATGCTGACCACATCACCCCTAGTGTGCCGGTGGTCAAGAAAATATGGGCCTAACACCATATTCCCAATATGCCTCAAATGGGCGTGTAACGGGATACTTGTGGTAGAATTGAATGGAGCAACAAGAAAAACAAGAAAGAAGACCTTGAATCCAAGAAGGTAATGGGCAGAACTGATAACAGACGGATTCTATAAATGGTGGAACATCTTGGGCGAATTCTTTAAAAATTGAAACGAATATTAAGGTGAACCTACCTTATACGAACGGGTCAAGGTAAATGTTCAAATGACTACGACCAATGCCAATGGATGGAGCTTAAGGTTAGTTTTAAGAAATAAAAACTTATCATGGAAAATGCGCTTCTTATCTACCTTAACATTTGTAATTCAATTCTTGTTGAATTGAGAAGCGGCAGTCTCGCACGTACATGTGTAACTGCGTGGGTCTGGCAGAAATCTGAAGCCCTAAATCCTTAAATCGTCAATCTTAGAATTACTATTGGAGTGGAATAGTAAAGGAAGTCTACCCCATGTATAAAATTAAAATTTTCCTCAATCACATCTACTTGGGTTGACCGTCTCTTATTAACGTATTGGCTATATCTTGTAGAAGTAACTACTTTTGAAATTGATAACCTTGCCTTGTTTGACTTATCAACGTAAGCAGAGTTACAAAAAGAAAACTTGTAAGATTCTAAGGATAGAATCAATTAAAGCTTGAAAACCTTTTGTAGACAATGTCTTCCAGTGAATTATCTCTAGTTGGTTCGCTGTTGAGAATTTGCTTGTATTCAAGTTCCTGCCTTGGGTATGTCGATGTTGGATTCACTTCACAATATTCAGGATAATCAAATAATGTGTCGTCTGAGACAGAATCCTCAGACATTACACACCATGAACATTACTACCACTATACATGACACTCAGACATTACTCACCATGAACATTACTACCACTATACATAAAACTCACGAGCCAAACCATACGAACCTGTGACACATGTTTCAGTGCCATACAACAGGAACACCTATTTAAGCTGGAGACTTACGTGATGTTGAATGTTACCAAATTTTCTCAAAATTTGACATCTCAAACACATGATATTCAAACGTGCATGATCTTTCAGGTTGTATTATACTGCAATAATTTTTTCACTTTGAAAGACCTCTCCTTTGATATCAATATTTTATACTTGAAAAAAAAATACGCTGACATATCACCGATACTGTCAAGTCATAACACACATGGGGAGAACTACAAAATCAACAACAAAGAAGTTACAGACTGTCATAAATGGGTGCTAGCGTAGAACAGGAAGATTGACATCGTACGACAAGATCACCAATATGGAACTCATGACAAGAACTAGACTACTTCTAGTGGAACAAGAGATTAGACAAAGACGCTGGAGATGGATATGACACACACAATGAGGAAAACCTGTTGATAGCATTAACATGCAGTTCTTGTTCTGGAATCCCCAGGGTAAGAGGGGTACAAGGAGACCACCAAAAAAAAAACATGGAGAAGAGATCTGGAGATAGAAATGAAAATGATGAGTTGACATGGACAGACCTTGAGCTGAAACCATGAGACAGGAGGATTTGGCTTGTGTTTATTGAAGGCCTATGCAGTGGTAGTTCCATATTTCATAAGGAACAAAAAGGGAAATGATGATGATGACCATGAAATATTTGGAGAGCCCCCCTTGGATGGCTGGAAATGCGCAGTATGCCACACATTTCTTCCTCTTGGGTTGAGACCAGATGTGATGATCCTTTAAATGCAAGCCAAGATGGAGAAACTGGAGCTCGTGACTTCAACTCAACACGTTTCGGAATGGCAGAAAAGCCACAGGAAAAGCCTAGTTCAACACTGTACATAATGCTCAGGAGTCTTCCACTTGGTACTAGCTGCAAAAGAGTGAGAAGCTCAGCAGCCCTAGTTAATAACAACAACAACAACAATTCCATGAGCCATATGGTGTGCCATGATGTGGTACATTATTCTTCCATGGTCCACCTAGTATGCCAGCTTGGATGTATTCAGATTTCCTCATGTCAGCATTTTCTCCTATATAAAATATACCTATCTGTTGCATTTTAGACTTCTAACACTTCACAATGATCTATTTTCTCATAAATATATATGTTTACATGTTTTAAAGCAATGCATGTGGGAAAAAAACTGGCGTCCATTTAAATGACTATGAGAAACCTACAACCTGCCACAGACAGAAAGTATTAACTAGGAATTAAAGATCTATACAATAACAATTAAGATCAAAACAATGGTGAACAAATGTTAAGCTGTCAAATCTGGCAAAAATGTAATTCTACAAATTCACTATATCTTAAAAACAAAATCTGACTGCCTTTCTCTAAAATAATTTTAAAATAAAAAATAATAAAATGCAGAAAAAATACTTGGCTGATCAGTATAAAAAAACTTATTTGATTTCTATTAAAGCAAACACTGCAATTTATGCTCTGGGTTGACACAAATCATAACTTCACAACACTGAAAATTGCAATACGAATGAAAAATGCATGTGGCTTTAACAAGTGTCAAAATTACATAGCAAAAAATGTGTAACTGGACGATGTACAATCTCTACATCCTCATTTTTCACAACAGAAGTCCAACAATAACAACATAGTGTCTGGGAATGATAAAAACCATTCATCCAATGAAAGGTCACCATAATATCGGCACATTGAGCATATTCTTGCACATGAGCTGTATGAAATATAACTTCTTTCTACTACTTCTACTGACAATTTAGTACAGGGGTTCCCAACCTGGGGTATGGATAAACCCTGGGGTATGAGAAGCTTTTCAAGGGAGCACAGGGAATATCTGGTAAATAACTATATTATCCAACATATTATCCAACCATACGGTTTGAATACCCAACATTCTTTTGTCTGAGACGCCTTTCTCTATCTAGTCCTAGTTGTATTATGACTTTCTACTTTGATGTGATCACCCTTTTTTCTTTTTTTTTTAAAAATCGCTTTTCCCTCACTTTATATATTCTATTATTATTATTATTTTTTTTTAAAATTTATTTATTATTATTATTTTTTTTTAATTTTATTTATTTATTTTTCTCTTAATAAAATTTTTTTTTTCCCTCACTCTTTTCCAGTCCTTGTTTTCATTATTTATTTTTTGTTTTTAATGTACTATCGACTTCCGGTTTCCGGTTTAGTGGCAGGCATCGTGCTTCACCATGTGACTGGACATAAGGGAGTTTTTTTTCTCTCTTATTTTTATAGTTTCATGTTCTCTACTTAATTCTCATTTTCTTTCCCTCCTGTCTCTTGTTTGTCTGTCCCTGACGAAGGCCTTGTGGCCGCAACGTAGGTTTTTCTTGTCCTTTCTCCTTGTAAGACGTATTACTATTTGTGTGTGTGTTTTTTTTCTTCCAATCTACTGTATTATCCAACAGAAGTATTTTAAAAGTAGTAATGTAAGTGAAAAGAAAAGTTGTGGATTGGAGAGAGAACGGAGAATCCTGTTCTCAATCAAATCCAAAGTAATAAACAAACAGCAGGCATACATGCCACACCTCAGAGATGAAAAACCTGTACAAAAAATTAAAAAAACCTGTACAAAGACCCGCAAAACCTGTACAAAGACCCGCAAAACCTGTACAAAGACTGAAAAACGTAACAAAAGAGTTTATTCATGTAAAAGTATATTCAATTAGATGGTTCTGCACCATCATAGTGACATGCGGCCTTTGCCTTTTTAAGCATGTCTTCACTTGCTTTAAAACCTAAACAACAAGAGTTAGAATTTATTTTGCATTGTAGAAATGCTGTGACTGTATCATCATTTAGTCTATTTCTGCAGTCCGTGTGAATCTTTTTCATCATAGAGAAAGACCTCTCACAGTCAGCATTGCTGTGAGGCAATGTCAATAAGCGTTTCACTATGACTGCCAGACTGGGAAAT
Organism: Oreohelix idahoensis; assembly: GCA_024509875.1. NCBI lineage: Eukaryota > Metazoa > Mollusca > Gastropoda > Stylommatophora > Oreohelicidae > Oreohelix > Oreohelix idahoensis. Next base: position 450,153 of record JAMPIV010002147.1, on the reverse strand, counting down.
CGTGTACGACCAGTGCTAGTTTTCAGGTTGATTATGTCAAGCCAGTACCTAGAAAAGCTTCTTTTTTGACCAGTGTCAAATCTTGAAATACATTCATCAGGCAGCAAACAATAATCTTCAAATTCATCCTTTAACACCTCTTGGTCTAAATGTGGTGCAAAAGTGTTGGCCAGCTTACAGATTGCTGTATATTGAACTGTGTCTTTAAAGGCTGGATCAAGAATTTTGATATCCTTAAGGACTTCATTCTCAAATGGAAATTTATCCAATATCTTTTTCACAACAGCAACATAAAAGTTCCTCACATCTCTGAAAAATGAATTTCTCACTTGAGAACTTATATCTAACTCTTCCAGTAATGTCCTGTTGGACAGACCAACAGCAAGTGTATGGTCATCATGCTGTAGATCACGTTCAGCATACTTTAACAATCTTATATCTTTCACCTCTTTTACATATTTCATCTCTACAAATTTGACAATAAATTTTCGTAGCAGACGATCCATTTCATCCATCATACCACCTATTTGGGACTCATCTGTCTGAAACAATTTGTTAAATTCAGTCAACAGAGGTAGCACAAATTGGAGAAAACATAGAGTCATCTGGGTCAGTGGTGATTTTAGTAACTGATGAATGTTTTTGACACGGCATGGTTTTTCCATATCGTCGTGGCTCTCGAAGTATGAAGATAGAGCAGAATATTGATTTAAAATTCTGTCCACTACTTTCTGCAAAGAAAGCCAGCGAGTCTGGCAGTGCTTTAGTATGTCTAGTGCATCCACTCCTGTAAACAGTTGAAACTCTCTGTATGATTTTTTTTCCGTTTTGAGCTATGCTCAAAATGATAGAAGATATCTATCAAAAGGTCATCAACAGGAATAGTCAGGTGCTTTATATACCCTCCTTGGCACAAAGATTTGCAAGGTGGCAAATACACCCTATACTAAACACATCAGGGTTCTTGCTCTTGATTCGCGTTAGTACAGAGTTTGATTTGCCAACCATTACATTGCAGTTGTCACTTGCAAAACCTATACAGTTAATCCATGGGATTTGTAAGTCGCTGAACACAGCATCAATATCACTGAAAATAGCTTCACTGGTTCCACCAGTACCGACCGGCATGCCCAGCAACCTGGTTCTAGGTCCTATGCCATCTTCAAATACCCTCACCATTATAGCTAAACGCTTGTCAGTTTTTCTATCATTTGACTCATCGATCATCAAGGAGAAAGGCGTCTTCCTGCATAATTTGATGACTGGCTCCGTTGCAGATGGAGCCAAGCAGTTTTTAATAATGGCTGTTGTTTTGGTTCGCTTGCATTTGAAACGTTTGGCAATAGCACTGTCCGGAAACATCTCAGCTGATAAGTCTGAAAAATGGTCAGCTATAGAAGCAGCTATGTTGTGTTGAGCAATAAAATTTGCAAATAAAACTTCAGCCCTCGTTATTTTATCATCTTCTTGTTGAGGCTGAGTAAAGAAGGCCTTGATAGAACTTCCGTTCTTCAGCTGATAGTTCCTTTCATGCAGTTTTGTTTTGAAATGCTCCCTCACATCGTGTAAGCCAGATGCCATCACTTTAATATCTCTATTGCATATTCTACAGTATGCATGTGAAGAGCCTAATTTGGATGTCTCAATAATCCCAGGGAATGTAGTTGTCCAGTCAGATTGAAACTTCCCACGACGTTGATCTTCTTCTAACCTCCTTTTTTTAAAGTTAGGCTCAGCCATGCTGTTAGATGGATGCAATATTTCCTGCTAGACAGAAAAAAAAAAATATTAATGTGAAAAAGTAAATACAAATATTAATAATCAATTTGAAAAATATAATTATTTGTAATTTTAATATTATATAATGAAATAGAATCTTGGAAAAAAATTAATACAATTTATGGTTGAAATGAAGAACAGTTGCTGTGTTTTCTATAGTGCCTTATAAAAGTACAGGCCTAAAGAGACCAGTAATAAGCATTATGGGTTAGGAATCTTAAATTTAAAATCTAATAAATTTTTTGCTAAAGCTGGTAATGAAAATATAAACTAGCGCTGGCGTAATATTAGCCTGTATATTTTCTACCGAACTTCAAAAATTGGAATAGCCGTTAAAGCCCAACTGGTAGTTTTAAATAGACCTTCCCATACAAATTTTAGTGTCAATCAAACATTGATAGTAGGCTAATTAATTATTTAATAATTATAAATCATTGAATGACCGTAATGATGACCACCAAAGGCAAAATAACATTGTTTTTTAAAGAAACGAAATTAAAACTAAGAAGAGAAGTAGGCTAACTCCAAATAAACTTTTCTCTGATCGAGTTAAGATGTAAATTTTCCACGCTATTGTGGTTTTTTTTTCTTTTCAGTTTCATAATTTGGTAATATCGGAATGACGTTCGCCGAATGCTCCGCGTGTATTTTCGTACCATTTAGATTTAGGGTTAACCCTAGCTGTAACCCTAATTATAACTCTAAATGGTACGAAAATACATGCGGAGCATTCGGCGACCGTCATTACGTTATTAGGCTACCCATAATTTGTAGGCTATTGTATTATTTTTCAAATTTACATTTCTTACGCACTTTCTACAAGTTTTAGTGAAATCAAATAATATGTAGTGGTATCAGCCTTTTTTTTTTTACCAGCCGTAAATAATCAATTATGCTAAACCTTAGGGGAAAAGAAAGCATAGGCCTAAGTTATCTGACAGTTAAATCTAACTTCATCTAAACAATGTTATTGTAATATTTTTTTAAAAATGAATTACTTACCAATACTAAACTGGAAATTAATCCTAAACAATAGGCTCGACTCAAAAAAGATTTCAGTGCTGCGTAATCGTTCAAATAATCAGTAACCTCGCGCTAGCTTTAGCGAAAAATTGTGAATGAACACGCCACGCACATCCCGCGGCAATTGAAAAATAGGCAGCTTGATTTTCATTGGTTACACTGGCTAACAAAAAAACAATTTTTTTTCTTTCTCTAACATTTCTATGTTTTTCTGGTCAATTTTAATGCGCTGTTTTTAAATCTGCAAACCGTTTTTCTCTATCAGGTCGGGATCTCTAGAAATACGCAATTGAAGTTTTTTATCAACGCATACAGTATTACATCATCATTTGTACAAGAAGTATAACAGTTATGTAGGCTTGAATTTCTTTGCAGTCGACTTTCGTCGGTGAATGGCATGTGGTACATCGCGATGAAGCATCCAACAATAATCGGCAAGCATGGTCACACTCCACCGTCCTTGATAACGTGACTCCATTACGGCGATATCTTGATGGAATCGTTCTCCATATTCATCGCTGACTTCGCCAAGGTTGTCAGGGAAAAAGTCAAGATGCGAATCGAGCAAATGGATTTTGAGGGACATGTTACAGCCCATAATTCTGCATGCATCTATGCACTGCTTAACAATATGCACATAGTCGACAGATTTGTGATTTCCCAGAAAGTTATCGACGATCGATTTGAATGCCATCCATGCGCGAAGTTCACTACCATATAACAAGTTCTCGAATTGTTTGTCTGCAATAACTTTCCTAATCTGAGGTCCTACAAAGATACCTTCCTTTATCTTTGCATCGCTAATTTGCGGAAACTTTTCTCGAAGATAAGTGAAAGCTTTGCTCGTTTTATCTAACGCTTTTACGAAATTCTTCATGAGCCCCAACTTTATATGTAACGGTGGTAAAATGATGTCTTTGTTAACTAATGGCTCGTGTATTACATTTTTATGCCCGAGCTGCATACGATCCCTGATAGGCCACACCTTTCTTGCATAATGTTCCTGTCTGTTGCGGCTGTCCCATTCATATAGGAAGGAACAAAATTTAGTATACCCAGTCTGCATGCCCGTGAGAATTGCAATGACCTTTAGGTCTCCACAAATCCGCCATTGGTAGTCATTGTACTTTATTTTTGCCAAAAGTATAGCCATATTGTCATAAGTTTCTTTCATATGAACAGAGTAGGCGATTGGAATTGATGAAAATAAATTTCCATTATGCAATAACACGGCTTTTAGACTAGTCTTGGAAGAGTCGATGAAAAGTCGCCATTCGTTGACTATGTGCTCATGACCGAGGTGCACCATTAGACCTTTTACATCTTTGCAATAGCAAATGTCATCATCCATCTCAAAGTATTGAACAAGTTCTCTGTGTCTATGACGAAATTTAGATATCGGAGTATTGGGCGCTAAAAGATTCCATTCTTTGAGTCGCGAACCGAGTAATTCCGCTTGTCCTTTGGTGAGAGCGAGATCACGTATTAGATCTGAAAGTTCTGAATGGTTAATTAACTGAACACCATCATTCACCGGTATATAATCCGAGTCAGAATTAGTTTCTAAAGCAGGTAAACTATCACTTTCTGATGGTTCATTCACGTCCAACGGATATTGTTCTGGTGGAACTGGGATCGGACACGTGATTGGATCATGAGGCACTGGTTTCGAAACCGATTCAATATTTGGATAAACCACAGACTTTCTAGTTTTAAAAGTGAAACCATAGATATTTGTCAAGCAGAACTAACAATCAGTAGCGTGATTTGTCGGTTCACGCCATATTACTGGCACTCCAAAAGGCATCGACTTATGCTTCGGCAATTTTCTTAACCAACCTGCCGATGTATTTGTACAAGTCGAACAAACTGCATTTGGCATCCAAGATTTATTTGCATCATCAACTTTCGAACCGAAATAAAGTTCATATGCTTTCTTTAGCAATGTTGTAAAGTTTTTCTGGTGAACACGATCGGTAAAATATCCACACACGTAACAGAACAGATCAGCCGAATTTCTACAACTTCTAGAAGCCATATTTCACTCAGAATTATTTCAAAATACAGTAACTATTTGAAATATAACGTAACATGTGTCATGCATCTTTTAGCAGTATAAAAAGTAGAATTATTTTGCATTTTATTAATTTTTAAAAAGTTATATAGTAAAAATGAAATGGAGCAAATAATGGTTTCCCAAAAATATATTTATTCACAAATATCTTAAGAACCCGACGTGATAGAGATAAACGGATTTCAAATTTGAAATCAGCGCAAGAAACTGATCTAAGAACACTTATTCTTATATAAGAAAGAAAAATGTTGTTTGTCAGTGTTATTTTTTTTTTATCCACTTGGCTTAAAATCTCGCCGAATCTCATGACGCAAATTGTGTAGTGGCACAAGATTTATATGTATATTTAATAATTAGGCGAAAAAACCCGTACAGACCCGTGTACAGCCCGTACACATCTGAAAACGCAAACACCCCGTACAGATTATGGGTAAACCTTTAAGTGTGGCATGTATGAGCAGGCTGAACAAGATATGTGGGCAACTCTTTCAAAAACTGCAGGCTGAACAAGATATGTGGGCAACTCTTTCAAAAACTGCAGGCTGAACAAGATATGTGGGCAACTCTTTCAAAAACTGCAGGCTGAACAAGATATGTGGGCAACTCTTTCAAAAACTGCAGGCTGAACAAGATATGTGGGCAACTCTTTCAAAAACTGCAGGCTGAACAAGATATGTGGGCAACTCTTTCAAAAACTGCAGGCTGAACAAGATATGTGGGCAACTCTTTCAAAAACTGCAGGCTGAACAAGATATGTGGGCAACTCTTACAAAAACAGCACTAAGAATAAAACTGTTGTTTGACAAGAAACAGAATCAAGAGTCTCGATAAGTTACTTGACTGAGTTCCAATAAAACATTTAATAAATTTATGATACTATAAAAAGGCAGTTATGTACCAAATCATGTTTTCTTTTTGAAAAATTAAACTGTTTGTTTATTTTCTTATGAGCATGTCCACTAGAAGTTACATCCTCTCATACTAGGAAGGTTTACTAAATGCCAGGAAGGTTTACTAAATGCCAGGAAGGTTTACTAAATGCCAGGAAGGTTTACTAAATGCCAGGAAGGTTTACTAAATGCCAAGAAGGTTTGAGCATCTAAAACAAATAGAGAGTTGTGAACCCCTCATTCAGATGCAATATTGTTGTTACTCATTTTGCTAGTATAACGTTGTTTTTGTAACGTGCAAAAATACATTTTTATCTCTCCATTTCTGTCAAGTTATAATAAATATATTATGACCTGGTTTCTGATCCTGGTTTTCCACTATTGTTAAATCTGTCAGTCCATGTTTTGCTGTGTCTTGTCTTGCCACAGGAGGACCCAGGCAATCGCTGTCCTGTCTTTTTTGCTTTGGTCGACTCTTGCCGTGAATCGCCATTTAATAACAATTTAATACAATGTCATCATAACATCAACATTTATGCACTGGCAAACTGTCCTGTAAAATTGTGTTGATTTCCTGATGCACCAGACCAGAGACATAGATCTTTGTCTTATATGGTAATGTTTTATAACATGCACGATAAGGTGATGCTTTGTTTTAACAAGTTGCCTGCTTGAAAACATTGGATATCTTTATCGAAAAATAGGCAAATTCTCAAACTCATATCCTGGTTTTCCTAGTGCTGCACAGTAAATATACACAAAGTGGTAACCTGTAAAAAGAGAAATAATATAAATGATACAGATACTGTAAAAACAATAGGAAAGTATAACAGACAAAATGTTCCGATAAAGAAAGATATCTATAAAAGGTAGTCCCATAGTAGAAACTGCCGTAGGGGAGTTAAGTGTTAGAGACTTCACCATACTAGGTCCAGCATCGAGAGGTGGGATGACCAGCTCCCTTCCTTGCTGCCTTTTCCTTCCCTAACCCAAACAGCACAGTCAGGCACCCATTTACAGCTGGGTAGAGAGGAGTGTGTCAGTAGAGTGATTCAAACCCAGCACTTTTACTGCAAGACATCAGCGCTCTAACCACTCTGTCAATCGGACACTCTAAGATATTTATACATTGTTAAAAAAAAATAAGAAGCCTTTCGTTGGCTATTTTTTTCCTTTTTCTTTGTCGTTCACTCTCAAATAACCACATCTCTTATAAAGCTGGCAGTCTGTCTCAGGCTTCTCTCATCACCACACAGTTTCTCCCTCAACTGGGTTGGAGAAGCCCCACTCTGCTACCCAGCTCCCGCTCATGGAGCCGTCAGTTTTGGAGTACATTCTATATTTGTTTGCCCTCTCCACATGGGCACATAACTGTCTGTCCGATTTTCAATTTCCATTGGCTATAAAATCATCATCATCTTTACTCTTCAGCTCCCAAAGGAACATAGGCCTTCAATGAACTCCTGCTTAAGTCCCCCTGCTTTCTGCCATCACCTCAAGGTCTTTCCACACCTTCCTCATTTGTTTCATTTCTGTGTCCAGTTATGTTTTTCGGTCTAATTCTACAATGGTATCAATAGGTTTCCTCAATGTGTGTCTTATCAATCACCCGCGTCTGCTTCTCATCTCTTGCGCTTGTCTAGTTCTTGTCATCAGTCATGACACTGGTGATTTTGCCACATCATCTCAATCCCTCTATTCCTTGCAAGCAGCGGCTCATGCAACGTCTGTAACTTCTTGATTGTTGTTTTTGTTGTTCTCCATGTTTCACAGCCATACAATAGGACTGACCTGACGTGTGAGTTGAAGATTAAGATTTGTATATTGTACTTGACTTCTTTTAATTCCCATACATTTCCCAATGCAATGAAACTGCTCTTGCCTTTCGTATACTTATTTTGATATCATTGTCTGTCCCTCCAACTTTGTTTATATCACTGCGAGTGTATATGTATGATTCTACATCTTGTAGTGGTGTTATGTTTTCGTTTGCTGCATTTATTCTTAAAATGTTTGCCTTGTGCATTTTCAATTGGCTATAACAACAAACAAACTCATGCACACAAAGTACATGTGCACACAAACAAATGAAATAAACTGAAATATGTAACACTTCTTAAAAATTCAAATCTGTTCTCAGCCTTTATGATATAATATATAGATACACTGTACACCCAATATAATGCCAGTTAACATAACGCAGGATTGCTTATTGCTTTGGTTTGGTTGACACGGACAACTCCATCTGTGCACGATCTTCTCCCTTAGATCACACAAGGAGGATCTCAGGATTGCTTATATGGCGGCCAAAAAGTTGGACCCCAATTTTGCCAACTGCCCTCTTATCATGTGTTTCAAATGGAAATTAAAACACAAAATTCTGAGCAAAATCTTCACCTTCAGCATTCAAAATAAAATATGTGCATGATTAATATATGTTACTTATTTTTGCTCATTAACGTACGACAACACTCGGATGACTTATGACTGACATCCTTCAGGTTGCAGATTTCCATCAAACATCGATACATTTACATCAAATAAAGGAAATCTGATACGCCAGACTCAAAAGGTTTGGACCACGCTATTCACGTGATATCAAGTCTATAGTATACTATGACTTCACGTAACATATAGTTTACTTACCTTGTATTATAATACTTGAGACGTAACTGAGAACATAGCTACTTACCTCCTGGTATAACACATAGGAGACCAATAATTCCAAAAATCAAACAGTGGTAGCCTGAAACAGTAGATTGTGAACTAGTATCAGATTGTACAATTATGAAAAGTAATGTAAACTGAGAAATAATTAATGTTACTGTTAATGTTAATCAGAATCGACGTCACTGCACTCCGGGCAAACCCATAGGTGCTCATTCTCCCTCAGTATATATCGAGGAGTATGAATGCTAATTGTTCCTGTCTAGTCTGTCAGCTCTTTCATTGCCGCGTACCCCGGCATGACTAGGACAGTAGATCCATATTAGTTCTTGAAGATTCGATGCTTCTATGGAGGTTTTCCATTCATGTCGAAGCCAACCATTTTGGACCTTAATAATTAAACAAGCAAATAAAGAAATAAATATAATTAATCTAACATGTAAAAATTAACAATAGCAAAGAAATTATGTGAAACAGAGCCATTTATTCATTCCTTCATTTCCTTACAAAGCACAGAGTCACAACTGTAGTTGACCTATTTACAAGTAACCTGCATTAAAGCAACATACATACAGAGAACCAGACTTCTTGTGTAAGAGAAGAAGAAGAAGAAGAAGACGAAGACGAAGAAGACGAAGAAGAAGAAGAAGAAGAAGAAGAAGAAGAAGAAGAAGAAGAAGAAGAAGAAGAAGAAAGCAGCAGTGCTTTCTGTTGCAATGTATTGTACATGATGAGGTTGCCAGTCCCAGGCCCAACCTCACATTAGTAGCCTTTTATGACATGCATGAGGGAACAACAGTTCTATTTTTACCCTTATCTATTCAGATTTCCTCTGGAACTATACAGTGTGAACTCATGGATGATGGACTTATGGATAGGGACATGGAAAAATAAGCTGCAGAGGGAACAAATTTAAAAAAAAAGGAGAATGGAAAAAGGCTCACTATCAAATATCACAAACCTGGCGCAGTGAATATAAAAATAAGAGCTGGAAAGATTATCAAACATCAGAAACCAAGGACAATGAAAACATAAAGGGCACCTACAAAGATTATAAAACATCAGAAACCAAGAACAATGAAAACATAAAGGGCACCTACAAAGATTATCAAACATCAGAAACCAAGGACAATGAAAACATAAAGGGCACCTACAAAGATTATCAAACATCAGAAACCAAGGACAATGAAAACATAAAGGGCACCTACAAAGATTATCAAACATCAGAAACCAAGAACAATGAAAACATAAAGGGCACCTACAAAGATTATCAAACATCAGAAACCAAGGACAATGAAAACATAAAGGGCACCTACAAAGATTATCAAACATCAGAAACCAAGAACAATGAAAACATAAAGGGCACCTACAAAGATTATCAAACATCAGAAACCAAGAACAATGAAAACATAAAGGGCACCTACAAAGATTATCAAACATCAGAAACCAAGGACAATGAAAACATAAAGGGCACCTACAAAGATTATCAAACATCAGAAATCAAGAACAATGAAAACATAAAGGGCACCTACAAAGATTATCAAACATCAGAAACCAAGAACAATGAAAACATAAAGGGCATATACAAAGATTATCAAACATCAGAAACCAAGAACAATGAAAACATAAAGGGCACCTACAAAGATTATCAAACATCAGAAACCAAGAACAATGAAAACATAAAGGGCACCTACAAAGATTATCAAACATCAGAAACCAAGAACAATGAAAACATAAAGGGCACCTACAAAGATTATCAAACATCAGAAACCAAGAACAATGAAAACATAAAGGGCACCTACAAAGATTATCAAACATCAGAAACCAAGAACAATGAAAACATAAAGGGCACCTACAAAGATTATCAAACATCAGAAACCAAGAACAATGAAAACATAAAGGGCACCTACAAAGATTATCAAACATCAGAAACCAAGAACAATGAAAACATAAAGGGCACCTACAAAGATTATCAAACATCAGAAACCAAGAACAATGAAAACATAAAGGGCACCTACAAAGATTATCAAACATCAGAAACCAAGAACAATGAAAACATAAAGGGCACCTACAAAGATTATCAAACATCAGAAACCAAGAACAATGAAAACATAAAGGGCACCTACAAAGATTATCAAACATCAGAAACCAAGGACAATGAAAACATAAAGGGCACCTACAAAGATTATCAAACATCAGAAACCAAGAACAATGAAAACATAAAGGGCACCTACAAAGATTATCAAACATCAGAAACCAAGAACAATGAAAACATAAAGGGCACCTACAAAGATTATCAAACATCAGAAACCAAGAACAATGAAAACATAAAGGGCACCTACAAAGATTATCAAACATCAGAAACCAAGAACAATGAAAACATAAAGGGCACCTACAAAGATTATCAAACATCAGAAGCCAGGAACAATCAAAACATAAAGGACACCTACAAAGATTATCATCAGAAGCCAGGAAAAATCAAAACATAAAGGACACCTACAAAGATTATCATCAGAAGCCAAGAACAATGAAAAATAAAGGATAATCACAAAGATAATCAAATATCAGAAGCCAAATACACTGAAAACATAAAGGACACACACAAAGATTATCAAACTTCAGAAGCCAGGACCACAGAAAACAAAAAGGACATCCACAACGATTATCAAACATCAGACATCAGGACCACTGAAAACACAAAGGACACTTTTAATGATTACCAAACATAAGAAGTCAGGACCACTGAAAACAAAAAGTACACTTTAATGATTACTAAACATCAGAAGCCAGGACCACTGAAAACATAAAGGACACCCACAAAGATTATCAAACATCAGAAGGCAGGACCAAGTGCTACTTATTGCCACAGTACATGAATTTTCAGATGGTGTGACAAAATGATATATGAATGTTTAGATGGTGTGACAAAATGATATTCTTCTTCTTCCATCCTTAGCCACCAACCGGCAAAGCAGTATGTGGCCAGTACGCCTAGTGGCGTCTTAGGGCAACAACAAATTGATCAATCTATCGCTGTTTCCACCACGCCTAGTGGCGTCTTTGTGGAACAGAAACAGACCAAACAATCTATCGTTGTTTCCGTAATCAGATTGGTTGGCAAGCAGGTGATCAGCCCACTGTGCGAAGTTTTTACGGGATGGGGTAAACAGCCCCATGCCCAACCCTCCTTAGTCGCTTTTTACGACATGCGTGGTAGGGTGCAGTGTTACTATTCTTTGCTCCCCTTTCGGGCCCCGGCAACACACGGGTGGTTCTAAGTTAGCAGTTGGGGATAGGTGGGGTAGCACACTGTGCATTCCCCGTCATCCAGGGGGCTCTCCAACTATGCAGAGCTTGCACAATGCTGTGCTCTGGTTCTGGGCTCTCCCAAGGAATCCTCACGTCCTGCACAGAGCCACTTCCAGATACCCACCACCTGCCAACCCTCCATTGTAGAAATCTTCTGCATGCGGCCATCCAGTCAAGAGCCAGTATTAAGTCTGGTGCCCAAGTGATCCCCCCAAGCTCAGTGTGCAATGCTGGGTTCTCATCATGCTGCAACACAGGGGGGATTGTGATGCTCAGCCATCTCTCTCAACTCTGCACCGATAAGTGACATCGGGGACTTAACTGTGCCTCAGTACTGGGAGGCCCCGTTTCCGGGTACACCACACACAGCCAATTGAGGCAACGGTCGCCATGGGCGTGTCTTCAGTGGGGAAGTTGTGGAGTCTTCCTGTCCATGTTCTTGCACATCCTAACACTGCCCGCAAGACATCGGAGGTTTGGAGAGTGGCCTTCTCTGCTTTTTTGAGCCGGGATGGGCTCCCCGGGCAAGTCTCGATGGGGATCGGGACGTGTCCACGCGCCAGTGGGCCCAGCATCGGCCGCATCTGATGGAGGACTTGCTCTGCCAGGTTTGAGTTAGTAAATTCCAACTTTGTCATCTTCATGGCATTGTGATGCTGGGGTGCCTGTGGATTTCCTACCGCCCCGGGTAGAAGCCAGAAGTGTACTGTGCCAGCTCTGGGGGAGATAATGGGGGTGTTTCTGCGTCTCCTTGTGATACGTAGCCAAGGTAGGGCTCACAGTGCTCTTTCCCCGCCACCAAATTGCCTGCTGGTTACGCCGAGTTCTCCAAGGCTCTAGGCATGTGACCAAGAGTTGAAGGCAATAGGATCGTCACGTCCTGAGTCTCTGTGCCTGTACGATGGGTTCCGATCTTCAGGGAGCAGTCCACACTCGTTCCCACTCCCAAGACTTGTTCAGTATCCATCTGGCTCCTTCCCACCCACAGAGGGCGTGTACGGTGTAGTGCACCGGTTTTATTATCGAGGTTTGCTCCTCTAGATCCGTTGTGTTTAGCCTGAGGATTCGCACCCTCAGTTACCAGGACTACCTCGAGGAGGGTGTGGCTCTTCACCACGCACAACGATCTTGGGGTATGAGAGGTTTTGCTAGGCCAAGAGACTAACACCGCAATGGTCGCTCCTTTCATGAACAAGAATTCACTAGGCCTAGGGTGAAGCAAGGGGGGGAACCCACTACCCACAACACCAGCACATCATACCCCCTGTCTGTAAAAGACTTTGCCCCTAGATGGTGTGACAAAGTGATATATGAATTTTTAGATGGGACAAAATGATATTTAAATTTTTAAATGGTGAGACAAAATGATATATGAATTTTTAGATGTTGTGAAAAAATGATGTGACTTTTTAGATGGTGTGACAAAATGATGTATGAATTTCTACATGGTGTGACAAAATAACATATGAATTGTTAGATGGTGTGACAAAATGATATATGCATTTTTAGATAGTGTGACACAATGATATATGCATTTTTAGATGGTGTTGACACAATGATATATGAATTTTTAGAAGGTGTGACAAAATGATGTATGAATTTGTAGATGATGTGACACAATGATATATGAATTTTTAGAAGGTGTGACAAAATGATATATGAATTGTTAGATGGTGTGACAAAATGATATACAAATTTTTAGATGGTGTGACACAATGATATACACATTTTTAGATGGTGTGACAAAATGATATATGAATTTTTAGATGGTGTGACACATTGATATATGGAGTCTGTAATACCTCTAGATGGCGTGAATGCTACTCCTATTCCTGTCAGGATCAACCCTGAAAAAAAAGATGGAAGATTATAAAAAGTTTATCAATGTGTCAAGGGCTCATTCTACTTTATACATACAGCAACAACCTTGCTGTACCAACCAATGTATGCTATTTCACTGCTAAATGCTCTAGCAACATCTGCGGGGAACAGTTTACCACATTATAAGGTTAAAATATCAAATAAGCTTACAATATAAAATAATTCAAATATGACAACAATTAGTTCAATCTCCAATATTTATAGTTTCCACAAAACAACGTGATTCCACCAAATGCAATTTTTCAAACAGCTGAGGTCATGTGACAGCTGACCACTCTGCACTTGGGAATCTAGCATTCCATGCATTTCACATGCAGCTTCTAACAGTTGAGAATCATGGACCTCAACAAGACATGAAAGAAAAACTGTAACTGAGAACATAGTCATGATGTCTATGCAGACAGTTACAAGAACTAGGACTTCTGAAAACCAGCCTGCTATGTAGAAATACAAGCTAAGCATAAACACACTAATGAGATTTTACTGTATATACACTCGGTTCTTGATTTGTGCAAATTCGGTATATGCAATTTAGCCCATATGCGAGAGTTCAAATTCTCCGGGCTGCTCGTTATATGCAAGAAAATTTAACTGTTACATGTCTGTGCGATGGAGTGCATTGTATCTGGACGTTCCCACTCTTGTTGCTTTCCTGCCAAAATGTGCGTGCCACAATAATCAGTGAGTAGTTTTGTGGTGATTTAGAAGTAACAATATTGTTCTGCTAATACCATTTAGTATCGCAGTTGGCATTGTGCTGTGTGGATCTGTTTGGTTATGCACTAAGGATGCAACACTTATCATCCATGTTACTGCACCCTGCTTTCATCTTATTGATTATTATGGCTTCTGAACATCCTGCAAATGCTTCTTCCACAGATGGAGCAGTAAATAAATGGATGAGGACCTCTCTAACTTGAGAAATGAAGTTGGAAATTTTACGTGCTGATGCTGGCGAAGTATCATCTGCATTTGGGCGCGTATTAAAAACATGGGTGAGTCAACAATACGGAATATAAATAAGAATACTGACAAAACTCATACTGCTGTCATTCATTCTACATTGATGTCTGCCAAGACAACCACGAAGATCAGAAACTCTCTACAGCAGAAAATTAAGAAAATGCTGTCATTTTACAGTGAAAAGAAAAAGATAAATTCCCCCTAATTATGACATTTCCACTTGGATTTTGATATGTCCCCCAATTCTGATAAATTGCACCAATTTTTAACTAACTTACTTACTCAGTTGATCCTCTTCTACCTTGAGGTGTAGAGATGAGCCAGAGAAAGTGCCATACTATCCTATCACCTGTCTTCCTTCTGACTTGGTTCCAGTCCAGTCCTTAGTCTTTCAATGATTGTCTGATGTTGCCCTCCCAGTGAACTCTGGGTCATCCTTTACATCTGCATCCCTGGATCTTGGTTTCCCATATCTGTCATGTTAGCCAGTCTTCTCTCAATCTGCATGCCCGGCCAAACCTATGTAACTAGGACTGTTCCACTCAGGTCTGCAGGGGCTGGGTTTCGAGGCCATGACGCATGGTATAACTGCGGACACATTCCCTTCTTAATTTTTAACTAACAGCAAATAATATTCCAAATGCATAAAATAATCCTTCTGTTAATGTTTATATTCATTTCTGATGTATAAACAGGATTCAAATGTCGGTAAAACACATTTCAGACATTATATTTTACGATTTTTACACGCAACCTCCTTTTCTCTATATGTTATTGCTATATATGCAGTCTAAATGTATGCGGGGTTTTCGCAGAACGTAACACCAACATAAATCAAAGACATAATTTTTCAAAATCATACTAAAATAAATTATATTCAGGATTGAATTTATAGCAATGAGTGTCACGAAGTGGATTTAAGTTTAGTGTGTGTCCAGTGTATAGACAAGACCCTAGTATGAGATAGACTGAGAAGATAGATTTAGATGTGAAAATTATAGTGAATGTGGACAGATGGGCCTACTGGCTTCGAGGGATGAGAACCGAGATTGACTCTCCCTCGCCACTTGTGACGTCTTATCTGGCGATAGACCCACCACCTCTGACTGCCAATAAAGGAGATAAGGTTTAAATAAACACCACAGACACCACTATACAGACAACATAAAGGTACAGTATAGTTAGCTATAAGTTAGAGAACCTGATCCAGTGAACATTTATATAGTTTTATTACCAAACAAAAATTATCAACATAATCAATCACATAGAAATGAAATCAGTAATATGCAATGTTGCACAGACCTGAAAAAAAAAAAAAAATTAAATTGGCAGATACTAAGAACAACCACTTTCACTCCTTCTTTCACCCTGCTGGGGAAAAATAGAATGATTAATGTGTTAACCACAACTAATGTGAGGGGGCATCAACTTTAGCCACCACTCCCTATTACGATCTATTTCCTACTGTCACTGTCCTGCTGACACTGCCAACTATTGTCTACACACACTGCTTAAAAGTGCTTCGGGCGATACACACGCCGCTAAATTAACACCACTGGACTGCTACACCAGTAGACTTAGATTTCAGCTTTGCTCTAAGGATAATATAAGACACTACTGGTCCTGGCTAATATCTCTCTCTCTCTCTCTCTCTCTCTCTCTCTCTCTCTCTCTCTCTCTCTCTCTCTCTCCTGGCTTCAGTGTCTCTCTAACACTCGACGTCTGCTGATGTGACGTCTTCGCTACGCCTCTTCTCTTGATAACGTTCAGAACCAGGAATGATATCCCTGTCTCCTGCTTCTGATTTATGCACTGATGACTTGGTTTTCAAGCTCGAGGTACTTGAATCTCTTGTAAAAGCTTCACGGCTGCTGACCGACTTGTTCCTTGCCCCGTAAACCTGCTCAACGGTTTAGGGCATGACAGCTTTATTATGGCTGTATAAAACTTTAGACCAATCTCCCAGCCACGTGCTGTTGTCGGAGTGGTATAATGAGCTAAGAGCTCTGGATTATAAGACAAATCCTGTTTCTGATTTCTTGTGCCTTTTCCGATCTCTCGAGCTATGTGCTCCTGAGATGACAACTTGCTGTTGTAAAAGGACCGAGGCTGGTTGCCCCTCCTACAGACCATGAAAACTTGCTGTGGAACAAACAATGCAACATCTAAATAATATGTCAAAAGTTACACATCTCAAACACTTAACTCCCTTCTCCCTTTAAATCAATTACAGCTCCCCTTCTCTATTCCCGCTAGGCACCACGATACAAAATATTTATGCCCCAAAAGGTCAATCTCCCCTCTCTCTCCCGTTTCCAAAGTAAACACCGGCTGACCCAGATCGTTTGTTCTGCATGACTAGCCACGTGTCACAACATTTTTTTCACTGAGGAAATCCCTGTCCGAAAATACTTTGGGCTACTTTTCTCACTGACCCTTGGTGTACATTTATCACTACAAAATTAAAATCTAGAAAGGGGGACCTCCTGTCTATGTAAAAGAAATTCCCTTATCAGACATATATAAATTACATCTCTTGGTAATTTCATTACACAGCAAAAATTACACCATAAAAAAATTTACAACATTACAAATGCACAACAACATAACATACGCCAAAATTATGCTCGCGTATTTAACTGCAAATAAATTATCCACAATCGAGGTTATCAATGTATCCCCCGTAGTTAAATTCACGTTCCTGTGTTCACCATAATGTAAACTACACCTTTCTGTGGGTAACATTCCTGAATTAAAACTCAATACAATAACCATGCCCACGTGCTTAAAATTACCAAATCCCGCTCCCATTTATATACAGAAGTTTATCATAAATCAAAGATGCGGGTTTTTCCTACCGACACTCTTTAGAAAAATTTAGACCTTCTTTTAAATATTACGGAGCACCCATTAAATGTCTCAAAATCTATATACACTCCTAGCTACGGCTATTATCATATAAAGAATTCTCTGCACCTCTTACATTAAATACTTTCTCTGAGATCGTAGTTGATGGCTCTTCGGTTTAAGAACTAAATTAAAACCTCCTAAGGAAAGCTTATATTTAAACCGGCTAATATCTATTAGAAGCGAATTACAAGTACCACACTAAATAGTTATGGCTTACCCAATATCAAATTTCTCACTGAAGAGCAAGTTTAATGGCTTAGATTCTCGCGGCTGAAAATTCTTCAGAAAAAAAAGGGAACTCTACTGAATCGGCACGCGTATATATCTTAAACCACCCCACGCTGACTTATTGCCTACATCATACTGGCTTACCTCTTACAGCCAATGAAATCCTTACAAAATTTAAAACCCCGATCCTCCGTCAATAGATTTGAAAGCAACGCTCAGACCGCGTGTCCAAAACAATTGCGTCACGTTACGTGCCGACCGCGATTCTTTTTAACAAAGAAAATGAGGTTCCCTGAACGCGATTATCTAGCGAAAAGAACTGGTGAAAAAAACGAACTGGTGAAAATCTAATATTCTCCCCTGTAGTCTCTATTAAAAACGCAATTATTAACCCTACAGAAAAAGACCAAACTCGATATATTTACAGAGAGAAGAAGACAGGTGCAACTCATATAGTTACAAAGGGAAAAAAACTGGTGCCAACTCAATTCGAAGAACGGAATGGGCCTGTTGAAACTATAAAACCACAGTACTGCGTCACAATGAGACATCTTATTATATGAGAGCTGTGTACTTCCTGTGCTTCTCTATGGTGCGGAATGCTGGAAAGTAACAGAGAAGGAAATGAAGAAATTGTCCGCTTTCCACACACACAATCTGCCTAATGTGGTGGTTTTGATGTTATTAAGTGCGGTTGCTATGTTACCTAGTGTACTGAATGAGGTCAGCTGTGAAGGTCCCTGAAAATAAAAGTTTATGTGAGTTTTACAGGATACCTTTCTGCTACCACCTACGACCTCAAACAGACTTATTCTGCTATTATGTATGTTAGCTACGTTCAATGTCTAGGGTACTGAAATGTGGTGTGCAGGTAATTAAGTACACAGACACACACATATAAACACTAGGTCTAATACTAAGCTCTATGATCAAGTAAATTAACACTGTGTTGAAATTTAAAATTTACAATTTTTTAAAATTTATTTAGTCCTGAGACAAGTTTTCTTATGGTCAGGACGTATGAATCAAGATGAATTTATATCAATCAAAGAGCATATAATTGAATGATCACATGAAAAAATTTGTACATAGATATATAAGTGAAATTTGTTAATATGGATACTAACTACAGAGTCTTTGGAAAAACTAGTACTGGATGACAGGTCGTGGTGGTATCATCATGCCCAGTTCTTGTTATACTGTTCATTGGTTTTTTAACAGGGGTAAATGGTGGCAAAGTTCTTTATTCACAGTGTTTTTTAAAATTTATTTATTTATATTGATGAATCAGCAGCAGGCCAGGTCTTCAATACTTAACTGGCCTGTGTCGATGTAGTCAAGATGCTCACTTGGCCCCCTCCTCACAGTTGCTGAGGTAAAATGATAGGCTACTCCTCACAGTTGCTGAGGTAAACTAATAGGCTTCTAGTCATCCACCGTTTGATCTCTTCAGAGCATCTGGCACTAGCACAGTGCCAGACAAAGAAACTCTGAAACCACAAAATTAGGCTACGTCATAGCATACTATCTACTCCACCAGGTTTACTAATCCTAAAACATAAATTAACAAGACAAGATCAGATCTCTCTGACCGACCCAGCACCTCTCATCCAGGCTGTCATCAAGTAGCACCAGTTTCCCATTCCTCTATGACTGCACTACATCTGAAATATGTTCATTAGTCTCTTTTTCCATCTAATAAGGTGGGTGATATGTTCCCACTGATCTCCTGAAATAAAGATCTGTATTCTACATTCTTGGATATGGTTTCCCATATTATTCATTCGCCTCTAGGCCCTGGACTGTCGCTGGGGACTTAGAATAAGTACTCACTTGTCGTAATCATTTTTCATGACATGGCAGTATCAATCACTCAGAATTGTTAAATAAAAAGGTTAATAATTTTTCCCTTACCACAATTCAAAATGAAAACACACAGATACGTTGTACTAGCACAAACTCAGCTGAGCTGCTGGCTATACTATGGCGTCCCACTTGAAATATCATATATCTTTACTGGGCGTCACAGTTCTAAGCATCAACGATCTGTTGCTGTAGACAGTCTTCAACAAATGGCACTTGCCGGCTAATTTTTGTCAACAATATTACTCTTTCGTCCAATCAGAGTACTTCCCCTCTAGAGTTTAAATATTTAAACCTAAATGTCTAATTTGAGTCTAGTTTCGGTCTAGTGTGAAATGTACTTCTGTCGGTCTGTCCGTCCAAACTTGGGTTTTCCCAAAATTACACTTGGTTTTGGACCAAACTACAAAAAAAAACTACCCAAATTTTGTCTCACTTACGTATAAGATTTCTATGCTAAGTTATTTTTAGCTTCTACCCTCCTTGTCTGCCCCTTGTCCACATGTAATTTGTTTTTCTGCGTTAGTCTCAAGGACGTGTCAAAAGTAAATTTAGTGAGAAGTATGCACAAATAACTGTCTGCTCGTCTGTATTGAACAATACAGTCTTTCGTCAATATCTTCCGTGTTATCTGTCCGTCTTTGTAATTAAAAGTATATTATTTCTCAGGGAAAGATGGACTATCAAACTAGCTAATTTTTATTCTTCTAAACTTATTATTAAGAAAATACATAATTTTTTCCCTGTTAGTCTTGAAATTTGTTTTTACTACACGTTCATGGCGTTTGCCGCTATATTCAAATTAAAACGACTATTTACCGTAGAACGCCCAAGATACGTCTGTTTCTGACAAGAGCTAAGGTCGTTTTTTGTGTTCAATTTCTTACATTGTGTCAACTAGTGGCGTAATTTTTTTTTTAAACTACAAATTGCGTCTTCTAGGCTTTAGATTCAAACACGTGTGCAGACCGCATCATTTTTTCCTTTTCTCTCCGTTTCTACCCCGTCTAAACGCATAGGCTGTTAGTCTTCATGTCATAACTAGTTGGTTTTCAATGACACTAGAAAACGATGGCATGGGCGAAGAAGTAGCAGCGTATCTTATCCAAGTTTTACCCCTACATTTCATTTTAACTGTTATCTTTATAAAGGGAGGAATTTTAGCGTTGCATCACTGTATTTTCACCACACCTAAGGAAAATTTTCTGAATCTTTTGGCCGAATACCATCACCAACCAAGAACTGCTTACTCGGAGCACCAAGAGGACATGCACAACATCATAGCTGGCAGACGCTGGAGCTGGATTGGCCACGTCCGCAGAAGAGATCCTGATGCCATCATAAGAACAGCTATGTTATGAACCACTGAAGGAAAGCAAAAGAGGCCGACCAAAAACAACTTGGCGGAGAACTGTGGAGGCGGGGATGCAAAGAATGAACCAGAGCTGGGGCACTGCACGAAGGATGGCTGCCGACTGAGCAAAGTGGAAGCAGTTTGTTGCTGCCCTACAAAACACCACCAGGCGTGATGGCTACATACTGCTTTGACAGTCGGCGGCTAAGGATCAAAGAAGAAGAAGAAAGAAGACATCTTCTTGTAACCAACAATCACACTCACCTAGTCCGAGAACAGAGAGAAACGCTGACGCCAAGACTATCCTCCAGTGCTCCCTCACTTTAGGATGCTTGATCCAGCTAAATCAAAGATTAGTCAATTGTTACACTTCTGCTTATATAGTTTTCCTGGTATGTTTGAATCACACACAATGCTCAGTGACAAGTACATTTTGATGTTTTGATGACGCTTGGCAGTTTTAAAAGAGGCTAACTAATAGGTTTGATGATGGTCAAAATCATTTGTATTATATTTCTTAAATCACACCTGAAAATAAATAATTGTGTACTTATTACATTTAAAAATAAAGTGTGAATAAAGCATTAGTAAAATATATAATCACAGATATTCAATGATGTTTTATGAGGTTTGATTATTTCCCTTGGAAAGTGAGGGGGGACAAAATTACATCCCTTGAGAGACAAACACTAAAATTATTTTTCAAACCTTAAAAAATATTCAAAGTAACTTTATTCAGAATCAACAAAATGACGTTCGAGAAAGATTCTCAGTCTTCTAACATGCTGCTAATGCTGAAAGGTCAAGACGTTGACTTAATTTCTTCCCCCGTAATTTTTTTTTATAGGTATACATGTTTATATGGTATAGAAAAAATATGATGCTATTTCTTTACAAAATCACCACATTAATTTTGGAGCCCAATTTTGGGGTGCAATGAACAGGCCCACCGACAGGGAGAATGCTTTTCTATAATTAGGAATGATGGACTAGATAACCAAACTCTGACAGGAGTGGTTTCCCATAAACAGCTTATGATCCATACATTTCATGTCATTTTTGTTTCAGCCATAATGGCACCTTTGCTGAATCAGTCAGACTTGACAGAAAGTTATCATAAGTCACAAGTTAGTATTATGAACATAGTATATTCAATATCTGATTGAAATGGTATGACAAAGTCACAAATGTGAAATTGATGACAAGAACCAGAAAAGTGCCGGTGGAACAAGAGTTGAGAAG
This sequence comes from Oreohelix idahoensis, assembly GCA_024509875.1. Classification (NCBI taxonomy): domain Eukaryota; kingdom Metazoa; phylum Mollusca; class Gastropoda; order Stylommatophora; family Oreohelicidae; genus Oreohelix; species Oreohelix idahoensis. The sequence continues at coordinate 427,970 of JAMPIV010002147.1, read as the reverse complement.
AAGACGCTGGCGATGGATAGGACACACATTGAGGAGACCTGTTGATAGCATTACAAAGCAGTCCTTGTTCTGGAATCCACAGGGAAAGGGAAGCAGAGGTAGACCAAAACACACACGGAGAAGAGAACTGGATACAGAGGTGAAAATGATGAGGAAAACATGGAAAGAACTTTAGCGGATGGCACAGGACAGGAAGACTTGGCATGTGTTTGTTGAAGGCCTATGCTCCTCGGGGAACTAAAGGGTATTGAATGATTGATATTCAATATGTGTAAATAATGAAGCGATTGCAGTAAAAGTGATGTTAGAAAAGGGAGAAAAAGAAAAATCGTATTAGTCAGTTTTACAAATGAATGATGCACTAGAAACATGGGATTTATCTGGGGTTTTCCTTTATCAGCCACAGCACAAACAGGAGACAAAGATGAGATTTATATCAGCCACAGGCACAAACAGAAGACAAAGATGAGATTTATATTAGGCTGTATGCAAAACTGACTCCAATACCATTTTTTCATAGTTTTTCAACACTTTATCTCACCCTCTTCAAAACACAGAAAATTTTAACAACAAAGAAAACCCTGATGTACTTCTTATGCTGTATTAACAAAACAGAGAACAACAACCACACAGACGAAGACTAACATACCTCATGTGCTGTTTTAGCAAAACAGAGAAGATCAACATGCCTCTCATGATGTTTTCACGTAGCAGAAAACACCAACAAACCACTCATGCTGTATTAACTAAACAGAAAAAAATCAACGACCCTCTCATGCTGTTTTAACAAAACAGAAAATACCACCGAACGTCTCATGATGTTTTAACAAAACAGAAAACACCAACGAATCCCTCATGATGTTTTAACAAAACAGAAAATACCACTGAACATCTCGTTGATGTTTTAACAAAACAAACTACCAACAAACCTCTCATGCTGTATTAATAAAACAGAGTACCAACAAACATCTCATGCTGTAAAACAGACTACCAACGAACGTCTCATGCTGTATTAATAAAACAGACTACCAACGAACATCTCATGCTGTATTAATAAAACAGAAAACATCAACGAACCTCTCATCCTGTATTAACAAAATGAACTACCAACGAATATATCATGCTGTATTAACAAAACAAACTACCAACAAACCTCTCATGCTGTGTTAACAAAACAGAAAACACCAACGAACCTCTCATGCTGTTTTAACAAAACAAACTACCAACGAACCTCTCATGCTGTATTAACAAAACAGAAAATACCAACGAACCTCTCATGTTGGATGACAGATGTTTCCAAGAATGCATTCTGTTGATCACTTGATGGGCTGCTCAATAAAGAATGGAGAGATGTTGGCCTCACTGCACCCTTTTTGTCACTGCAACAACAGAGCAACAATTTGTAACAACATCAACTATAATTCATTATACACATCATCAGCTACAACATCAACTATAATTCATTTTACACATCATCAGCTGCCATCTTCACAACAAAGATCTCCAGCTTTTGTCTGTTGTCTTGATGGTGCACTCTGATAGACTCCTCTCCATCTCTTGTATTAATCTTCTCGCTTATAGCTCTCTTGCATGTTTGCCTTTAACTCTTTCTTCTATTATGGTCTTCAGTGTCCGGTATTATGTCTTTTACATGGCCAAAATATTTTAGCTGTCTAATTTTGATCTCCTTCATTAATTCTCTTTTCATACCTAGGTTTTCTAGGACCTCTTTATTTGTTTTCTTCTCTTTCCATGAAATGCGCCCCACTCTTCTATATATCCACATCTCGAGAGCCACAATTCTTTCTTACAACTGTTCATTCTCCATGTTTCTACACCATACAGTAATAAAGAATATATATAACACTTGATGATTCTCAGTTTTAATTTGTGAATTGTTTAGATGTCAGAGTATTTGTCTCATATTGTTTGGCCATTCCTATTCTCTTCTTGATTTCTATTTTGCATCTGTCATCTTCTGTTATTATATGACCAAGGTATAAGAAACTTTTGACTTGTTTCAGTATTTTCCAAATTACACTTATCATTAATGTTGACTTATTGTCTGTTTTGCTAATTATACTACATAGGGAAAACAGATCTACTTAAACTGCTATTTTCACAATCATAATTCAAAGAAATTTATTGTAATTGTAGACAAAAATCTATTATTTTGAAAAAATATGCTGTCCAGAGAATAACAATACAGAAAATAAAATGCTGTAAAACAACATTCAGTTGTGCACAGATCAATGAATCAGAACTGGCAGCATCATATATCAGCATGGTTTTAAACACACACACACACAATAAGCAAATAAATATAGGGACATCTGTAACACATCAAGCAGTATAAGTTCATTTTAAGACAGCAGAAGAGACCCCGATGCCATCACAAGAACAGCTATGTTATGGACCCCTGAAGGAAAACGAAAGAGAGGCCGACCAAAAACAACTTGGCGGAGGACTGTGGAGGCTGAGATGCAAAGAATGAACCAGAGTTGGGGCACTGTACGAAGGATGGCCACCGACCAAGCAAAGTGTAATCAATTTGTTGTTGCCCTACAAGATGCCACAAGGCGTGATGGCCACTGACTGCTTTGACGGTCTGCGGTTAAGGATCAAAGAAGAAGAGTAGTATTTAAAAACCTTGTGTTTAGTTTTATTTTACTTTCTCATTATTTGTTGAAGTGAAGAATTATTAACTGCACAAACAGGGCACACTGCTCAGAATGTTACTAGCACAGGTCCATAACCTGAACTTGAACACCCAAAAACTGAAATATTCTGAAAATCAAAAGTTTCTTTGGGCGACTTTGGGCTACTTTTCTATCACAAGTTGAACGATTTCTGGCTATTCTGGGTGATTTAGGGCTATCTAAAGCAGTTTGGGCAACTTGTGCTATTTAACTATAGAATTAGAAGCAACTAAATTACAATGGAAAAAGTGATTGCAGTGAAATAATATAATGCACTGTCTATGGCCATACCACGTTGAAAATACCGGTTCTCGTCCGATCACCGAAGTCAAGCAACGTCGGGCGTGGTTAGTACTTAGATGGGTGACCGCTTGGGAACACCACGTGTTGTAGACATTTTTTTCTTGTTGTTTACACTGTCGGCCCCCTTTGTTTTTTAGATGATGCGTAGATGGCAGGGCGGATAGTGTGATTCGCTTGCATGGCTAGGCGGGGTTGTCGCACGGAAGGTCCAGTGTTCAAATCCTGGGTGAGCCACTCATGTCTGTTGTTTTTCTGTTGTCTGGTGTTCTACTTCTTTATTTCCTGCGAGTGCCTGATAACATACCTTTATATTTGTTTCATATTAATTTACTATTTAACTGAATGTGGACTACTTTTTAAACGCAATTTGAAAATAAAAAAACATCAGGTGTGAAGTTAACATTAGGTAAAATATAATTAATTTAGCATTTTCCATTGCTCTATCAATTGTAACTGCGGGGGGTGGGGTGGGATGGGGGGGGGGGGGGGGGGGGGCTGGGAGTAACTAAGGAGAATAAGTGGGAAATTATGCTTTATAAAATTTGAGTAAGAGATGGCGCACTGTTACATTTTGTTAAGATGGGAAATAATAAAATGAGGGTTGTGATTGTTTACTAAGGGAGCCAACTCTTTGGATTACACCCCTTAAGACAGGTCCTAGATTTTGTATATGGAAATTCAGGAAGTAACAAATTATGGTTCATGATTTTTGAACACGCGATAGAAATGTACTCGAAGGATATAGGAAAAAATTTTATAGGGACTTATTTAGCAAAGGGGGATTAAAAATATTATTATGTCCCTTGGGGGTTTTAGGCTGAGTTTGTTATGAGGGAAAGTTGTGAATGAAGTGAGACGCACGGATTTTTTTAGTGAACAGTTCGTGACAATGAATGAGTGGTGAGTTTTATGAATCGTAATAGCAAATAAGTAGGCAGTCAGATTTGAGCTTTAAAACGCGATAGTCGTAGGTTGGGAATGTTTTCTCCCAAGTGTTAAATTATAGAATGGTGAGCAACACAGGGAGTGATCAGGATAACAAGCCATGGTTTGGTTGTTCTTGTGTCCACAAGAAATATACTGTTATCTAGCTCCTTGAGGATTCAAATGCCATCTTGATAGAAGAATTGCCGCTTGATGCAATTTAGAATTAACTGCTGTAAAGTGTATGTTTTTCAAGACAAGTATGCAAGATAAGTGTTTTCTCCAGGCACAGACAAGCAGCAGGTATGCATGAACTGTTAAGCTGATAAGTGTGTAGCATTTCTCAGTTGGTTGAAATGGTCAGCCCTGGCGGTTTTAGGCCAGTCTTTTTACAAGATATCCAAGACGCTCACACAGTAGTAGTCCATGTAACTTTTCATCAAGGAAAGAATTTAAGAAAACCAGTAACCAGCGCCTAGATGGTATAGAAGAACCAATAGTCATAGGAAGTGTTCAACATTTCTAAACAAACAAAGTAGACAAGGAAATTGAGGCAGTATAATGCTAGAATGGCAGAACTAGCAGCAGGGACAGTTAATAGGGAATTACTGAATGAAGAATGCAAGATCGTCGTTTAAATTGAAATCTACATGAAAATTTGACTGTATGAAAATTTGTACACTGCAGTGGTAAGGTCGGAAAGATGAATCCCCTTCCATATTGATTTTGCTGGATTTGTTGTTCTGAAGACATTGGATGTGAATTAACCTTGCTAGTTTCGTTCCACTTCACAGTTGTCACAGCGAAGTCTGTTATCTTCATGAGTTTGATCGCCCTGCATCTGTTTTTCGTTCAACTGTCTATACTCGTTCGTGAGTCATCATCATCATGTGCAACCACCCACTGATAGGATAGCGATCGAACATATCACTATACGACACAACAACATCAACATCATCACAGCACCCACAGCCATACTATGGAACTACAGGAAGCAGATCTTTACATATAGCCTACATTATTCAAAATTCCAAATGTCCTGAAACTTAAAAACAGACATGATTTTATCAAGGTACATCTTCAGACAGCTCTGTGTTTCTAAAGTAGATTTCCGTAGCTTCTTGGTTGCCTACCTCTGATTTATGCTAATACATGACAGGTCTGAACCAAGGTGCGTCATGATATAGTTTACAATGATACATGACAGTAAACTAACCCAAAAGTGAGTCAAAACATAACTTACCCTGACGTGCGACCACCAGTTTCACTTAGCAAAGGCTCCTTAAAGATGACACCCTGAAAGGGCACAACATTCTAGTGTCAGAATATATATATATATATATATATATATATATATATATATATATATATATATAAATATATATATATATATATATATATATATATATATATATATATATACTAGCGGTCATACCCGGCCCAGCCACGGTCCATGTCGGAATGGCTGCAAGTCGGGTTTGGTGCGAATCGTTTTAGGAAGGTTTAAAATGCTATCGAATAACGTTAAAGGCATTAGGATTATTTCCAGTTAGAAAAAAATCATTCTTTTTAAATAATGTACCCATCACACACACATACACAAAACATGCCCCATCTATCCCTTCTGTGCCATATGGGATGTCCTTAACGTCCCATCTAGGTAAAATATTAGAAACCATTGTAAATAAAAGATTAAAGTTTTATTAGGAAAAGAATAATTTATATAGTCTAACTCAGTCAGGATTTAGGAAGAACAGATGCACTATGCATCAGATAATTAAATTGGAACATGAAGTAAAATCAGGATTTCAAAAGAAAGAAAACAAACTGTGGTAGTATTTTTAGATATATCTAGGGCTTGAATGCTGGAGAGAAGGTGCTCTCTTTAAAATAATGGAGTAACAAGTAAAACATATAATTATTTAGAGAACTTACTGCAAGATAAATATTTCACTGTTCAGGTAAACAATGATAGATCAGAACTGTAGTGGGTTTTGATGTTATGAATGTTGGTGTTGTATTTAATTTGTAACTGAGTGAGGTCAAGCTGTGAAGGCCCCTGAATCTAACAATTGATGGGGTGTGTTCACAGGGAAACCTTTCTGCTACCACCCTATGATCTCACTCAGAATTATATTTCTCACTAGAATAAATGATGACTACGTCTAAATGTCTAGGGTAATGTAAGTGTGGTGTGATGGTAATCCAATACACAAACACACACAAATATTAAATTCTATGATCAACTCAACTCAGTGTTTTAAATTTGGTTTTTAACAAATCTTTTTACAATTTATTTTGTCCTGAACCTAATATTATTTTGGTCAGGACTAGCAAAATCAAAAGAAATCAATTTATATATATATATATATATATATATATATATATATATATATATATATATATATATATATATATATATATATATATATATATATATATATATATATATATATATATATGTATAGGCAAAATCAAATAACTAAAAAGGACAATCTGTCCAAGAGCATAATATGAAATATAATAATGGTGTTGTTAAATATCTAACTACTTATTACTGGTACTAGATGGCGGGTTGGGGTGTTTACATCATTCCCATGTCCTTACTCACAAATCTTCTGTTCATTTTATTGGGTGGAAATGGTGTTTTATTAAATAAATTAGTTTAAAATATATTATGTTGTTGAATTGTCGCGTGCCAGATGATATTCACTTATCTGGCACGTGTAGTTGAAATACAGTTGTCTTTCCGGCCAACGGCCACTGTCACACTTGTCCTGAGGTAATATGGTAGAGAGCTTGTACCAATATTACTACTCCAGTGGTAGAAAGCTTGTACCACTAGAGAAACTTCCACAATCATACAAATTCTTTCCTCAGGAAAACTGGCACTTGGCTAGTGCCAGTAAGAAACCCTGCAATATGAAATTTATGTTTCCTTCTTTACATAATATGTATGCTACCATTTCCACAAACAACACATTCAAAATAAAAGAACATGGTCAGATCTCTCTGAGCAACCCAGCTCATCCTCATAGATTGATGTTACAGTTTGTACCAGTTTTCTTTTCCTCTCCCCTAATGGCTGCAACACCTCTGCCATTATCATTGATCTTTTTCCATACAATATGATAGGTGATATGATCCTTGATGACAACCTATATAATCTTTTGGTTCTACCTCTCTGGTAGTTGGTTATATGATGAATCAACCTCTAGGCCCTGCCTAAGTCTGCTAGGGACCTATGTACTTACAGTCGTACAATATTTTTCATATGGCAGTATCTCACACTCAAATTTTTAAATAAAATATAAATAATTTCGTTCTTACCACAAATTCAATGAAATACACACAGGTACGATGATTTGGCACAAATTTAGCTGAGCCGCTGCTAGACTATGACTGCTTTATGTCTTTATTATATGGTGAAGCAAGTCAAACTTCTGGTCTATCAATCGACCTGTTTAAGGGAATTATTTTATACAAATGGCGTTCAGCCTTCTAACTTTTTCCTCAATATCCCCTACGCTGGCCAATAGAAATCGGCGTCTACCAAATTTTGAATTCAAAGTTTAAAAAAGAAAAAAACAAAACTCCAAACAAATAGGTGTTCCGCTGTCGGTTGGTCCGTCCGATCTTGGCATTACATCTAAAAATAGGCTTGATTTTTGGGCTAACAAATATTCAATTCCACCTCTCACTTACTCCTAGATTTCCCCTCTTGGCTTTGTCTTACCCTCTTATGCCTCTCTTTTCAAATTTGCGTCCCCAAATGTTACCGCTAAGATAAGCAAGGACGATAGTCCGTTCGTCAGTCTGTTCTAACATATATAGTATTATTGCAATATCTTGGGTATTAATTGGACGATTTTGTAAATTAAAACATATTATTGATCAGGAGATCATATGCCATTTATATATCTAAGTTTTATGGCCCTAAGTATTCTATTTCGTATTTCCATATTTTTTCCATGTTAGTCGTCAATATTATTTGAATCTAGAAAACTACCATCTTTTCCCCCTCTCGCTATCATTTTTTCAAACTAAACGACAATGTCTGTGTGACGTCAGAAAATACGCTACCATACCAAAAAAATAAGGGCTGTGTGTGTGTTTATATATATCCACTGCGTGGCTATAGGACGAGGCATGTATGTTGGCTTTGCGTCGTTTTTCAAATTTGCCAAAGGCGAGATCGCACGTTCGTCACAAATTGTGAATCCAAACAACGCGTGTCGATCGCGGTCTTCTGTCACTCCTTTCGTGTCTCTCACTCCGTCTAGAACAAAATTTACGCCTTGATTTTTTTCCAAACATGTTATATTTATTTTCCCCTACAGTAAGGCCTATTGCAAGCGATACGTTTGCAGGCGGGGCGAGGAAGCTAATCGCAACCCAATATTTTATTTCTATCTTATTTTAACTTTATATTCTATGTTTTATCTAATTTACCGATTGTATTGAGGATATCCTGCCATCAATGGTACCTATACCTTGTAGCGGTATGGCAGCTTGCGTACCCTTACAATCCCCAGAGCTATGCCAGTGGGAGTTTTACTCCTGGTAGGTTCAACCAAGCTGGACTGGTCTGTGTGGGTAGGGGTCAGACAAAAGCTGGTACCCTGGTCCTCCAGGTTGGGGGTTTTAGCATAGGGCTGACACCCCTGTCTATGTAAAAAAAATAATGAAGTTACGGAAACAACATCAAATGAACAAACTTTGCTGCGGGATGGACATTCGGAGTCTGTAGCTCGTATGACTGTCAGTGGTGAAAGCCGAAAGGAAGCCACTGACATGAAAACGGATGTCCTGACCGCAAAACAGGATACAAGAATAGGATTTTGGAATGTCAGGACAATGTACGAGACAGGTAAACTAAGACAGGTCATGGCAGAAATGAGAAACTATAGGTTACACATCCTGGGGATAAGCGAGAGCAGATGGACAGGGGCAGGAAAAGTTAAAACAGCAACAGGAGAAACAGTACTTTACTCTGGAAGAGAGGATGGACAGCACAGTGAAGGCGTAGCCATTATTCTACAGAAAGGGATAGAAAGGACATTACTGGAATGGAAACCCATCAACAACAGACTGATACGATGAGATTGAGAGGGAGATTCACCAACACTACAATAATACAATGCTACGCACCAACGAATGATAGCGATGAGGAGGTCAAGGATGAATTCTATCAACAACTGCAGAAAGAAATGGAGGACACACCTAGATATGATCTTGTTATAGTAATGGGAGACCTCAATGCGAAAGTTGGTACACACAATACATACAATGAAAGAACAATGGGGAAATGCGGCAGCGGAATAGCAAATGAAAATGGGGATAAGCTAATAAGTTTCTGTAGCATTAACAACCTGGTCATTGGAGGAACACTTTTCCCACATAAGGAAATTCACAAGTTAACATGGGAATCACCAAATGGTCGGGACAGAAACCAGATAGACCACATCATGGTTAACGGTAGATGGAGACATGCATTACAAGATGTGAAGGTAAGAAGAGGTGCAGATGTGGGAAGCGATCACCATTTAGTAGTAGCAAAACTGAAAGTGAAACTAAGAAGGGCTGGACCAACTGTAACTACACAGAAAAGGTTTGACATCAGCAAATTGAAGGACCCCCTTACCAGAAAAGCTTTTGTGGCCGACATTAAGAAACGATATCAATTTGCCAAAAGCCAGGAAAAGACATTGACTGATGATATAGACCAGAATTTTAACACCATTTCAACAATATATAAGGAAAGTAGCAAATCATGCTTAGGATTCCAGGAAAGGAAGAAGCAAGACTGGATAACACCAGAAACACTAAACACCATAAAGATGAGAAAGGAAATGAAAAGAAAGAAAACAGAAGCGAAGTCCCCCAGGTTAAAGCAACTATATAGCGAACAGTACAGTCAACTGGACAGGGAAGTTAAACGCCAAACCCGAGCCAACAAAAGGAATTTCCTAGACGATCTTGCAAAACAGGCAGAAGAGGCAGCACTGAGAAATGAACAAAGCACAGTATACAAAATAACTAAATTCATCAGCGGAAAACAAGGTGCAAACAATATTACATTAGTAAGAGATAAGCAAGGAAATCTCATCAAGACAGCAGAGGGACAGGAAACAAGATGGGCAGAGCACTTCAGAGAAACTCTGAACAAGGAAATACCAGAGACACAATTGAATGTTCCTGAGGCTGAAAACGATCTAGATGTAAATACATACATTCCACGAAAAGAAGAAATCATCACAGCAATCAAAGGGTTAAAGAACGGTAAAGCTCCGGGCCATGATAACTTAAATGCAGAGCTATTTAAGACAGACCCTGAGCTAGCAGCAGAACTATTAGAACCACTATTTGCACAAGTGTGGAAAACAGGGACAACACCATCAGATTGGAACAAAGGAATAATTGTCAAATTGCCCAAGAAGGGAGATCTTTCAGACTGCAATAATTGGAGAGGAATCACTCTTCTCTCAGTTCCCAGCAAAATACTAGGCAGGATAATTATACAGAGAATTTCAAAGGCAGTAGACTACAAACTGAGGAAAGAACAAGCAGGATTTAGAAAGAACAGAAGATGTGTAGACCATATATTCACTCTCAGGAACATTATAGAGCAGTGCTCAGAATGGCAAAGACAGCTTTACATAAATTTTGTTGATTTTGAAAAGACTTTTGACAGCATACATAGGGACAGTTTATGGAAAATACTGAGGGCTTATGGAATTCCAAGCTGCATAGTGTCAATCATAAAAAGCCTCTATGCCAACTTTACGTGTAGTGTTGGGCAGAGCAACCTAACCTTCGAGGTGAAGACAGGAGTACGACAGGGATGCCGCTTATCAACCACTCTATTTTTAACAGTCATAGACTGGGTGATGCGCCAGACAACAGAGGGCAGTCCAAGAGGAATAAGATGGACTACATTTTCAACATTGGAAGATCTGGAATATGCAGATGACATTGCACTGCTGGCACATTCACATCAACACATCCAGGAAAAAACGGATAGACTCAATAAATTTAGCCAGCAGGTGGGCTTGAACATCAATTAAAGAAGTCTGAGGTCATGACGCTCAATGTGAGCAACCCTGAGCCCATATCAGTAAGGAATCAGCAACTGGTACAGACAGATACCTTCACATACCTAGGAAGCATAGTAACACCAGACGGTGGGGCAGGCAAAGACATCAACATCAGAATGAATAAGGCAAGAACAGCCTTCTTTAGCCTAAATAACATCTGGAAGCCCTCCCAATACAGCACAAGCACAAAATTAAGATTATACCAGAGTTGCGTGCTTTCTGTGCTTCTCTATGGTGCGGAATGCTGGAGAGTCACAAAGAAGGAAATGTCAAAGTTGTCCTCTTTTCACACAACATGCCTAAGAAAAATTCACCGAATCTTTTGGCCGAATACCATCACCAACCAAGATCTGCTTACTCGTAGCAAGCAAGAGGACATGCATACCATCATAGCTGGCAGACGCTGGAGCTGGGTTGGTCATGTCCTCAGAAGAGACCCCGATGCCATCACAAGAACAGCTATGCTTTGGACCCCTGAAGGAAAGCGAAAGAGAGGCCGACCAAAAACAACTTGGCGGAGGACTGTGGAGGCTGAGATGCAAAGAATGAACCAGAGTTGGGGCACTGTACGAAGGATGGCCACCGACCGTGCAAAGTGGAATCAATTTGTTGTTGCCCTACAAGACGCCACTAGGCGTGATGGCCACTGACTGCTTTGACGGTCGGTGGTTAAGGATCGAAGAAGAAGAAGAATTGAGGATATCACTACACATCTCCCCACTTTAGAACATGCTATCTGAAGCAAGTTCATAATCCGAAATACACATAGATAAAATTTGCTCCTTATGCCTTTTGAATACTCTGATTTTCGTCAAAAGGGTGCCTACTCAAGAAGTCTGCACCAACATTTTGCGACCCGGGAATATATATTTTCAATAGTGAATGAATAAGGCTGTATGAGCAACGACCATCGTAATAACCGAGCATTTTCATGCTTTGCCTGTGACAGAAATACGAGCGGCTGATGATCCGTTTGGACCACGAATGTTCTACCATAGAGATAGATCTGGAACTTTTTTATAGCCCAGATTAAAGCTAAACACTCTTTCTCACTTGTTGAATAGATTTGTTCCGCTTTGTTCAACTTGCGGCTAGCATAAGCGACTGGGTTTAGTTCCCCATCTTGTGAGGTGGACCTCTGTAACAATGTGGCGCCCAATCCCACGTTACTTGCGTCCGTTCTCACAACAAATTCTTGACTCAAGTCAGGCAATTTCAATATAGGCTTGCTTGTGAGCTTTTCTTTTAACTCCTGGTATGCCAATTCACACTGTGCTGACCAATTAATTTTATCAGGTTGTCCCTTACGAGTTAAATCCGTCAGAGGAGCACATATAGAGTTAAAATTTTTAATGTACTTCTGATAAAATCCACACAACGACACAAAAGATCGCACATCTTTCTTTGTCTGTGGCCTCGGTGCTCTTTGTAATTTCTCTAGGTTCTTGGGGTCAGGGGTCATGCTACCCTGAAATACTGTATGTCCCAAGAACTCCAACTCTTTACATCCAATACAACATTTGGTTGGTCTAGCAGTCAAGTTTGCCTCTCTGAGTCTATCAAATAACATATTCAACGAGTCAACGTGTTCATCAAATGTTTCAGTAGCGATGAGGATATCATCCATGAAATTCGTAATACATGGATTATTCAGGGGATCCAACAATTTTCGCATCATCCTAGAAAACACACTCGGAGCATTTTTCAACCCAAACGGCAACATGTTGAACTCATAATGTCCTTCCGAGGTGCTAAAGGCTAGATAAGGTCGAACCTCAGGCTTTACTGGAATTTGATAATAGCCTTTGCTCAGATCCACCTTAGAAAAATATTTTGCCTTGTTCAGCCTGGCAAATAGCTGATTTGTATCAGGTAATGGATCCACCTGACCTTCTGTGACAGCATTCAGTTTCCTGTAATCTATGCACAGTCTATGTTCTCCAGATGGTTTCCTCAACAAAACCACACTAGAGCTATAAGGAGATTCACTGTGAGAAATAATCCCTTCTTGTAACAAATAATCTATCTCCTCTTTCAAAGCTTTTTCCTTAGCGAAAGGAATCGAATAGGCTCTCATACAGATGGGTGTTGGGTCTAGTAACTTCATATCATATTGCAACAAATTGGTGTGCCCTGGTTTGTCCGTTAACACGTCTGTATGTTCATCCAGAACCTTTTGAACCCTCTCCCTCTGATTTTTCGTCAAGTGTTTACTGACTTTTACCTGTGCAGCTGTCTCACAGGGGTTTAGGAGTATTCATGAGAGGCGAGAGGTACATTTTTCATATCCGTTGCGATAGACAAGGTCATTAAGTGTGTTCCTTCCTGGATTTGTCTGTCCAGATATTTCTTTAGAAGGTTCACATGATAGATTTTCTCTTTCCCCTTCTTATCTATCTTATAGTTAGTTCTAGACACCTTCTCTAGAACTGTATATGGACCTTGCCATCCAATTTGCAATTTGTTACTGCTGCCAGGTAGTAGAAGAAGCACCTTCTCTCCCACAGCTAATTCCCTATCCTTAGCTTTCTTATTATAATATGCAGCATGTTTTTTTCCTGGCTTGTCTCAAATTATCATTATCAAGTTTCCAGCCAGTTTTAAGACGAGTGGTCAGCTCGTTCACATATTGATATGATGAGGTAACAGTCTCTTCTGCCTTCTCATCGTTCCACGTCCTCAATATGGCTTCCAATGGACCTTTTATTGGCCTCCCAAATAATAGGGTTGCCGGTGCCATTCCGGTCGAATTATGTGGAACTTCCTGATACGCAAACAACGCAGCAGGCAAAAATTGGTCCCACGTATCAGGTTTTTCATGTGCCAGCTTTCTCAGGACAGAAATGAGAGTCCGACTGAACCTCTCTACCTGGCCGTTCCCTTGGGGGTGATACGGACTACAGTGAAAGTGCTTGGCTTGAAACAACCTAAAAACTTCTTCTGTTAGTTTCCCCTTGAACTGTGAGCCATTATCAGTCAAGATTTGATGCGGGAATCCTAACCTCGTGAATATAGTAAGTAATGCCTCTGCCACATGCTTCGAATCGATTGACGACAGGGCTACCGCCTCTCCCCACATAGAACAAGTGTCCACCAGAGTGAGGATGTAACTGTTCCTCCTCTTGGTCCGAGTGAGAGGTCCCACAATATCCACTGCAACTCTCTCAAAAGGTGTTCCCACTATGGGCATCTCCCCTAGAGTTGCTGGAGCAGTCCAATGCTTTGGAGCTACCCTTTGGCATTCTGGACAACATTTTACATATCTCTTTATATCTTCCATTATCCCTGGCCAGAAATAATGACAAGCTATATGCTGTCCTGTTGCGCTGATCCCCAAATGACCACTGAAGGGAATCGCATGCCCTAGTTCCATCACTTTCTCCCTATATGAAGTGGAAAGAACCAGCTGTCCGTGACCATTTGATCCAGTTCCAGCCTTCCTATAGATCAGTTTATTCTTCATATAGTAGTCTCCTTTTGTTGGAGGTGTATGGCATTTAGGCAACTTCTTAAAACACGGCTTGAGTGATCTGTCCTCCGCCTGTGCCTTCCTCATCTCCTCTGGATGAGTATTTATAGGATTATCCTCCTCCTTCTTTGACTGATCTGGTCTGCACTGTTGCCATGATCACAGGTGTCTTGGGATTCCCCAAGAAGACATATCTACACCCCAATATCAGAGGGTAGATTGGTTCGTTTATCACTGCTGCTTTGATTACGCCTTCCACATAGCGAGTTTTCACAGTTATCCTGGCGATGGGACGTGTCATGGTTGCTACGTCCTTAGTTGCCCCTTGTATCTCCACGGTTTCTGTGGTATACTGATCTGGGTTTACTTGGTGAGAACTCACAACAGAATCAAAATCTAATCCAGTATCATAAAGGCACCTGATGGTGACCCCATTGCATACAACATCTTCACAAACTGGGGGGTGATAAGGTTCCTGCTGTCCAGCGGGTTTGTCCTTTAATCCCTTGTTCCCCGTTTTCATAGCAGCGAAGGTAGAAGGTTTCCTTTTACAAACATTGGTGCTATGAGTGTCCCTCTTACACCATTTACACCATAACTTTCCTTGGTGGAAAGGTTTTCTTTCATCACATTTTCGGTCATTGAACTGTGGGTTTCTATCTCGATAATTGACTCTTGGCCTATCAAAGTTGGATTTACCTCGGTTTCCCTGATCTTTATTTTCAAATTTATTAGAGTTTTGTGGGGCCTTATAATTTTCTAAATGTTTCTTCTTAGTGCCAGCCACTTCTGCCTGGGCTACCTGATACCTCTCAGCGACATTTAATACCTCACCCAACCTCTCTGCACCTTGTTCCATGAGAAACTTTCTCAGGTCTGGAGCCCTGGACTCTCTTAATTGCTCTATCATGATCATCTCTTTAAGATCTTGGGACTTCCCCAGAGCAGTCCATTTCTCCAAATAGGTTTCCAATCTGGCAGAGAATTGGTGGTATGTCTCCCCAGACAAAAGCTTGGCATTTCTAAACTTCTTACAATAAAATTCACCATTCTTCTCATATCTTAACAAAAGAGCCTGCTTTAACATGTCATAACTGTCTTGGTCATCCCTGCTCATCTTTGCAAACACTTCATAAGATGTTCCCCTAAGACCCTGGGATAACTTTAAACTCCACCTTTCTTTTTCCAACCCATAAGTGGTGGCTAATACCTCAAATCTGCTTAAGAAGGACTCTATGTCATCATCTTTCTCAACAAAATGGTCCAAATGGAACCCCATGGCTGAGGGTGAGGCCCCCTGACTGGCAGTGGCATCGGAGGTAGAGGGGCTGTTACCATTTTCAGGAGCATGGCCTTGTAATTCCAACTCCCTTAGTCGTAACTCGTGCTCCCTCTGTAATCTCTTATCTTCCTTTTCAGCCTCCATCTTTTTCTCCTCAAATTGGAGCCGATTAATCTCAGCCTCCCTATCCGCCTCCAATGACCTAGCCTCTTTGTCAGCCTCAATCTGTAACCTTTTAATTTCTTTCTCAGCTACTAATTTTCTTTCTGCCTCCCTATCTTCCCTTTCTCTTGCAATAAATTTATCAACTTCAGCTGTTACATACTGGACCAGCTCTGGCCCATCCATACCCATCTCTTTTGCAGCTAGCACAGCAGCAGATCTAAACTTGGCCAAATCTGCCATTCGGTCTTAAGCAACTTTAACAATGTACTAAGACAAATTTAAAACTCTAATAAAGCAAAGTACCAACTATGACTAATTAATTAACTACTGGCCGTGACAATTCAACAATTCATCAACTGTTAATTTCCACCTTAAATTACTTTTATTTTTATTATAGGATATCTTTAACCTTTAGGGACAATTCATTCATAACCCTCCACTCCCAAAGGAGCATAGGCCTTCAACAAACACATGCCAAGTCCTCCTGTCACGTGCCATCATCTCAAGTTCCTTCCATACATTATTGAATTCTATAAAACTAATAAGTTTAAATCCCGGACGAGCCCCCAATATATGTGGTGGGTTTTGATGTTATGAATGTTGGTGTTGTATTTAATTTGTAACTGAGTGAGGTCAAGCTGTGAAGGCCCCTGAATCTAACAATTGATGCGGTGTGTTCTCAGGGAACCTTTCTGCTATCCACCCTATGATCTCTTCTTCTTCTTCCATCCTTAGCCACCAACCGACAAAGCAGTCAGTGGCCAGTACGCCTAGTGGCGTCTTAGGGCAACAGCAAATTGATTTCTTTGCCGCTGTAGCCCATCATGCCTTATGGCATCTTTAGGGCAGCGACAAATCAATCGATTTGCCATTGTTTCCGTAATCAAATTGACTAGCAAACAGGTGATCAGCCCGTTGGAACCCTATGATCTCACTCAGTTATATTTTTCACTAGAATAAATGATGACTACGTCTAAATGTCTAGGGTAATGTAAGTGTGGTGTGATGGTAATCCAATACACAAACACACACAAATATTAAATTCTATGATCAACTCAACTAACTCAGTGTTTTAAATTTGGTTTTTAACAAATCTTTTTACAATTTATTTTGTCCTGAACCTAATATTATTTTGGTCAGGACTAGCAAAATCAAAAGAAATCAATTTATATATATATATGTATAGGCAAAATCAAATAACCAAAAAGGACAATCTGTCCAAGAGCATAATATGAAATATAATAATGGTGTTGTTAAATATCTAACTACTTATTACTGGTACTAGATGGCGGGTTGGGGTGTTTACATCATTCCCATGTCCTTACTCACAAATCTTCTGTTCATTTTATTGGGTGGAAATGGTGTTTTATTAAATAAATTAGTTTAAAATATATTATGTTGTTGAATTGTCGCGTGCCAGATGATATTCACTTATCTGGCATGTGCAGTTGAAATACAGTTGTCTTTCCGGCCAACGGCCACTGTCACACTTGTCCTGAGGTAATATGGTAGAGAGCTTGTACCAATATTACTACTCCAGTGGTAGAGAGCTTGTACCACTAGAGAAACTTCCACAATCATACAAATTCTTTCCTCAGGAAAACTGGCACTTGGCTAGTGCCAGTAAGAAACCCTGCAATATGAAATTTATGTTTCCTTCTTTACATAATATTTATGCTACCATTTCCACAAACAACACATTCAAAATAAAAGAACATAGTCAGATCTCTCTGAGCAACCCAGCTCATCCTCATAGATTGATGTTACAGTTTGTACCAGTTTTCTTTTCCTCTCCCCTAATGGCTGCAACACCTCTGCCATTATCATTGATCTTTTTCCATACAATATGATAGGTGATATGATTCTTGATGACAACCTATATAATCTTTTGGTTCTACCTCTCTGGTAGTTGGTTATATGATGAATCAACCTCTAGGCCCTGCCTAAGTCTGCTAGGGACCTATGTACTTACAGTCGTACAATATTTTTCATATGGCAGTATCTCACACTCAAATTTTTAAATAAAATATAAATAATTTTGTTCTTACCACAAATTCAATGAAATACACACAGGTACGATGATTTGGCACAAATTTAGCTGAGCCGCTGCAAAACTATGACTGCTTTATGTCTTTATTATATGTTGAAGCAAGTCAAACTTCTGGTCTATCAATCGACCTGTTTAAGGGAATTATTTTATACAAATGGCGTTCAGCCTTCTAACTTTTTCCTCAATATCCCCTACGCTGGCCAATAGAAATCGGCGTCTACCAAATTTTGAATTCAAAGTTTAAAAAAGAAAAAAAACAAAACTCCAAACAAATAGGTGTTCCGCTGTCGGTTGGTCCGTCCGATCTTGGCATTACATCTAAAAATAGGCTTGATTTTTGGGCTAACAAATATTCAATTCCACCTCTCACTTACTCCTAGATTTCCCCTCTTGGCTTTGTCTTACCCTCTTATGCCTCTCTTTTCAAATTTGCGTCCCCAAATGTTACCGCTAAGATAAGCAAGGACGATAGTCCGTTCGTCAGTCTGTTCTAACATATATAGTATTATTGCAATATCTTGGGTATTAATTGGACGATTTTGTAAATTAAAACATATTATTGATCAGGAGATCATATGCCATTTATATATCTAAGTTTTATGGCCCTAAGTATTCTATTTCGTATTTCCATATTTTTTCCATGTTAGTCGTCAATATTATTTGAATCTAGAAAACTACCATCTTTTCCCCCTCTCGCTATCATTTTTTCAAACTAAACGACAATGTCTGTGTGACGTCAGAAAATACGCTACCATACCAAAAAAAATGAGGGCTGTGTGTGTGTTTATATATATCCACTGCGTGACTATAGGACGAGGCATGTATGTTGGCTTTGCGTCGTTTTTCAAATGTGCCAAAGGCGAGATCGCGCGTTCGTCACAATTTGTGAATCCAAACAACGCGTGTCGATGGCAGTCTTCTGTCGCTCCTTTCGTGTCTCTCACTCCGTCTAGAACAAAATTTACGCCTTGATTTTTTTCCAAACATGTTATATTTATTTTCCCCTACAGTAAGGCCTATTGCAAGCAATACGTTTGCAGGCGGGGCGAGGCAGCTAATCGCAACCCAATATTTTATTTCTATCTTATTTTAACTTTATATTCTATGTTTTATCTAATTTATTGATTGTATTGAGGATATCACTACAAGAACCGTATGAACAATAAAATGGAATACCCCAAGGATCAGTAATGTCTCCTTCAATATGTACAATAATGGTAAATGATTTAGGTGAAGAATTTAATGATATTAAAAATAAATTGTCACAGTTTGCAGATGATGTTGCTATTTGGAGAACTGGGAAAAATCTGCCAAAATTATATATGGATCTATAAAAGCAAATAAATAAAGAATGTAAATGGATGACAAATTGGGGATTTCACACCACATTAAGAATGAAAAAAAAACGAAAGAACAGTGGAACAAAAACCAATCAAATTTACCTATAAGTATAGAAAAGGTGTTAATAATACACAGACTTAGAGAACTGCATAATACAGTCAAACAATATTTCACAAGATCAAAAGTTCATATATAGTAATTGGGAAGGTGGAGGTCTGATATGTTCTTACAATACATATGAGTTATCGCAAATGAAAGCCAATTAAATATCTAACTGGAAACACCAGGCCTTTACACCCGTCCCTCTGAATAGCCTATTTAATTTTGTTTGGTTCTGTTTTGTTTTATCTCGTTTTTGTTTGTTTTTATTTTTTTATAAGGCCTACACGCAAAATACGTAATTTTTATTTGCCCTATTTACAATGATTTCACAAATGTGATGCCACTTTCACGTATCGGCAGTTAGGCTATTCATATTATTTGGAATTGAAAACAATATATATCCTAATTATAACCCATCAGAGGTTGAACGGGATATTCTCATAATCAAATTTTTTTTTTAATTGTTTGTGATTAAGCTGTTGATCTCTGTTCTGCTCATCCCAACATTTATTTGACTCCTCATCCCAAACAAAGGTTTTGATGATGATAAACAATTCTGATAATAATGATGATGGGCTACGCTCACAGTCCTGTACTGATCGTTTAATAATACGAGGATTGGCAATTAACGGTGCTGGGTCTAGATAATTTCTACTTAGGCCTACCTTGAAATCGTGAAGTTGAATTTCAGCGTCTTCGTGGTTGCGTATCTTTGCTGTAGCAGAATTAGCACTCGTGGAACCATAAGGGTGGATATTATCCTCTCCATGCGCAAGCGAATTAGCCCAGTCGTCTGATGCCATCATCATAATATCATAGTCCGTCACTTTGCGAAAGACGTACAGGAGACATTTTTTTTCTTGACGACCAGCCAAGCTATTGACATATCTCTTATAACTTAACCAATACAACTTTTGTTTTTGCTACACTTTTCTGAATCATTCAGTCTGTACTGAATCATAAAATATTTTGTTGTTGATATTTTTAGTATTTAGCTAAAGTTTTTCTGCGCACAGCGAAAATAATAAACATTAATTATTGTTGTATAGGCTGTAGGAGTAGCCTACTAATTAAAAGACTGTCGGTGATTGAAATACTGTAAACCATTTTAAGTATGTGCTCTATGAAATGTAATGCCCAAAAATATAGAGAATCGTTTTTTCACTGTGATAAACACCACCATACCTTCCCTTGCCCCAAATAGTTTTTTTTTTTTTAATCTCCCAAATAAAGTGGCTGCGCGTTCCGCACAGAATATGAGTCTCTTAGAGAGAGTTATGTCCCTTTCGTTGACAGGTATCGTAGTACGTTATAAGCGAGTATTGAACTATAATAATTTCTTTCACCACTTCTAATTCTTCCATCGTGCGTTTCAAAAAAGTTGGTTTGAAAGTTTTAAAAAACTTTCGAGAATGCAGTAGACCAGATATAGCAGAAGAGATATTCCTAGCAAATACTTACCTATACTTTATAGGATGTTCCGTTCTAATAGCTTGGATATCTTCAAATGGCATAAAAGGAAATTAAAAGGCGGACAAAGAAGCAAAGAAAAGTAGGCCTAGAACTAATATAAACCAAATAAATGTGGGGATGAGTAAAAAGAGATCAAAAGCTTAGTTAAAAGAATAATAACTGAGGAATGGACAGTAGAATGGGATGGAAACCTGAAGGGCAGACATGCATATAAATTGTTCAAGACTCCAACAAAAACGTGTCGGGTATCTGGAGAACTAAAAACTGGAACTCGGGACAGTAATTTGTTTTAAACATAAGGGTTACTTTCACAATTGCCTCCAGCTGGCAGAAAATAAGAATGAATTTGAAAGCTGCAACCAAGGTGGAGTGGGTTCAATTTTCTGCTCAAGACAACAGGTGGCTGACATTTGGGAGTCATGACGTGAACGAGAAATAAAAGGAAATGGAGGGGGCGCTGGGGATGTTCTCCTAGAGCCAATGGGGCGCTGAGGATGTTCTCTGAGAACCAAGGGTGCGGTGACCCGAAAAAGTTTGTGAAACACTGGAATAGAAGAACCTTACTGTGCAGAGTGTATAGAGAAAAATAATATAGAGCATTTCCTATTTAAATGTAGGAAGTATGAACAACAGAGAAAACCAATATTAGATTATTTACAAGCATACAATTCATCCATAACTGTGGAACAGGTGTTGAGATAGACCAAGAGAATTGCAAAATATAGTAAAACAACACTTAACATAAAACTAAAATTAATATATAAGGATCAATGATGGTGTGAGGATAAGGGGTAGTCTGGTGGGGTGCTCGTGAGGATGATGGCAGATAATTGGTGGATTCGGTGTCATCCCGTACACCCCCGGGCTTACTCATCCCTTTTGACCTTGTTAACAACAGGGCAGTTATGAAAGATTTAACTTTTTGTTGTTGTTTGCATTTGTTTGTTTTTTATGTTAAATGTTTGTTTGTTGTTTTGGAAAGGGGAGGGCACACACACACGATAAGCATTCACACTATTTAATTTTTGATTGGTTTTGCTAGAGTTTTTGTTGTTATTGTTGATCAAAATTTACATAACTGCACTCCGAGCAAACATATAGGCGCTCTGTCTCTCTCAGCAAATGTCGAAGGGTATGAATGTTAATTGTTCCTGTTGCGCGCTGGTTTTATTCACGGTGGATGCATGCTCTCAAGTACGTCCATCCATGCTGGTCTTACGTCCATCCCTGCTGGTCTTACGTCCATCCCTGCTGGTCTTACGTTTGATGCTAAATTCCAGTCAGCCGAACACATCCTGCAAGACTGCCACATGCTTAGTCAATTGCGAACTGAACATTGGCCCACAGAGACGCACATCCACACAAAGCTGTTTGGGAGTCTTGAAGAACTTTCAACCACAGCAACATACATCCAGAAAACCGGACTTCTTGTGTAGACATTTCTAAACAACAGCGAACGAGAAGAAGAAGAAGAAGAAGATGCTAAATTCCAGTAATCTTAGTCTTGATGATTCATCGACGGCAGTGTCATTCTCTAATAGACGATCATTAATTGCCCTCAGTGTCGCGAGTATGGAAATAGAGGATGTCTGAGTTTAAACAGAATATGAATGAGTAATGTGAAAGTAGAGAAAATTTGAGTAACTAATAAAAAATATGGAGAGAGATATGAATTCTGGAGAGAAGAGAGACATAATCAAATATCTAAGGTCTACTTCCCAGTCATACTTGAGACTATGTTTTAATATGTCATACCCTTCTCCGTCCTCTCATGCAAAATAGGAAAATCTATTACAGTAAGGACTACAACAGCAAACATCAAGTGACAGTTAGAATAGAATGAATTCTGACCGCTTAGAATATATAAATAAATTTATTAAAGAAACCACAATACCAACATAAAATAATAACCTCTCTAGCTCTGATGGGCTAGTGATTGTATGTCACAATCACAGAAAAATACTTCACTCAATCTCTCAGGCAAAACGTCTCACTCCAAACCACCAACACCCGTACACTTTCTCAGCACCAAGATAACCTAACAAATGGGTTTAGCCCCCAGTTTCGCGAGGAAACGGCCACTCATGTATTGTAAATACTCCTGGTAGGTAAGTTACTTCATCAGCTAGGAAAAACACTACACTGTTCCACCTAATTTGATATTCAAAGGCTATGTAGATAAGCTCTCTCTGTAACAGCGTCGTAATAAATCCTATGCGTTCACAATTTCTTGTGACTGGTGGCTACACCAGCAGGTGAAGGAGATGCAGCAATACTTGCACCCACTGCTATATCCAACCAAGAACAACTACTGTTGCCAAACGAATGTCCAGGAGGGACCTTGCAGGTGCGCCTTCTATGCTAGATAGTGAATACTTGATCTCTCAGACAGGTGACGAATACTAGCAATAGGCGAATCCTCTCTGGCGTTACGTCAGTATACTCCGAGAACAAGACGTAAATGGGTCTGACGATAGTGCCGAAATGACTGGATGGCAAAAAAGGCAGCCCTGTATGTGCTAGAGTGACAGGTAATTTCGAACAAAAGTCTGTGTTTACGTTATCCACGACGCAGCCGTATATGCTGAAACTGGCAGTATGATCTGGACTGCCGTGTATTCAATACTAGGCAGAGGTGCTAATATAACTAGAAGCTGCCATATACTCTGGAAGTGGCGAATGATTAGTAAGTACCAAATATAATCTGGAAGTTTGCAAGGTGCCAGGAACTGGCAGTGTGACGTCGACTGCCGTGAAATATTTATTATGTGGAAGCTGTAATCCAACTGGAAGCAGCAATCAAATCAGGAAGCACAGAACAAATGTTGGGACCAAGACTCTGAAAAATATAGAAGCAATCAACATCTCATTACTACCCGTAGCAGACTCTTCCTCTGTCATTCTCTCACCCATGCAAACATAAACAAACCTCCATTCACCCTCTCTTTCCTTCCAAATTAAAACAAAACCCATTCTCACCCGCTTTGCGCTCTGCTGTGACAAAACATCTGAACAGGCTCTTTTGTGTGATCTCTCACACATTCAGCTCTCCGGCAGTATCCTTTCCTTTTCTTCATTTTTCTCACTCATCGCTTTTATTTGGCATAAATCATGCCTTTTCATTCGTTATTTTCACTATTTTGCTCTATGCTGGACATAGCATGGTGAATTATCTAACACGAGACTCCCCTATAGCAGTATTTGCTACGGAAGTTATGCGTATCTTATTGTTTCACACTCCACTCCCAGACTGTTGTTACGATTCGCCAGGTTTGGTTACCCGGCCAGCGATAATATTTTATCGCCTAATCTGTCTGACCGCCTGTGGAAACGTGGCGGTCAAACATTTGACTCCATTGGAAAGCTGTTTGGGTCAAATGTTTGAACAACCTGATGACTTGAAAACCCTCTGGCTTAAATTCAAGGACATCATAAAGACAGTTGCTGCAGAAGCATGTGGTGAAGTCCGACTTGGGAACAAGAGAAAGAGGACATCTTGGTGGACAGAGAAAGTCAAAGAGAAAATAGGAAAGAAGAAAATGGCATGGAAACAATACCTAGGAGCTAAAAACACAGCAAGACAAATAGAGAAATATAGAGAATATCTGATACTCAGAGCAGAAGCAATGTACTAGCAGCAAAACAGAAGTCCTAGGAAGAATTTGGAGATAACCTGTCACCTTATCTTTTCATACTCCTCATGGACGATGTTATCAAGGCATGTAAGGGGAGAACAAGAAAGTATTCAGTTAGGTACTGGAAGATGAGACAGCTCTGTATTTCAGAGCTGGGATTTGCTGTGATGTTGCCCTGATTGCTAAATCAGAGGCACATCTCCAATCCAACCTGCAAGTCTGGAAGGAAGAGCTGGAGAAGAGAGGGATGGTCATCAGCAGCTCCAAAACAAAATCCATGGTGATATCACAAGAAGAAAGATTAAGCTGGGAGAACAGGTCCTGGAGCAGGTCGACCACTTTAAATACCTCGGAGCTATTGTAGACCGAAAGGGAGGCATCAAAGAAGAGTTGGCCACTCGAAAAGCAGCAGCTGGGATACTTTTTCAGGCCATAAATCGAGGATTCCTCAGCAAGAGAGAGGTTGGTAAGAAAACGAAGATGGCTGTATACCGTTCAACCTATGTCCCAGTCTTGACATATGGATGCGAGTCATGGGCAATGACTAAAACCCACAAAAGCCAGATCCAAACCTCAGAAATGAGGTATCTGAGAAAGGTGGTTGAAGTAACAAGAAGAGACATGGTGCGCAACCAGACGATACGTCAAGAACTAAAATCCCACCCCCTGCAGACCCAAGTAGAACAGTCCCAACTAAGATGGTTTGGCCATGTCTGCAGAATGGGAGAAGATCGGCTACCACGACAAGCATGGGAAACAAAGAGCCAGGGATCCAGACCCCCAGGACGACCCAGAGTCCGCTGGGAGGACAACATTAGACAATCTTTGAAGAACCGAGGACTAGAATGGAACCAGGCCAGGAGGAAGACAGCCGATAGGATAGTCTGGCGCTCTCTCTTCCAAACCTCTACACCTCACGGTAGAAGGGGAACGACTAAGTAAGTAAGTAAGGAAAGCTGTTTATCATGTTGACATAAGCTGGTATTGTGATACGATGAAAGAAGACCATACGGTCTGACCACACATCTGTCTAGCGGAGGCACGCAGATAAAGGTGATAAACAGAGGTGCGCCGGAAGTCTTAGGTAACGATATGACATCACTGCGTAAGAGGCCACGCGTGTATATTAAATTTTATATTTTCAAATACGCTTTGGATGAGTAATGATAAAAATTTCCCCACCCAAACAGTGCTAGATAGATTGGATTGGTTCGCCAGAATCTACAATGATTTGATTGGAACTTTCGGCGGAAACACAGCTGGGATTTGAAACTAAGGATTGTGAGATATAATCTAACAAACTGGGAGTCACAGCACACATACAGACTGCATCGCAGCGGCAACTAAACACCTCCAACAAGCCAGAAGAAAGAGGATAGGACTTATCATTCCACAACTATAAGTACCAGATCGAGTATTGGGCAACTTTGGAAGTACAAGTAAATCCGCAATTTTAATACAAGACTGGAAACTTGGGAATTTTATCACAAGGAGTCATAAGAGGAATTATAGATTTCCAGACCAAGTGCTTCGCCCGTCATAAGAGGAATTTCTCAGACTTAAGTGATTCGAACAGCATCCAAATACAGGGCTGTGGGTCCATTTTAATCTGCGCCAGGAGAAGTGTGTATTCCCAAAATTTTGGGGTAAGTGTAAAGAAATTATTAACTAATGTAAATTTTACAGGTTTCTTGCTAAGTGGTTATATAAATATGAGGCTGACAACCTCAACATATAAAAATAGTATATATATGAACCACTACTGCAAGAGATGGTGATTGTTTCTGACTAGTCGTGCGGGAAAGCCGACAGCAGAAATGACCCCAGAACTCAGACGAGTGTAAGGATGAGAAATGAGTGATGATTACATCACCTGTGCCTAAAGTGTATAGAATCATGTTGTGAGATTTATATACTTTGTTTTAATTGTAATTCAGGCAGATCATTATTCACGCACCCCAGACGCAATTTCCTAGTTGACACCCAGAAGGATATTGGTGAATTTTCATCAAATTCCCTGAGTTACATTGGGCGCTCGGGAATTTAATTCTTCTGAGAGGTTAACATTCGTGGGTGGAGCACATGAAAATGGGCCTGTTAGTTTGTTGAGAACAAATGTACTGAGGCATTTGTTTCTTTCTAATTTGTCACAGTTCGTGGTTACAAAGATATCAGACTTAAGTACTGAAGTTCCTACGCCACTAGTATGAGAGAAGAGTATCACCACCAACCGCCTACAGTGGACGAATTATGTGGAGAAGTGTACTCATCATCAAAAAGAAGTGACGGAAACCACAGCTGCAGGACGCATCTGGAGCTAAGTTTTATATAAGAGGCTACAGCAAAAAGACATTATTATTAACGCTTTACCAAAACCTCAGTGAGGAAACTTTAATTTCAATTTTCACCAAATTTTCCATATTTATTATCCCATGTTAAAGACTAATTGACTATTAAATTTGTTGTATGTTATTTTAAACTAAACAGTAATAGTTGATTCAGTTTATATGTACGAAAGCAAACGTATGAGCCAGTTCTCCTTGATAAATAAATAAATACTTATAAGAGGGTATTCGCTGGATTACTCCAACTGGGGGCTTGACGGGCCAGAATCATTGCATAACCCCTTCCCAAAAGGCAACGGACCAGATAATAAGTTAACAAATTTGCTCAGCCCTTAAGCAGCGTTTGTTCTTGACTTCTGGGAATTTCTTGTGAAGGCTCCCCTAAGATAGAAACGACATTCATCTTCTTTCTATATCTTTGCCAAGAGTAATCTTGCGCGAAGATAGATACCTTGGAAGACCTACTTTTAGAT
This sequence comes from Oreohelix idahoensis, assembly GCA_024509875.1. NCBI lineage: Eukaryota > Metazoa > Mollusca > Gastropoda > Stylommatophora > Oreohelicidae > Oreohelix > Oreohelix idahoensis. Next base: position 400,612 of record JAMPIV010002147.1, on the reverse strand, counting down.
ACGCTTGCGTCGTGACCATTAGTGGACCACTACTGCAAAGCAAGGGGAGGCAATCCCGTGACATCTGCTATGCCTAGGGATCACGATCCTGTTAAGCCCCGCCCTTCCATTACTATTTACAAACCACGCGTTGCTTGCGCGCCGCATCGTAAGGCAATCTGAGGCTAAAAATATATTCACACACAAGCTATGGTAAGCTGAAAACAATGTTGGGTATCCCCACACTACATGATAATTATATGTGTCCAGAGTGATAATCATCCAAGTGGGGATAACACTGAATGAGTTACCAAAAATTTAGCGTTGGGCTTACACTCAATATATATCAAATAGCAAAAAACTCTTTACAGTAATATTATACACACAACCAAACGGAAAATTGGGTAATAATATTATAACCGGCTCCCACTATCTGTCTTCAGAAAAACCACTCCTAGTTAACACTTAGTGATTATGGAAAATGGCTCACTTAATAAAATTCAGAGCATCCTGGTCACGGAAAAATGTTACCTTAAGGACCAATATATATATATATATATAAAATAAACAAAATAAAATTAATAAAATAATAATACAAATTTGTATGCACTATTTTGGTTCCGGTACAGTATAATTCCCCCCCCCCCCCCGGGGGGGGGGGGGGGTTTGAACACCCCACCCCACCTCCCCCCGTATCTACGGCCATGCTGTCAGTGGTGAAAGCCGAAAGGAAGCCACTGGCATGAAAACGGATGCCCCGATCGCAAAACACGAAACAAGAATTGGATTCTGGAACGTCAGAACCATGTATGAGGCAGGAAAACTGTGGCAAATCACGGCAGAGATGAGGAAATACAGATTACATATCCTGGTAATAAGTGAGAGCAGATGGACCGGGACGGGGAGAATACAAACAGCAACAGGAGAAACAGTACTTTACTCCGGTAGAGAGGATTGTCAGCACAATGAAGGCGTAGCCATTATCCCAAAATAAAGGAATAAAAAAGGTCATTACTGGAATGGAAACCCATCAACAACAGACTAATACGAACAAGACTGAGATATCACGGCTGTTACTTTTCCGTTATCTGGTGACGTAATGCTTTATTTTTGTCTGTCTTTCTTTCTTATGAGTGGCTGCCACATTCTCATGTTAGGTTATCATTTAATAATGTGTAAAACAAAACCTGGTAAGATATGTCTTGCGTGAAAAACATAATTTGTCACCAATGTTTACTTCAATTATATTAATGTCAATGGAAGGCAACAGTACTGTTGTAAGAATTAAAGTGATGTCAGTTATGAAACTCACTACATGATGTTACATGATTATGATGTACTGCTCTGCCCTCTACTGACATGACTAGCCGATGATACAGGAGAAACAGTATTCTCTGTTCCAGGTGCGCTGCGGCCATTGTTTTTAGGGCTGCCAGACCCCTGTTGCACTTTTGTATGATTAGATCAACATGGTACTTGTATAATAACCCGCGGTCATGTTATTCCGAGGCATTTCAGCTTATCTTCCCTTTCAATTTTTTGCCTACTGAAAGTAATGTCTGGAAAATCCGCTTTCAATATGGAGTTGTTCAAGGAGTACCACAGCACACAGGCTTTGCTGGGGCTGAGCCGGTATTCTCGTCTATCCCCACTACCCTTACCCCCATGAGAACATTTAAAGGAGGGTTACGAATCCCCAATTTGTTATCGTCTCCCTTAGATCTATCTGTGTACATTGCAATACTGTCCTTTGATACTTGTTGAATATATTTCCTAGCTTTGTTTTTGATACTTGCTATATCAGTTGTTTTATTAATTATGCCTGCCAGGTGGTAGTCTGTATCTGGTTTCTTGAGCTCCCAGGGTGGAACTACCGGTTTGTACATTCTACTGTTATTAACTGACGCATTTAGAGCATCAAAGTGTACTAGTTCCTCCATGCATTTCCAACCTGATTCCGGTATCTACTGGTATACATGAACCTGTTCTGAGTTGTTAATTGATACCTAGCAAATGCCGGAAAAGCTGGATGATTCCTGTCCAACATAATTTTGGTAATGTAATTTAGTCTTAGTTCATTTCTCCGGAGTTTTAAAGGGAGGACTCCTAAGGCCACCCTCAGAGCACCCCTCGAAGTTGATCTGATTGCACCTGCAATTGTACATAATGCTTAGTGCTGAATTCTATCTAATTTAATCTTGTGACTATGTGATGCAGAGTCGTAGACTATGCTTCCATAATCAATTTTGCCTCTAATGAAAGATTTATAGAACACGATCATTGTCTTAGTGCTTGCACCCCTGTCGTGAAGTAGTTTTTAAGGAGGACAGCTTGGATGGAATGGAAGAATTTGTTAACAATGTCTTATAGATAGTTTACGAGTTCGTAATGGAACTTCCTCTCCATACTTCGAGCGATGGTTACAAGAAGAATGGCTTAAACTTCCCTCCACAAATCCAGCTGTATTTTTGGTCGACCTCTTGGGTGGCATTGTTGCAAATTCTATTTTGGTCCCAGGAGTATCAAGTCTTCATTTTAACTGGCCCTAGCATCCATGGCTGATTTACGTGCGTCCAGTTCGTGACACAATCAAAGGGTTGACTTCCGGACTGTCGTAGCACTATTTTTCAACTTTTCAGTGGAATGACTTTCGCTGGCTAAGTGAATAATTTATTGTCCTTGGCCGTGAGAAGCTGAGCTAGCGAACACTGTGTAATATAAGACTAGAGAGAGAGAGAGAGACTTTTTTCATTATAAGAATGAAAAAGATATTCGCAGGGAATTTGTTTTTTTCAATCTAGCGATAGAGATTTTTAGAGGAATAAGATAATAGACAGAAGAAAAAGTTGGTGAGAAGTCGTTACACGACAACCCCATCCATGACCTTTCAGATATCTTAGTTAGTCCTCTACAAGACTCTACCAGTCTACCTACGTGTTTGTTCCAGTTCAGTTGTTGGTCTAGTGTCATTCCTAGGTATCGTGTGGTTTGGACTGTACTAATTTGTTGCTCCTGTATGTTTATGTCAATTATCTTATTTTTAACAATCCTATCTTCACTGAAGATCATTCCTACTGTCTTATTCATATTTAAATGAAATCCCCATTTATTCATCCATGTATATACGAGGGTGAGTCAAGTGAAAACCGGAAATATGTTATAACAATAAGAATAATCATGCCATTATATTGTAACTTGCCAATATTGTTGTCCTGGATGTCTCGAGTGTCATGCATGCGCCATCGTGGGGATGACGCATAAGGTGACGTCATAATGACGTTTTAAAGATGGCCGCCCCGCTAGTGGAATGCACCAAACAGCAGCAGCGTTCTGTTATTCCATTTTTGATCAGCGAAGGGGTGAAACCAATAGAAATTCATCGGCGAATGAAGCTCAAGTATAGTGATGCATGCATGTCAAGGTCGCAGGTGTATGAATGGTATACAAAGTTCAAAAACGGCGTGATTTCTGTGACAGATTGTTCACGACCAGGTCAGGCACACAGCAGTGTGACTCCAGAATCGATAGCAACCGTTGAACGACTCGTACAGGGAAACCGCCGATTGACTGTGGATGATATCACCACATCATCTCAGATGCGCTACAGTACCACAAAGTGTCTGCAAGGTGGGTGCCACAACAGCTTACTCCAGAATTGAAAATTGAACAATCTGTCACAGAAATCACGCCGTTTTTGAACTTTGTACACCATTCATACACCAACGACCTTGACATGCATGCATCACCGTACTTGAGCTTCATTTGCCGATGAATTTCTATTGGTTTCATCCCTTCGCTGATCAAAAATTGAATAACAGAACGCTGCTGTAGTTTGGTGCATTCCACTAGTGGGGCGGCCATCTTTAAAACGTCATTATGACGTCACCTTATGCGTCATCACCGCGATGGCGCGTGCATGACACTCGATACATTCAGGACAACAATATTGGCAAGTTACAATATAATGGCATGATTATTCTTATTGTTATAACATATTTCCGGTTTTCTTTTGACTCACCCTCGTACTTTATTTATTTGTATTTAAGATTATTATATAACTAGCAATAACCCATCAAAATTGACAGGTTTTTTTTATTATAGTATGTTGTTTCTGTTACATGTATTACAGACGGTACTATTACTGCTGTGGTAATTTCATTGCAGGCGACCGTCATTAGATATTTGTAGTGAAAATTATATGGATGTATTAAATATGAAGACATGGAGTAACCTTCTTAAATGACATGTGTAGCAGTGATAATAATCGAATGGACCGTAAATTGACTAAATAACTAACATTTCTGTTATGACAACATGTCTCGTAATTGTTCGTGCATCTTTTAAAATCTTGACTATCCATAATCAAACTGTTCATGCACACCGTCATTTGCGCACTTTTCTATTTTCGGGAGAGTACATATAAGAGAAACAATACAATTATTGTCTAACTTTCAACCACAGTTGCACCCCTTAGCTGTGGTTGAAAGTTAATGTACTCTCTCGAAAATATAAAAGTGCACAAATTACGGTGTGCATGATGTGACCGACCGACCGACGTACTTACGACGGGAATTATGAATTGGATTTTGTCCAATCTCCAATAGCAACATCAAATGCGAACTGTGTCAAATTATTTTTGATATCTTTAAATTCTTCATTCAAATCATTTACCATTACTGTAAAAACTGAAAGGGATCAAACTGATCCTTGAGGAATGCCATTCTGTTGCTCATACTGTTCTGAGAAATATCTATCTTGAAGAAAGGTCTTCATCTGTCATCATCAATGTGTATAACGAGAACCTTACCAGATCCTCACTTTCCACCATTTACCATCAATAACCCTTTTTTAATATTAATTTTTGTTCTCGTTTTGTTTTACTATACTATGCAGTTCTCTGTAATTTATTGATCTACCCACAGGAATTGTGCGTGAAATTCGTGCTAAAGCAGTTTATGCGAAAATAAACTTTAGCTGGTTATCTTGCCAGAATTCCCATGCAAATAATTAACTTCTTCATTTCTATATGCTCATGACATTAGTAAACTATTAGTAGCAGTTAATATATTTTATAATTATTTTAAACATTTTTTCTTCAAAGGAGCAAAAAATGTAAACAAATTATAGAGCTAAAAAATGTGATAGATAATTTCGCACATTATTAACATGTTGAATTACATGATGACCTTTCCGAGCAAAGAAATCCGGCTGCATTGAAAATGTTTATTTACATGGCGGATTCTGTACTAGGATGCCAATGTTGTACCCTCGCGTTTTGAGGAAACGCTGGGTTTTAGCCGTTATTTTTATTTGTTCACTTGTGTACTTTCTATCTGCAACACTATCAAAGGTTAGTGGCATGACATCAATAACATTCGTTAATTTTACAGTACTTATAAAAATTCAAGCAGCTGGGTTCAGCACCTAGTCTGCCGAATGAGTGCTGATAATAAAAAGGCGAAGGATTTTTTAATTTTTTTTTCAATAACTTATGTCTGTAACTCGGGAAAGTGAGATATAATGGCTAGAATTAAATATATTGCATTGCGTGATAGGGCAAACATTTAGCATCTTCTACCTTAGCTGAAGTATCGGTAGTTATCAGAGGAGTAAAAGGCTGATACGAAGAGAAGGCCTAGTTGGCGATGTCTTCCAAATGGCTATCGATACCTTGGTTATATCGCTCAGAATGATTAAAATGTCAGTGAGGGTTTCATTACGAATCAATAAAAATGCTAAGAGTGTAAGAGAAGATAGAATTCTGATTGAATGAAAGGACGTCAGTGATAGTTTTATATGGATTTACAAATTTCGTGGATGGTTAATATGGCATTTTTGTTGTTTTTATTTAGGCTAACTTACGGTCTGCTCAGAACTGGGTTAGAATTATAGTTAAGGTTAGCGATAGCAATAGGCCTAATGTTTTTTGATAAAAGCAAGCCATACAGTGACATATCGATAGGCAGTTGGCCAACATGTTTGCATTGCAGTGTCCTTTGACTTTTTACCTTTAACATATTTCTTATCTTCGTCTCCTGTTTATGACGGGCTGATGGAGAGAGCAAAACGTGAAATGTTTAGTGTTTTGAATGTATCGTTCAGTTGTAGATCGGAGTCAATATCACTTTTTATTATTTATGCTTAATCTGCTAGTTTTAGAGCCACCCCATTTATGAAGATTTTCTAAGTACATTTACATAATATATTCCAAATTTAAGTTTGTTAAACTAGTTGAGAATCAGTCCAGCATATTTGATTCTCAAAAAATTTAGAAACATTCCTTGTTATGTAATATTTTTTAGCACATGAAATTGATTACATTTAAGGAACAATTATGTATGTGTGTATGAATATATCTGTACACTTAGCCTACATTTTATGTAATTTCAGTCATCTGATTACATTTTATCGGAATACGAGTCCAAAAGGACCCTGCGCCAGCCTTTCCAGTGGCAGCCGTCTGAAGAATCAAATGATACTGAAGCTATTAAGTGTAGAAACTCGCGGCAAGGTCGCTGGCTGATTGTTGATCAGAAAGGTATTTTGTGAATAAAAAATGTCCCTGTTTTTTTAATGTTTGTTTGTATAAACAAATGTATAATCACATTGTACAGAAGTGCAAGAGAGATCTGGCAGCCCTAAAAACAATGGCTGCAGCGCACTTCGAGTAGAGACTACTGTTTCTCTTGTATTATCAGCTGGTCATGTCAGTAATCGAGTATAGCCTGGGAATACTTATGCTGTCAATATCATAATGTGAATGACAGGAATGCATTCAAAACGAAGGGATGTGTATAGTCTTGGGCTATACGCGAGATACCCATTTAAAGGAGGAAAATGTTATTATTTTTGTAGAGCTGATCATGCTATGAACACGAATGCAAATGGTCAGTTACTCAGGAACAAACGTGATGGAAAGAAAACATGAGCCGGCAAGTTGGCAGGTCCACAGCAGACATGGTGACATGTTTATTTTCATCAAAATTGGCTTCATCAATCAATACATAAGTGGCATAGAAGTATGTTTCAATAGTGTAGTACTTCACAATAAATCGTCTGTCCATACATCTCAATTATAGGCATCATAATATGTGGCAGTATAATAAAAATACAATTCTCTCCTCTCCTTCAATTCTGGCCGTTGTGTCTAGAGGTTCGTGTAGATCACGATAACCCAAGCAATGCGGCAGAAATAACTTAGATGCATTATTCATAATAAAAGTACTCCCTGGACATGGTAGTGACTTCTGGGCAAGTTAAGGTACCATCCGGCATCGACACAATACAAATACGTGGCGGCCTCTGAGATAACAATACCACAATAAAATCAGGATCAAAGTCTCCACTATCTTGGGAGCTTGAACAAAATGTACGTCTACTCCAGACGACTTAAAAATTATGAAAGGCCAAGATGGCTGACCGTTAGAATGCAAAACATGTGATATATTACGTCATTAGTGACCGGTGACGTAAAATATGCAGAGTTCAATATGTGAAAAATCATACATAAAAAGTTACTTTCACTACAGACAAGCTATATCTTCTCAAATCAATGGATATATGCCTGCATGTAGCAACATATTATAACATATTAATTCTATCCTTAACACCCCCATTGTGATGATGCGGCACATGCTTGGATTGCTGTCAATTAGATCCAGGTATGCGATGGCCCAGGTAAAAGCATATATGCGAGTAACCACAGACAAAAGGTATCCCCTGCATGGGAACATATCTGACATCAAAGGAGCAAGAATAAAGAGGGGATGTCATGGATGGCGCAGGCAGAGGCGACTATTAGACAGGTGACCACAGTTGAAAATATATTCAAGGGAGAAGAGTGGAGTAAGTCAGATGAGAGCTGGATGAACTACCAGCAGGTCATCATCAGCCTTGGCAGAGAGTGCAGAACTTGGGCCAATGGGCGAGCAGAGCTGGAAATTGATCAGCTGATAGATGATAATGCTGTGGATAATGATGCCATTGTGTACACTGATGGGTCTGTAATCCATGTTAATAAATCAGGGTAGGGCTTCTCTGCTATAGTAAAGGACAGAACCGTCGCTAAACATAGCGGGGCTAACATGATAACAACTTCCAGCATGAGAATGGAGGTTGAGGCAGCTACTGCTGCCTTAAGATGGCTGTCTGAGGCTTTATTAACAAAGGCATCTATTGTATCAGACTCACAATTCATGCTTCGAAAGGCCCAAAATGGAGGCTCCGACATGAATGGAAAACCTCCATAGAAGCGTCGAATCTTCAAGAACTGATATGGATCTACTGTCCTGGTTGTGGCCGGGGGAGTGGACGGGAACGGCACCAATAAAGGTCACTGTGACCGGGTGAGGAAAAATGTAGGACTTCTGTTGTAAAGCCGTTTTGTGACAGGGTGAAGAAATGAGGGGCTTCTGTTGTAAACTGGCTATCGCCAGAGGTGGTGGTTACAGAAGAGATGTGTAATAAACCCAGGTAGTTGTGGTAGACTTGTCTATGTTGGTGTATGGCTGTGTGATCGTAAGAATGAAGTACTCTGTTTCCGATAGTCAAATGTCAACAATGTAACTTCCAACTTGTGTTCAAGAAGTAAGTCTAACTTCGTCTTAACTAAACAATACCTTTTATTCAGTGGTTGCATTCGCTAACCATTCCATGCTGGTTCATAGAATATTTTCATTAAAGGTGTACAAACCACAATTCATACGAATCAAAACATAAATGGGACCTGCTAGATGGAAAAACAGCCACTGCTCGTCTCGTGCAAAAACAACTCACTCTCATCTCCCCTTTGAAAAAATAACTTCCGTTTCTTTTCTTGTATTGCTACTACACAAGCTTTGATGACGTCATTTCATGTACACCATGAACGAATGACTGTCCTAGGTTTGGGACTAGGGTTAATTAACTAACTAGTCACTTCAAATACTTCAGTGTTTAAATCTTGCTAAAGTATTCTTACACTAACTATAATAAAGTGGTAGCACCTTAGCGCTAAAACGACGTGGTAATCCTATACTGTCACATGGTCATGGCAGTGAAAAAGCTGACAGACTAGCTTCAAGAGCACCCATAACGACGTGCATTGGACATGGATAAGAGAGAAATACTGAGGGCAATTCATGATCACCTATTATACAATGACACTGCAATCGATGAATCATCATGACTAAGACTACTGGAGTTTGGCATCAAACGTAAAACCAGCAGGGATGGACGTATGAGAGGACACATCTGGCTGTATACAACCAGTGCGCAACAGGAACAATTAGCATTCCTACCCTTCAACATTTGCTGAGGGAGAATGAGCACCTATGGGTTTGCCCGGAGTGCAGTGACGTTGATTCTGATTAACAATAACAATGTTTTTTTGGGGGGGGTTTTCAATATTAAATTATGTGCTTAAATACATAAAGTACAATGCGATAAAAATTTACGTGATCTCAATTTATGCGAATTCAAAATAATGCGAGCTAAGAAAAAAATGTCACCACAACAATTAAAATCCATAATTGTATGTTTTTATTTTGTATTTTATTGTTGTCTTCACATGCTTTTTATGAAAACTTTCGTTCATTTTTATTTCAGTCTATTTTGCCGAAGCATCCCCCTAATTGTAATGTGCTCAATTTCTATGGACAAAATTATCTCAATTTACGTATGTCTCCAAAACATAACTCTCACTTAAATCGGTATGGCCTTCTAGGGGGTCAGCTGTTAAAAGCATGGCTAAGAATCCTCAGATGCTGGCTGTTGGTTGACAGACAATTTTGACCCTGCTCATCTATTAGTCTTCTAGTCATGCTAAAACCATCTTCATGATTTATAAATCACCTTCCCTTACCGAGGAATACTTTTTGTTTGTATTTCCTTACTTCTGATTGCAGCGTTTTTGCTATTTTAGTATTACTGAACCATATAAAATATACCAGACGGAATCTTCAACTCAAATGTTGTCAGTCTTATTGTATAGCTCTGAAACATGGAGAACAAAAACAAAGAAGTTATAGACTTTCATAAATGGGTGCTTGCACAGAATTGAAGGATTGAAACGGTTTGACAAGATCACCAATTTGGAACTGATAAGATCACTAATATGGAACTGATGATAAGATCACCAAGTTGGAACTGATAAGATCACCATTTTGGAACTGATAAGATCACCAATTTGGAACTGATGACAAGATCACCAATTTGGAACTGATGACATGAAGTAAACAAATGTCAGTGGAACAAGAGATCAGAAGATGCTGGCCATGGATAGGACACTTATTGAGAAAGTCTGTTTAGCATTATAATGCAATCCTTGTTCTGGAAAACTCAGGGTAAGAGACGTTGAGGGAGGCTGAAGAATGTACAGAGAACAGAACTGGAAATAGAAATGAATGGGATAAAGAAGAAATGGAAATATCTTGAGTGGGTGGCACAGGTCAGTTGTTGATGATCATTCTTGCCTGTTTTGTTCATCTTTACATCATTTGCTAACGTTCTTTGCTGAGTGCTTGCCTGGGTTGGGAAGTAAAGTTACAGACAATTTTGACATTAATGGATGTCCCATTTAAGTGTCTCCCTGAGAAGACAAAAAATAGGACAACTCAACACTCAGGTTTATAGTAGAGGTGGGCAAATCGACACACTAAGCTGTTTCGAGACAGTCGGCTCAGCGATTTAAACTGTGTTGACACAACGGCACAGCGGCACTTTTGCCCGTATCGGGGAGAAAGAAGTCTCTAATAGACAGTATACATTACTATACATGAACTGTGTGAGACAATCTCTTTTTTTTCTTGCGCGCTACTGGCGTGTGTGAAAATCTATGGCATTTCGTGTGACCACAATTCAATATTTTTACACAAGTCTTCATTATGATGAAATAAAACGGAGATATGATGATAGCTGCAGTATATGTGAAAATAATAAAAAACAACAACAATAATAATAACAGTAATAATAACACAAGATATCAAACTAGAGTAAGCTAGTTTTGGTAGACAATGATTCAAATCCACACCGAGTACACAGATATCAGCAGAGCTAATAAAGTGTCCATTACATTTATACAAACACACGGACACTTTCAACTTTAACATAGTGCCTAAAACATTGACAACTGCAGCACTGACACAATTTCCAGTGTCTATAACTTCTCAGCAAAAATAATATCACTTGTAAAATCAAGTCATCATAACACATCCCTGAAAAATATGACATGTTTGATATTCCATACTAATGTTCCGAACGGTTAACTCAAATTTTACAAAGGCCCACGTGTGGTGGGGCGCCGTTCGAATATATTTTGTGTTCGTTTATTATTATTATAGGTAAATTGCTACCCCTGTCCACAGTTAATATATATTTGATTGCTCCAGCGGTCGCTCATAGTACTGCTCGTTATCCCGTTACATCCCGGGTAAAATCTCTCACTTTTCATAGTTTTGTTCCCTCTATCACAACACGCATACAGGTTCTCTACCTGACCAATGAGGAACTAAAACAGTCTTCCTTTTAAAACGAATTCGACATCTTTTAATAACTGAAATTCTTTGTAGCATGCATACTCGTTATTCATGATTAATCCTTATTTATTAATTTTCTCCGTACATATTACTTTTAATTCAAGAGTATTCATGCTCTTGTACAAACCCTCTCCTGTCAGAAGGTACACACTTCGTAGTAGGTCCATACTGGAACCTAAAAAGAAAACACAGCCAAAAACCACAGCTGTCACAAAGTGCAAGGTTTTACTTCACCTTGGCCATACACATATCAACACAAACTCTGACGTCATTTTCCGGTGCGCCTCATTTTCAATAAATATCCCAAATAGTGCCGCATTTATCAGCACTAACTCAAACTCAATAAATCTAACATGTGGTGTGCATGGGCAGACACCACATATTACCCCCCCTGCGCGCTACTGGAAACTGCAGGTTTCCAGGTCATCATTAACTATACTTAACTATAATGATAAAAAGGAAAATCAAATTCAAGTAATGAGTGAAATGATATCACGATGAGTGAAATGCAGTTAAAATATGTGGCAACAACTTGTGAGCAACATATTAATGCTACGAAAATATCGCTATATAATCTATCCATCAATTGATTATGAACATAAACAATGTTTGTTGTCACTTCTTGTACCCAGGACAGTTACATAGTTCAATGTATTACTCTTGATAGAGTGTCCGCGATTACATTATTATGTCCTTCTATATGGACGATATCAAAGTCATACGCTTGCAACTGTAATGCAAATCTCGTAAGTCTTGCACTTGGTGATTTACAGGTTTGCAGATACGTTAATGATCTCTGATCTGTCATTATAGTAAAATGCGTACCTACCACATACTTTTGAAGTTTATTCAAAGTCCATACTATACCCAACAGTTCTCTGTCGAAAATAGAGTATTTAGATTCGGCTTCCGATAGTTTCCTACTCAAGTAGTAGATCGGATGAAACTTGCCATCAAAACTTTGTCCCAAACACCCGCCTATTGCGTGGAGCGAAGCATCTGTTACAACAATAAATGATCTTTTTAAATCTGGCAATCTTAATATCGGATACTGTGAAAAATGAGTCTTAATGTTTTGTAATGCCTGGTTACATTGTTCTGTCCAAACTACTTTGTTAGGCATACCTCTTTTAGTTAGATCAGATAAGACAGCAGTCAAAGACGAGAACCTTGGAATAAACTTGTGGTAAAAATTCACCAATCCTAATAGACTCCGTACTTGCTTCTTTGTAGTTGGGATTGTAAGATCAAGTATGCGTTTTAAATTAGATTCATCAGGTTGTATTACATGTCTTTTATCTTGGTCTATACCCAGATAGACCCCAACTGCATCACCTGTGAGGAGACCCGAAAAAACACCAGACCACGAATCTTTATCAATATTTAAGCAAGAGACTCTTTCCTGAAATCTTAATAAATAAAAACTTATATCGTCGTGAGGAGGAGAAAAAGGTGGTAGTCTTAAATTAAAGTTAGGGGTTGTGATTGCCTTCTTCGATGAACCATTACTATCTGAATCATGGGAACCATGATGTTGTTGAAAACGAAGTTTTTCAACCTCAAAAGCTTTCTCCCTTTCAAATTTTGCCTCCTCGGCAGCAATTTCCGCTAAACGAATTGCCTTTTCATGTTCCATTTTTTCTCGTTCCGCAGCGATTTCTGCTATACGAATTCTCTCTTCCTTATTTGCTTTTTCTTGTGCCATAGTAAATTCCCTTTCTTCTCTTTCTCTTTTCTCATTTCTTTCTATTTCTTCTCTTTCTCTTTTCTCATTTCTTTCTCTTTCTTCTTTTGCCTCTGCCTTTTCATATGCAGTCAAAGCAAAATTTTTTAAAATATCACCTTCCATACCCAGCGCCTTGCCTTGTTTAATAAAATAGTCAAGAGTCGCCATAGTATACCACAAATTATAACTTTTCTAAACAATAAATCAATATCTATGTTCTCCTCTGCCTTACTTAGACCATCACACTATGGAATAGTGTGTCTGATTGGTATAATCACAATGTGAATATATATATAACTATATCACCTGCACAAATCCTTTATACGCTTATTAATATAATAATTAGCGTTTATGATCCTGCTTCTTGTTATCGACAAGAATCGTAGGATATATCACCAACAATATTATTGTATTATAGTTAATCAATAAATAGTTTATCATATACATGCTGCAAAGAAAAATTATCACATGACATGACTAACGAAAGACATGGATGGAAACAAAATAAAGAAACGACAAAATTGTAAGTAGTCGAAAATTCTAAGACAAAAGAAAATTAAAATTTCCACCAGTAATTAACGAGACACAACGACAAATCACTTTTATCATTAATGTAAATTTTACAAAAGATAGCCAGGAAAGACCTACGCCAGACTAAATTCCCGAACAAAATTGAAATTTAAAAAAAATACGACGAATCACAGCACAGCTAACACGCATGAAAGCCTTAATTTCAAACAGAGCGGAAATCACGACAGCACTAAATGCTGAATCCCTGAAAGAAATTAATGCAATCAACCTATAGAAATACGACACTGAAACGTAAAATGCCTCCTAAACAGTCGCCCGCAAGAGACAAAGAAAAGAAACATATAACACAAAAGAAGCGAGATTTGCCCAACAATGATAGGACCAACAACCATGACGTTACATAACATTACTTATCTGAATCGACCATGAGCGTCCATTCTTCGCTGTAACTCCAATGGGTCGTTCCACGCAATATTAAATTGAAATGTGGATAATGTAGTAATCTTATAATGTAGTAATCAGCAACCATGATGACGAAATATGAAGACGTTCTCGTAAATCGTTCACTGAGTATTCAGTTCAATGGGAATGTCCGACCTTTACTCGTGTGAGACACATTGTAGAGATAGTGTCAATATATAATGATAGAGACGAAATGTTATTTTCCAACGAGTGACCGACTAAACTGATGAGGTGACCTTGTCAATGTCCTAACGGTTTGATCTATTACTTCCGAGTCCACTTGTCCAGCGAAACGCCCTCCTCGTAAAATCGCAGATTCATATTTCTCCCGTGAAGATATTCGTCAGATTGGTATAGCATTCCTCTCATGGTAAATCAGCGTGAACGATTTCGTCATGGATATAATGTTTTTTCTGATCCTCAAGTAAGGTACCAGGTCTGGGCATGACCTAGTATACGAATATTGTAAATTTCATGTCTGCACAAAATTGCATTCCAACAGCTGTCTCTGCATAAAATGTTCATTGTTGAACAGCGATAGATTGATCAAAATTCTCGATATTGTCCCAACATAGAACTCTGTCTGCCAATAGCCTGAGCAACCTTCAAATGTCCTTCAAATCCAACGGACGACAGCCTCCCATATCTGTGGTGGGGCGCCGTTCGAATATATTTTGTGTTCGTTTATTATTATTATAGGTAAATTGCTACCCCTGTCCACAGTTAATATATATTTGATTGCTCCAGCGGTCGCTCATAGTACTGCTCGTTATCCCGTTACATCCCGGGTAAAATCTCTCACTTTTCATAGTTTTGTTCCCTCTATCACAACACGCATACAGGTTCTCTACCTGACCAATGAGGAACTAAAACAGTCTTCCTTTTAAAACGAATTCAACATCTTTTAATAACTGAAATTCTTTGTAGCATGCATACTCGTTATTCATGATTAATCCTTATTTATTAATTTTCTCCGTACATATTACTTTTAATTCAAGAGTATTCATGCTCTTGTACAAACCCTCTCCTGTCAGAAGGTACACACTTCGTAGTAGGTCCATACTGGAACCTAAAAAGAAAACACAGCCAAAAACCACAGCTGTCACAAAGTGCAAGGTTTTACTTCACCTTGGCCATACACATATCAACACAAACTCTGACGTCATTTTCCGGTGCGCCTCATTTTCAATAAATATCCCAAATAGTGCCGCATTTATCAGCACTAACTCAAACTCAATAAATCTAACATGTGGTGTGCATGGGCAGACACCACACACGGAAGGTGAGACAGTGTGTCTCTGCAAAACAGCGAGGCAGACAGGAACTGAAACTGTGTCGAAACAACAAGCAGGCTGTGTGTCGAATCTTTCGGACTCTATGCTGTTTCGAAGCATTGTTTCGACACACACATACAGTAGCCATCTCTAGTTTATAGTACGTTATGCACGGAGCTGCCAGCCTCATAATGTAGAACAAATTACTACAGAAACCACAGCTGCAAGAGGACATGAATGCTTTGGTATGGGTTTCCTGCAAGGGGACCAGCTGTGGTGGTGGCTGCATGCCTCAATAAAGAGTGAAAAAAAAGAAAAAAGGAATAAAGATGATGATTTAAAAAAGTGTACTTTCATTTGTGAAATGCCTTCATGTGTTAGAAATCATACAGCTGCTAATGAAGGGGCTTGTTCTGTGGGGCATTAAATGTGCCCCATGTAGTTAGTTACTTGGGGTCTCTGATAAAGCAAAGAATGAATAGGGTTACCGCTACTTCAGGCATGTCATACAAGGTGACTAAGGTGAGGTTGTGCATAAGGCTGGCAGCCTCATCATGGAAAACAAAATGCTCCTTTGTTAGAAGCTGTATGG
This sequence comes from Oreohelix idahoensis, assembly GCA_024509875.1. NCBI lineage: Eukaryota > Metazoa > Mollusca > Gastropoda > Stylommatophora > Oreohelicidae > Oreohelix > Oreohelix idahoensis. The sequence goes on along the minus strand of JAMPIV010002147.1, from coordinate 384,535 downwards.
TTTGTAATGCTTGCAGGCAATCATAAATGAAAGTACACTTCACAACCACCATCATCATTCCCTTTTCAATCCTAAAGCAGCCGGTCTTCTTGCAGGACGTCTGAATCAAGCTTGCAGCCGGTCCTCCTTGCAGGACGTCTGAACCAAGCTTGCAGCTTCTAACAAAGGAGCATTTTAAATGGGACATTATATCTGGATATGGGCTAATTCAGTCATTATGTAGAAGCTGCTTGATTTTCAGGGTCTCTGAAGAGACGAAAATAATAGGACCACTGCTCCCCCCCCCCCCCCCCATATCATGCATGTCGTAAGAAGCGACTAATATGAGATTGTGCATATGGGACTGGCACCCTTATCATGTGTCGAGGACTATTTCAGGTTGAAGTAACTTGGATAGTTTGGGGTTTTTTATATCAAAGTTTTTGCACCTCGAAACACTCTGTCAACTATGAATACATGTTCACATACCATTGTTGACGATGATTGTTGATGTTTTAACACAAATGAGAAGGGCTGATATTAGTGTTCATAAACAGTCACGACATGAGAGCTCACGAATTCGCGGGTTAACGACTGTTCACAACGATCGTGTATCTTTTTTGACGACGTTGGTAGAACAAAGGGACAGTCAGTGTGATTTTCACTTTTGAGCGAACTATAGGCGTTCTGCCCTCTATCTGTGTGTCTGTAGCCCATGCCATTCTATTCATGTATGTGGAATAATTAATTATTGATTATGAATATCTCAACGTGAGAATTCTGTTGGAGTTTGATAGCTACATGTAAGCTCAAAGTAGGAGCTGTGTAACTCACTCTGTGATGGTTGATTGCAGAATGTACGTTAGTTAGAGAACAGTTAAATATAAAAGAAGTACATTATCTTCATAAAAACCACGGGTTCTTATTGCATGGGACATATCTGGTGACAGGCCTATTAACTACGAGAGCGTATTCGCCCGGGAACTGAGGCTCAGGTAGCCAGTTCTTTGTTTACAAGTCAACGACAGACTTGCATATGCTATCCGCACAAATTCATTACATATCTTCCTAGAAATCACCAGCAGGATTGCTGGAGGGCCAACCGTTCATATTGGCTAAAATCGACGTATATATTTTAAACTGTTTTGGAACTATAATGTGTCGTGAAATGGAATATCATGTATTGCGTAAACAAATTTTATCTAAGTGTGGTGTTCCAGATGTGTTGTGTAGTCTGTAGTATCGTGGGCATTACCTAGTTTTCCACAGAACACCTCCTAACATACCATCAAGTCAAGAGAAGCCATCACCAAACAACAAGAAATCCTACAGACCACTCACTAACACAACACGGGAAGATTCACACCACCTTCTCAACATTAAAATTTAGTAAAGAACCCCGCGACATTAGTGGAGATACTCTATCCCATTAATCTTTGTTCGGATCAATGTGTTGCTTCCGATTCACATAACGGCATGGATGTAGCGTCCTGTCTTTCTCTAAAGAGGCGGCAATAATAGGAGCACTGCTTGCTCAGGCATGTCGTAACAAGCGACTAATATGAGATTGTGCATGGGACTGGCACCCTTATCATGTAAAACATATTGCAACAAAAAGCACTGTGGCTACAGGAGCATATACTTTGATGTAGGCTTCCTCAAGTGGGCCATCAGCTATGGTGGATCCATACTGCGTAAAGAGTGAAAAAAAGATGTTGATGATGCATATGTATATGTTTGTATGCCTTTGTGTGGACCATTGGTTACAACTCTCTTTCGAATGTTTGTTTGGTTTTTCCTGTTCCACAGGTTATGTGTGCAGGCGGGAGCATGTTGGAAGCAACAACTGCTGTAATCCCAAGCACGCTTTGACAAAACATCAGACATGTGATACTTGTCTGTCTAATGGTTGCTGTAGCATCTATGAGTACTGTGTGTCCTGTTGTCTGCAACCGAAAAATGTAAGTTTTTGTTTTTTTAAAGCAAAGAGTCGTAAAATGATTAGGTAGCTGTAGGATGGCCGCCGACTGAACAAAGTGGAATCAGTTTGTTGCTGCCCTACAAGATGCCACCAAGCGTGATGGCCACTGACTGCTTTGACAGTTGGCAGTTATGGATCAAAGAAGAAGAAGACAGGTAGATGTAAACCAAAAAAACATGGAGAAGAGAAGTGTTGACAGAAACGAAAGAGAATGAGGAAAACATGGAAAGACCTTGAGATGATAGCATGGGGGGACATGAGGACTTGGGCATGAGTGTGTTGAAGGCTTGTGCTCCTTGGGGAGCAGGAGGGTGGTGAATTAATGACGATTTTTGTTGCTTACAGTTTCTGCAGTAAGGGTAGCTGGCCCCATGCCCAACCCTCCTTAGTTGCCTTTTGTGCACGGAGGCATGTCTGGAGTCTCCTGACCACCAGCTTAGCACAATGCTACAGTATACAAATGTGGAAGTGAACCGGTCTGTGAGGTTAATTACAACACCCCAATTGACTCTTGAAATCATCCATACACTTCCTGGGATTTCCTCTCTGGTGAAACATGGTGACAACCCAGCATTGCTTAGTAAGCTTTGAGGAGTCACTTGAGCCCCAGATGTAACTCTGGCTTTTTACTTGGTTGGCTGCATGCATTAGGATATCACTATGGGTCCATGATGGGCAGGAAGAGCTGGGAAGTGACTGTGTAGGACATGCCTATTCCTTGGGACAGCCCAGAACCAGAGCACAGTATTTTAGCTCTGCATATTTGGAGAGCCGCCCTTGGATGGTGGGGAATGCACAGTATACCACACGCTTCTTCCTCCTAGCTTGGGACCAGATGTGATGATCCTTTAAATGCCAGCCAAGCTGAATAAACTATAGCTCATGACTTCAACTGAACACATTTCGGAATTGCAGAAACGCCACAGGGAAAACCTAGATCTACAGTGTAGATAATACCAAGGAGTCTTCAACTTGGTATTGGCTTAAAGGAGCAAAAAGCTCAGCAGCCCTAGTTAAACAACAACAATATAGTTGCCTTTTACAACATGCTTTGAAGGTCACAGTTTTGCTGTTCTTATCTCCCCTGATAGACCTCAGTAACACCCAGGTTATATGTAAATTCTGTTTGTATAAATTCTGGACATTAGATTTCTCCTTTTGTTATTGTGGTTTTCTTCTTTGTTCTGCTGCTTGTACCACAAAGTTTTGCAGAAACGTTGATTTGCGGTGTTGTTCCAGTGCATGTCCCTCATCCTGGTGCTTTTTAACGGTGATCCTTTAAGTCGATCATCCCATTTTTTGCTCCATCTTGAAGTAGTGGGATGGCTTGCATAGCTTGTGGATAACATGAACTACTCTGCAGGAGCCTCATGCTTCTGGTTCAGCGAAGTTAAAAAAGACCATGGGGGAGAGACTAGACATAGAGATCAAAAACAGTCCTCCAGGTTTGGTGGTTGGACTGTGGCTGACACTCCAAACCTAGAAAGTAAAAAATGTACGTGTTACAGACATCAAGCCATATTGGCAACATTCTTTCCATCCTGTCCATTATGTTGGAGCAGGTATAGCAGCTTTTCTGATCAAAGGGAGATTTCAGCTTTCGCACTTGCTTTTATTTTTTTTCTGCGCTGTCAGGTCGTGTTCTACGATGTCATCATCATTTACCTTTATGCTCCATAGGGAACATGGAACCACTGCTGCAGCTAGTCTTGCAGGAAGCCTGCACCAAGCAGTCACAGGTGTCACAGTGACAATTAATTATAATAATAGTCCCTTCAGTCATAACTATGAGAATGTGCCCCTGAAGTGACAGCCCTCAGGTGCTTATATTCCTGGTGTTCTTTTCAATGTTTCTCGTCTGCTTGCTGTGAGAGCTTCTTTTTGCCCAATCTAAGGTGGCGCAGTAGATAGCATCGCCACTTGGTGAGATTGGCAACTCCATCCTCCCAGGTTGCTGGATTTATGTCCAGTTTCCACATGTCTCTCTTGAACACATCTTTGAATCTCAGCTGCAGACACCGTAGATGGAAGGTATCGAGCCTTCTTTCTTGCTCAGCATAGGTTGTCCATATCTCGATGCCATATAGAATTGTGCTGGTGATGCAGGCATTAAATACCACAGCTTAATAATAATAATAACCCCTTCAGTCATAACTGACTATGGGAATGTGCTCATGAGGTGACAGCCCTAAGCTGCTTATTTTCTTGGTGTTCTTTTCTACGTTTTCTCCTCTCTTCTGCTTGCCATGAGAATTTCTTTTTGCCCAATCTGAGGTGGCACCATAGAGAGCATCGCCACTTGGTGCAATCGGTAGCTTTATCCTCCCAGGTTGCTGGATTTATATCCAGTGCCCTCATGTCTCTCTTGTACACATCTTTGAACCTCAACTGCAGTCGCCCAAATTTTTTTTTTCCTTTGATCTGCCAGTTGTCCATAAAAGATATCTTTCGGGATGCGACCATCTTCCATGCGGTGGACATGGCCAAGCCAGCGTAGTCTCCACTGTCTAAGCAGTGCATACATGCTTTGAAGGCCAGAACGTGACAACACCTCGACATTTGTCACTTTGTCCTTCCATGAAATATAGATGATGACAATTAAGGTTTCCCTAATGATGTCATAGGAGTAATCTCTATGAAAAGAGAACCGGAAGGGAGATATTTATAGAAACACCTTGACAACACCTCGACATTTGTCACTTTGTCCTTCCATGAAATATCGATGATGATACTTAATTAAGGTTTCCCTAATGATGTCATAGGAGTAATCTCCTTGAAAAGGGAACCAGAAGGGAGATAATTGTAGAAAAGTATGGCATACTGTTGCCAGGGGACAGAAAACAAATAGATGAAACGGAGAAAAGTGAAGTTTTTGGTAATCGTTAGGCATACCTTGGCAACCCCACCATATTAAGAGCCGTTGCCTGTCAAAATGAAAAAGAAACCAGTCGATATTTTTAAAAGAAGGTCTACCCCATCGAACGTATTCAAGATATTGACCCAAGATGGGCATGCTTAGACAGCGTATATTTAAATACGACATGCAGGCTGTTAAATGTGACGGAACATTTCAGGCTATGTTTGTTTATGAAATAATTGATTCATGAAAAATGAATCTATCAAGTAAGTAATGACTTATAACGACATCTGACTTATAAATTATCAAACAATCACAACGAAAAATGCATCAGTCGTAGGTAATAGTAAAACAAGGAGAACGAACTGGCTATCGTTTAAAATATCTTGACCACATCCTATTGACTATACACCATCACTTATTTAGGAGGCTGAATTTCAAGAACCTGACGTGTGCACTATCATTCTTCAATTTGTAGTCGAAACTGTTACGAGCTAGAGCAAGAATTACGTGGACCATGACAGAATCATACAATACGAATCCACATCGTCAATATCATGTGAATTCAGAAATAAAGCTCAAGATTAACTTTTATTGAGTGCGCAAATTGCAATATCATTTTCATTTTCAAGTCCCAGTTGGATGTTTGTCAGTTTTTGGGCATGAGAAGATAAACACAAAAATCAAATCAGGTGAAATGAATCATGCTAGGAAACAAATGTGTTACAACAGGGTCTGCCATCTTGGCTACAGGTTTGGAAGACTGATGGACGTAAAGAAAAATTAATGATGGACCACCACTGATCACCAGCCAAGGCAATGACGTGATGTCCTAATTACATCCCACAAGTATGGTGCTGCAGCTGTCAGATGTTTAGAGTGGTTGCCTTGATGCAGGATTCCACGGCAGACCAGCCACATTCGTACCCTGCCACATATGCTCCTGCAGCAGTGGCTTCTGTGGCAATTTGTTTTACATGTTGAGGTTGCCAGCCCCATGCACAACCTCATTAGTGGCCTTGTGTGGCATGCTTGGGGGGTACAGTAGTCCAATTCTTTCATTTGTCTCCTCAGAGACCCCCTGGAGCTACACCTGGCATTCTACAATGCCCAGGTCAACACCGCTGACATGCCAAGCCTTCCTATCCTGTGCCACCCATTCAAGGCCTTTACGTGTCTTCTACTTCCCTTTCATGTCTGTCTCCAGTACTCTTCCCTGTGTTTGTTTTTTAGTCTCCCTCTGTATCTCTCACCGTAAAGTTCCAGATCAAGAACGTCCTTGTAATGGTGTCAATCTCTTTTTTTTTTTAATGTTTAGCCTATCCAGTGTTGGGAGCCGCGGTAGCATAGTGGTTAGTGCACTGGCTAGCTCAGTGGGGTCTATGGTTGGATCCCCAGATGAGGTGGGATTTTTTTAGGCTGCAAATGGCTCCTGGGTCGACCCAGCCCCAACTGGGTACCAGAGCAACTCTGGGAAGGTTAAGGCGGCCGGCGTGATGTTGACCATGTAACCCCCCTAGTGTGCCGGTGGTCAAGAAAATATGGGCCTAACACCATATTCCCAATATGCCTCAATGGGCGTGTAAGGGATCCTTTACCTATCCAGTGTTGCCATCTTCTGGTGATCACACAGTTGCAGCAAAAAGAGAGTATGTAGCTTTCATGTTACCAAATCTGTAAGAAAGCCGTTGCAGAAAGATCAGCATTTTAATTTTCCATCTGTACTCATTGTAGGATTACTGCTACCTCAGGAATGTCGTAAGAGGCAGCTAAAATGTGAGTGTACCACTGGTGGATCTAGGAATTATTCTAGGGAGGGGAGATACATCAGAATGATAAGGCTCCACCCCACCTTCTTATTTACATATATTTTTTAGACAATTAAAAAACAAAATGAGTTTTGAAAAAAAAAATGTGACACCTTGATAGTTTTATTTATACAGTAACTCCAAAATATTCATTTTTCTAAAAGCAAAAATATAAATATTTATAACATAATTACATAAAAGTAAGCAGCTCTAAAACAAAATCCATGGTGATATCACGAGAAGAAAGAAGACATCAGATTAAGCTGGGAGAACAGGTCCTGGAGCAGGTCGACCACTTTAAATACCTCAGAGCTATTATAGACCGAAAGGGAGGCATCAAAGAAGAGTTGGCCACTCGAAAAGCAGCAGCTGGGAGACTTTTCCAGGCCATAAATAGAGGATTCCTCAGCAAGAGAGAGGTTGGTAAGAAAACGAAAATGGCTGTATACCGCTCCACCTATGTCCCAGTCTTGACATATCGATGCGAGTCATGGGCAATGACTACAACCCATAAAAGCCAGATCCAAACCTCAGAAATGAGGTATCTGAGGAAGGTGGTTGAAGTAACAAGAAGAGACATGGTACGCAACCAGACGATATGTCAAGGCCTAAAATGCCACCCCCTACAGACCCAAGTAGAACAGTCCCAACTAAGATGGTTTGGCCATGTCTGCAGAATGGAAGAAGATCGGCTACCACGACAAGCATGGGAAACAAAGAGCCAAGGATCCAGACCCCGAGGACGACCCAGAGTCCACTGGGAGGACAACATTAGACAATCTTTGAAGGACCGAGGACTAGAATGGAACCAGGCCAGGAGGAAGACAGCCGATAGAATAGTCTGGCGCTCTCTCTTCCAAACCTCTACACCTCACGGTAGAAGGGGAACGACTAAGTAAGTAAGTAAGTAAGTAATTACATAAAAGTAAGGTACAACTACAAAGAGACAAAATTTGATAAAAATTCATTCATATTTTATATTATAGGATAACATTTTTTTTTATATTTGGGATTGACTGCCCGATACAGAAATTGTCCGCCTCTTGTCACAAAGTCCTCTGTTTTTGCGGTTCGAGTAAAGTCCCTTCGTGTCACCTGCCTGGCGCCGTCTTTTGTCTCATTGTTGTATGGTAGTTCTCTTTCTTGTCTTTCATTGTCCAGCAACCTAGAATTACTTGCAAACTACGTTCAAGGTACTTACCATTGTCCATTTCCAGATATGTTTTAATTCGTCCGTCATCCGACCTAATGATTACTTACATTGGGGATACTGAAGCGGTTGAAATGAACTAAAAGTTTTCACAGTCCCAAGGGAGGGGCGATTGCCCCGTCGCCACCCCCTTGGATCCCCAGTGGGTTGTGCATTGGGCTGGCAGCCTCATAATGTAAAAATATTGCTACAGAAACCATTGCCACAAGAGCACATGCATGCTTCACATGTAGACTCCCTTCAAGGGGACCAAAAGTGCAGTGGTTGCTCTATGCCCCGTAGAGAGTGAAAGAGGAAGGAATGTTTACTCACTGCTGAGTGCACATTTTATTTAGGAATGTTCACAACTATCTCCTCCTCAGCAACATTTACTGATTTCACATTTTATTTAGGAATGTTCACAACTATCTCCTCCTCAGCAACATTTGCTCAGCAAGATTCTCAAGGAAAACTTGGAGGCCCCATACAACTTGTTTCTCAGTGAAGTAGAGAACATCTTTGATCTGTGCCTGGCGAAGTGCAGAACATCATCTTTGGTAACAACATTGATACTTTGTGTTTTCCTAGCTTAGATTGTGGTCAAGCTTGCTTGTTTATGATGTTTCATGTATGTTTCCCTGGTATAGATAAAGACGATAATTGGAGGGGGACATAGTGATATCAAAATAAGTATACAAAAGGTTAGAAGAGCATTAGGAAATATATAAAGAGATCAGACAGAATCAGGTCCAGCACAAAAAATTAAACCTTCAAGTGTCAAGTGAGTCCTATTATATGGCCTGAAACATGAACGGTAAAAACAACAACCAAAAAGCTACAGACTTCTAAAAATGGGTGCTTGCATAGAATAGAAGGGTTGAAGTGGTATGACAAGATCACTAACGTGGAACTAATGACAAGAGCGAGACATGTGTCAGTGGAACAGGAGATGAGAAAAAAAGACACTGGTAATGGATCGGACATACAATGAACATACCTGTTGATAGCATTACCAAGGCAATATGTTCTGGAATCCCCAAGGTAAAAGAACGGGAAGTAGAGCAAAAAAAAAAAGAAGGGAATAAAATGGAACCGACAATGATGAGGAAGACCTGGGGCTGGTGGCTCGGAATAGGAAGACTTGGAATAAGTTTATTGAAGACCTATGCTCCTTGGGGGAGTTTGAAAAGGGGGGGGGGGGGGGGGGGTGATGATAGTATTTGGATAAATGATATCGTTATGTCTGTCTAGTTTAATTTAATTTAGTTGTAAATTTGTAGTTTTGTTTATAACGTACGAGGGACGGTCAAAAAGTAATGCCTCGTAATTTTTAATTTCATTCAATAGGCAAGAAAACAGATAAAATTCACATTGAAATGTAGCCCCAAGTCTGAACTTCAAAAATTTATTTCTCTTTGTAGTCTCCGTTATTTGTTACAGTTTTTGTCCATCTTCTCACAAGGGCATGTATCCGCGCATGGTAAAAATTTGTGTCCTTTTTCCTAAACCACTGGCGTACGGCGCGTTTAAGGGTCTCGGTGTCCTCAAAGTGATGTCCGCAAAGATCTTCTTTCAGTGGTCCAAACAGATGGAAGTCAGAAGGTGCAAGATCGGGACTGTAAGGGGATGTGGTAATAATGTCCAGCCAAATTCTGCAATCGCATCAATGGTGCGTTTAGCGGTGTGTGGTGTGGCATTATCATGCAACAGTAGTGCAGTTCTCTGATCTTTTAATGGGTAAAGTCGCCGAAGACGACATCTAAGCTTCTTCAAAGTTTCAATGTAACGGTCTTTAATGGTGTTCTGGACACTGCCTTTACTAATGGAAGAAAGTTGATCCAGTGTTACCCGACGGTCACCACGAATGATGCCATCAACTCGATGAATGTTGTGTGGAGTCACTGCGGTAGACGAACGGCCAGTCTGCTTTGCGTCAGCCATTGAGGATTGACCTACTTCAGCTTCATCACAACGATGTACCCAACGTCGGACAGTGCTAACATCTACTGTTGAATCTCCATAAACATTCTTCAAACGTTCGTGGATGCGAATTGGGGTCTCGCCTTCAGCATTGAGGAATTATATGACATAACTTTGTTTTAACCGAACGTCTTTGGCAGCCATTTTTAAACTGTTACAGTCGTGCCACCTGTTACTGAAATAGGTTGGTAATTCCAAACAGTGCAGAAGAGTGTTTGAGGAATCCTGCTAAATTTACAAATTGCACACCGATGCAGTATTTAAATACATAAAAAATAGGAGGCATTACTTTTTGACCTTCCCTCATATTTCGTTGTTTGCTTGCCACTGTAAAGTTGGCTTTGTGGAGACAGGAGGCATGGTGGCTGGCAATCTCACCACATAAAAAAAAAATTGCTACAGGTACAACCATTGCATGAGCACACAAATGCTTTGGTGCAGGCTGCCTGTGGTTGTTATTGAGTTGTTTAACACTCGGCTGATGGATGACAAACACATTAGTGTCTTTCATCTGCCCATCTTATTGCTGTATAAAGTGTTTGTTTTTTTTTCAACCCGTTTAGTTTTATACTACATCAGTTGCCATTTCTTTCATCTTTATGTGCTTTAAAGCTACTTTGAACTTCCAGGAACTGATGACAAGAACAGCAGGATTTGGCATGTGTTTGTTGAAGGTGAATGATCTTTGGAAACTTAAGGGTATTGATTGGTTGATTGGGACCCAAAGATGCAGCAATAGTGAATGCAGTCAGCGACCCATAGCTTGACTGCTTGCATCAGGATCAGCGAACCAGAGCTGGTCAAGACCGTACTCCACCTCCACGTGGTGGTCCTGGAAACAGTCTGCAGCAGTGCAGTCTGGCTGAGCGAGTACGGATCGCAATGGGAAGGCAAACCCTGTCCCTAAAAAATGCCGTGCTGAAGTCGGATGTGTCGACCGAAAGGTGCAGATATCACAGCTATGGCGTAAACAGACACAACGCAACCACCGTCCTTTTCAGGGCGAACGAGGAAGAAGAAGAAGATTGGTTGATTAGTTTTCACATTCTGGCGTGTTTCAGTCTTTGTGTGTTTAAAAACCCACTGTTTACTGTATCTATGAAACAAAAGATGTACAGATCTCCGTAACTTCTTGGGGAATTGCGTATTTCAGAAATTGGCACTTTTCTATTGTCAGATAATACCCAAGTCACGATAAAAAGTAGTCAAAAATATCCCAAGTTTCCCTTCTTGTGATCAAAAAGTAGCCGAAAGAAATGTTTGATTTTCCAAATATTTTGATTTTCATGTATCTGGATCAGGGGTTACAGACCTGTACCAAGATACCATCATGTTAGTTTAGATCAGGAGTTCCCAGACTTTTTCCACCCTCATTGTTTGGTGGTGGAAACAAAATTTTGTTTTGTCACCTGCTAATTCTTCATTCCACCCTTCAGACTGGTGAGGTATTTCATGGTGTCCCTTTGATTGCATGTCATAGGGATAAGAATTTCAGGGACGTTTTGTTTCATAGTTGCTAGATGAATACTAGCCGTACACATTTGGCACTAAGGCTTGCCATCATCACAGGCGTCGCACATGTCTATTTGTGTTCCAAATGCAAACTTTCATTTCCAAAAGGCACCTTTGTTATTAGGGAGGCCTTTACTTGTGAATCCAGGAATCTCATCTATGCTATTGTTTGTGAATGGTGTGGCATTATTTACATTGGATAAGCAGGCAGGCAGTCATCTAATAGATTTCGAGAGCATTTAGCAGGAATTTTTCACAGGGCTGACAAACCTGTGCGGTTCACTTTTATTGTCCTGGTCATTCTGCAACTTATGATATTCAAGTTACAGCAATCCTCTCATGTCACGGGGATGACAGTACTCGCTTTTATTTGGAGAATTGCCTGATTTTAAAATTAGATTTTCTCTCTCCTGATAGATTGAATGTCCAGCAAAATTAACTTCTGCTGTTCAGTGATTAACTTTTTCAGTGCTGTCTTATTTTTTTTCCTTGCTGGCTTTTTTAAGTTTTTTTTTTTTAAATTTGTTTGTTTCATATCTAATTTTTGTGTTCATAATTTTATTCCCTGGTGTTTCTGTTGGCTTTCATCATGCTGTAGAAGAGCATTATTATTCTTGACTTGCTGTTTAAAATTTTGCATCGGATAAGGTCCTCGATATACGTCGCGCCAATGTACGTCATTTCGCATACACATCATTGATTAATTTGAGACGGTAAACTCGATATACATGGTATATATTTGCACTTACGTTGTTTCCTTTGAATCTTCTCTTTCTCCTTCTGTATTAAAATTCATTATTACATGCTGTATATGAAATATAAAAATAAATATAGTATGTATCAAAACATAAGTATAGTAATAAGTACGAGGGGCATTCAGAAAGTAATACACCACATCGTTTTTCTCAGGAGCTGTTTATTCAAAAAGCATGAAATTTATACACAATATACATGGATATGTCATGTAAACATCGGTATTATTCAACATAATCCCCATCAATTTGTACGGCTTTATGCCAGCGCGAAACAAGTGCATGTATTCCTAGCCTGTACCAGACTTTGTCTTGATCATGTAGCCATTTTTTCACTGCATGAATCACTCCTTCATCATCTTCAAACCTTGTCCCACGGAGTGCATCTTTAAGTGGACCAAATAGATGAAAATCAGAGGGTGCCAAATCGGAACTATAAGGTAGATGGGGTGGTACAGTCCAACCCAATTTGGTGATTGCTTCCAGTGTTGCCAGACTTGTGTGACGGCGCGCATTGTCGTGAAGGAGAAGCAGGTCTGCTGGATTCTTGTGCGACCGAACTCTGCAAAAACGTTGATTGAGTTTTTTCAATGTCTTATTGTAAGCTTGCGAATTGATTGTCTCTCCTCTTGGCATAACGTCCACAAGAATCACACCTTCAATGTCCCAAAAGACAGTGATCGTGACCTTTCCAGCTGAAGGAATTGTCTTGAATTTCTTTCTTCTTGGTGATTGCGGATAATGCCACTCCATTGACTGTCTTTTTGTCTCAGGTTCAAAATGATGTGCCCAGGTTTCATCACCTGTAATGATCTTAGCCAAAAAATTCTCTCCATCAGCATTGAAACGCTCCAACAATTCAGAAGAAATTGCTTTCCTTTGCAATCGGTGGTCATTTGTGAGACTTCGAGGAACCCATCTTGAGCAAACCTTACAAATCCGAGAGTTTTTATTACTGCATTTGCACTACCAATGCTGACTGACAGCTGTAAGGCCAATTGTTGAGTAGTGATTCGCCTATCAGTAAGAATAATGCTCTCAGCGCATTTCAACATTTCTGCGTTGGTGGCTGTGGCAGGACGTCCACAGCGCAGCCGATCAAGCAGCTCCGAATCTCCAATTCCTGATTCTTTGATTCTCTGAACCCAGCGACTGACTGTACTCCTGTCGACTGCAAAACTTCCATACACATCACATAGACACTTGTGAATATTCACAACAGTTTCCTTCTCTGCAACGAGAAATTCTATCACAATTCGCTGCTTATAACGCAAGTTGCTAACATGCTCCATTTCAACGGTTTAGGGCATCCGTATTATTTGGCCGGTTGCAATGCAATTTAGTGCACACAATTGGCATATGCCATATTTGAAGTGTGCAAAATTTCATGCTTCTATCTTCATTATTAGCTGAGAAAAACGATGTGGTGCATTACTTTCTGAACGCCCCTCACATGTGTTAAATATTTAATACAACAAATACATTTTACAAACCTGTATAGCTATTACTGTAGACTATACAGTATTGTAAATCATAATTTTAGAGAATATATAATGAAATAAAAATGTAAATAATAAATAATTGTAAATTCTAGAAAAATAAACAATTTAACTTTCTAGAAGAATTGAAGAAAAAAGAAAGAAAACCTCAACCGAATCAGCAGCAACTTCAGCTTCGGTTGCAGCAGCTTCGAGTGCTGAGGAGGAGTAATTGTTATAGGAAGAATAATTTTACAAATTTTATTTTTGTTTTATTAATAATTTCATAGTGTATTTTCTAATTATTATATAGCAGTTACAATAAATTATACTGTATTACAGTTTAATGTACAATAAAATAAATCTTTCCTATTCATATGCCTATACACTTCCATATAAATTTGAATTTTTTAATTGATCTGAAACATATCTCCCACATAATACATTAGGTCAATGGGAAATCGATATACGTCATTTCGTTATAAGTCATGCTTTTTAGGAATATAACTACAACCTATATCAAGGATCCCCGTATTTCTATTATATTTATTTTATTTCATTTTTTGTTCTGTATGTTTGTTTTTTTTAAGTTTCTTTTTTGTTGTTAATTTTTCCATCTTCTATATTTTTTACTTGCATATTTAGTGTTACTTTTCCCATGTGTTCACCCTTGTGTGTCACCTTATCTTTTCTTTCCATTCATCAGTAATTTCTTTTTGTTTCCTGTTTGTGTTTGTGATTGTGGCTGATAAAAGGTAGACCTCAAATGTTGTTGGTGTATTGTTCATTTGTGAAACTGAATGTGTACCAGATTTTGTTTTTTTTTAACTTGGCTTCATCCTTCACAGTTTTATGTTTTTTTTTTTTTAACTTTGCTTCATCCTTCACAGTTTTATGTTTTTTTTTTTTTAACTTTGCTTCATCCTTGACAGTTTTATGTTTGTTTTTTAACTTGGCTTCATCCTTCACAGTTTTATGTTTGTTTTTTAACTTTGCTTCATCCTTGACAGTTTTATGTTTGTTTTTTAACTTTGCTTCATCCTTCACAGTTTTATGTTTGTTTTTTATCTTTGCTTCATCCTTCACAGTTTTATGTTTTTTTTTTTAACTTTGCTTCATCCTTCACAGTTTTATGTTTGTTTTTTATCTTTGCTTCATCCTTCACAGTTTTATGTTTGTTTTTTATCTTTGCTTCATCCTTCACAGTTTTATGTTTTTTTTTTTTAACTTTGCTTCATCCTTCACAGTTTTATGTTTGTTTTTTATCTTTGCTTCATCCTTCACAGTTTTATGTTTTTTTTTTTTAACTTTGCTTCATCCTTCACAGTTTTATGTTTGTTTTTTATCTTTGCTTCATCCCTCACAGTTTTATGTTTGTTTTTTATCTTTGCTTCATCCTTCACAGTTTTATGTTTTTTTTTTTTTAACTTTGCTTCATCCTTCACAGTTTTATGTTTGTTTTTTATCTTTGCTTCATCCTTCACAGTTTTATGTTTGTTTTTTATCTTTGCTTCATCCTTCACAGTTTTATGTTTTTTTTTTTTTAACTTTGCTTCATCCTTCACAGTTTTATGTTTGTTTTTTAACTTGGCTTCATCCTTCACAGTTTTATGTTTGTTTTTTATCTTTGCTTCATCCTTCACAGTTTTATGTTTTTTTTTTTTTTAACTTTGCTTCATCCTTCACAGTTTTATGTTTGTTTTTTATCTTTGCTTCATCCTTCACAGTTTTATGTTTGTTTTTTATCTTTGCTTCATCCTTCACAGTTTTATGTTTTTTTTTTTTTAACTTTGCTTCATCCTTCACAGTTTTATGTTTGTTTTTTATCTTTGCTTCATCCTTCACAGTTTTATGTTTGTTTTTATCTTTGCTTCATCCTTCACAGTTTTATGTTTTTTTTTTTTAACTTTGCTTCATCCTTCACAGTTTTATGTTTGTTTTTTATCTTTGCTTCATCCTTCACAGTTTTATGTTTTTTTTTTTTTAACTTTGCTTCATCCTTCACAGTTTTATGTTTGTTTTTTATCTTTGCTTCATCCTTCACAGTTTTATGTTTTTTTTTTTTTAACTTTGCTTCATCCTTCACAGTTTTATGTTTGTTTTTTATCTTTGCTTCATCCTTCACAGTTTTATGTTTTTTTTTTTTAACTTTGCTTCATCCTTCACAGTTTTATGTTTGTTTTTTAACTTGGCTTCATCCTTCACAGTTTTATGTTTGTTTTTTAACTTTGCTTCATCCTTCACAGTTTTATGTTTGTTTTTTAACTTGGCTTCATCCTTCACAGTTTTATGTTTGTTTTTTAACTTTGCTTCATCCTTCACAGTTTTATGTTTGTTTTTTATCTTTGCTTCATCCTTCACCGTTTTATGTTTGTTTTTTAACTTGGCTTCATCCTTCACAGTTTTATGTTTGTTTTTTAACTTTGCTTCATCCTTCACAGTTTTATGTTTGTTTTTTAACTTTGCTTCATCCTTCACAGTTTTATGTTTGTTTTTTAACTTGGCTTCATCCTTCACAGTTTTATGTTTGTTTTGTATCTTTGCTTCATCCTTCACCGTTTTATGTTTGTTTTTTAACTTTGCTTCATCATTCTCAGTTTTATGTTTGTTTTAAATTTCAGAGTGTCCAACATGAAAACTCCTACAGGGATTCAGACGTGAAATACTGTTATGGCGACAAACCACCAGATTTACAAGTGATTGGGAGCTAGCCCCCTTTTAGTCCTTGTTTTATAAATATAAATTTCTTCAAAGGAGTTAGCACCCTTAGAATTATGTAGCTTTTTAAGAACTAAAGACAAATGTTAAATTGACAGTGTTAAAGGGCATCCGATTAGCCGCCATGGAAAAAATGAGATCCAAACATTGACTTGTACGCATTTCTGTGATAACCATCTTCTTCATTGCTGTAAATATAAACTCACATATACATAAGAAGTTAAGCATGCATGCCTCCATAATAATACTTTACTTTATCATGTCAGGTTGTCTCAATCCACTTAAGTTGTTTTAATAAGTATTTAGTTAATATTTTTTAATGACAAAGTACCAATAAACATGGCTTTGCTTTATCTAATATAAATTGATTTACACAAAGTTTGCCAGTTTTTTGTTGTTGTTTTTTTTTTGTAAAGATGCAGACGTGTTTTGATTGATTTATTTAATTTTTTAATACTACCTTTTTCCTGCTTGTGAATAATTTTATTGAGGAAATAAATCAGCTGATAAATCAGCTATGAAAAACTAAGAAATAATTTTAATGAGATTTTAGTAGTTGTTGAGGGAGTTAGCATGATGTTCCCTTTATGTAGATTAGCTAAGATGGCTGTAGTTTGATAATGACAGATGTTAGCATGTAGAGACGAGCGTGGATGTTCTTCGAGTTAACAAAATTTTGATCAACCTCGGTTATCAACAAACATGTCTGCTGGAGGCACTGTCACACAAGGTAAGACCATCTTTTTTCTGTTACTTTGTTATTGTGGTTCAGAATTGTCATCATTGCATGCCGGGCAAACCCATAGATGCTCATTTTCCCTCAGCAAATGTTAAAGGAGTGGTATCTGTAGCGCTATGTAGGAAACCTGCACCAGTGTATTTCATATGCTCTTGTAGAATGGTATTTGTAGCACTTTGTAGGAAACCTGCTCCAGTGTATTTCATATGCTCTTGTAGAATGGTATCTGTAGCGCTATGTAGGAAACCTGCACCAGTGTATTTCATATGCTCTTGTAGAAGTGGTATCTGTAGCATTGTGTAGGAAACCTGCTCCAGTGTATTTCATATGCTCTTGTAGAAGTGGTATCTGTAGCATTGTGTAGGAAACCTGCTCCAGTGTATTTCATATGCTCTTGTAGAAGTGGTATCTGTAGCACTTTGTAGGAAACCTGCTCCAGTGTATTTCATATGCTCTTGTAGAAGTGGTATCTGTAGCACTTTGTAGGAAACCTGCTCCAGTGTATTTCATATGCTCTTGTAGAAGTGGTATCTGTAGCACTTTGTAGGAAACCTGCTCCAGTGTATTTCATATGCTCTTGTAGGAGTGGTATCTGTAGCACTTTGTAGGAAACCTGCTCCAGTGTATTTCATATGCTCTTGTAGAAGTGGTATCTGTAGCACTTTGTAGGAAACCTGCTCCAGTGTATTTCATATGCTCTTGTAGAAGTGGTACCTGTAGCACTTTGTAGGAAACCTGCACCAGTGTATTTCATATGCTTTTGTAGGAGTGGTATCTGTAGCACTTTGTAGGAAACCTGCTCCAGTGTATTTCATATGCTTTTGTAGGAGTGGTATCTGTAGCACTTTGTAGGAAACCTGCTCCAGTGTATTTCATATGCTCTTGTAGAAGTGGTATCTGTAGCACTTTGTAGGAAACCTGCACCAGTGTATTTCATATGCTCTTGTAGGAGTGGTATCTGTAGCACTTTGTAGGAAACCTGCTCCAGTGTATTTCATATGCTCTTGTAGGAGTGGTATCTGTAGCACTTTGTAGGAAACCTGCTCCAGTGTATTTCATATGCTCTTGTAGGAGTGGTATCTGTAGCACTTTGTAGGAAACCTGCTCCAGTGTATTTCATATGCTCTTGTAGGAGTGGTATCTGTAGCACTTTGTAGGAAACCTGCTCCAGTGTATTTCATATGCTCTTGTAGGAGTGGTATCTGTAGCACTTTGTAGGAAACCTGCTCCAGTGTATTTCATATGCTCTTGTAGGAGTGGTATCTGTAGCACTTTGTAGGAAACCTGCACCAGTGTATTTCATATGCTCTTGTAGGAGTGGTATCTGTAGCACTTTGTAGGAAACCTGCTCCAGTGTATTTCATATGCTCTTGTAGAAGTGGTATCTGTAGCACTTTGTAGGAAACCTGCTCCAGTGTATTTCATATGCTCTTGTAGAAGTGGTACCTGTAGCACTTTGTAGGAAACCTGCACCAGTGTATTTCATATGCTTTTGTAGGAGTGGTATCTGTAGCACTTTGTAGGAAACCTGCTCCAGTGTATTTCATATGCTTTTGTAGGAGTGGTATCTGTAGCACTTTGTAGGAAACCTGCTCCAGTGTATTTCATATGCTCTTGTAGAAGTGGTATCTGTAGCACTTTGTAGGAAACCTGCACCAGTGTATTTCATATGCTCTTGTAGGAGTGGTATCTGTAGCACTTTGTAGGAAACCTGCTCCAGTGTATTTCATATGCTCTTGTAGGAGTGGTATCTGTAGCACTTTGTAGGAAACCTGCTCCAGTGTATTTCATATGCTCTTGTAGGAGTGGTATCTGTAGCACTTTGTAGGAAACCTGCTCCAGTGTATTTCATATGCTCTTGTAGGAGTGGTATCTGTAGCACTTTGTAGGAAACCTGCTCCAGTGTATTTCATATGCTCTTGTAGGAGTGGTATCTGTAGCACTTTGTAGGAAACCTGCTCCAGTGTATTTCATATGCTCTTGTAGGAGTGGTATCTGTAGCACTTTGTAGGAAACCTGCACCAGTGTATTTCATATGCTCTTGTAGGAGTGGTATCTGTAGCACTTTGTAGGAAACCTGCTCCAGTGTATTTCATATGCTCTTGTAGGCGTGGTATCTGTAGCACTTTGTAGGAAACCTGCTCCAGTGTATTTCATATGCTCTTGTAGGAGTGGTATCTGTAGCACTTTGTAGGAAACCTGCACCAGTGTATTTCATATGCTCTTGTAGGAGTGGTATCTGTAGCACTTTGTTGGAAACCTGCTCCAGTGTATTTCATATGCTCTTGTAGGAGTGGTATCTGTAGCACTTTGTATGAAACCTGCACCAGTGTATTTCATATGCTCTTGTAGGAGTGGTATCTGTAGCACTTTGTAGGAAACCTGCTCCAGTGTATTTCATATGCTCTTGTAGGAGTGGTATCTGTAGCACTTTGTAGGAAACCTGCTCCAGTGTATTTCATATGCTCTTGTAGGAGTGGTATCTGTAGCACTTTGTAGGAAACCTGCACCAGTGTATTTCATATGCTCTTGTAGGAGTGGTATCTGTAGCACTTTGTAGGAAACCTGCTCCAGTGTATTTCATATGCTCTTGTAGAAGTGGTATCTGTAGCACTTTGTAGGAAACCTGCACCAGTGTATTTCATATGCCCTTGTAGGAGTGGTATCTGTAGCACTTTGTAGGAAACCTGCACCAGTGTATTTCATATGCTCTTGTAGAAGTGGTATCTGTAGCACTTTGTAGGAAACCTGCTCCAGTGTATTTCATATGCTCTTGTAGGAGTGGTATCTGTAGCACTTTGTAGGAAACCTGCACCAGTGTATTTCATATGCTCTTGTAGAAGTAGTATCTGTAGCACTTTGTAGGAAACCTGCACCAGTGTATTTCATATGCTCTTGTAGAAGTGGTATCTGTAGCACTTTGTAGGAAACCTGCACCAGTGTATTTCATATGCTCTTGTAGGAGTGGTATCTGTAGCACTTTGTAGGAAACCTGCACCAGTGTATTTCATATGCTCTTGTAGGAGTGGTATCTGTAGCACTTTGTAGGAAACCTGCACCAGTGTATTTCATATGCTCTTGTAGAAGTGGTATCTGTAGCACTTTGTAGGAAACCTGCTCCAGTGTATTTCATATGCTCTTATAAAAGTGGTATCTGTAGCACTTTGTAGGAAACCTGCTCCAGTGTATTTCATATGCTCTTGTAGAAGTGGTATCTGTAGCTCTTTGTAGGAAACCTTACTTACTTAGTCGTTCCCCTTCTACCGTGAGGTGTAGAGGTTTGGAAGAGAGAGCGCCAGACTATCCTATCGGCTGTCTTCCTCTTGGCCTGGTTCCATTCTAGTCCTCGATCCTTCAAAGATTGTCTAATGTTGTCCTCCCAGCGGACTCTGGGTCATCCTCGGGGTCTGGATCCTTGGCTCTTTGTTTCCCATGCTTGTCGTGGTATCCGATCTTCTCCCATTCTGCAGACATGGTGTAGGAAACCTGCACCAGTGTATTTCATATGCTCTTGTAGAAGTGGTATCTGTAGCATTGTGTAGGAAACCTGCACCAGTGTATTTCATATGCTCTTGTAGAAGTGGTATCTGTAGCACTTTGTAGGAAACCTGCACCAGTGTATTTCATATGCTCTTGTAGAAGTAGTATCTGTAGCACTTTGTAGGAAACCTGCACCAGTGTATTTCATATGCTCTTGTAGGAGTGGTATCTGTAGCACTTTGTAGGAAACCTGCACCAGTGTATTTCATATGCTCTTGTAGAAGTGGTACCTGTAGCATTGTGTAGGAAACCTGCACCAGTGTATTTCATAAGCTCTTGCAGAAGTGGTATCTGTAGCACTTTGTAGGAAACCTGCTCCAGTGTATTTCATATGCTCTTGCAGAAGTGGTATCTGTAGCACTTTGTAGGAAACCTGCTCCAGTGTATTTCATATGCTCTTGTAGAAGTGGTATCTGTAGCTCTTTGTTTTATATGGTGAGGTTCATTCATTTTCTTTTTCACTCCTTATGGAGCCTGCATCGCAGCTAGCCCCCTTGCATGAATCCTGTACCAGTCATTCGCATTATGCAGCTGTGGTTTCTGTAGCAGACCCCTTAGAACCACATGACATTCTATCAGAGTTGCTAAAACTCAATTTTCATGTCTATGGTGTGCATTATTTGTATAGGTTTTTTTTTTTTTAATGATAATAATTCATTCAGACTTGTCATTTGTGGACTATGAAAAGGCATTTGACAGTGTAGACAGAGAATCACTTTGGAAATTGATGAGGCATTATGGAGCTCCCCTGAAGATCATTAATTTAATAAAAAAAACATATGAAGACATGACATGCAGAGTTCTTCACGAAGAACAGGAGTGCGACGGGGATGCCTCTTGTCTCCATTTCTTTTCTTACTAGCAATAGACTGGGTTACGAGATCATCAACAACACACAACATAAATGGAATCCAATGGACTCTGACTAAGCAGTTGGATGATCTGGATTTTGCTGATGACTTGGCTCTTCTGTCCCATAACTGTAATCAGATGCAGGACTAATTGAAAACACTCGATGAGAGGTCACAGCTATTGGGTCTGAAAATACGCAGGGAAAAGACAAAAATAATGAGAATAAATGCAGGTAATGATAACAGGGTTGAACTTGAAGAAACACCAATACAAGATGTAGAATCGTACACATATCTTGGCAGTCTATGGTTTTCCAACAAAATATGTGAATATAATCAAAGCGCTATATGACAATGCAAGATGTTGTGTTAGAACAAATAAAGGGAATACAGAATGGTTTACAGTAGAAACAGGGGTGAAACAAGGCTGTATTATGTCACCACTACTTTTTGGAATAGCTATTGATTGGGTTATGAGAAACTATACCCACAATGAACAATTGGGTATAAAATGGACAAATGGAAAATTCCTGGGGGACCTGGATTTCGCAGATGATGTAGCATTCTTAAGTTCAACACCAAGACAATCCCAAGAAGCAATAAATAATTTGTGTCATCTCTCGGTTAAAATTGGTCTCCAAATAAATGCCTCTAAAACTAAAGCTATGAACTTTTCTAACGAGACCTTTGATATCATCTTGAACGGGGAAAAACTACAGAAAGTTGAAAGTTTCAATTATTTAGGCAGTAAAATGACTCAGGATGGTGACACAACAAGAGAAATCCATACTAGAATTGCTTTGGCAGCTAGCGCCTTCAATAGATTATCTAACATTTGGAAATTACGATCATTGAATATACATACCAAGCTTCGTCTGTTTAATTCAAATGTTATCTCAGTGTTAACATACGGCTGTGAGAGTTGGAAAATAACAAAATCATTGGAGAACAAGCTGAATACATTCGAGAACAAATGTCTTAGAAAACTCATGAACATCAGTTGGAAAGAATTCAAGACTAATCGACAAATAAGAGAAGACTCTAGGCAGAAATATGTCTCCGACTATATAAGGAAAAGACGATGGTCATATATCGGTCATGTCCTACGAATGCAAAACAACAGAATACCACTACAGGCGCTCACTTGGGTTCCTGAGGGTAAGCGGAAAAAAGGAAGACCAAAAGAAACACTCAGAAGAACAATAATAAGAGAAGGAAGAACGTTGGGCCTAAATAATGTGCAAGAGCTAAGAGGAGTGGCGTCACAACGAACAACCTGGAGAGCACTGGTTTCTGCCTTATGCGCCGTGTTTGGCGCTTAAAGAATTTATTATTATTAATATAGACAAAGTTGGAGGGACAGAATAAGAATACAAAAAGCAAGAGGAGCTGTCATTGCATTGGGAAATATATGGAGATAAGAGAAATCGGATCCAACATGAAAATAAGAATCTTCAACTCAAATGTGAAGTCAGTCCTATTGTATGGCTCTGAGACATGGAGAACAACAAAGACAGCAACCAAAAAGCTACAGACTTTCATAAATGGGTGCTTGCATAGAATAGAGGGATTAAAATGGTATGACAAGGTTACTGTTAATGTTCCGTGAGTGGTGGAAGAAGATAATGTTGATGTTACGCTGAGGAAGGCAATCAGCTTGTGGTCGGGCTTACGGATGGCCGACAAGTGTGTAGATATGTATCTCTGCATACGCGAATGTTAAGGGTTCTTTCATCTAGACAGACTGAAATCACACACCACAGCAAAACGTAGGAGTCAGGGAATGTTGGAACTCCTGGTAACGTTATACAGTTTAATACGACCAACTCACGTAAACATCATGGGACGACATTTCATAAGTCATGGAGTATCAACTGTTCACAATATACTCATACAGCATCAGGTATAAGATATCCATAGAATATTCACTTCAATAAACAGTACATAGCGAGCCGTTATATCCAAGGCTTTGAATAGCCGATACAATATCTCTCAATCTTCACTTCAATAAACAGTACATTAGCAAGCCATTATATCCAAGGCTTTGTATAGCAGATACAATATCTCTCAATATTCACTTCAATAAACAGTACATTAGCAAGCCATTATATACAAGGCTTTGAATAGCAGATACAATATCTCTCAATCTTCACTCCAATAAACAGTACATTAGCAAGCCATTATATACAAGGCTTTGAATAGCAGATACAATATCTCTCAATCTTCACTTCAATAAACAGTACATTAGCAAGCCATTATATCCAAGGCTTTGAATAGCAGATACAATATCTCTCAATCTTCACTTCAATAAACAGTAAATTCTGCAATTATCAAATATTCCCTTTTACAAAAATCTCTGGTACACACTAGCGAAATGGATAACGTCCATTCCGAAGCTCTGCCAGAAACGTACTGTCCCGAGATTTCCATCTCAGTACAACTCAGTAAAAATTACTCATCCGCGGACTAACCGCGTGAGACTATCGCTCAGCTCAACCCATCTCTCCCCAAACTAACACTAAGAATATTCGACAACTTGCTTTATCATATTTAAAAAAAAAAAACAACTAGCAACCACACAGTTGAGCTGTGTTCAAAATTTATCGAGCAATAAGCCCCCAACTCAAAAAATCATCTCATCACTAAAGCGTGCTAACTAACGTGTGTACAAAAATCCGACCCATACATATAAATCTTTAACACCTAACTCCCATTAATAAAACATGACTTAACAGTTACCAACGTGGAACTGAGGACAAGAACTAGACAAGTGCCAGTGGAACAAGAGATGAGAAGAAGACGATGGCGATGGATAGGACACACACTGAGGAAACCTGTTGATAGCGTTACAAGGCAGTCCTTGTTCTGGAACCCCCATGGCAAGAGAAGCAGAGGTAGACCAAGAAGCACATGGAGAAGAGAGCTGGAAACAGAGGTGAAAATGATGAGGAGAACGTGGAAAGAACTTGAGATGATGGCACGTGACAGGAGGACTTGGCATGTGTTTGTTGAAGACCTATGCTCCTTTGGGAGTGGAGGGTTATGAATGAATTCAACCAGATGTGTTGAAGTGTATTATTAATTGATTTTTCAATTGGTATTCACAGGATGAAACCGAAAATAACAACAGTGACAACCTGGGCTGAAAGCAGAGACAGAGCTCTGCCATTTTTATTAACAAGAGTTCTGCAGAAAGTTCAATATTATAGATTTATGGGGACAAACATTTTGATTCTAGGCACAAAAATTTTTATTCATTGTACAAAACATCACAGAGCTGTTGGCAAGAACTTGGTAAGCTTTTGTCAACAGAAATTGTTTGACAACAGTGTTACATATTTTCTTTTCATTTTTCACTTCTTTAATTTTCGTTAGAGGTTTTTTTTTTTTAAATTTGGTCATGGATAAAGTGTATTTACTGTAAGAGTGTAATATATATTTATTTTTAAAATACATTCTGACAAACTGGTAGTTTCTGTCAGGACATTTGGACAAACTGTGATTGTGTGTTTTAAGATATTCTAACCTAATGGTGGTTTTTTACGTCATGCATCAAGACATTATGACGGCCATAAGATTAGTTTACATTCATAACAGTTTTATTTTTCAGTTGAGCAAAAGCAAAAAAAAAAAACATAAGTTTACAGTATTCTGTTTGAGTGCCTGACACAGTTTGTGACCAGCTGCTTGTGTCAGACATAGAATAATTTGTGGAATGCCAGAAAAATGTTAACCCTTTCAGCACCGGTATGACGTACGCCGTACGGCATAAATCTTTGCAATATTTGTCGCTATGCCGTACGCCGTACGTCACGGAAGTAGCGCGATTTCTCGTTCCAATTCACCTATAAGACGTACGGCGTACGTCATATTTTAAAAGCACCAGAACTCTTCTGTTTACAACCGTATCGGCAATTGCTGGGCATAATCGGATTCAGCATTGAAAAATCTGGCCACTAAGCTTGAAACGAACAAAATATTTTACTGCTAGCGAATACGGTAGAACTGATAATAGTGATTTTACAAAAGCGAAAGTACAAACATGGACGCTGTCGCACTGCTGAACCATAACATTTTGTGGAAAAAAGAGCACGAAAATTCTTGTTTGAGTTGAATTTATTCAACTTGAATGATTCTGACAACTCTTTTTACTGAGATTCTGGTAATCTTTACCTTTAGTGCCGTCGAGTATGTTTAATATGTGTATTTTCGTACCATTTAGAGTTAAGGTTGAGGTTAGGTTTAGGGTTACCCTAATTCTAATGCTGACTCAATACACATATTATACATATTAGACGGCACTAAATGTAAAGATTACCCAGATTCAGGGTCAGAGTTTGTGTGCTCTGGTTCAGAATATACTTTTAATGGGTTTCCTTTTACGATAAACTGTTTACAGTCAAATTAAATATATGACCCCTAAAATTACAATTATCCTGTCGTTCAGGGGAACGAACTAAGCTGAAAATGGTGTTGTCATTTGGAATGAAAAACCTGCGGTGGCGAAGGGGTTTTAATGTAGTGAACGGCTGCCCTGTTGCAAGTTGGTAGATTAACCTACATAAAGCTGTGTATAACATGGCAGAATAAGTTCTAATAAATAAGGGGACTGCTGTAAAACTAGTGAGAGAAGTAAAGGAAAAAGTCCCAAAGCAGATACTGAGTGTTAAAGACTTCACTATACCAGCCAGCATTGAGAGGTTTGGTGACGAGTTCCCTTCACCACTGCCTTTTCCTCCGCAAAGTCAGGTACCAATTTATTGCTGGGTAGTAATATATAAGTAAAAAAGGAAAATGGCATTGAATCAGTTTTACAAATTGGCGGTACACAGGAAACATGGGGCGTCTCTGGGTTCACCCTTTGTTAGCCACAATTACAAACAGGCAACAAAGACAAGAAATACGGATGGGTCAAGAGAAATAGACAGTGGACACTACAGCCACGTAGAAAAAATTGTGAATAAATTGAACAGTCGTGTGATGAGTGATACAGATAGATGAACAAAATAAACCAGTGGTTCTCAACATGGGCCTTATGGCGCCCAAAGGGGGCATGCCATATTTCTAGGAGGCCACAGTAAGATGGTAAAGTAACTTTTTTCCAGCTAACGGCAACTATGAGGGGGAGGGGCGAGCACAGAGGTAAACAAGACTCAGAAGGGGCCATGAGCAAAAAAAAAAAAAAACAGTTGAGAACCCCTCAAATAAACAATGCAGATAACGCTAGGAAAAAAATACAAGAAATAAGCAAGTAGAAAAAAACAAAGGTCTAGGACATAACAAAAGGAGCAGACAGTTTGTCACTCGGTTGTTCTAGTGGTCTCCTTTCTTCCTTTCATTATCAGAATTATGGTAGCAGTCACTGCAGGAGAGAACAAAGATGTTTGCATTTATTATTTAAAGCCACATCTGAACCATATCATGTGTCATGCTTATTCATCATCATCATTTTGCATTGTGTTCCTTAGGGAGAATGGAGCCACCACTGCCGCTGGTCCCCTCACAGGAAGCTTGCACACGCTCTTGTGGCGCCGCCGGTGGTGGTTTTTGTTGCAGTTGGTTTTACATGATGAAACTGACAGGCCCCGCCCCCCCACCCCCCCCCCACCCCCCCCCCCCCCCCCCCCCCCCCCCCCCCGGCGCAGCCTCGTATTAGTTGTCTTGTACAACATGCTTGAGGCTGTAGTAGTCCTATTCTTTGTCTCCTCAGATGCCCCCAGAAACTACACGGGACGTTATGTTTATTAGTACGTGCATAATATTTTTCCCCGTGACTATTACCAAGTCTAGATTTATTGCAAGTAGGTTTGATAGACTTGGCTTGCTGTCCTATAGGCTAAAACAGTTTTTTTCACGAATATGCCGGACTGGTGATACAGTTTGTCGTATAGAGTAGTGTTTCTAAAACGGTGTGCCGCGGCAGAAATTTGCAGTGCCAAGTGTGCCATAGTCTGAAAAAGTTTGAGAAACTGTGTTATACTAATAGAGCAAGTTAGTCATCAGCATAAGGCATGGTGTGACTCAGTGTTTCCACTCAGTTTTGAACTTAATTTTTTTTTTTTTTTTTTTTTTTTAATCCTCAAAATGTTTTATCGGTTTTAAAGTGAAAAAAATTAATGGGGTCAAGATTGATGTTATTAAACATGTTGAAAATGTATTGCCGTAAATTATTAGTATTTGGATAATCACTTGAAGTTGTTTTTAAATGTGGCTGAAGCATTAGTCTGACAGGGTCACTTCTGTTGATCAGATGTAATGCTCCATATATATTTTTCAGATTGGGAAAAAAAAAGATTGTGAAAACTGCATAGTGCAGCAATTTTACTTACTTAGTCGTTCCCCTTCTACCGTGAGGTGTAGAGGTTTGGAAGAGAGAGCGCCAGACTATCCTAACGGAAACAGCAATTTTTAGAGTAGTTATTTCTGGCTATAAAGATTGTTGAGTCATGACTGTAAAGGGAAGCATGGAATAAAATAGGTCCTATAGAATTGGGATGGAGAGATAACAGACAATATGAATAAGTAGGACCTACAGAAATAAGGAAGTGATGACAGTATAAAGTGGGACCTATAAACATTGAAAAGAGATGACACAGTATAAAGTGGGATACTTAAACATTAGAGAGAGATGACAGACAGGTTAAATTGAGACACTCAAGCATTAGAAATAGATGATAGTGTGGTGGATTAGATGTTTAGAAATGTTGTTATTATGTACTCTTAGTGAACTGAATGAGGTCAGCTGTGAAGGTCCCTGAATATAACAAATATTTGATAAGTTTACAGGGTACCTTGCTGCTACCACCTTTATGATCTCATTCAGACTTATTCTTTGACTAGAATGTATGATGACTACGTTTGGTGTCTAGGGTTATGAATATGTAGTGTAATGTTGCATTAGCCAACTACACATATAAACAATTATTTTATTATCCCACACAACACAACAATACTATGACAATCACATACAAAGTACACTTTAAAAGACTATCTTAAGTAAGTCAGTGGTTGAATTTTGTGTAACGTTAATTTTTTACCATTTATTTTGTCCTGACTCTGGTTGAATCAGGACTGACAATCAAAGTGAATTATTTACATTAATCAATTTACACAATGGATCTTCTGTCCATAATACAAATATTATTATAATAAAAGTGTGTAGGTGTAGTTTTCTAAATTAGGTTAATACTGGTATATATATAATGGTAGGTTGTTGGTTAACATCCCTCCCTATAGTTCATTTGCTTTTCATTTGTCACAGGTGGAATTTTTTATGAATATTTTCAGTCTTTATTCTTAAAAAAACTAGAGTTCATAGAGGTTGAGCTTCCTGGTGCCGAACAGGCACTTATCTTCGAAGGATAACACCGGTAGATCTTTTCCTAGGCTCACTGGACCATCTGTTCCACTTAATTGAAAGGCAATGGCATCCAGCACGTGCCCGAAATATGCAAACAGTGTCAGGAATCAATCAGTTCCCATGAGCTTGGTATTACGTTAATGACAGGGCCACAAAAAACCCTGAAATAAGAAGGTTATGCATCCTTCTTTATAACAAGCATACAATAATATTCCACAATTTATTACAGGTACAGTACAAACAAACGAATAGGGTCAGCTCTTGATGACAACCTAATTTACCATTATATTTTGACGTGACAATGTATACCAGTATTCCTCTCCCCTAATGGTTACAACGCCTCTGCAATTCCAGCAGTAATCTTTTTCCATACCATAGGATAGGTGTTATGCTCCTTGATGACAATCATATATAATTTTGTAGTTCTACACCTCTGTGATAGTCTATCATATGATGGATCAATCTCTAGGCTTTGCCTAAGTGTGCCATCGACTCACTTACTTACAGTCGTATGTTAATATCTCACATTCAAACTTTATTTTAAATGAAAGGTTAATAAAATCATTCTTACCACAGATTTCAATGAATTATACACAAGTAAACGATGACTGGCAAACAATTTATGGCACACTTTTGATCTGCTTTCCGTCCAGACTGCTTTCTATTAGTTTTAAAAGCACAAGCCTGCTCTCATCACTCCTTGTTTATCAAAGATTTTTCTCAAAATGGCAACGAGCAGTCTACGTTTTTCGATAATATGTAATGCATTGGCCAATCGGACCATGCACATTTGAATCAAACTTTAAAAAAAAAAAAAAAACTCCCAACTACTATGTTTACTCCTGCAAATATATTTTTAGTTTTAGGTCAACCAATCCTATCTAGTCTTTCTTTAAACTACAGCCAATCAAATCATAGGTACCTTTTAGTCCTCATTTCCCCAAAAGCTTTTTTTCAAAACATGCTATGAAAAAAATAAGCAGGCATGATTTTTGTTTTCGTCAGTCCGTCTTACAATACATAGTATTTTTGCCAATATCTTGGTTATTTATTGTATTAGCGCGTAACTGACACCATATTATTGCTCCGGAAATCATAAGGCATCCGAATATATAATTTTTATGGCCCTATGTATTATGGTTCATAATTCCATATTTTTTTCTATGTTAGTCGTTCAAATCTAGAAACTGCCACCTGTTCCATTCTTTTTCTAACTATTTTCATATAAATACGAGACTTGTCCGTAGTACGTTAGAATTACGTCATTCCTTATAAGAGCTAAGGTTGTTTACATGATTCAATTGACGAACATTTTTTAGTTTTTTATCGTAATTTGAAAATCGCCCAAGGCTATGTTGCGCTAGTTGGCTTTTGTGAAATCAATGTGAGACAGCGTCCCCTAAGTTCTGTCTTTCTATCCCTCCCCTCCTTTTCTTTTATTCTATCACTCTATCATCTTGAACTTGCACAAGTGTTACATTTAATCTCAAGGACGAATTTAGAAAAGACTATCTTTCATTCGGCTATAAGGCTTATCAAAATCCGCATACCGGCTGGTGTGGGGACGAAGAAGCTGGACTCAATTTTTATTTTCTATCTTATTTTTGACTTTATGCACTATAATATACTCTAATTTAGCTATTGTATTTAGAATATCGTCACAGATAGACAGTATAAAGTGGGACAATTAAACATTAGAAATAGATGATAGACAGTATAAAGTGGGACAATTAAACATTAGAAATAGATGATAGACAGTATAAAGTGGGACAATTAAATATTATAAATAGATGATAGTATAAAGTGGGACCTATTAACAATGGAAAATTGAAGGAGCTGTTTAACATCAAGAGAAGAATAGAGGACACATCTGTATGTGTGACAAAGAATTCAAAGGTCAAGGGTTTGGACATTTAAAAAAATATGAGAACTTGCAGCTAACACATTTTGCTGCACACTTCTTCCTCTTAGGTCCTTAGCTGCTGACTCACAAAGCATTCAGTGACCATCATGCCAAGTGGCTACTTCCTGGACAGCAACAAACTGTCTCCACTTTTCTTGGTCTGTGGTCATCCATCATATGATGCCTCAACTCTGGTTCATGCCTTTCATCTCGGCCTCCACAGTTCTCCAAGTTGTTTGTGACTGGCCTCTCTTTCACCTTCCTGCTGGAATCCTATCATTGCAGTCCTGGTTATTGTGTTGGGATCTCTTCTGAGATCATGGCAGACCCTATTCCAGCTACAATTGTGTGCACATCTTCTTGATTTCCCCTGAGTAAGCAATTCGGCGTCTGTGGCCTAATGGATATGAACGCAGTTTCATAATCCAGATATACCAGGTTCGAAACCTGCTGCAGACGGTTTGGTAGCAGATCGCTTTGTGTGGATTTTTAACAATGGTATAAGCGTTGTACTGTTCAGAAAGCAATGGCAAACTACTGAACGTAAAAACTGCCTAGAAAAATCACAAAACAGCCAATAAAAGCTGGGGTTGATTGCTACGTCCTGTAAAGGATAAGCAACTAACTTTTTTTTTTTAAAGCAATTCTTAGATGGTATGGTGTTTGGACAAAAAAATTCAGAGGATTTTCCTTAGGCAGGTTGTGTGGCAAGTAAAGATAGTAAATTTGATAACATTATGATCACATGAGGGAAACTATTGTTGTGCCTTCTATGTTTTTAATGCACAGATGCTATGCAGTTGACCTAGTGCCCAAGAATTGTTAATTCTTACACATCTGGAATTCAGAAATAAACTGCCCTTGTCAGATTGCCATTTAAAATAGGCGAGGTATTGCATTTTAAGTGAAAATAGGATTAAAATTAGGATTAGTCAATGTTCTGATAATTCATAGTCTCCTGAATCCAAGTATGTCAAAAACATTTGTCAGAACACACTCTAAGTAGGTGTATTTTGATTTTGAAAATGGTATTTTCTTAAGAAATTGTACTTTTCCTGTCAAGAAAACCGTGAATTTCTCAGAACCTTGTTTTATGTTACTAATTATCTTATAACTTTCTTATTCAGTCAACACGAGATTTGGCACAAATACTTTCCACTGGATAAATAAAACGTTTTTCAGATCCGATTGGTAACACCGTATCAACATTTTTTATTTATTGCAAATAATATTGTAAAATTTTGAATAATGTGTTAGTAGTTTTAGACACTGGATAGACTTAATAAGTATAGCCAGCAGGTGGGCTTGAACATCAACCTAAAGAAGACAGAGGTCATGATGCTCAACGTGAGCAACCCTGAGCCCATATCAGTAAGGAATCAGCAACTGGAACAGACAGATGCCTTCACATACCTAGGATGCATAGTAACACCAGATGGCGGAGCAAGCAAAGACATCAACAACAGAATGAACAAAGCAAGAACAGCCTTTTTTTAGTCTAAACAACATCTGGAAGTCCTCTCAGTACAGCACAAGCACAAAATTAGGATTATATCAGAGCTGTGTGCTTTCTGTGCTTCTCTATGGCGCGGAGAGCTGGAGAGTTACAGAGAAGGAAATGTCGAAATTGTCCTCTTTTCACACAACATGCCTAAGAAAAATTCTCCGAATCTTTTGGTCGAATATCATCACCAACCAAGATCTGCTTACTCGGAGCAAGCAAGAGGACATGCACACCATCATAGCTGGCAGACGCTGGAGCTGGGTTGGCCATGTCCTCAGAAGAGACCCCGATGCCATCACAAGAACAGCTATGCTATGGACCCCTGAAGGAAAACGAAAGAGAGGCCGACCAAAAACAACTTGGCGGAGGACTGTGGAGGCTGAGATGCAAAGAATGAACCAGAGTTGGGGCACTGTACGAAGGATGGCCGCCGACTGAGCAAAGTGGAATCAATTTGTTGTTGCCCTACAAGACGCCACCAGGCGTAATGGCCACTGACTGCTTTGACGGTCGGCGGCTAAGGATCAAAGAAGAAGAAGAAGTTTTAGACACTAAAGCTCTGTATCTCAGTATCTACTAAAGTTATCGAAAATCAAATTTGACAGAAGGTTGAAAATACAATGATGAGCTTCTGTTTCAACTTTCATGCTCATAACTCAACAAATAAAAAGGCCTTAGTGATTTGAAATATATGATTACGATTTTATTTGACCGCCATTTCCATGGCAACCAATAGCATTTGTAACATCAAATACATAGGTTTGCATAGGTATTGCCGTTTTAAGTTAAACCATCATATTTGTATCAAAATCTTGCAATTACGTATGAACATAGCTTTTTACTGTGGCTCTTCCCCTTAAAAAAAGGTAATTGCATTGCAGATACTGCTGTAGGGGAGTGAAGTATGTTAGAGACCACTATACTAGGTCCAGCTTTATGAGGTGGGGGGTGACCAGTTCCCATCTTTGATGCCTTTGCCTTCCTTAACTCGAGCAGAGGGGTACTCATTTACAGCTGGGTAGACGGGTGTTACGCTACTAGGTTTTGATCCCAGAACCCAGTAACTGCCGCGAGAGGAAAGTGCTCTACCTGCTTAACCAGTCGGATATTCCTTAGACATCTAGGATTCAGAAATAAACTGTTCACGTCAGATGGCAGTTACTGCATCAAAAGATCAACTTGAATTGTGTCCCTGTTGATGACATCAAAGTATTGTAAAGTTGCTTGGGGATACACGAATTGAGTACTGGTAACCGATGAGGTTACCAACGGGCTGATCACCCGTTTGCCAGTCACTTCGATTACGGAAACAACGGCAAATGGGTTGATTTGCCGTTGCCCTAAAGACGCCACTAGGCGTGATGGGAAACAGTGGCAAAGAAAACCTATCTGCTGTTGCCCTAAGACGCCACTAGGCGTAATGGCCACTGACTGCTTTGACGGTCGTTGGCTAAGGACGGAAGAAGAAGAAGAACCGATGAGGTCACTAGAATTTGAAGTTTTGTTTATGATATCGATATATTGTAAAGGAAAAAAAATATATCAGCCACTGTTGCTTTCTCAAATATAGTTTGTTCATTTATTTAAATCAGTACATCATTGTATTTGGCTTCTCATTGTTAAAGGGAATAGCCAACCAGGCAATGATTTGAATGATATTTAAAAAAATGAGTCATGCCCTTGAAACTTATGGATCACAGAAACACCACTGCCACTGGTCTCTTCACTGGAAGGCTGCATCAGAGCATTCACATACTCATACAGTGATGGTTATTGTTATTCTTGATCAGATTCAACATCATTGCACTCCAGCCAAACCCATAGGTGCTCAGTCTCCTTCAGTAAATGTCAAAGGCAGTAAAAGCTTATTGCTTCCGTAGCACGCTGGTTATTTACACGCCGGATGCATCCTCTCACATGTCCATCCCTGCTGGTCTTTATGCTTGATGCCAAAGTCCAGCAATCTTAGCCTTGTTAATTCATCTATTGCTGTGTCGTTCTCTAACAGGCGATCATTAATTGTCCTTAGTATCTCTACCTTATCCATATCCAGTGTCCCCACTATGTGTGCTCTCAAAGCTCGTCTGTCAGCTCTCTCATTGTCCCATACCCCTGCATGGCCAGAACAGTAGATCCACTCTAGTTCCTGTAGATTTGAGGCTTTTATGGATGTACAGTAGAACTCCATTTATCCGAACCCCATGGGACCGAGCATCGTTCGGATAATCAAATGTTCGGATAATTGGATTACATAATGTATCGAGTACATGTACACATATTTCTAAAAATAATTAACCATCACAAGGAAAATGCACTATAAAACATATTTACTTGTACTGTAATAATAATACCCACACTGTATTAGATCACTGTATCACCAAAATCTTTTATTACACTGCAGTGCATGTACTTCTTGTATTAATTATTTTTGTTAAGAAAGAGAAATGTTTTCAAAATAACATTACAAACGATTCAAAACCAGGCGCAACTTACGTATATATGTACTTGCACAGATGTAGCCCACTATTTAAAATAATGAGGAATCCTCTTTTGCACCAAACTGGATAGTCTCCTTTTGGCTGCTAAGTCCCGAGTTCTCTTCAACAGCAGAAGCTGTGTAGGACAGCTGTCATCTTCTTGCTCGTACCAAGCCATCGCAGTTTCTAGTGCTATAAAGGCCTCTTCAGGACTTGGTCGACGTTTTGGTTTTTCTTCATAATCTACAAGTACATCATGTACTTCTGAGGTGTCTTCATCATCGGTCACTACATGTATTTGGTTTTCTTCTTGCACAAAAGACAAAATTTCTTCGTCATTCAAAAACTGAAAACCAGAATCATTATCATCTTCTAGCCACATGTGTGCATCATCTTTGTCACAGTCCGAAAATCCGGGCATTGCTTGAAACAGTTCCACAACTTCATTTATACAATCATCATTTGTGTCCACTGCAGTAGTTTCATTTCCTCCTTTTTTCCCAAGCAATCTACTCCAAGCCTTGTTGAGATTATCTTGTGACAGGGTGGTCCAAGCATCAGCTAACATATAGCAGCAGTCTTTGAGATTAAGCTTTTTGGAAAACGCCACCACACTTTCTTCATCTTCAGCCAACAATAAACGACGCAGGACTTCCTTCTTGTACATCTTTTTAAGCTTTGCTATAACACCCTGATCCATTGGTTGAATCAGTGCTGTTACATTGGGAGGCAGAAAAATTACTTTAAAATTTGCATCAACTGCATTCAATGTATCCGTCTCTGGATGAGATGGTGCATTGTCCAGTAGAAGAATTACTTTTCCAGTTTTCTTTTCTTGTTCTCCCAACCTCTTCACATTTGGGATGAACTGATTTGTAT
The DNA here is from genome assembly GCA_024509875.1 of Oreohelix idahoensis. Taxonomy (NCBI): domain Eukaryota; kingdom Metazoa; phylum Mollusca; class Gastropoda; order Stylommatophora; family Oreohelicidae; genus Oreohelix; species Oreohelix idahoensis. The sequence continues at coordinate 349,028 of JAMPIV010002147.1, read as the reverse complement.
ACCAATCAAGAAATATTTCACTATTCATCCAAGCACTCTTCTGTGCTTTGTAACACAATGGGAGACATGTCACATTCTTTAAACAACGTGGTTATTTGGCTTTGCCGATCATTAGCACCGGTAAACGATGACTTCCACTGGCATTCGCGGCTACCAAAATTGTTACTCTCTCTTTGCACTTTTTAAACCCAGGGGCAGCTGCTTCGCGCTGAGATGCAAGTGATTTTTGAGGCAATGATTTCCAGTATAAGCCAGTCTCATCGGCATTATACACATCCTCGAGTGAATAACCTTCTTCTTCCAAAAAAGCCAAGAATGTTTCTATAAAATTTTTAGCGGCAGTTGCATCGCTAGATAAAGATTCCCCTTGAATCTCCAATTCTCGTATGCCATGACGAGATTTAAAGTTTCTTAACCATTCCTGGCTAGCCTTAAAGTCAGGAGGACCGTCAAGTTGATTGTTGAACTGAAGTGCCTTTTCACACAACAGAGAACCAGAGATAGGTTCCCCTTTGCTTCTTCTTTGCACAAACCATATATACAAAGCCTCTTCCAATTTCACATCTTTCGCATTTCTCATGGTTTTACGTTTCTTCGACCCATTTTCACTATCAAATTTCGATGCAAAACTCATAATTTTATCCTTGTTACTTTTAATGTCAGAGACGGTAGCTTTCCCAACATTGAAAATCCTCGCAAGTGAAGACACAGTTTCACCTTGTCCTAGTCTCTTGATAAATTCTGTTTTCGTTTCAATTGACAAAACATTGCGGTTCCTTTTATATGCTTTAGGCCTACTGGAAGATGCCATATCGCACAGAGAAATACTTGTACGCCAAAATTATTCTGCTGTAGTAGCAGACACAATTATTTTAAGTTGAACTGTCTGTTTAGCCAGTGTTCTACCTAGAACGCACACGTACACTGTATTTTTAAACCAGATATTAACTGACTTTATGATCTAACTGACTTCCTGTATGTAAGCGACCGACCATTAGCCATCCCATTCTCTACAAATTGTTCGCACACATTTGAAGTTTGCCGCATCAAAAGATTCAGAATTTTAGTCTAACGTGACTGTGGCATCTGATTTTTTTTTTTTCTGGAAAAAGTGTTCGGATAATTGGATGTTCGGATAATTGGGGTTCGGATAAATGGAGTTCTACTGTATTCCATTCAAGCCGTGGCCATCCATTTTGGACCTTCCGAAGCATGGACTGTGAGCAGTGGTTTCTTCCGTAGCAGTTCCTTTTACATGCCGAGGTTGCCAGTCCCATACACAGCCTGATATTAGCTACGTCTGATGACATGCCTGTCTGTAACCTTTTATTTAAAATCCTCGGGGACAACTGAATATTTTTAGGGTTTCAGATGTCACCCAAATTGCGTTAAAAAGGTAGCCCATAGAAGCTGTCGATTTTTAGAGTATTTCGGTTTTTGGATAAAAGGTTATATACCTGTACACTGGACAAATATGAGTATATAACTGCAAAAACAGAAATGATCAACCGTCACATAGATTACAGTAAGAGCAATTGTACAGATGTTATGATTCCCTAAAACCTTTGTTTGGCAACATATTGTTTTAATGTTATTGTGATGTTATAAAAGAATATATATTTCAGCTACCCTTGTTATGTATCTTCATATCTGTATTATTTCATGCTCTTAAAGTGTAACTGTTTTGCTGTTTAAGACAGTTGTCGTACCTTAGTTACAGGGTGGGTGAGTTACAGAACCTGTTCCTTCACCCAGAATAATTTTTTTTCCTTTCATTTGTAAACCAGACCATTATTTTTCACATTTGCTATACAGTTGTTGTTTTTTTTCCAGTGTTACTTGTCATAATTGTTGCCTGAATCAGCTGTCCACAATGACAGGCATGATATTTTGAGTAGGAGAAAAGTAATAAGCATAAAATGTATTTAAATGATGTGTCTTTATTTCTTGTAGATAGCTCAATTTGTTTGTTCTTTCTTGGAAAGATGTTAGTGGCAGATGTGTGGATGGTTAAATTACGTAGTTTATTGGTTATTCTTCACAAGCCTGTATATATCCTATTACAGGGATGTTTTGCTGTCACCTGGTCTATTCAATCTTTATAGTTAATATATAATGGAATCCATTAAAAAACATGTCAGGAATATCAGCTGGCGGACATAATATTAACAGCTTTAAATATGCTGATGATACAAATCCCTATAACAAAAAAGAGTTAAGGAAATGATTGATACAGTGGTGACAGAAAGTGAAAATATAAGCCTTAGACTAAATAGCAGAAATGACAGAATTAATGTCGTTTAGAAGAAAATGACTTAACCATAATGCACTGTCGAAGTAAATGGAACAGTTCTGAAATAAGTCAATAGATTCAAATAACTAGGACCATTAATAACATCAGATGGAAGATGCATCTCAGAAGTGAAGAGTCGAATAAATCTGGTAAAAGCAGCATTCTGTAAAATTAAAAGTATTTTCTGCAACAGCTCTTTGTCAATGGAAGTAAGAAAGAGAGCTCTTAAGTGTTATATAGAGCCAATCATGGCATATGGAAGTGAGTGATGACAATTTAAAGATCAATTCTGAAGTTTTTTTAAAGTATGGTAATTAGTATATTGCTAATAAGAATCAGTAAGCAAGCAGGAAAAGCTCTGGAGGCCACGGTGATGTGGTTTTACAGTAGAATGTTGACAATACCATGGACAGCTAATAAGAGTAACAAGGACGTAGTGAAGGAAGCTAGTGTGTAATGGAAACAAAACACACACTAGAAGGAAGCTAGTGTGTAATGGAAACAAAACTCACACTAGAAGGAAGCTAGTGTGTAATGGAAACAAAACTCACACTAGAAGGAAGCTAGTGTGTAATGGAAACAAAACTCACACTAGAAGGAAGCTAGTGTGTAATGGAAACAAAACTCACACTAGAAGGAAGCTAGTGTGTAATGGAAACAAAACTCACACTAGAAGGAAGCTAGTGTGTAATGGAAACAAAACTCACACTAGAAGGAAGCTAGTGTGTAATGGAAACAAAACTCACACTAGAAGGAAGCTAGTGTGTAATGGAAACAAAACTCACACTAGAAGGAAGCTAGTGTGTAATGGAAACTTAAAACTCACACTAGAAGGAAGTAATCCAGTTTCTGTGGCATGTTATGAGAAAAATCAAAGTGGAATATATTGTTATAACATGACAAATTAAAGGACAAAAAAAGATGGAGGACGACAGTTTGACTTCATGGCATGGAAAGAAGTCAGCAACAGACTTGATCAACAGTTGTGGAGACAGGAAGTTGTGGAGAGATTGAAGGAATAAGGGACAGAGGACATTCATGAAAAGAAGTTACTTATTTGTTCCCCTTCTACCATGAGGTGTAGAGGTTTGTAAGAGAGAGCGCCATACTATTCTATCGGCTGTCTTCCTCCTGGCTTGGTTCCATTCTAGTCCTCGGTCCTTCAAAGATTGTCTAATGTTGTCCTCCCAGCGGACTTTGGGTCGTCCTGGAGGACAGAAAGAAGTTAACAGATTTGATAAACAGGACTGGAGACAGGAAGTTGTGGAGGGACATGATCACTAACGCCACCAGCCTGAAGCCTGAAGAAAATATATTCTGGGTCCACACATTGGTTTATTTGGAGGAGAGAGGGCACTCAAGAGTAGGACTGTTGCCACACCAAAATTAGCATTAAGGCAACGAAGGAGAATAGTGCAGTGGACTAGCAAACTCAAAATATAAAAATAATTGTTTCAGAAACTATCAGCTGTCACCTAAAGAGAACGTGAAGTGTTTTGGCACATGCATCTTTGTATGGGGAAGTAGTGCACTAGCTCTTCAGAAGGAATGAAAATAGGAGAAGTAGAATATACTCATTTTGCAGAGTCCTTCTGATCTTTTTCAGCTTCAAAGTCTCAATTTATGCCATAATTCTCACAGTTCATTTTGAAACATTTCTTTTCCTCACATTTTCAGGGATCTTTGATTGAGTTTTTCATGTGTAATATCATTATTTTCTGATCCGGCCAATGACACAGTTTTGTGTGGCAGCACAAGTGCTATCAAAGAACATAGTTAACACGCAGCATATGTTTTTGTTGGATTGGATGAGAATATGGTTATATTTTTTTAGTTCACCCATGTATTACCAGGGCCCAAAAGGGGGGGGGGGGGGGGGGCAAAGAATAGTAACACTACTACCAAGCTTGTCGTAAGAGGTGACTGGGGCGGGTTTGGCAAGGGGCTGGCTACTCCATACTGTACAAACTTCATGGCAACTCAGGCAGGTTGGGCATGGGGCTGGCTAACCCAGCTTGTACAGACTTTAAGTGACAGAAACTCCCAACAACAATGTGGATCATCATCTGTGTGAATGACAAGAACCAGACAAGAGCCAGTTGAACGAGAGATAGAGAAGAAGACGCTGGCGATGGATAGGACACACGTTGAGGAAACCTGTTGATAGCTTTACCCGGCAGTCAACGATCTGGAATTCCCAGGGTAATAGAGGCTAGAAAAGACAGAAATTAAAGGGATGAGTTTTGGTTTTAAGGAATATCTTGATTGCACACGGACAACTCCATCAGTGCTCCTTCTTCTTCTTCTTCTTCTTGCGATCGCATCTTTGATGATTACACCGTCAGACGAGTTCTCATGATGAATTCGACTGTTGTTTGAAGTTCCTCTTTAACTCCATATAGCTTTGAGTTTAGTGTTGAGTCATTGGGCCAGTATATCTTTCTTAACTGGTCATACAGAGGACAGTCCTGTAGAACATGCTCAGCAGTTTGTTCGTTTAATCCACATGTGCACAGTGGTGAAGCAGACAATCGTAGCTTGTGCATGTGTTTATTCAGTTTGTTATGCCCTGTCCTGAGTCGAAAAATAGTTGTCTGTCCCTGCCGGTCGAGAGTGTGATAGTCGTCTTTGGGTTGGTTCTGTTCTCTTCTGATAGTCTGGATAGCTCTCTTTTTCTCAAAGTATGTGACTTCATTATCTTCTTGTTCACATTCTCCTCCCTTTTTTGCAAGTTTATCTGCCTTTTCATTTCCGGGTACACCACAATGAGATGGTACCCACTGAAGTATGGTTCTCTTTTTGGCAGCTACCTTGTTTAGTTCATTTCTCAGATGCGGGAGTTTACCACCCTTGAGAGCTTGCAGGACAGACAGTGCATCTGTGAGGATGACTACCTGGTGGCAGTCAGAGTTGGTGTTATAAATCATATTTGCAGCTTGCTCTAGAGCTTGAACCTCAGCTGTATAGTTGGAACAGAATTTACCAGTGGGAATGTGCCTAGTCTCATAGTGGTTGTCAGGATATGAGATAAAGATACCGGCACCTCCATTCCTAACAGCATTAGTTGCTGATCCATCTGTATAGGCATGTATCCATGATTGATCGGGATAGCTTTCTTGGATCATACTCAATGTAGCAGTTCGTTTTTGCAGATCATTATACTCACATCCACTTGTGAGACCACTGACTGTTGTATTAATTTGGAGGGCACTGCTGGCCTGCTCCCATGGTACAGGGTATAGGGTGGGCTTCAGTGGTGTTGTCTTCATGGATAGGTCTTCTTGATGCTGTCTTATAAGTCTTTTCCCCCGATGCACAAAGCTGCTACGCTTTAGACGTCCCAATGCCAGATCATCTAGTCTTGCCTTCATTGGGTGCATTGGCATACTGTTGTACTTTTCCATCTGGATCATGGTTTTTGTGTCTCTTCTATGGGACAATGTCTGTAATCCAGCAACCTTCTGCATCTCTGTTATTGGTGTAGTTTTCATGGCTCCTGTAATGAGCCTGAGAGCTTGATTTTGCACCTTGTCCAAAGACTGCAGATGTGAGTTAGCAGCTGATGACCATGCTGCTGAGCTAAACTCTAAGTGTGGTCTTATTACTCCATTATAAATCTTCTTTAGATTTCGTTCATTTGCTCCCCAGTTGGTACCTGCTAATTTTCTGAGTATGCCTAGTCGTCTTCGGGCCTTTCCTTCTGCATTTTCAATATGCTTATTCCATGTAAGCCTTTGGTCAAATGTCACCCCAAGATAGGTGGGGTAGCTTTCTTCCTTGATCACGGTTGTCCCTAGGTGTATGTTAGCTGATTTGTCCTTGGGGGCGAGGGAGAACAGTGTTGTGGAGGTTTTGTCTGTGTTTATTGTGATAAGCCATTTCTCTGCCCATGACACTAGCATGTCTGCTGCCCGCTGCATTCTATAATTTGCTGTGGTGACATTTTCATCAGCGCACCAGAGTACTAGGTCATCTGCATATAAGGCAGCTTTAACTCCTGCAGGGAGATCTTTCACCAGGTCATTGATGTAAACAAGGAAGAGTGTTGGGGAAATTACTCCTCCTTGAGGTACCCCCTGATGGAGCAACACTTTTCTGCTCTGCAGACCGTCAAGAGTGACTCTAGTTCTCCTGTTATGCAAGTATGACTGGATCCATTTCATCATGTTGCCTTGGATTCCACTTCTCCTAAGTTTTGCAATGAGGCCATCTTTCCACACCTTGTCAAAGGCCTGCTTGAAGTCGACCCAGATCGTTAGGACCTTTTTCTTCTCCTGGAAGGCATCTTCTATTGCTTGAGACAAGTAAGTAACTTGGTCTTCTATACTGTAGCATTCTCTAAATCCAGCTTGTTCCGGCACCAGGATCTGCTCAGACTCTAAATACCATTTCAATCTGTGGTTGACTATTCGCTCCATAGTCTTCCCAACACAGCTTGTGAGACTGATTGGCCGGTAACTTGCAGCCTCGGTCTTACATTTCCCTTTCTTTAGTATGGGTATTGTGATGGCTTCTCTCCATACTTGGGGTACCGTTCCTTTCAACCAGCTGTGGTTGAATATCTCAAGCAGTTTTGTCTTTGCTGCTGAGCTCAGATTTACTAGCATTTCGTTGCTGATTTTGTCTGGGCCGGGTGACTTTTGAAACTTAAGCTTGGAAATAGCCTTCTGTAGTTCTCCTAGTGTGATGGGTTCCCTCATTGGGGCAGGAGTATCTGTCTGTCCCATGGTTGCCAGTATTTCTTTTCTTATCTCTCTCTGATGGTCTATGTTAATGGGTAAGTTGCTTTCTGAACTGTATCTTCTAGCAAACAAGTCTGCAGCTTGTTTTCCTCTGAAAAGTTTGCCACCTTCATCCAATGTGATAGTCTGCCTTGGTGAGGAATGCTCTTCATTTAGAGACTTGACTAATCTCCAAAGTTTCCTGCCGTCTTTCTCAAGGTTCAGCGATGCCGTTTTAGTTCTCCAGCTTTTCCGCTTTTCTTCTAGCTTTGTTCTCTGAAACTCTGCTACAGCCTTTTTCCATTTGTTGTGAGTTTCAAGTGAAGGCTGAGACTCTGCGTCCTTTCTAGCCTTGTCCATAGCTTCCTGACGTTCTTGGAGTGTGCTGGACCAGTATGGTATGTAGTTACGCCGGCATCCTTTGGGAATGGTTTCTTTTGCAGCTTGTAGTATGCATCTGTTGAAGTCTTTTACCACTTCATTAATGTCTCTGTTCTGTACCTTGAGGGTAGACAGCAGCGTGTTCACCTGATGCCTGAATAAACCCCAGTTGGCTTTTTTGTAGTTCCATCTTGTAATGGCTGGGCCTGTACTGAGAGTTGCACTCTGGACAGTAAGAAAGATTGGGCGATGGTCGCTTCCCCCCTAGTTGGTCTCCTACTTCTCTACTAATAGATCCAGCTATATCTGGTGGACAGTAATAGTTCAGGAGATCTATTTCCATCTTGTCTACCTTTATCTGCAGCAGCTGATATTCTGCTCCATCCATGAAGGTTTTCCTTTCGTGTGCAGGAATGTTATTCCTTACAAGAGTAAGTACTCCTCCTTTTCGTCTATCTTGTCTGTCGGATCTGAAGCATTGATATCCCCTTATTTTAAAGGTTTGATCTGCTTTCAAGTGAGTCTCTTGGATACAGCAAACACTGACTTGCTTCTCATACAAGATGTTTTCCAGCTCTGTCTTTTTGCTGTATCCAGCCTGCTTGCTGTTCACTCCCTCTGCATTCCAGTGCATCATGACAAGTGGCACTCTGGGTTTCTCTTTTTCTGTTTTGTTTTGGTCAGTAGTTCTCCTCCGCCGTCTGTTGACTCCACAAGACGGTCTAGAGGGTCCTCCAGTAGCTGAGGGTGGGCTCTGTCGAGGCTCAGAGCCCGGCACTGCACCTGCCTGGTGGAGCTCCACAGGGCGAGCACCAGAACGAGATTTATTTGACGGTGTACTCTCCATAGAAAAAAAAAAAGCGAGTTGCATGATACTGTGGTTTCCGGTGCGCCTTCTGGCCCAGTATCTACGACTTTAGCACCTGTTCAACGGGAGAGTGGGCTCATCCCTAATCTGTTTATGTTCCCAGTAGTAGACTATTCGCAAGCAGCCTGGGGGTGTCACTGCTCTGCGCGGACCTTGTTTACCGAGGCGGCGTCCGAGCTCGTATGGTGAAAATATGGTTGCGTTATCTTCAAAATAGCCCTGTCTTTCCCGTGGCTTTTCTGCCATCCTGCAACTTTGAGTTAGGGAGTTCTGAGCTCCAGTCTCTTTCCCAGGCATTTTATCCTGGCCTGGCACGCATACAGAGGACCCCACTTCTGGTTCTAAGTTAGCAGTTGGGGATAGGTGGGGTAGCACACTGTGCATTCCCCGTCATCCAGGGGGCTCTCCAACTATGCAGAGCTTGCACAACGCTGTGCTCTGGTTCTGGGCTCTCCCAAGGAATCCTCACGTCCTGCACAGAGCCACTTCCCGATACCCACCACCTGCCAACCCTCCATTGTAGAAATCTCCTGCATGCGGCCATCCAGTCAAGAGCCAGTATTAAGTCTGGTGCCCAAGTGATCCCCCCAAGCTCAGTGTGCAATGCTGGGCTCTCATCATGCTGCAACACAGGAGGGATTGTGATGCTCAGCCATCTCTCTCAATTCTGCACCGATAAGTGACATCGGGGACTTAACTTTGCCTCAGTACTGGGAGGCCCCGTTTCCGGGTACACCACACACAGCCAATTGAGGCAACGGTCGCCATGGGCGTGATAGACGACAAACAGTGAAGAATGAGGCAAGAAAGCATTTAACCCATGAAGTGGGGGTGGATTGGTGCAGACCAGAGCATGTACCACTCGCCGGTGGGTTCTGCATCTACACCTATAGGGTTCCACCCACTCCTCAGCCCATTTAGTCTGGCCCCTCACCCAGGACCTGTCCGGCTTGGGTGACCCTGCCAGGAGTAAAACTCCCGCCGGCATAGCTCCCGGGATCATTGAGGCGCTCAAGCTCTCCAACCACGGCAAGGTAGGCTTACATGTGGAGAGCATCAGTGCTCCAATCTCCTCCCTTAGATCAGACACGGAGGATCTCAGCACAATGCATGAACTCCGTAGCATCGGTGAGAATCCCGGTGTGTGCACATAGAAATCACACATTCTAATTGATAACTCGGGTATAAAGGTCTTTTATATTTGGACATGCACCCTAATATAACTGACACGGTTGAATGCGACACGCCTCGCCAAAACGAGGCAACATTTTATTTAAAAAAAACATTCTATATTTTTCTAAAAAAAAATTAGACAGGAATGAGGAAGATATGAAAAGGTATTGAGTAGATGGCCCAGAGAAACAACACTGGAAGCAAAACTATACGGACCTCTGTATGAACTACAAAAGACAGTGAAGTTTATACAAGAAACAACATTGCAGATATAGACAATATAGTTCAAGCAAACGAAAGAAGAAGAAGTAGATGGTATGGGACAAGAAGACATGGGTTTGCTGAAGCCTGTGCTCCTTACGAAGTTGGCAGGTAACAATTGAATGTTTAATTCAGGGTGTCTTAACCTTTTTTTGTGCTCTGGACCCCTTTGATTGTCCAGTGAAGGCTAAGAACCCCTTTGATTGTCCAATGAAGGCTATGGACCCCTTTGATTGTCCAGTAAAGGCTGTGGATCCGTTTGATTGTCCAGTAAAGGCTATGGACCCCTTCTTGGAAAAAAATATACATAAAAGCATAACTAAACATTTTAAATTGTAGGTTATATGCACGAACTTCCAGGAATCCATTTATGGGACCGTGGACCACAGGTTAAGAAACCCTGGTTCAGTTGATTTTGGTTTCAGGAAGCCAGGTTTTCATGCTAAACCTAGAAACCTTGTGCCATTTAGAATTTGTGTACTACTTTCTACACCGAACATGGTTAGTTAAAACTGGAAGTAGTGATGCTTTCTGCTTGAAAATGAGTGGAACTCTCCCATTTTAAAAAAGTATCTTTGTTTAATGGGTTAACGAGGCATTTTATTTTATTGACTTGAGAATAGACATATGTTTTCATGCACGTCTTGGTATAATTTGTTTTATTTTACACAGCAGTGCATGTTTATGATTATACTAACTGAATAAAGGTAATTTTCATGTACATGATTTCTTAAGTGTCAGTGCCAGCTGTTTTTTGTTTCTTGTACCTCAGTGCCAGGTAATATTTTTGTCAGTGGCTGTGAAATTTGTTTTTTGATATATGGTAATGTGGGGCTTTTTGGACACCATTTTAGTTTAGGACCATAAAAATCAGGTCACAAACGGAAGTTATCATGAGTATATTTTAGTTTTAGCCTTTTCTTTTCCTGTGCAAGAGTTCACTTCCTGTGTTTATGCAGTTTGACAAGTGTATACAACCTATTTATGTATTGATGCCAAACGCATGGAGAAGAGAGCTGGAGATCAAGGTTGCGGAGTCAGTTGGATTCGGAATTCTGAGTTGTGGAGTCTGTAATTTTGTGCTGAGTCAGAGTTATAGTCAGTCAGTTACAAGCTCTCTGGACTTCCAACTCCTCTCATAATTTGACAATTCCCAAATGTGGGGAAATCCAAGGTATTTCTTGAGAACACATGATTCTTTTCTTTAAATCTCTCATCGGAGTAGGAGTCGTACTTATTAATTACTGGTCAACGTTGAACAAATTCTTTTCTGATTCCACAACCCAGCTGAAGACAGATTACACCGAAACAGGCTGCAAGATCTTTTCTATTTGGACATGCGCCCTAATATAACCGATTAGGTTGAACCTAAAACCTCATCAAAATTTTATTTTTAAAAAAAAAGCTGAAGACAGAAATGAAAATGTTGAGGAAGACTTGGATAGTTCTTGATCTGATAGCACACATAAAGGACAATAAAAACAACCAAAAAGCTACAGACTTTCATAAATAAATGCTTGTATAGAATAGAAGGATTGAAATGGTATGACAAGATGAACTGATGACAAGAACCAGACGAGCACCAATGGAACAAGAGATGAGAAGAAGATGCTAGAGATGGATAGGACACACACTGAAGAAACCTGCTGATAGCATGATCAGGCAGTCCTTGTTCTGGAATCTTGAGTGGAAGAGGGAGGACCAAAGAAGACATGGAGAAGAGAACTGGAGATAGACATTGAAAGACCTTGAGCTGATGGCACAGGACAGGAGACTTGCTATAAGTTTGTTGAAGGCTTATGCTCTTGGGGAGTTGAATGGTGATAAAGTGAAGAAAGAGAAACAGTGCATGTCCATTACAAAGACAAACTGTACATTATCATTCACTTTCAGCCGCCCAGGCCTTCAACAAAGTCTTGTCAAGTCCTCCTATCCTGTGCCATCCTTTTAAAGTCTTTCCATGAGTCTTTATTCCTTTTCTGTCCAATTCTCTGTGTTTTTCTGTCTTCCTCTGCCTCTTATAACCTGAGGATTCCAGAACGAGGACTGCCTTTTAATGCTTATCAGCTGGTTTTCTCCATGCTATACTCACACAGAATACCAGTACAGGTCCATATCCTTGAATCCAAAATGCTCGGGGAGAGCTGTGTTTCTGAGATCGGATTTTTTCAGTTTCCAGATGTCGTCCAAAAGTCACCCAAAGTAACCAGTGGCCCAAAATGTGTTAGAAAGTCGTCCAAAAGATGTTAGATTTTAGGAATATTTCAGTTTTCAGATTCAAGGATACGGACCTGTATACCAAGTATTTTATCTGTAACTGGCAGTTTTCAACTTTAAAATACCAGTCATACAGACACACCTGTAGTACCAAATATTTTATCTGTAACTGGCAGTTTTCAACTTTAAAATACCAGTCATACAGACACACCTGTAGTACCAAATATTGTAACTGGTAGTTTTCAACTTTAAAATACCAGTCATACAAACAGACACAACAAGCATGCTATATAACGACAAACTCTGCAGCTGTGATTAAAAGAAATTTATTCACTTGAATGAAACAACCGAACTGCTGACGGGGGGAAACAAACGAAAATAAGGCATTACAAAAACTACAATTTGGATCCTAGTCTTTCAACCTTCCTCTTTCTTTATCACAAAATAATGATAAAACTCAAAGGCTACAGAATCAAACAATAAATAAATAACCACAATGGCTGTGATAGGGAGACCAGCCGGACGTGAAGCATAAAGACAAGTTAACAGAGGTAAAATAATTGTACGGGTTTACCAGAGATCTGAAAAAAAAAAATAAAACAAAATGAGATGGTAGATTCAACTTGCCATCACAATAATATAAGCCAACTTCCTCACTAGACCCATTGGCTCAGAATTTTTTGAATGCTTTTGCAGCAGTGCTTTCAAAACTATGAGTGGGTGGGGGAAGGAGAAGAGAAATGTGGCCGTCATGAGGCTAGAAGATAAAAGTTATCCAGGCAAAAAAGTAAGTTTAAAAATGTCATTCAGCCTTCTGAACGCAGATGGCCTTGATCAGATATGGAATAATGCACAAACATTAGGATTCTGGGTGTAGGGAAATAATGGCTGATCAGTGATATATGCTGAACCAAATTTCTGTTGCAGCTAGAGCTTCAAACTTTCAACAACGCAACAACAAATAGATGAAGCAACAACGCATTGCTAAATAACACAACATGAGTGAACACGAGCATCAGAGTACTGAAAAACAAAACATGAGTGATTAGCACATCATATGACAAGAAAAGAAACATGACTGAAAGACATCACATGACTGATTAGCACAACACATGACTGAAAAACATCATATGAATGATTAGCACATCACATGGCAGAAGAACACACAAACACACGACTGAAAAACAACATGAGTACTTAGCACTTCATATGAGAGAAGAACACGATTGAAAAACAACACATAAATGATTAGCACATAACGACAAGAAAACACATAACTGAGAAACAACATGAGTGATTATTTCACTGAAAAACATGATTGAATGGTGCAAAGCGGACTGAAAAACAAACCATGAATGTTTAGCACATCACATAAGTTATGTACCTGTCAACCTCCTGAGATAAATACCTGCACGGCATACCTATAAAAACCTGTGCACAGTTAAAAAACCTGTACGGAATACCAATAAAAACCTTACACAAAAGTATTTGTAATACAAATGAGTAGTTTAAAAATAGTACAGAAAATTTTTTTTAAAGAGGAAAAAGGACATGCTTAAAAACGCCCGTACAAACTGCTAGTACAACTGTACACCGAGAAAAATTAAAAATTCTTGAACAAATTATCCCTTTCCTGTACAAGTTGACAGGTGTGCATAACTGAAGAACACAGAAACATATGACTCAAAAACAATGTATGAGTGAATCACATGACTGAAGAATACAGAAACATATGCCAGAGCAATGCTTGTTAGAGCCACACACAATATGAAAAACAAAAGTACAGATAATAAAGTTTTTCATATTCAATAATAATGATAATATAATTCTAGGGTCACATGTACAAGAATCAGAGAAATGAAGAGAATATAGAACCTGAGGATAATTATAATGCTATCATTGCTACTGATAAATCCACATCTGAAATACACCACCATGCTATAACTCTGACATCACTTGTGGTACAGACATCACTTGTGGTACTGACAAAACTAGTGTAGGTCAGTGTCCTTTTATCCGAAATCCTCAAGGACAGCTTTGTTTTGGAAACCAGATTTTTTTCAGTTTTCAGATGTCTCCCCAATCACATTCAAAAAGTAGCCCACAGCTGCCCAAAAATAGTCAGAAATCACCCAAATTGTTATCATAAAGTAGCCCAAAGAAGCTTTTGATTTTCATAATATTTTGGTTTTCGAATGTTCTGATAAATGGATGTAGACCTGTACAGGGCCATTTTATCCATTTGACTTAGTAGGCTGTAGCCTAGGGGCCCAGATCTCTTTGGGGCCCGAACATAATTAAAAAAAAAAAAAAAAAAATTTAAAATAAGATTTATGTCCAAAGTAAAAAAAGTTTGCACTTTGCAAGCGCATTCATAACGTTCTAAAAAGACAGTAAAAACAAAAAATAGCTTACAAGACCTAATGCACCCTGGCAAAATCATAAACGGCGGGCGCATTAACTGTTTGCTATTCCCTAACTGTTTGCTATTCCCAAACTTTACTGCGCCTGCGAGCTGCGTCGGAAATGTAGTATTCATCACTATTTCTAACAATAATTACTAATAAAAAGAGGTAAGCAATGATAACAAACTAACATAACAATCTTATAATAATACCAGTACATACCATCACCATGCTAAGGGGTTTGAAAAAAAAAAACAATTACAATTATTGCCTAATAGGTGAAGGGGGGCCCAAACATCAAAACAGCCTAGAGGCCCTTCTTGGCTTAATCCGGCCCTGGATCTGTATTACAATAAAACTGATATAGGCCATAAAGAGTAAAAACTGATTTGCAAATAAGTTATAACATTTTCGTATTGTACTTTTCTATAGAATAGAAGGACTGAAATGGTATGACATTAACAATTAATGTGGAACTTACGACAAAGAACCAAACAGGTGCCAGTGGAACAAGAGATAAGAAGAAGACGCTGGGGATGGAAAGGACACACTAATGAGGAAACCTGCTGATAGCATTACAAGGCAGTCCTTGTTCTGGAATCCTCTAGGTAAGAAAGGTAGAGGGAGACAAACAGAGAAGAGAACTAGACACATAAAGGGATAAAGAAAATATGGAAAGATCTTGAGCGGAGGGCACAGAACTGGAGAAACTGGCATAAATTTGTTAAAAGTCTATGGTCCTTAGGAAGGTCAAAGGTAATAATGACGGTTGCATTTTTTTCCATTTTAAACTGATCATCATCATGTAGCATGTCCTTTGCAGAACGTCGCTCTCATCACAGCCCGCCTGAAAGACTCTCAATCTCTAGCCAGCCCTCCTGCCTCCTCCATTGTCATGTTCAAGGTGTCTTCAATGTCCTGTGTCCACCGTCGTCTTGGTCGGCCCCTGCCTCGCCTTCCAGGTACCATACCCTCCATTACTGTTCTCTCCAAGCCACTATGACATTTAATGTGGCCAAAGTATTTCAGTTTCCGGGACATGATATTGTTTATGAGCCAGTTTTCCTCAATGTTCAGGTCATGTAGGATGTCTATATTTTTCTTCTCCTTGGTCCAAGATATTCTGAGAATTTTTCTGTAACACTTTGCTTCGAACGATTCAATTTTTTTCTTTAATGTTTGAGTAATGATCCATGACTCACATCCATAAGTTGCTACCGGAAAGATGCACGTTCTCAGAAGTTTTACTTTTATTAATTTGCTGGTGTTATGCCATAGGTTCTTCATTTTATTTAACCTCTGCATTGCTATGGCCAGCCTCCTTCTGACCTCTTTAAACTGATACCCATTCATATTATTGCCCTTGCAGATTTTATTATGTAACGGTATGCTCTGAGATCACAGCGGATTGATCAACCGCTTGCTTGTCACATTGATTACGGAAACAACAATTAATATTCTGTTGTACCAATAAACGCCTTTAGGCGTAACGGAACAACGGATAATTTCTTGTTGCCCTAAGACGCCGCAAGGCGTAATGGCCACTGACTGCTTGGTCGGTCTTTGGCTAAGGACGGAAGAAGAAGAAGATGCTCTGAGATGAGGACAGCTATCACACCTGACCTTGGTCAGCTGGACAACAAAAATTCTGGCCAACATCTATGAATATACAGGGTGGGTCTAAAGTCATGCCCCCTTAGGCAATTTATTAAATTAAATTAAATATTCGAATAGGCTGCCATAACCAACTGATCTGAGGTGACCACATTAAAAAATAACCCATAGGAGTTAGGTCTGGAAACCTAGGTTGCCATTTAATGGGCTCATGTCGTCCAATCCATTTGCCTGGAGATTTTCCTTGCAAAATCTTACTCCCCAAAAAAGTGACCCCATATTATAATTTGTGGATTATTGTGCACGTTTTTCCATTACCCTTTGTGGATTTTTAATGGCCCAATATTGCACATTATCAGTGGCGTATTCTCTATGTGTGCTGTGCGTGCTGCGCACACCTATGCCCGAAGGAAAATAAAAATGTAATGTATTATTCTATAAAATATTTCTCTTATAATGTTCTGCTTTCGGACTGCACGCATCAGGATAACGGATTTTCCCGCATAGAATCTACGAGTATATCTAGTTTCAGTTTCACAGACGCGTTTTATAGTGCAGTTCTTTTTGGTTGGTAGCAATCGCCCGAAGTTTCTCGGGTAATTCCGTCACTATGTGTGCTGCACCTTTCGGTTTTACGTTTGAAGACTGGTTTGTGTGGATCGGGGTCATGGCCAGATACGTCAATACAATACGAACATGCGTGCGGTGGTCTTGCAGCTCTCGAGTTGTAAAAATCGGCTGTGTCCGTCCAGCGTTTTTTGTGATTAATTTTTGTTAGTTGCCGGGAATGCAGATTATTACAGTGACAGTGAGTTTCAAGTTGTAAGTTAATTAGTATTTCGGAGATAATTGACATATACCCCTAATAACTATCGTTGCGTAATTGAATATAGTTGGTTTTTAAATTAAGAGGGGAAGAAGTTAAATAGTAGGCGTACATATTCATTTTAAGTAGCAGCACGCCTAGCTCGCATTACCAGGATACGCCACTGCACATTATGTCTGTCGAGTGAACCATTAAGGTGCAACACTGCTTCATCACTGCACCTGGTACATTTTTCCAGCCGTCTATTTAATAAATTGCCTATAGGGCTTGACTTTTGACCCACCCTGTATACATGCCAGTTTGCAAACTGGCTGGCCAAAAGATTATTACTATATATCTGAGATCAGAGGTTCCCAACCGTTGTCAGTCCCATTAATGATTTGGATTTTAGTAAACCTTCCTGCACCCCGAATTCAACATCAGAGTAAATAAATTTCTGGGGTTTATACGCATATGCGCAAAAAGAAAATAAATAAACAAACTAATTAATTTCTCATAAAGAAAACTATTTTTTTTTTTAGGCAAAAAGCTGTAAAATGGTAATTAGAACATAAGTAAATTATTGAGACCCTTGATTCTGTTTCGTGTCAACCAACAATTTTATTCTTGATAAAGTTTTTGAAAGTGATACCCACATATCATGTTCAGCATGCAGTTCGTTTCTTGTTTTGGATTTAAATGAGCACGTGACTTGCCGTTCTGTCTCTCCAGTCTATAACATATTTCAAATGCATGGAGGCATATCTGGAGTCATCCTTATATGACCACCAGCTATGCACAATGCTACAATATACATATGTGGAAGTGAACCTCTGTCTGGGAGACTAATTACACTCTCATTGACTCTTGAAAATCATCCACACACTTCCAGGGATTCCCCCTGTAGTGAAACTTGTTGAGAACTCAGCATTGCACACTAACCTTGGAGAAGTCACTTTAGCCCTAGATGTGATTCTTTGCCTTTAACCTGGTTGACTGCATGCAGGAGGATCTCACTGTGGAACCCCGTGATAGGCAGGGGGGGGGGGGGGGGGGGGGGGGGGGGGGGGGGGGGGGGGGGGGCGCTGAGAAGTGGCTCTGTGCAGGACGTGACAATTCCTTGGAAGAGCCCAGAACCAGATCACAGTATTTTAGCTCTGCATAGTTGGAGAGCCCATGGGATGGCAGGGAATGCACAGTATGCCATGCGTTTCTTACTCCTAGCTTGAGACCAGATGTCTTCTTCTTCTTCTTCTTCGTTCGCCTTCAGACTTCCACATTTATGACTCTAATAAAGGCAGTAGTCAACCCAAGGCTCCCAACATCTCCAAACAGTTTTTCGTTGACAGAAGTGGGTTGTTGCCATATGCTACTCCGTTCATTACTGTAGGTTGGGCAGTATTGCAGCAGGTGTTCGACTGTCATTGGGCTGGTACCGCAGGTGCAGAGATCTGTTGCACCAATTTTGTATTTGTGGTATAGATGGTATCTCAATCTGTTGTGACCAGTGCGTAGCCGAAAAATGATGACCTGTTCTTTTCTGGATAGTTGATGATATGCATCATTTTTCAAATGTCCCGGGTGCTCTCTTTCCCATTTGGACTTGAATGTAGCCTTTATAGTAGTCTTTGCCGTTGCGTAAGTTGTCTCTATATCATTCTGTTGTAAGGCACCTCCTTCCTTAGCAAGTCTATCTGCCTCCTCATTTCCTGGTATGTTGCAATGGGCTGGTATCCACTGGATAGTGCACTTCTTGAAGCATTTGGTTAGTCTTTCAAGGGAGATTATCAGATCTTTCAATCCTTTAGTTTGGTGGCTCTTCAGCGCTGATATTATTGAGAGGGCATCTGAAAAGATTACTATCTGTTTTTCTGCCTGTGCTTTGCATTCAACAAGAGTTTCAGCTGCCTGTTTCAGGGCTTCTGCTTCAGCACAGAAGTTATTGCAGTATTTTCCAGTGGCAATTGCCATAGAGTGAATTCTATTCTTTAATTTTATGAGGATGCCGGCACCCCCATTTTCAACTGCATTTGTTGCCGAACCATCAGTATATGCATGTGTCCAAAGCTTTGCTGGAAATGTTTGGTCAATATACTTGGTTGCTATACACTTTCTTTGTGTTTCTGTCTGTGTTCCCTTACCTTCAATGCCTGGAATATCAGATTTTAACTCAGATGTGACAATCCATTAAATGCAAGCCAAGCTGGAGAAACTGCAGCTCATGACTTCAACTCAGTATGTTTCAGAATGGCAGAAAAGCCACAGGAAAAGCCTAGATCTACAGTGCAGATAATACCAAGGAGTCTTCAACCTGGTATTGGCTGCAAAAGAGCGAGAAGTTCTTAAACAACAACAATAACATTCTTCATCAACACTACTACTTTGGGAATACTTCAGTAGGATAACACTTATTTACCCAATATTTCCTGTACCCCTTTGACAAGTTTCTCATACTCCCTGGCCATGTTTGTATGCCAAATTGGGAACCTCTGCTGTACATTAGAAGATGCAGCAAAATTTCAGAATAAACCCTAAAAGATAAATCATGTCACAATCACCAGTATCTCAACACTGAGTACAACAGGGTTCTTTTCAGAACATAAAGAATGTTTCATGGCCAGGTAAAAAAGATAACTATTTATAAGCCAAAATACCAACAAATGGTCTCAAGTGTAAACCAAATCCATTAAGTACATTTTTTTTAAAAATATTACGAGCCAACTATTATTCACAAATACAACTAAAGCACTTCAATTCAGTGTTTACAGTTCAAAGTTCAGCATTTATCATCTACATAAATGGGCCATATTAAACCAGAGGTCATAGTTCATAGTTGACCACTCTTCAATCAGAAACTGGCTTACAAGTTTATCATAATAAAAACAAACTGAAAGCTTAAATTTATTTTATATTATATTTTTAAAACCGGTTATAGTACAGTCTGATGAAAAAAAAAAAAAAAAAACATTCTGACAATTAACTATGAATATGCACTTAAATGCAAAAAAACCGTACATTGAGCAAATTAAAAAATCAAGCAGACAGACATGTCCATGTTGAGAAAACAAAAAGAACAGTGGAATATGTTCCCCAAGGCTGTTCCACAAGAGGAGCAGACTGACAGTATGGCCTTCACCAACCTATTTGAAAAAGAAACTGGGTGGTAATGACAGAAGCCTGAGACAGACTGCTATCTTTATGAGAGGCATAAACGTGGGTTATATGAGAGGAGTCTTAGACATGTTGCCATGTTTATAACAGAAGAAATGACAGCCACAAAGAAGAAGACAAATGGGAAACACCATCAGGTATCAAACTCAAGTATGAAGTATATTTTTAACACAAATAAACCTCTTAAAAATAAGATGGCTGAAAACCGCTCCAACTATGTCCAAGTCTTGATGTACGGATGCTGTCATGGGCAATGACTACAACCCACAAAAGTCAGATCCAAACCTCAGAAATGAGGCATCTGAGAAAGGTGGTTGAAGTAAGAAGAGACATAATCCGCAAACAGACAATACGTCAAGGCCTAAAAACCCAACCCCTGTTGACCCAAGTAGAACAGTCCCAACTAAGATGGTTAGGCCATGTCTGCAGAATGGGAGAAGATCGGCTGCTATGGCAGGTATGGGAGGCTAAGAGCCAGGGATTCAGATCTCCAGGATGACCCAGAGTCCGCTGGGAGGACAACATTAGACAATCTCTGACGGTCTTGGAATGGAACCAGGATGGGAGGAAGACAGCTGATAGGATAGTATGGCGTTCTCTGATAGGATAGAATGGCACTCTCTCTTCCAAACCTCTACACCTCACAATGGAAGAGGAACGACTAAGTAAGTAAGTATAATTCTCTTAAGTTTTCAACTTTATTTCTAAAAAAAAAACAATAAATTTGTCCAAATCTGTAGTCAGGTGTTCAAATTATAAGAAGAGCTTAAGTTCCTAGCAGACTAGTAGGCCATTTACAAAATGCTAAACCAATTAAATTATAACCATTTTAGCAACAACAAAAAAACAGTAAAATAATGCCTTTACATACAAATCACCCTTTTTACACACAATATTTTATAATCATAATCTTGTTCTAATTAAAACTCATGTTGACAGTAAATAAAAAAATAATGCTGTAACGTTGTGGCCCTCGGTAAATTTCACAGCCAACATAGGGTAGGGGAGACTACTCCAACAATAAGTAGATGACAGGTTGTCTGACAATAACATATTCAATCACTGATGGCTAAAATAAATTATGAGTATGTTCGCATGAATGAGTGAGAAAATAATTTTTTTTTAAATCTTCTCTCCAAACTCCTAGTGGACAGCTCCATGCTGATATGCAGTGACACAAGAGCATCCAAAAAACTAACCTAAGTCTAATGCAAGCTGGCAATCAATTTTTTTTATATGAGCCAGGCATTTGATGGGTCATTAAACCGGTTTTTTTTTTTTTGGTGAAATAACATATTCAACCACTAAAGGCTAAAATAAATTAAGTTATGAGTATGTGTGCATGAATTAGTGAGAACATAATTTTTTTTTTAATTTGCTCTCCAAAGTTCTAGTTGAAAGCCCCATGCCAAATTGTGATTGAAACGTAGCCCACTTTTGATTTTCAGAATATTTTGGTTTTCATGTTCAATTTTCTTACCCATGTTCTTTCTTCCTTTTCAACTTTTTGTACCACTCATCTATTTTTTTTTTTAAATAATCTATTTTTTCCCCCATGTATTTGCAGTATCCTTTGTCTTTTTCTTTTAACCCGTCTATATTTGTCCCTGTGACTGCTCAAAGGGTGAACACTGAAGCTTCCAGTATCTTTAAATTATAAAGGGAGCCACGGTAGCATAGTGGTTAGTGCACTGGCTTCCTAGCTCAGTGGTCTATGGTTCGATCCCCAGATGATGTGGGATTTTTTTAGGCCGCAAACGGCTCCTGGGTTGACCCAGCCCCAATTGGGTACCAGAGCAAATTCTGGGAAGGTTAAGGCGGCCGGCGTGATGCTGACCACATCACCCCTAGTGTGCCGATGGTCAAGAAAATATGGGCCTAACACCATATTCCCAATATGCCTCAACAGACGTGTAATGGGATCCTTTTTAAATTATAAAACTGAATTCATACCAATTTATATTGATTTTGGCTTTAACTTCAAGTTTTAAAGCAGGCCCCTTTATTCATGAAACAAAAATCAAAGTGACAGGGGAGTAAATGAAAGAGACATGGGCTAAACAAATGGCATGGGAGAACAAAGGAAAGCAAAGGTAAAAGATGTAATATTAGAGAAAATGAATAAACCAAAAAAATAGCAATAATTCAGCAAAAAAATGATACATCATGGACATAAGATTCGTATGAGAAGAAGAAAAAGCATGATGCGGGATGGAATGATGAGAGAAAATGCAAAATAAGTGATGGGAAAAGAGGGTGATTAACAAATGATAAATGAAAAAAAAAAAAAAAAAGAAATAATGTGATGACTAAAAAAAAAAAATAATGTGATAATAAAAAAAATAAATTGCTATATTATTTATTACGATGATTTAAATTAAGGAAGTACTGATTACCGTACTGTAATAATCAAGGATAATTAGAATAATAATTAACAAAAACTGTAATTATGACAGCAATAGCATGAGCATTAACAACAAAACATAAAAGTTTGTAATGTACAAGACAGAAAGTATTTATATATCATTACATTGTACAATACGGCGATCACTAGACAAGAGATCAGACAAACTGGTAGAGCTATCTCTGGAAACACGCCCTGGTACAGGAAAGTCTTGGGTTACGAATGAGTTCCATTCTTAAGGGTGGGTGTTTGTAACCCAATTATGTATGAAGTCAAAATTTACATGTCCAGTGAACGTACGCAAATGTCTGTTAATGCAACATCGGCAAACAAATTTATATAACCTTTATTTTACCGGAAAATGCCTACAATTGATTAATTATGGCAATGTACTAAATGACAGTGAGTTGAGAAATACAAACAATTCAAATGTTAAAAAGTTACTTTCATGGTCTTATGTGAGACAACAATCAATAAGAGCATGAGCTGACTTAAAATAATGGCACATTCCTACACCTTAGCATCAGTTAAGACCAGTGTGTGACTGCTATTTACCCATATTAGAATTAAATTGCCTCATTAGTAAGTAACAAATAGATATCGCTACAGTAGTTGAAAATTAATTGAACTGAAAAATTAATGTGTCTTACTGACTCATCCGTAGAGGTGTGATGCCTTAAGCTGAGACTGCCGTAACCCAAAATCTTACTGTAAAACCAAACTGACCAGTTTATGGTATCTTTATCAACTCGGAGCAAAAATCAAACAACCACATATGCCAACAATATAAAATCAGTTTAAACTCATAACAGAACTGGAGGTCCCATTTATCAGACTCTCCTGATTAAAATCATTACCGTCGCAGGAATAGAAATTACAAAAACATGGCATGAAAAATGTGAAGATGTCTATGTTTATACACTCCTGGTTACAATAAACATAACAAGACACAACAAGAGCTTCTTTCTTCTTCTTCTTCTTCTTCTTCTTCGTTCGCCCTGAAAAGGACGGTGGTAAGAGCTTCTTTGAAAATAAACAATTCTTTGTGCCAAAAAGATAATATTTCTACAGTCCTCCCTATTACTGACCACTTCCTTTCCAAGTTCTTGAGGGGCCAGCGTTAGGTAGGCACAATCGATCGTATGCCCCGTGTGGTCTCCGAGGAGTGGAAGAAAGAACACAACTACTGCTCCCTCAGGAGTGTCGTGAGTGGCGACTACTAAGAGGTTGTGTATGGGGCTGGCCACCTCATGTCAACGGGAACAGAAATCATACAGAAACCCCAGCTACAAAAGTGCATGCATGCTTTGATGTAATGGAGGCAGCTGCAGGTGACGGAGCCATGCTTCATAAGCAACAAATAAAGAAATGATGATGATGAATCGATCTAGTAGAACCTGATCTTTGATGTTATCCACCTTTCCAGTTCTTGACTTCATCCCATGCCACATCGTCAAGCTGTCCATTACCTTTTCTATTCGTCATCATTTACTCCCCTTTCCCTGCTGTCACAATGCTTTCGAGTGTTCTCTTCTCATCACATGTCCAATGATGTTTTGATTGTCTACTCCCTAGCTTTGTTACTAGTTTCTTTGTTCATTGGTTGTTTTAAAGCAATATTAATTTGTTATTTCAACATAACAGACAAGATCTTTCATATTTGGACACATGTCCTAAAAACGATGTTCCTTGTGTCCAGGTTGAAATGGACATGCCTCGCTAAAACTCCAATTCAAAAAATAAATAAAAGTTTTTTCAATCGTACAGTTAACACCTTAACTGCTTGACTAACTGTGTATACCTGAATAAATGATTCATTATCTAAAACCAATGTGTATATAAATATGTATATATTAGTAACAAAAATGTAAACACTGTATTTTGGGTTGAGTAAAAGCAAAACATGTGTTTAAAAGTTCAGTTTTCATCATCATCATCAGCAGCTGACATCACAACGAAGGTCAGCTGTAGGGTATCTCCAACGTCTTCTGTCTCTTGTCTTGATGGCGCACTCTGGTAGACTCTTTCCTGTCCATCTCTTGATAGTATCTTCCCACTTATAACGCTGACTTCCCCTTGCACCTTTGCCTTCAACTCTTCCTTCTATTATGGTCGTCTGCAAGGTGTTATGTCTTTTTATGTGGCCAAAATATTTTTGCTGAAAATGTTGATCTCCTTCATTAGTTCTCTTTTCATACCTAGGTTTTCTAGGACCTCCTTATGTGTTTTCTTCTCTTTCCATGAGACGTGCCCAATTCTTCTATATATCCACATCTCTATAGCCTCAATTCTTTCTTCCAACTGCTTGTTCATTGTCCACGTTTCTTCACCATACAAAAATTATGAATATACAGTATATAACACTTTACGATTCTCAGTTTTAATTTGTGAGTTAATTGTTTAGATGTCAGTATATATCTCATGTTGTTGAATGTAGCTTTGGCCATTCTTAATCTCTTCTTGATTTGTTTCACATTACTTTAAAAAAAAAAAAATTTCTGAAACTGGAAACTGAAATAAATATAGTACATCATTTTTTCTTCTGGCCAGGAAGCATTTCCAGATAAAGGAAAAGAGAAACACATGCACAAAATTCTCACTTTATTCCTTGCACGGGGACAGCAAGCAACAATTTTTTTTAAAGCATGTACCATTATAAAACTTGTGTTAGCAGACGCAAAGTGGTGGTCTACTGAAGTAACTATATTCCACTGCTTAAGTATTTTCCAGAACAGGGGTTCTTAACCTGTGGCGTCCGCCTTCCTGGGGAGGTGCAGAGGGAGAAACAGGGGAGATGTGAGGTACCTCCCAGAAAATTTATCAAAATTGCTGTCTCACTGGATACAATTCTAAAGTTTACAATGTAACTGTTCAACACTGATCGGCACCCATGACAAAGGCTAGAAAATCTGTTGGCTGCCAGGCATGACAGGGCATGCGTTTCTTGTTTTTGTTTTGTTGTTTATTTATTTATTATTATTTTCTTAATGCATGTAAAATTGGTAATTCTGATTGGCCCTATTTACAATGATCGGATAGGAGATGTGATGCCACTTTTCTGTATCTGCAATTATTCATATTATTTGGGATTGAAAACAATATATATTCTAATTATAACCCATCAGAGGTTGAATGTTATTTCTCACCATCAAATTAAAAAAAAAAAAATTACACGTGCCCAACTTTGTCCAAGACTGTCTCTAGAACTTCAGTCCTTACCGACCAAAAGCAGCAATCTTATTAAGATTATTTATTTATTTGTGTATGTTTTCTTCATGTTCGTGAGGAAATGACTAGAAATAAAATCCTTGTAGTAACATCTTAATTATTCTAGAATGATTCACTAATTAATTTGGGAAAGATGAGAGGTACGAATATAAGTTCAATCTCAGGGAAGGTGAAAGGGCACAATGGTTAAGAATCTCTGTTCTAGGTTATGCAATTTTACCCTATAACAATTTGTAACAATATTTAAAAAAACTAACCTTGTATAAGCAACATTTTTGTTAACAGAAACTCCAAACAACATTCTGAGATGATGATGATGAAATTTTCTAAACAGACTGGCAAAAAATTAACTTAGAATCCTTCCATACACACACTGTCAGAACCGTGTTTGTGCTTAAATAAAAACGTTCCATAAAAGCAGAAGTCTAAATGCACTTTGATTTTTCAGACTCAATGATGAAATTATTTTGTGATGTTAACTCCTTGACTACAAGATCAAAGGTATTCATCAGCGCAGCCCGACTGCAAATTCATACAGCCCTTTAAAAAAATATTTAAAAAAAACTTATTTACATTTTAAAAAAAAGTATTTTTTAGCCTTTACTTATCATTCATCAAGGAAAAAAGAACTTCATTCTAAAACTCAGACAAGGCTACTCAGGGAAAAAGAAAACAAACTAAAAAGAAAAGAAACGAAGCACAATGCCATCCTGCCGAGGGTCAAACACAAGTCAGATCACACAAATATGTCTGGAATAAAAACTGACCTTGACCTTTCCACAGGGACCAGTGCATTCACAAACTATAGAGTTAAAATATAACCCCAACTGCTGAAGCTGCTGAGGCGAATACTAAATACTTAATGACAGACGTCCTTTGAAACCAGTCTAGGGCAGGGTGGTCCAACTTATTTTACCCTAAGCGCCACATAAACCAAAAATTTATTAAGTTCTTGAGCCATTCATGATAACAAAATTATTTAAAATAAAACCTCATTGAAAAATGGATGAAAATCGAAGAATGTGAAATTAGAAGTAAAATACAATAAAAAATGACAATCAGCATTGAATTTCTATTGAAATAATTTTAGTTTTATTCCTACGTCCTAATGGGAAGTTTGAGGGTGTGGGGATTTCTGTAACAAGAGTCTTGATAGCAGTGTCAATCAAACGCTTTCGGATCAGCAGACGTTCAGAGTCTAAGCTCAAAATGATTAATTACAGCACATAATTAAAGAAATGTTTTTTTGTATAAGTGCAGGCCACAAAATAATTTTACGCGGGTCACATTTGGCCCATGGGACTGCAGTTGGACCACGCTGGTCTAGGGGGTTAATTCAATGAGTCCTACAAGTGAGCAGCTTAAACTCAGTTTAATATAAACGCATACAGAGTGGTTTAAAAGTTAGTTCCTATTTTTAAATTTGTATATTCTCACTTGTATCCATTGGGTATACATGAAACAAATGTTAAATTAAGGAGAGATAACTGTTATTTGACAAATAAGTCCCCCCCGACCAGAAACAAAATAACTTCAATAAAATCCAAAAAGGTCAATAAACTGACGGCACAAGAGCCACCAGCCACCTATGAAACCATGTGTTGAAGAAACCAGTTTTTATACCGAGTGAGTTGTAATGTTAGCGTGTCATTGCATGTTATGTAATTAAATGGCAGAC
This sequence comes from Oreohelix idahoensis, assembly GCA_024509875.1. NCBI lineage: Eukaryota > Metazoa > Mollusca > Gastropoda > Stylommatophora > Oreohelicidae > Oreohelix > Oreohelix idahoensis. Next base: position 321,809 of record JAMPIV010002147.1, on the reverse strand, counting down.
AACTGTCTTTATTTTGACGTTTGTTTCATGTAAATTAATTGGATAGGGATGAACAAATAATTTAAAAATTGGAAGTGACTTTACAATCACCTTGTATATCTGACAGTTTTAATCTTAACAAGGCCTGTCTATCAGTTAGTTTCCTTGCAGTGATATTTCTTTCTTCTTTTGTGTTTTTATTTGTTAATTTATTATTTTTCCCATGTACTTGCTGTGTCCTTTGTCATTTTCTCATAGCATTTCTACATTTCTCATTACTGAGTGAGGCCTGTCTATCAGTTAGTTTCCTTGCAGTGATATTTTGTTCTTCTTTAGTGTTTTATTTGCTAATTTATTATTTTTCCATGTATTTTCTGTGTCCTTTGTCATTTTCTCGCAGTCTTTCCATGCTTCTCATTATTGGTCCCTGTTTATGACTATGGCTGATAAAAGGTAAGACAAGAAAAGTCCCATGTTTCTAGTGTATTGTTCATTTGTAGAAATGGTACCAAAACCAGTTTTCATTTGTTTTTCACTTCCTGTAAGCTCTCTCTTGTTATGTTAACAATCAGACCTCCCTGTAAACTATCTCTCTTGTTACATTAATAAAACCTCCCTGTAAACTATCTCTTGTTACATTAATTAGACTCCAAGTAAACTATCTTTCTCTTGTTACAATACTAAGACCTCCTTGTCAACTATCTCTCTTATTATATAAATTAAATAAGACCTCCCTGTAAACTGTCTCTCTCGTTATGTTAATAAGACCTCCCTGTAACTACCTCTCATTATGTTAATAAAATAATGCCTGTAAACTATCACTCTCTCGTTAAGCTAATAAAACCTGTCAAAAATTATCTCTTGTTATATTCAGGTTCTGTACTCTCTCTCTCTCGTTACGTTCAGTTTAACTCCCAGATGGCAACAGGAAGAAAGCAGTCTAACTGTAACAAGTTATCACAGTCATCATCATCATCATCATCATCATCAATACATTCATCATACATACTACGTAAACCTGTATACAAATAGGCAGCCTCATTAAAATTATCGCATCTTCTTATTGCTAATCTTGCCTGGGGACCCGTATATGATATTCTGGAAGTATAGAGGTGGGAATGTTCCATGGCCACTTTGGTTCTGTGTTCTTCTACTGAGTCTGAGTGTTGGTCCTCTTCTGCGGTCTCTGAGCTTGCGGTGAGCCATCCAAAAATAAAAAACCAAAACTGCAAAGAAAGAAAACAAAAACTTCTGAAATATTTCACCGGACCAGCATGCACTAGCTCTTAGTTCTGAGACATTTCAATGTTGACAGAAACAGCTTTGTTTGGTCATAAACAAAGCTGGTGACCTAAACATAAATGTTGAATTTAAGCATCATCAATGCCCCGTATAGTTCCAGGGAAATGGGGGAGGGGTGTTTTCCTCTGCTGAGACAAAGGAAGAACAGGGCTAATGATCCCTCAGGTATCTCGTAACAGATGATTAATATGAGGTTGTGCATTGGGGATGGCAACCTCATCATGTAACACAAATAGCTACAGAGAAAACAGCGCTGCAAGTATTTGTGCTTTTGTGTAGGCTTCACCAGGCGGGGGGGGGGGGGGGGGGGGGGGGGGGGGGGGGGGGGGGGGGGGGGGGGGGGGGGGGGGGGGGGGGGGGGGGGGGGGGGGGGGGGGGGGGGGGGGGGGGGGGGGGGGGGGGGGGGTGGGGGGGGGGGGGTGTCAATGGTGGCTCCATGCTTCATAAGGAACAACAAAAGAGTTGATGATGATGATGCATTGGACTGGCAAACTCATCATCTGAAATGAATGGCTACAAAAAAAAACCTTCGCTCAGAGAGCTCATGCATGCAGTGATGCAAGCTTCCTGCCAGGGGGCCCCCAGCTGCAGAGGTCATGCTCCATAAGGAGGGACAGAGAAGTTGACGACGCACAGGTCTGACAACCTCATCATGTAAAACAAATGGCTACAGAAACACCAACAGCACATACATGCTCCCTGCAAGGGCACCTGCTGCTGTGATGTCTCCATGCTCCGTAAGGAGCAAAAAATAAAAAAGAATACCTCTAAATTTAAATTCCAAAAACAATTATATTTATCTTTGCAACATGCAAATGTTGAAATTAGAATAAAAAATGTACACCAACGTCAAATACGCGGTATTTATAAATGACTAAAAATAGCACTTTTATTTCAAATGATATTCAAAAGCTTCTCACTTATATTTTATCAACTTTCATGAACAGAATATAAATCTTTTTTTCTAAGAATACAAAATATCTTTGTAAATGCATTCGTTCAATCAGAAGACATCTTAGCCGTCTGCCATAACAGATTTTTCCTCTCAAAATTGGACACAAAAGAAAGAGTCTTTTTTTTTTTTTAAATATTTCTATGGTACATGAAAAGCATCATTTTAAATTGTTTGTTTCGCATGAGGAAAGCATCACTTTTACTTGTTTTCGTTCCTATGGCATAAAAAAGTGTAAGATTTTTACTTGTTTTTATTTTTGTAGCACAAGAAAAGCATAATTTTTTTTTACTTGTCTTTAAATCGCTGGCACAACAAAACCATCATTTTTACTTGTTTATTTCTGTGGCATCAGAAAAGCAGCATTTGTACTTTTTTATTTCTAAGGCACAAGACAGGCATGATTTTTAATTGTTTTTATTTCTGTGGCACAAGAAAAACATCATGGTTACTCATGTTCATTATTATGCCATAAGAAAAGCATCATATTTTTTACTTCTTTTTATATCTATGGCACAAGAAAAGCATCATTTTAAATTGTTTTTTTCTTCATCTCAATAGCATGAGGAGAGCATCACTTTTACTTGTTTTCATTTCCAGGGCATAAGAAAAGCATACGATTTTTACTTGTTTCATTTCTATGGCACAAGAAAAGCATCATTTTTAATTGTTTTTATTTCTATGGCATAAGAAAAGCATCAGATTTTTACTTCTTTTTATTTCTAAGACTCAAGAAAAGCATTATTTAAATTTTTTTTTTTTCATCTTGACAGTTTGAGGAAAGCATCACTTTTACTTGTTTTCATTTCCAGGGCATAAGATTTTTACTTGTTTTTATTTTTATGGCACAAGACAAGTATCATTTTTTACTTGTTTTTAAATTCTTGCACAACAAAAGCATCACTTCTACTTGCTGTTAATTTCTATGGCATGAGAAAAACATCATTTGTACTTTTTTTTTCCTATGGCACAAGAAAAGCATCATTTTGGCTTGTTTTTCTATGGCACCAAGAAATACATAATTTTTACTTATTTTTATTACAAGAAAAGCATCAGATTTTTACATGTTTTTAACTACTAGACTTACTACTACAGATTAATTATATCAGAACTAAATAGACTATCATATGAATAATTTCTTAGTGACGGCCTCTATTCTGTTTTTTCACATTTCAAATGAAACATTAACAGTATCAACACACTAAAAAAACAACATTCAGCTGCTGATACAAAGGAAACAGAAGGGAAAAAAATGTGCTTTCAGTAACAAATGACAAATTAGCTAGAAAAGGCAAAAAATAAAAAAGTAAATTTACCAAAACATTTAACGTTAAAAAAAAAAAAACCAAACAAACTTATAACCAGAATCTCTTCAAAGTAACAAATGCATACTTCATTACATGTTTTCAGTATACTACTTGATATAATAGCAGAACATGCCTTTAAACCACAGCTGAAAAAAATCAGCACAAATATTAGGTGAATACAAACTGGCAATAATAAGGGTTGGGGAAATATGACAAGTGAATATTCTTTTCAACAGAAATAGCTTAAAATGAGATGACCCTATGTCCACGAGATCAGGCGTATGTCTCGTATTGGGATTTGTATTATTCTATATTCTGTGTATATTTAAGTCTTCCTGTCTCATGCCATCAGCTCAATGCCTTCTCATGTCTCTTCCTTGTTCATTCAATGTACAAACATTCCAAGTGCCAAATCTGGAGGTTCTCCTAGAAGAAAGAAGGTCAGTCAGCAATACAGACTCCTTTCGGCTTTCTCTGTGTTGTATAATGTGCCTCCTTTCCAGAGGACCTTCTACTGTCTTGGTTGGTTGGGTTTAATTTTCTTTCGCTGTCCTGTCCATGTTGAATGTTGAAGTTTCCGTGGTTTTAAAATTTTTACAGGATGGTGTAACCTGCTCCATGTCCAATCCTTCTTAGTTGCCTTTTACGACATGCATGGTAAGTCACAGTTTTACTTTTCATTCCTTCCCTTTCAGGCTGCAGTAACATCACATAGCATGGGCAAGTTATCATCCTACAGAAGCACCACTAAGGTTAAAACATTTGTCAGACTTCCAACCTTGGTAAAAGAAGCAACTTCAGGAAGTCAAATACCAAGTAATGTTTTTTTTAACACCTGACTTTCACTTTAACACACAGATATATACGAGAGAAAAACAAGAATGCTTTATAAAACTTTAAACAAGCACCAACATGCATGAATTTCTAGCAAGCTGCATGATGGCAAGGGAGAAAAAATTGTGAGCTACGAGTACTAATGCAGAAATCAACTTTAGCAGAAGTAAAACTGGGATGCAGAAGTAACAAGAATACATCTAAAAATTCTCTGTCGTAAACCTGGAATTCTCAACCAATTAACTAAACTATTTAGCATTCTCAGGAAAGTAATCAAACTTTTTGAAAACTATCAATCAATGAACTTAAATTCTTTGAAATTCCAGCTACAGAACTCTGTGGAATACTCAACTTTGTATATAAACTGTTCAAAATAAAATATGTTATTTCCAAATGAGCCTAGCCGAGTTTTTAACTAACAGTGCAGCATTTCCAATTGAGCCTATCAGAGTTCCAACTAAGCCTACCAGTTTCTAATGAAACTGTACAGTTTCCAGCTGAGCCTAGCAGAGTTTCTAGCTAAACTGTACAGATTTTCCAACTCAGTCTAGCAGAATTTCTAACTAACTGTACAGTTTCCTAAGCTGAGCTGTAAAAGCAGCAAGGTTTAGCACAGAAATTAAAGCACCATGAGACAAAAATAACGAGCATGCTACCTTAAATAACTGAAGACAAACACAGATAGCAAGCAAAGGAAGCTCGTTACTTATATTAAAAGAAACAGCCAAAATGAAACAGAAAGGAGAGTCCTAACCATAAAATATATAGAGAAACATTACCCAAGCAACACCTGGATCCATGCATATACAGATGGATCAGCAACTAATGCAACAGAAGATGGGGGTGGAGGAGTCTTCCTGAGCTTAAGCAATGGCAAACAAAAAAAGATAGCAGTTGCAACAGGGAAATTTTCAACTAACTTCAGAGCAGAGGCAGAGGCCTTAAAAACTGCATCAGAAATTCTAATGACAGAAGAAAGCTCAGATGCGCTGTCAGTGATTACAACATTGAAAAGTCAAAGTAATGCTGAACTGGATGACCTAAGAGTAACACTTCACAGACTATGTTAGCAGTACAAAAGAGTTGTGATACAGTGGATCCCTTCTCACTGCAACATCCCTGGAAATGAAGAGGTTGACAGATTGGTAAAGGAAGGAGGAAAACTTCCTCAACTTGACACAAATATGACCTATGAGGAGTCCAAGAGTTTTATCAAGCGCAGATACAGGCACAAGTGGGAAGAAGAGCATCCAGGCCACACAAAAAATGATCCTTATTACCAGCTCAGCAGAAGTGAACAAGTGGTAATCTTCAGACTTCGCACAGGTCATAACAGATTGAGATACCACCTATTCAACAAATTAAAGATAGGAACTACTGATGAGTGTGACTGTGGCACCGATAAAATGACTGCCGAACATCTGCTTCAAAGGTGCCCAACATATGAGGAACAGAGAAAACGCATATGGCCATCACCAGTACTATTCCTGGAGAAAATCTACGGAGATATCATCAGCCTTAGGCTGACCACTGCTTTCTTTGAACTTATTCAAGTTGACATCTGAGGGTGAACGAAGAAGAAGAAGAAGAAGATATTAAAAGAAAACAATTCACTTTCTTTGGGCATCTTATTAGAAGAGGACAGCTGAAGTATACCGTAACAACAGGAAACACTGACGGAAAAAACTAAAAGATGATAGGAAACTCTACACACAGCGATACAAACAGGAGACAATCTGATCATCAGAAGGGTTCTCCCCCCATTGATCAAGTGTTTTGGCCCTTTAATCTCCTTTACACTCTAAGGGGGGGCGGGCCCACCTGGGTCATGACTCCCAAGTGTCTCCGCCTCCTGATAGAGGATGACAAAGAGGGAAGGTACTGGACATTCTGACATCATGGCAAGGAAGGACGTCCACAACAGAACTGATAAACAGCACGGAGGCCAGGAAGTTGTGGAGAGACGTTATCACCGAAGCCAGCTGGCAAGACAAAGAAATAACAGTACTACTGCACCCTCAAGCATGTTGTACAAGGCGACCAATATGAAGTTATGTGTGGGCGCTGGCATCACGTAAAACAAATTGCCACATAAACTACCCCCACAGGAGCATGTGAAGGCTTGGGTGCAGGCTTCCTGCAATGAGGACTAGCTGCAGCAGGGGTTCTATGCTCCGTAAGGAGCATAACAGAAAATGATGATGAATTAAACTTGCTTGTAGCATGAGAAAGAACTCAGCTGACAAAAAGTAATTGGCTTCAAGCAACTGATAAGGCTAACTAATAACAAGAACGAGATTAATAAAACAGAATGCCCATACAGGAATAGGTTGGCAGAGTTGAAAAACAAGTGAAAGGAAGTATATGGTGTTTGGAAACAGCAGAGTACAGAAAAAATGTCAAGAGAACAAAATCATTAAAAAATACTTTAATAATGGAATAGACTTGATTCATGTAATGGTTTTTTTGAGGACACAGACTTGCACAAAGACAAACTGAAAAATATTGGATTGCACACAGAAAAACTGAAAAATATTGGATTGCACAAAGAAAAGAAAAAAAAAATATTGAATTGCACAGAGAAAAAAAAAATTGGGCTTGCACAGAGAAAAACTGAAAAATATTGGACTTGCACAAAGAAAAACAGAAAAATATTGGACTTGCACAAAGAAAAACTGAAAAATATTGGATTGCACAAGATAAAAAAAATATTGGACTTGCACAAAGAAAAACTGATAAATATTCGACTTGCACGCAGATAAACTGAAAAATTTTGCAGCTGATATAAAGAAGCAATATCAATTTGCCAAAAGTCAGGACAAGACACTGACTGATGATATAGACCAGAAATTCAACACCATTTCAACAATATATAAGAAAAGCAGAAAATCATGCTTGGGATTCCAGGAAATGAAGATGCAAGACTGGATAACACCAGAAACACTAAACACCATAAAGATGAGAAAGGAAATGAAAAGAAAGAAAACAGAAGCGAAGTCCCCCCAGGTTAAAGCAACTATATAGCGAACAGTACAGTCAGCTGGACAAGGAAGTTAAATGCCAAACCCGAGCCAACAAAAGGAATTTCCTAGACGATCTTGCAAGACAGGCAGAAGAGGCAGCACTGAGAAATGAACAAAGCACAGTATACAAAATAACTAAATTTATCAGCGGAAAACGAGGTGCAAACAATATTACATTAGTAAGAGATAAGAAAAGGAAATCTCATCACGACAGCAGATGGACAAGAAACAAGATGGGCAGAGCATTTCAGAGAAACTCTGAACAAGGAACCACCAGAGACACAATTGAATGTTCCTGAGGCTGAAAATGATCTAGATGTTAATACAGACATTCCACGAAAAGAAGAAATCATCACAGCAATCAAAGGGTTAAAGAACGGAAAAGCTATTGGCCATGAGCTATTTAAGACAGATCCTGAGCTAGCAGCAGAACTATTAGAACCACTATTTGCACAAGTCTGGAAAACGGGGACAACACCAACAGGGTGGAACAAAGGAATAATTGTCAAATTGCCTAAGAATGGAATTCCAAGCTGCACAGTGTCAATCATAAAAAGCCTCTATGCCAACGTTACATGTAGTGTTGGGCAGAGCAGCCTAACCTTTGAGGTGAAGACAGGAGTAAGACAGGGATGCCCCTTATCAACCACTCTATTTTTAACAGTCATAGACTGGGTGATGCTCCAGACAACAGAGGGCAGTCCAAGAGGAATAAGATGGACTACATTTTCTACATTGGAAGATCTGGAATATGCAGATGACAGTGCACTACAAGCACATTCACATCAACAATCCAGGAAAAAACGGATAGACTTAATAAGTATATCCAGCATCAATCTAAAGAAGTCAGAGGTCATGACGCTCAATGTGAGCAACCCTGAGCCCATATCAGTAAGGAATCAGCAACTGGAACAGACAGACACCTTCACATACCTAGGGTGCATAGTAACACCAGACGGCGGAGCAAGCAAAGACATCAACAACAGAATGAACAAAGCAAGAACAACCTTTTTTAGTCTAAACAACATCTGGAAGTCCTCTCAGTACAGCACAAGCACAAAATTAAGATTATATCAGAGCTGTGTGCTTTCTGTGCTTCTCTATGGTGCTAAATGCTGGAGAGTTACAGAGAAGGAAATGTCGAAATTATCCTCGTCACAGAACATGCCTAAGAAAAATTCACTGAATCTTTTGGCCGAATACCATTACCAACCAAGATCTGCTCACTCGGAGCAAGCAAGAGGACATGCACACCATCATAGCTGGCAGACGCTGGAGCTGTGTTGGCCATGTGCTCAGAAGAGACCCCGATGCCATCACAAGAACAGCAATGCTATGGACCCCTGAAGGAAAACAAAAGAGAGGCCAACCAAAAACAACTTGGTGGAGGACTGTGGAGGCTGAGATGCAGAGAATGAACCAGAGTTGGGGCACTGTACGAAGGATGGCCACCGACCGAGCAAAGTGGAATCAATTTGTTGTTGCCCTACAAGACGCCACCAGGCGTGATGGCCACTGACTACTTTGACGGTCGGCGGCTAAAGATCAAAGAAGAAGACAAAGAAAAACTGAAAAATATTGGACTTGCACGCAGATAAACTGAAAAATATTGAGAAACACTTTAATAAAGATACAGACTTCGTACATGGCAACCATTTTAATAAGGACACAGACTTGCACAAAGAAAAACTGAAAAATATTGCGAAAATATTTAAGAGACACTTTAATAAAGAAACAATATATGGCAACTGTTTTTATAAGGACACAGACTTACACAAAGAAAAACAGAAAAATACTGAGAACAATTTAAGAAACAATTTGATAAAGAAACATACTTGGTATATGGCAACATTTTTTTATAAGGACGCAGACTTGCATAAAGAAGTGAATCAAACTGGCACAATGAAACAGACTGACGTAAAGAAACAAACTAAAAATAATAACAAACTGGCATAATGAAACATGTCTCTTGTAGTTCCCGGCAGTCTCTGAGAAGACACTGAAAGAATAGAAATACTGCTCCGTCACGCATGTCGTCAGAAGCAACTTATACGAGCCTGCATGAGGCTGGCAACCTAATCTTATAAAAAGAATTGTTATATAAACCACCAAAGAAAGAGAATGTATTCTGACACAGGTTTCTTCAAGTAAATCCGTGCTCCATATGGTGTGAAAAAGGAGATGATAATAAAGAAAAAAAAAAAAGTTTGAGATTAATAACAGACTAGCATGAAGAAAAAAAATCTAGAAAATAATAACAAACTGCAAACCAGTGAATAATTTAAAAAAAACTGGCATAAAGAAACTAACTAGTAAATAATTTTTTAAAACTGGCATAAAGAAATAACCTAGAAAAATAAAATTACAGGCTGGCATACAGAAATGTACTGGCACAGCTATAGCTTAACATTACACTGCTGCGTTAAGCTATAACTTTGTTTCACTAATGCCGAACGCAATAGCTTCAAGAACAAAGTTAATACTGTACATGGGGATTCTGGATATTTCCCCTCCTTCTCCTTCTTCTTCTTCTACATCTGACCCGACTAGCAAATCAAAGCCCTTCTTTAAGACATGCAGGAATCTGAGAATGACACATAAAAGTGGGAAACAAAATGAGACAGTAAGAGAGATCTAGTTTGTTCTTATTGTTTAACCAGGGCTGCTGAACTTACTGCTCTTATGCAGCCCATGCCAAGTTGAAGAATCCTTGGTATTATCTACATTGTAGATCTAGGCTTTTCCTGCCTTTCCGAAACTTGTTGTGTTGGAATCATGAGCTCCAGTTTCTTTCTCAGGTATTCTATCATGGCTTGGCATACATTTAAAGGATCCTCACATCTGGTTTCATGCTTGAAAGGAGGAACAGGGTGGTATACTCTGCATTCCCCGCCTTTAATGGGGGCTCTCCACATGTGTCTTCTTTCTTCTTCCATCCTTAGCCACCAACCGGCAAAGCAGTATGTGGCCAGTACGCCTAGTGGCGTCTTAGGGCAACAACAAATTGATCAATCTATCGCTGTTTCCACCACGCCTAGTGGCGTCTTTGTGGAACAAAAACAGACCAAACAATCTATCATTGTTTCCGTAATCAGATTGGTTGGCAAGCAGGTGATCAGCCCACTGTGCGAAGTTTTTACGGGATGGGGTAAACAGCCCCATGCCCAACCCTCCTTAGTCGCTTTTTACGACATGCGTGGTAGGGTGCAGTGTTACTATTCTTTGCTCCCCTTTCGGGCCCCGGTAACACACGGGTGACTCCACATGTGTAGGGCAAAAATATTGTGCTTTGGTTCTAGGCTCTCCCAAGGGATCATCACTTACTGCACATGGCCACTTCCCAGCTCCTGTCACCTGACTTCTATCCATTGTGAGATCCTCCCATCACTCAAGTCAACAAAAATATCTTGCCAGCAATTAGTACACAGGCTGCTTCGACAAACAAGACCACAATTGCCACATATATTCAGGGTTTTGAGACAAAAAAATTAAGACCAAAAAAAGTCAGCAGTGAGGACATATATTCTGTTGGGAACACATCTTAGACAAATAAAGACAATTGACACATATATTCAGGGTGTTGAGACAAAATAAAATCAGCAGTGAAGACATACATTCCGTTGGGAACACATCTTAGACAAAGATGACAACAACTGGCATAAATACGAGTATATAGGGTGTTGAGACAAAAATAAATCAGCATGACATCCATTCTGTTGAGGACACATCTTAGACAATGATGACCACAACTGTCACATATATTTAGGATGTTATGACAAAAAAGAATCCACAATGATGACATCAATTGTGTTGAGGACAAAGATGACAAGAAATGACATAAATATTTAGGGTGTTTAGACAAAATTAATCAGCGGTGAGGACTTTCATTCTGCTGGGGACTATTGTAGGTAGGGATGACAACATCAATGGCTAGCCAGCATACTACGCTTATGCTCCATTTTAAAGCGCAAAAAAAAAAAAAAACACACAGACCACTTTACAGCATCATGCCTAGCTTCATGACAAAGGACAGTATCACTGATCAAGAACATATTTAAAAGAGAAAAACAAAATGCACAAGCTTGCAGACTTTACCAGAAAACAAATTATCTGATATAACCTAGATCACTTCATATTTAAAAAAACCACAATAATAATTAAAAACAGTTGAAAAATACTATCTGCAAAACAAAAGACAATGAAACAGGACCTTGTAATTGTGAAAGCATCAAAGAAACAACTAGAACAATTAGCTTTCTAAAAGAAAGACATACTGGATCACTCCGCAGAAAACTGCACAAAGTAATTAACAAAACTGCTTTAAAAACAACAACCTTCAAAAAAAGACGATGAAACAGGAGCTTGTAATTACGAGGAAATCATAGAAATAAGTAGAACAATTAACTTTCTAGAAGAAGGAGAAATAACGTAGATCATTCCACAGAACACAATACAGAAGTAATTAACAAAATAGTTTTTTTTTTTTTTTTTTTTCGTACGCCCGCTAATACTCGAGGCGAAATCTCAGGTTATTTTTAATGTCTAACCTGACATTGATTTTTACGTGAGTATCCTATTTTCTTGTACAGAGACAAGTGTCCCTCGCCATTCAGGCAGATACTCGCCGTTTTCGGAGGTACCCATTAGAGCTGGGTCGGCTCAGGAGCCGCCAGTCCCTGGTCGACGACACTCCTTCAAATGTCCTCGCCAGGTCTTGAGTTAATCCAGTTCAAATCCCGGTCGACGAAAAATCCTCAAATGCCGTCGCCCGGGTTTGATCCTGAATCACCCGGTCGCCAGAGCGGTGTTGTAACCACTACGCTAGCGCGGCTCCCACAAAATAGTTGTAAAATACTTTCTACAAAACAAAAAGCAATGAAACAAGAGCTAATTGCTTGTGAAGGCAACAAAGACACAACTTTCTCGAAGGAAAACCTGGATCATTCCACAGAACACAATGCAATGGTAATTAAGAAAATCAATTGTTTAAAGCTATCTACAAAACACAAGACAATGAACCAGGAGCTTGTAAATGCAAAAGCAGCAAAGAAACAACTAGAACTATTAACCATCTATGTCAACAAAAACACAAGGGAAAGCTATAGAAGCCACATGCTCGACATCAATAATATAAAAAAAAAAAAACAACACAAAATGGCTGAACATACGTCCAGTCTCAAAGTTTGTAACTCTCAGGGTTTCAGTCATATATCCAGTTGGATGGGCAGGTTGTCAATGAGTTGCTGGAAACTGCAGGCGGCAGAAGATGGAAGAAAACATTCGCGGATCAGGTCACTGCTGCTTTTTTTCTTCTTCTCAGAAAACTGAGTTTCTGCTGTTTATACTCGCTCACCGTTTTTTTTAACAACAATATTGGGTTTAATCATCATCATCATTTCTGTTTTTGCTTCTTATTTAGCCATTGATGCAGCTGGTCTCTATACAAGAAGAATGCACCAATCAGTTGTTTATGTAGAAATGTGTTTTACAACATGACGTTGCCAGCCCCAAGCACAACCTCATATTGGTCGCCTTGTGTGACATGTCTGAGGGAGCATTTGGCTTATTCTAGATGTAAATACAGACATTCCACGAAAAGAAGAAATCATTACAGCGATCAAAGGGTTAAAGAACGGAAAAGCTACTGGCCATGATAACTTAAATGCAGAGCTATTTAAGACAGACCCTGAGCTAGCAGCAGAACTATTAGAACCACTATTTGCACAAGTCTGGAAAATGGGGACAACACCATCAGAGTGGATGGAACAAAGGAATAATTGTCAAATTGCCCAAGAAGGGAGATCTTACAGACTGCAATAATTGGAGAGGAATCATTCTTCTCTTAGTTCCCAGCAAAATACTAGGCAGGATAATTATACAGAGAATTTCAAAAGCAGTAGACCACAAACTGAGGAAAGAACAAGCAGGATTTAGAAAGAACAGAAGATGTGATCATATATTCATGTCCTCAGAAGAGACCCCGATGCCATCACAAGAACAGCTATGCTTTGGACCCCTGAATGAAAATGAAAGAGAGGCCGACCAAAAACAACCTGGCGGAGGACTGTGGAGGCTGAGATGCAAAGAATGAACCAGAGTTGGGGCACTGTACGAAGGATGGCCGCCGACCGAGCAAAGTGGAATCAATTTGTTGTTGCCCTACAAGACGCCACTAGGCATGATGGCCACTGACTGCTTTGACGGTCGGCGGCTAAGGATCAAAGAAGAAAAAAGTGACATGTCTGAGGGAGCATTTGGCTTATCCTTTCTTTGTATCTTCAGAGACCCTGTGGACCTATACAGGGCATTGGATTTAATGGGTTACTGTCATTTATACTCAGTTACTGTTTTTCATACTGAATTACTGTTTTTCATATTCATTTACTGTTTTTCATATTCGATTACTGTTTTCCATACTCAATTACTGTTTTTCATACTCAATTACTGATTTTCATACTCAATTACTGTTGTTTCACTAACATTTTTGCTGTTACATCAAACAATAGTTAAGTTGCCTCTAATTCAGCGATGGATATGTATACTTAATTACAGTGCGATCACAATTTACTGAGAGTTATATTTCGGGGGCTCACACATAATTTGAGATTCGCGTAAAATGAAATTTTTTAATCAATATGTTACAATTAGGGAGATGCTTCTACAAAGTAGACTGAAAAAAAATAATAATTGTTTTCAATATAAGCATAAGAAAACGAACATAAAAAATTAGAAAACTAAATAAAAACACGAAATTATGAATTTTAATAGTAGCAGCGATATTCTTCCCATTTTTTTTCCACGCTTGCACTATTTCGAATTTGCAGAAATAGAGATTACGTACATCACAATCGCACTGTATATGCACAATCACATAAACAATCTGGTGACACATTATGAGTAAGGCAAAATATGCATTATAATATTAAGTAATATTCATCACACACACAAAATGACAAATATAACAATTAACCTTCCTCATTACGAGACAGTAGGACTAGTTATTCAATCTTCAGCAACGCAGCAGGGAGGAGATTTCATTTGATTATGAACCAACAAATTCCCCTGTATATTATGCTAGTACGTAGGTCATGATCTAGAAGCATCCGGTTGACAGAGTGTCACAGAATTATTGGGTCAATCTCTTCCTCTCCGGCAATATTTAGTTACATTTTTTGAGTGGACTAAATTACGTGCTTTTCTGTGGTCGGCACATTTTCTTTCCCTGCTATCAAGCAGATATTTAGTACTTTCAAATCATCTTACACTCCTCTCAGTGATAAGTCATCATGTCTGTTTGTTTACCCGTTCATCCCTGCTGGAAAAGGAGATGGATGAGATAATATTAACTGACAATCAAGTTGGAAAATTTCGGGTGTGCACCGACATCAGGCTACGGATTAGAACTAAAATCGCCCCACTAATTTGTTTAATCGCTGAAAAGGCTGATGTGCCTTCCTCGACCAGATGGGTAAATGAAGAATTTTGTTTGCGCAAGCGACGGGTAGTTAGATTACTCGCCCGCGCAACACATTTCTGGACACACAAGAATGACATAATCGTTTCCGGTACACCTTGTTACAAAGACATTACTTTTAATGAAAGTAAGATGTTGTATTTGAGAAAACATTGCAGAGAAAGGATCAAATTTTTAAATTCCATATTTGGGAGACATGACAATTGCAGTAACGCGCAGAAATTTCCATGTGGAAATAAACACGGATGGCTGAAACGATTGGCAGACATTCAGAATGAAGACACAACACCCCTTCCGCTTGAAGCCCTGCTTAACATCGTAACAAACAAATGCAAGGGAAAACAGGAAATATAACCTGACACTTTAGCCAGGTGAAAATTCACTCGCGCCAAGAAGACAACCAGACCTTGCCAGAGTTAAGAATAGTACCAGACAGGACTTGTTGAAGCATATTGAAGGCTTAGAACCCAGGAAAACGCTACTTTTTTAACATGGAAAACTGGAATCTGAGGAAACTATAACACAAAGTCAAAGGGGAACTTATTGCTAAAGTAATAACACCCCAGACCAAGTGTAAGAGGCCTCTACAAGTGCCTTTATTTCTCTGAGCCAGCAGTCTGTGATCCTAAAGATTGGCGTAAGTTGTACATTTTGAATTCTATATTTTTTCCTTATTAACATGTGAACTAATACGTATATATTGACATGTGAATATTAATATGTGAAAATTGCTAGTGGATGTCTAAGTCATAGAGGCTGGCAACCTCAGCATATAGAATGATGATTTCAGGAACCACCACTGCCAAGGCTGGTGAATGCTTTATTGCAAGTTTCTTATAAAGAACCAAAAGCAGAGGTAGTCCCAAGTTCCATATGGAGCAGAGAGGGAATGATGAAAGAAATGATGTACATACTTGTTTTATTATTAACCTTTTCAACCAGTGTAAATGTAAAACATATTCACTCTAAATGTAATGAAAGTTTCAACCTTTTCAACCAGTGTAAATGTAAAACATATTCACTCTAAATGTAATGAAAGTTTCAACCTTTTCAACCAGTGTAAATGTAAAACATATTCACACAAACTGTAATGAAAGTTTACAACCTTTTCAGTCGATGTAAATGTAAACATATTCAAACTACATTGTTAACATTTTCAACTAAAGTTAAATATAAAACTATTCATTTTAAATGTAAAGATAGTTTTTCGCCCACTGGGATTAAGATTAATTCTCAGAGAGGGTAAAAGTTCTGAGATAGATGGGATGGTGGAATGAAAAGAGGGGGGCACATAAGTATGTGTCGGGAAACTCAATACTCAGAGGGTATTCGTTTCTCTTCTTTTGCCATACTAGTTGGTGGTACCAGTTGAGGGTACTATTTCTGGAACAAGTGAGGGTATAAGTGGCCTGAAGTCGACGCTAGACACCATCATCAGACGGGTCTTAGAGACGTGGGACCAGCTTTGCAGTTACTCCCTGATTCTACTTGGAATGTGCTGCAACTCTTAAATCTTGACCAGGGACGCAAGCGACCCAGTCATCTATCTGCAAAGACCCAAACATCAGTGGGAGCAGAAACAACTCTTGGCAGCTAAGTAAAAGCTGCCAAGTGAACTGTCCATTTTCGAAAACCATTACATCATACTGTGATGAATACTTATTTCTAAACAATTATTCATTTTTATTATAACTGTTAAACATAACTGATTATTAAATTTGTGACTTGTCTAAAGACAAATCTAAAGTTGATTTAATCATTTTGAATGTACGAAAACCGTATGTCTTAGGCCATTTCTTAAATACACGTAAACAGAGCTAAATAATAATAAGAGGAAATTCGCTGAATTAACTCAGCTGGGGGCTTGTAGGAGCTAAAATTATATTACATAATCCTTCACAAAAGTTGATGGCAGATACTAGTGTTAACGTGCTCAGCCAATGCAGCATTGTTCTCGCTTTCTGAATATCTTGTGAACACTCCCTTGAGGAAGAAGCATCATTATCCTTCTACCTACAACTCTGCCAAGAGTAATCTTGTGCGAAGGTAGACACCTTTGAAGACCCACATTAGTTACTCTTGAGTTTTAGCCACTGTTGGACCACTACTGCAGAGCTAAGGGGAGGCAACCCGTGACACAGAGTGGTTAGAGCGCTGGCCTATCACGGCAAAGTTGCTAGGTTCAAAATAGGGTGGTGTCGCTGGAAATGGGTACCTGACTCTGCTCCTGAGTGAGTTAGGGAATGGAAAAGGCAGCGAGGAAGTGAACTGATCACCCCCACTTCTGAACGCTGGACCTTGGTAGTGAAGTCTCTAACACTTCACTCCCCTACAGCTGTATCTGCTATAGGACTACCTTTTATAGCAGCATCCACCATACAAGATAAAAGCAGATGACACATCATAATATTCTCCCTCACCACTCCCTGAGGAGTATGAAGAAACCCCTGTAGCTGGTCTCAAGGAAGCTTGACCAAAGCATTCATGTGCTTTTGTCTCTAAAGAGACACAGAAAGAAAAAGGTTTACTCACCCTCAGGCATGCCATATAAGGTGACTAATATGAGGTTGTGCACGTTGTGACTGGCAACCTCATCAGGTAAACCAAATGGTCCCAGAAACCACAACTGCTGCAAGAGCTTGTGACTGTTTGGTGCAGGCTTCCTGCAAGGGGGTTAAGCTGCAGTAGTGGCTGCATGCTTCGTAAGGAGCTCAAAGGAAAACGATGATGACACGGGGCATGACAGACATTCCATAGTATAAAACAGACATAAAATTGTTTGTAGGTCTGACACACATATGAAAGACAGACAGACCCGTACATCCATATCACAAAACCTACGGCACGCTGTGTCAAGAAGCTACAGACTTTCATAAATTGGTGCTAGAGTAGATTGTTGTTTCCGATCCCCAGGGTTTAGAGTTATTCACTCTTTTTAAATTTGCGGCAATTTGGCGGGTGTTGTTTAGGGCTTTCTTACAACCCCAGAGAACTTCCCCAACTCAGCGGGCATAGGTGGTGGAGGTCACACCAGATCCACTGATTGCCACGAGAAGGATGGTCTTCTACCCTGCAAGGGGGTCATTGTGGAGAGGTATTCTATCGTCACCCCAGCCGGTGCCACTGCCACCTTTGGTGCCGCCCTGCTCAAAGACGCTGTCTGAACAGATACACATCCTTGCCGGGAGCACCACACAGAGTCTCTCTAGGGCAGCGTTGGCCTGCTTAATGCTAGTATAGAACAGAAGGAATGAAATGCTACAAGATCATAAATATG
Organism: Oreohelix idahoensis; assembly: GCA_024509875.1. NCBI lineage: Eukaryota > Metazoa > Mollusca > Gastropoda > Stylommatophora > Oreohelicidae > Oreohelix > Oreohelix idahoensis. Next base: position 303,661 of record JAMPIV010002147.1, on the reverse strand, counting down.
GACCTAATGACAAGAACCAAACAAGCGCCAGTGGAATAAGAGATGAGAGATGCTGGAGATGGACAGGACACACTCTGAAGTAACCTGCTGATAGCACAACAAGTCAGTCCTTGTTCTGGAATTCCCAGGGTAAGAGAGGTAGAAGGAGACCACAAAAAAAAAAAAAAAACACACGGAGAATAGAACTGGAGGCCAAAAATTAAAGGGATCGAGATGATATGGAAGGACCCTCAATGGACACCACATGACAGAGGAACTTGGCATACATTTGTTGAAGGCCTATGCTCCTTGGGGAGCTAATATGTTATGAATATTGGATGACACGTCCATATACGACCACATACATTATTACAAAATAAAACACTCCACATTCAAGACAAACATTACCAAAATAAAATTTTAAAAATCACAAACACATACACAATATTACAAGAAAAATTAAGCAACAGAACATCACACACACACTAATATTCATGGCAATATTGATAACATAATGTAGAAGATAACAATGCCAAACTGTTCTAAACTATCTACTAAAAAAATGAAGCAAATAGTCATCATCATCATCCTTTACACTCCTTACAGAGCATGGAGCCACCACTGTAGTTGCTCCAATTGCAGGAAGCCTGCATCAAGCATTCACATGCTCATGCAGCGGTGGTTTCTGCAGCAATTTGTTTCACGTGATGAGTTTGCCAGCCCAATGCAAAACGTCCCCATGCCAAAACAAAAAGTAATTACAACTACAAAGAAGTCATAGATAAAAACACCTATGTTTACAATCATAGCAACCAGCAGGCCTGCATGCACTATTAATTTTGTTCTTGCAGCCAGTAACTCAAAACATTAAAAACAGCACAATGTGAGTTTGAATTTGGCCAGAAACCAAAGACAACAGCATTCTATTCTCATTTGCAAACTGCCAACTTGTTGTTGTTGTTTAACTAGGGCTGCTGAGCTTCTCGCTCTTTTGTAGCCAATACCAAGTTGAAGACTCCTTGGTATTATCTACACTGTAGATCTAGGCTTTTCCTTTGGCTTCTCTGCCATTCCGAAATGTGTTGAGTTAATTCATGAGCCCCAGTTTCTCCAGCTTGGCTGGCATTTAAAGGATCATCACATCTGGTCCCAAGCTAGGAGGAAGAAGCATGTTGCAACTCTACATTTCCAGCCATTCAAGTAGGCTCTCCAACTATGCAGAGCTAAAATACTGTGCTCTGGTTATGGGCTCTCCCAAGGAATCATCGCATCCTACACAGAGCAACTACTCAGCTCCTCCTGCCTATCATAGTTCCCAGAGTTACGTCTGGGGCTCAAGTGACTCCTCCACTCTTAGTGTGCAATGCTGGGTTCTCAACATCTTTTCCCACAGAGGGAACCCCTGCAAGTGTGTGGATGATTTCAAAAGTCAATGAGGGTGTAATTAGCTTCAGATAGGCAAGTAAAACTGAGCACCTTACTAGCAGTATTGCTGAAATCTCTTAGGAGATGCCTTTGAACGTGTGCGTTTGTGTGGAACGGGGGGGTTGGGGGTTTAAAGTGATCTTAAACCACGTCAGTGGCAGGATAAATTAAAATAGGTAATTGTTGTTCAGAATCAACATCACTGCGCTCCGGGGAAACTCATAGGTGCCCAATCTCCCTCAGCTAATGATACGTATGAATGCTAATTGTACCTGTAGTGTGCTGATTGTATACGTGCTTGATCCATTCTATCATCCAACCCTGCTAGTCTTAGGTTTGATGCCAAATTCCAGCAATCTTAGCTTTGTTTATTCACTGATGGCAGCTTTTTTCTCCAACTGTCTTTAGTATCTCTCGCTTATCCACATCCAATGTCACCATTATGGGTGCTAAATATCAAGCAGCATCTTCGTAAAGTAATATTTTATGGTAAGGAAAGTTAAAGCAGATACTGCTGTAAGGGAGTGAAGTGTTTGAGACTTCACGTATGCAGGACTTCAGTTTTAAAAGGAGGAGTGACCACTTCCCTTGCTCGATCCCTTTGCCTTCTCTAACTCACAGCAGTACAGGAAACCATTTTTACAGCTGTGTAGACTGAAGTGTGATGCAACCTGGTTATGAATCAGTCCCATCACCTCAGGAAGCTTACTCGCTTAGTCATTCCTCTTGTACCTTGGGGTGTAGAGGTTTACCAGAGAGAATTCCATGTTATCCTTTCAGCTGTCTTCCTTTTGGCCTGGTTCAGGTCCAGTTCTCGGTCCTTCAGAGACTGTCGATTTTGTCCTTCCAGCAAGCTCTTAGGTCGTCCTGGAGGTCTGCATCCTTGGCTCTTATTTTCCCTTATTTGCCGTGGTATCAGATCTTCTCTCATTCTGCAGACATGGCCAAACCATCGTAATTGGGACTGTTCCACTCGAGTCTGCAGGGGTTGGGTTTAGAGGCCATGACATATCATCTGGTTACGAACCATGTCCCTCCTTGTTGCTTTGATCACTTTCCTCACAAACCTCATTTCTGAGGTTTTTACCACTCAAATGCTCCACATCCAGACTGACTCGTAACAATGTCTTAAAAATAAATCTTTTTAAAAAAAAAAGTACCAAACAATAATATTGCTCAAAGTAAAAAATATCAAATTATCAAATAATAATACTGATAAAACCTCAAAAATGCACGTGGCATAGTACAGCCAAAATGGCAAGAACTGCGTGACACAAATAAATGTAAAACTATAAGAAAACTAGTATAAAATCCCGTCATGAGACGGGAATTAAATTCAAAAGCACCAATACCTAACGGCTATTTTACTTATTCAAAAGTGTGCATCACCACAGTATTCGAACTACGTAGCAGCAGCGAGGATCCTAATGTGTGTATACGGGATCACACATTCCATAAATATTTTTGTGCACACCGTCATTTGCGCACTTTTCTTTGTCGAGTGTTACTATTTTCGGGAGAGTACATATAAGGGAAACAATACAATTAATGTCTAACTTTCAACCAAAGTTGCATCCCTTAACGTTAGTGACAGAAAAAGCTGGGATTTTATATATATTGATACATGACCAAAATATGACTATTATGATATCCTTTTTTCACTCCTTGTGAAGCTTGGAACATCACTGCATCTGGCCACCTTGTTAAAAGCCTGCACCAAATCATTCACGTGTTTTTGCAGCACTGGTTCCATAGCAATTTGTTTTACACGATGAGGTTGCCAGCCTATTGCACAACTTCATATTAGTCACCACTTACGACATGCCAGAGGGAGGTGTTGACTTCTTCTTTTGTCTCTTCAGAACCAAACAGGGCCAAAATTACTACTGTACAGTACAACAAGAAAAATATGACCCCAAGATATTGCTAAACTACTGACATTTAAAATCTGGAGCCAAGAACACTGAAATGAGGCTCGTATGACTTTCAACAAAACAGATGAAACAGCAACAAAAAACACAAAGAGATACACAGTGTAATCTCGATTTATGCAAAGCTTATGATCCAGAGGCACTTGTGTAAATTGAGTTCATTTTCTATACTGAAAATATGTTACATTTAAGAAAGTAAGGTAAAGTCCCGTAGCAGATACTGACTGCCATAGGGGATTGAAGTGTTAGAGACTTCACCATACCACATCCAGCATCGAGAGGTGGGGTGACCAGTTTCCTTCCTCAATGCCTTTTCCTTCCCTAACTCAAGAGCAAAGTCAGGTACCCATTTGCAACTGAGTAGACTAGAGCGTTTCGACACCATGAATCTAACCCGGCACCCATGCCGCAAGAGATCAGTACTCTAACCACTCTGTCGATCCAACGCTCTTCAGCAAAGTAGATTTTTTTTTTTTATTTGTAAATGTTTTCACAAAAAAAGCATACGAAAATGAATATAAATCATAAAAAACTAATAATGTGAAATCATGAACTTTAAAAATAGTAACAATTATCTTTTTCATTTTTAACAAGTTCAGATGATTCTGAATTTTTGTAAACTGAGACTGTGTAAACCGCAACCAAACTGTGACAAGAGGAAAATCAAATGATGCTCTCTGTCCTTCCCGGGGGTCTGTAAGGACAAAAATAAAGAACAGGACTGCCGCTGCCTCAGGTATGTCATAAGAGTCAACTAACATGAGGTTGTGCATGGAGTTGTCCCCCCTCATCGTGTAAAACACAGCGCTGCAGAAAGCACTACTCTGCAAGAGCACATGAATGTTTAGGTACAAGGGGGCCAGCAGCAATGGTGGTCTGATCATCATAAGTGGTCCCCCTGCCAAACATGTTTCTGCCCTTTTATCTCCTTTACACTCTAAGGGATCAAGACTGCCAAGTGTCTGCACCGTTATTTTTTCCAATCTGCACTGGGAACTGGATCCACTCAACTTGGTTGCAACTTTGAACTTCACTCCTGGTTTTACCCATTCTGCCAACTTAAGACAGCTGTAACAGTAACAATTTTGTTGTACATAAATTACTGCCCTGAATTCCACAGCCCATTGGGGTTGTTCCATAGCCAACACAATCCCCTTTCTGCAGTTTCACCAAGCCTTTAAGTGCCCTTATTCTTGACTGTCCTTTCAGGCCCAACTGTTTCAGTAGATCATACACTAAGGCAGCTCCTAGACCTCATGCACCAATAATAATAATAATCATAGCCCCTCCAGTCATAAGTGACTATGGGAATGTGCCCCTGAGGTGACAGCACTCAGCTGCTTATTTTCCTGGTGTTTCGATCGACGTTTTCTCCTCTCATCTGCTTGCCGTGACAGCTTTTCCCCCAATCTGAGGTGGCACCGTAGAGAGCAACGCCACTTGGTGTGATCAGCAGATTCATCCTCCCAAGTAGCTGGATTTATATCCAATGCCCTCATGTCTCTCTTGTACACATCTTTGAACCTCTGCTGCGGTCGCCCAACTGTTCTTTTGCCATCTGTCCGTAGAAGATATCTTTCAGGATGCGACCATCTTCCATGGCCAAGTGTAGTTTGCGCTGTCTAATCAGTGTATACATGCTTTGAAAGCCAGCCCCTACTTCTACTGCTAAGTCTTTAGCTGTGAACTCCTGTCTCAACTGCATGACCTGATCATTATATTTGGCCATTTTGAATGTGTTTTGAACAATAATACTGCACACTGTATCAGTGTTGAATACGTTGCGAAAGCTTTGCTATGTCTATGATACACATATACACACATTCACTCACAAATGTAAATCAGAGTAATTTATGCAATCAAGCTTGCTGGCCTTGAAAATAATCATGCAAGTTCATAGGTTAAAAAAAACTAGATTCTTTTTTTTTAGAACCTGAAGATGTTCTTATTAAAAGAAACTGAAGTTAGAAATTTAACAATTTATAGCATAAGTACAACCAAAACCATGCTGTTATTTCACAAACAAAATGTCTGACAGCCCATTTTAGCTTTAGCTACATTCATAGCAGCATACAAATTCTAATAAGCCTTCAAATTTTTACAAATTATTTAGAGAAAGTAATATTAAATTACAAAATCCCAGGCTATGATGCTAATAATATGAACAGCCCATTTAGACTACACTACTATGATAATAATGTGGCCAGGGTGACCATAAAGTGGCTCGCGCGAGCCTGTCGTGCTGCTCTCAAAATTGTTTTAAAATTTTACTGAATAATGTTTAAATAAAATTATTTTATATTTTTAACGCGGGGATGCAACAAAAACATTTTTGGAAGGCGAGATACCAGCGTCATTCATTTATAAGATATATTTTTTTTTTTTAAGTATATAATCATAATTCAAATTTTTTTTGCAGAAAATAATGATGGCTCTTTTCAAAATTTTCTCCAGCACTGCGGCTCCCAAAGGTCACACCTGTTGGCCACCCTTCTTATGCAGAAAGCTCTGGATTCTAATAAGGAATTGTTTTTGGTATGAATCATTTAAAAAAAAAAAAAAACTAATACTACGTTCTCTATAAACAACTACAGGCATATCTTGTTTTATTGCGCTGCGCAGATATTGCGCTTTTTTTTCAAATTATTCATTTTTACTTATTAGAACGTGCCTTATTCTTCCGATAGATTTTGGCTCAGATGCTGAAGATTACCATTTTTTTAAAGCAATAAAGTATTTTTAATTTTACAGTACTTTTTTTTTTTTTTTTTGAGCTAGCGCTATTGCGCACTTAATAGACATAGTAAACATGATTTTAGGCTTTTATATGCACTGGGAAGCCAAGAAAATGGGTATGACCCGCTTTATTGCAGTGGTCTGGATCCGAACCCAAAATATCTCTGAGGTATGCCTCGTATGTTTACAGTTCTGACTTGTTGTATTTGGACTGAGTGGAGAGGGGAGAGGATGCTATATTTAGACATCGGAAATCAGATTTTGTTATCTTGAATTTACTACATTATATATCCTAATTATAACTTATCACGGGCTAAACAGGATACTTTGTCTTTGAAAAAAAAAACAAATGAGGTCATGCATGGGCCTGGCAACCCCACAATACAAAATAACCCGCTACATAAATCATCATTGCAAGTGTACATTTATGCTTTCGTGCCGGTTTTCTGCAAGGTGACCAGGTGCCGAGGTGGCTAACTACTCCATAAGGAGCAGACGTCTGATGACGCTCACTGGTGCAGCCACCTCACTGCACTATTGAATGGACATGAGGTATAGCATACATATAGGCGTGAGGTGGCAGGGAAGCAAACCCGTCAAAATTATGTGCTGAGATCGGATGTTTCGGGCTAAAAGGTGCACATATCGCAGCTTAGCTGTAAACAACGACACAATGTACTGCCGCTCAAAACTAACGGCCAGCATTGTAAGAGAGAGATATGGCTGAGAGCGACGCAAACAACAACAACAAGAACATAAGGAGTAAACAGGATAATAATGATAATTACTAAATTTTTTTTTTCTATTTCAGAAGAAGTGAGATCATGGCAGATTTTTTTTCTTAAAAGATGGTACATGTGGACAGATGGAGAGTAGGGGGGAAAAAATTAAAACTTTCAAGCTTTCATATACTTATAAAAATAAACTTACAATTTTCTGATTCCTGATTCTCGTTTGATGCCAGTCTTCTCATCTGGCTCTCTGTTGATTGGTCCATATACCAAAACTTCCTCTCCCATGTATGACGATTTTCTGAAATGCGGAAAAGAAAAATGGGAAAATTCATTAAAAAAAAACAAAATATTTCACGTAAGAAAGTGTAAAAAAATCCACAGGCAGAAATCTTCTCCCCAGTTTTCAATTACAACTAACGAGGTATCTACATTAGTGTAGACAAACTAATACAGCAGTATAACTAATATAGGTAATCAATCATTCAATACCCTTTAGCTTCCCAAGGAGCATAGGTCTTCAACAAACACATGCCATGACCTTCTGTCCCGTGCCATCAGCTCAAGGTCTTTCCATATCTTCCTCTTAATTTTTATTTCTGCCTCTAGCGCTCTTCCCCGCATGTTCTACATTCTGCCTCTACTTCTCCTGCCCTGGAGATTCCAGGTCAAACTGCCTGGTAATGCTATAATCAAGTTTCCTCAACGTGTGTCCAATCTATCACCAGCAACTTCTCACTTCTTGTTTCATTGGTACTTTTCTGGTTCTTGCCATCAGTTCCACATTGGTGACCTCGTCGTTCCATTTCATATCAGCAAGTAATAGTAAAAATTGTTCAGTTTTTGCCATGGGACAATAGGAAAACACTTCACAAAAGTTACACAGGTCTGTATCTTTTTATCTGAACACCCGAAAACCAAAATATTCTAAGCACTGAAAATTTCTTTGGGCTACTTTTTTTATCACTTCTTTTTCTTTGATCCTTAGTCGCCGACTGTCAAAGCAGCCAGTGGCCATCACATCTGGTGGCGTCTTGTATGGCAGTAACAAACAGCTTCCACTTTGATCGGTCGGAGGCCATCCTTTGTGCAATGCCCCAGCTCTGGTTCATTCTTTGCATCTTGGCCTCCACAGTTCTCCGCCAAGTTATTTTTGGTCTGCCACTCTTTTGCTTTCCTTTAGGGGTCCATAGCGTTGCTGTTCTTGTGATGGCATCAGTGTCTATACTTTTTTTTTTTTTTTTCTTCACAATTTGGACAATTTCTGACTTATTTTGGGTGACTTTGAACTATTTTTCAAACACATTTGCTGTTTTGAGTGATTTGGGCTACTTTTGAATGCGATTTTAGCAACATCTGAAAACCGAAAAAAAAAAATCATTTTCAAAACAAAGGTGTCCTAGAGGATTTTAGATAGACGGATACAGACTTGTAAAGGGGTGGTCGAAACTAGATAGTGCATGTCTTGCCACGACAAAGAAAGCATTTCCACGAACAAGTTTTATTGCACAAAAACATGCAATTTTTAAAACAGTTTTTATAAAACGAAGTGTTATTGCACATTACCATGTATTATTACTGTCCCAAAAAATGAAAGTGTATCACATATAAACATGCAATGTTTTTGTAGTGTATATAAACATAAAGTTTGACTGTGCGTAAAAATGTATTATAACTGCCTATAAAAATGAAACTGTATCACATCTTTGTAGCGTACATAAACATGAAGTTTTTATTGCACATAAATATGTATTATTAAGGCCTACAAAAATGAAATGTTCATATACGAGTACAAACATGCAATTTTTTTTTGGCGAAGGAGTATAAACATGCAATTTTTTTGTAGTGTGTATAGACATAAAGTTTTACTGTTCATAAATATGTATTACTATGTCTACATTATTGAAACTTTATAACATGTAAACATAACAACTTAATTTTTTTGTAGTGTACACAAACATCAAGTTTTACACTGCCTACAAAAATTAAACTGTATAATATACAAGGTATAAACCTTTTAGTTTTTATGCGTATGAATATAAACATGCAATTTTTTTTGTAGCACGTGTTAACATGAAGTTTATTGTGCGCTAATATGTATTATAATCTAATCTATATTTTAGAACCTCTGTCTGTCAGTGCGTGTCATTATTTTAAGGGACGCAACAAGTTATTTTGGTAATGAAAGTTAGACATTAATTGTATTATTTCCCTTGGTTCTTATTTTAAAAAAAATAAAAATCCCTCTTTCCCCCTTTTTGTGTTACTTCAAATGATATTTTAAGCGACTTTTTTGGGCGTCTTTGGGGTACTTCGGACGATTTTTAAGCTTTGGGCGATATTATGGATGACTTTGGGCTACTTCGGCCAAGTATAGTGATCTGGCCGCGGATCTGAGACACGATGGGTTCACTGCAAGGGTCATGGCTGTTGAAGTGGGTGCAAGAGGGCTTGTGGCTGCATCAGTGTATGATCTATTGAAACTGTTGGGGCTGAGGGGACAGTCGAGAACAAGGGCCCTGAAGAGGCTTAGTGAAACTGCCGAAAAGGCATCAGGCTGGCTGTGGAACAACCGCAATGGGGAATGGAGATCGTAACAATAAACGCTGCGGTACAGGAAACACCAGGAATTTTTCTAAGTCCACAATACGCTGAGGTTTGTGGTGGACTAGTGAACGGGCTGCGACTCAGGGGCGACAAGCGGTGTATACTATAAGGGGTGCATACTTATTGCAATTTTTAGGCAACTTTGGGCCATATTTTGGGTGACTTTGGGCTACTTTGGACAATATTTTGGGCCATGATGGGTTACTTAGGGCGAAATTTTGGGCTACTTTCTGGGATATTTTGGATTACTTTGGATGATATATTGGGCTATATCGGATAATATTTTGGGTGATGTCAGACGATATTTTGGGCAACTATGAGCTGCTTCGGGTGATTTTTTGGGCTACTTCGAGAGGTTTTTGGGCTCATTCTGGCCATATTTTGGGCGACTTTGGGCTATCTAATCTATATTTTAGAACTACTGTCTGTCTGTAATAATAGTTCTGTTACTTTCTTTTTTTACTCGGGCAATGCCGGGTACATCTGCTATAGCCTATAAAAATGAAACTATACCATATAAAAACATGTCATTTGTGTGTGTGTGTGTGTGTATAAACATGAAATTTCATTGTACACATATTACGTACCATTACTAAATATAAAAATAATACTGTATTACATATAAACATGCAGTTTTTTTTATAAACATGATATTTCATTGAATATAAACATTTTTTATTATTATTTCTGTGTATAAAAATCAAACAATATTTCATATAATCATGCAACTTTTATTTTATTTTCACTGTGTACAAACATGAAGTCTGATTGTACATAAAAATAAATTATTACAGCCTACATAACTTTCATCAAACAAGAACAAATGTTAATATATAGTAATTGGGAAGGTGAAGGTCTAATGATCTTCTTATAATACATAAGATGTATAACTAGCAGGGGCATATTCTCTATGTGTGCTGTGCGTGCTGAGCACACCTATGCCCGAAGGAAAATAAAAATTTAATTTATTATTCTATAAAATATTTCTCTTCTAAAGTTCTGCTTTTGGACCGCACGCATCAGGATAACGGATTTTCCCGCATAGAATCTACGAGTATATCTAGTTTCAGTTTCCCAGACGCGTTTTATAGTGCAGTTTTTATTGGTTGGTTACAATCGCCCAAAGTTTCTCGGGTAATTCCGTCACAATGCATGCTGTCCCTTTCGGATTCACGTCTGAAGATTGGTTTGTGTGGATCGGGGTCATGGTCAGATACGTCAATACAATACGAACATGCGTGCGGTGGTCTTGCAGCTCTCGGAGTTGTAAAAATCGGCTGTGTCCGTCCAGTGTTTTTTGTGATTAATTTTTGTTAGTTGCCGGGAATGCAGATTACACTAGTCAACAACCAAAATGTACCAGAAATGAAAATAGCTGATCTTAACTAATTTTGGTGTGCTGAAAACGAAAATGACATTAAAAAATGTTGATTGGCTCTAGTTTTCAAGATATATGCTACTAGTTTATTTAATTACGGTAAATTTATATATATATATATGACGCAACTGTTGTGGGCGATTGCATAATTTTTTCTAATGACCAATAAAAATGTTACTAGAAGTTGATGATGCAATCCTACCTATGATTACATCACCTTTGTGTATAAATACCTTATCTCTGATAAAATTTTGCCATTAGTTAGTGCATTTGTCCTTATCAAAAGTATCGTAGTTAGAAATGCCAGAAGGCGTACAGTTTGTATTTTGGCTGCAGAATAGGAGATCAAGATAAGAGCTGGGTGCCACACATATGCTGCAATACATGTGCAGCACATCTTAAACTGTGGTTGACTGGCAATAGGCAAGCTATGCCTTTTGCAGTCCCAATGATTTGGAGAGAGCCCACTGATCATCTCAACAACTGTTACTTTTGCATGGTCCCTCCAATTGGGAAAGGCATATCAAAGAAGAAAAAATGGACTCTGGAATATCCAAACATCCCCTCTGCAATACTTCCGGTACCACATGGCGATGACCTACCAGTTCCCAAAGTGCCAGAATCCTTTTCAGCTGCTTCCACTGATGAAGAGGACATTGGTGGTCCTGAACCATCAACCTCAAGTGACACAGATTTTGAGCAAACTACATCCACTAACCCAAGGTGAACTGAATGATCTTGTAAGAGATCTGAATTTACCGAAGAACAAGGCGGAGCTTTTGGGTTCCAGATTGCAACCTTATGAAAACATTAAGCAGCTTTTGAAGTGTATAAACTACGATCATCATCATTGGTCACTTTGCGGTGACTTAAAAGTGGTCGCTCTTTTGCTTGGACTACAGGGTGGATACACCATGTACTGTTGCTTTCTCTGTGAGTGGGATAGCCGTGCACGAAGTGACCATTACATCAGAAGACATTGGCCAATCAGGCAGTCATTGCAGCCTGCAGTAAGAACGTTGAGAACCCAGCAGTTGTCGACACCAGCAAGATTTTGTTGCCACCCTTGCACATTAAGCTGGGTCTCATGAAAAACTTTGTCAAGGCAATGGAGAAAACAGATGAGGCTTTCAAATACCTCATCAGAAAATTTCCAAGACTGAGTGAAGCTAAAATAAGAGAGGGAGTATTTGTTGGTCCGCAAATTCGAAAACTTCTTCATGATGACGAGTTTCTTTGCGTGTTGCATGGCAAGGAAAAAGCAGCATGGCTAGCATTTAAGTCAGTGGTGGACAATTTTCTTGGAAACCACAGATCTGATAATTACAATGAAATTGTAGAAAATCTCCTTCAGAAGTATAAGAGTCTTGGCTGCAACATGTCTTTGAAAATTCATTTTCTGGATTCTCATCTGGATTTCTTTACGTCAAACTGTGGAGCGGTCAGTGATGAGCATGGTGAACGATTTCACCAGGACATTGCTGCTATGGAGACAAGGTATCAAGGCAATTGGAGCCCTTCAATGCTTGTTGATTACTGTTGGACTGTGACAAGAGACACCTCATCGATTGACTACAAGAAGCAAGCAAAGAGAGCTCGAACAGCGACTGAATAATGACGGAATGGGTTCAAATGTGCCTTTTTAAAGCATGATATGTGAACTTTAAATAATGTTTTTATTTTTTCTATCATTTTATGTTAAAATATCAATTAATTGAGTATGTAACCACAATTTTTATAATGCTAAAGTAGAAAGACTAGCTGTTTAGCCCAGAGAAGTAAACAAGCATACATTATTTGTATTACTGTAATGTAAATTCATCATTAAAAAAAAACCCAGAGCCAATTGGTGAATTTCATTATGATATTTGAAATCAGCATGTCAAAATCAATAAGAAATGGTACATTTAATTTCTGGTACAAAAAACTTTTGAAAATTTGTTGACTAGTGTTATTAGAGTGACAGTGAGTTTCAAGTTGTAAGTTAATTAGTATTTCGGAGATAATTGACATATACCCTTGATAACTATCGTTGTGTAGTTGAATATAGTTGGTTTTTAAATTAAGAGGGGAAGAAGTTAAATAGTAGGCGTACATATTCATTTTAAGTAGCAGCACGCCTAGCTCGCATTACCAGGATACGCCACTGATAACTAGTGAAGGTCAGTTAAATATGTAACTAAATACACCAGGCCTTTACGCCCATTCCCTTATTTACTATTTTTGTTTGGTGTTTTTTGTTTGCCTTTTTTTCTGTCTAGTTTTGTTTTATCTCTCTTTTTTTGATTTTGTTTGTTTGTTTAGTAAGTTTTTTTTTTTTTTTACATGCAAGCAAAAACTAGTAATTTTGATCTGCGATATTTACATTGATTGGACAGGAGATATGATGGCACTTTCAAGTATCTGCTATTATTCATATTATTTGGAATTGAAAACAATATATATATATCCTAATTATAACCCATCAGAGGTTGAACGGGATATTTCTCATCATCAAATAAAACAAAACAAAAATGAAAAAAAAACTTGCATCACATATAAACATGTGATTTTTTTTTTTATCTGCATTGTGTATAAACAAGAAGTTTTATTGTACATAACCATGAATTATTACCGCCTATAAAAATGGAATAAACATCCCAAGGAGCACAGGCCTTCAACAAACTTATGCAAAGTCTTCCTGTCTTTCCATGGCATCCTCATCCCCTTCATGTCTGCAGCTCTCTTCTCTATGTGTACATTGGGCTTTCTATACTTCTCTTACCCTGGGGATTTCAATCCCAGGATATTGATCTTGAAGTCTCTCATTTTTGCTGCCACCTGTACAGTTTTCCCTTGTTCGTTTAATGTATGAACATTCCAGGTGCCCAATCTGGAGATTTTTCCTAGAAGAAAGAAGGCTGTTGTTGTTGTTGCTGTTGCTTAACTAGGGCTGCTGAGCTTATCGCTCTTTTACAGCCAATACCAAGTTGAAGACTCCTTGGTATTATCTACACTGTAGATCTAGGCTTTTCCTGTGGCTCTTCTGCCATTCCAAAACGTGTTGAGTTGAAGTCAAGAGCTCCAGTTTCTCCAGCTTGACTTGCATTTATGGAAAGAATATTTCTCAGAACTCCTGGATGGTGAGCATGATGAAGCATCAGAAATGATAAACACTAGCACAGAAGAGAAAACCAATGATGGTGAAGATGACATAAAGATGGAAGAACTGAAGGCAGCACTGGAGAAAATCAAGATGGGCGAAGCAGCAGGGCATGATGGTATAACACCAGAAATGGTTAAGTTCATGGGAGCATCAGGCGACCTATTACTCTTAAGGGTTTTACAGACAGCGTGGTACAACAAGACCATACCAAAGGATTGGAAGATTGCCATCATAACACCAATTTTCAAAAAGGGTGACAATCGACAGTGTGGAAACCATAGAGGCATATCCCTTCTCAGTGTCCCTGGTAAAATCTACTCTAGAATCCTAGAGCAGAGACTCCGACGCCTAGCTGAGCCACAATTGGATGAGGTCCAGTGCGGATTCCGAACAAACCGAAGTACTCAAGACCTAATCTTCACACTCAGACAGCTGAGTGAAAAGGCCCTTGAGTATAAGAGTGAGATCCATCTTTGTTTCATAGATCTGGAAAAGGCGTTTGACAGGGTCCCCTGGAGCAAACTTTGGGACGGTTTGGCAAGGAAGAATATTCCAGCACCTCTGATTCATGCTATACAGAGCTTCTACAAGTCTTGCAGAAATTATGTGAGGACAGCAAACCATAAGTCAGAAGAGTTCAGGACCACCACTGGTGTAAGACAAGGTGATATCCTATCACCTTAACTCTTCATACTCCTTATGGACGATGTCATCAAGGCATGTAAGGAGAGAACAAGAAAGTATTCAGTGGGGTACTGGAAGATGAGACAGGTCTATATTTCGGAGCTGGCATTTTCTGATGATGTTGCCCTGATTGCTAAATCAGAGGCACATCTCCAATCCAACCTGCAAGTCTGGAAGGAAGAGCTGGAGAAGAGAGGGATGGTCATAAGCAGCTCTAAAACAAAATCCATGGTGATATCACGAGAAGAAAGAAGACATCAGATTAAGCTGGGAGAACAGGTCCTGGAGCAGGTCGACCACTTTAAATACCTCGGAACTATCATAGACCGAAAGGGAGGCATCAAAGAAGAGTTGGCCACTCAAAAAGCAGCAGCTGGGAGACTTTTTCAGGCCATAAATCGAGGATTCCTCAGCAAGAGAGAGGTTGGTAAGAAAACGAAGATGGCTGTATACCGCTCCACCTATGTCCCAGTCTTGACATATGGATGCGAGTCATGGGCAATGACTACAACCCATAAAAGCCAGATCCAAACCTCAGAAATGAGATATCTGAGGAAGGTGGTTGAAGTAACAAGAAGAGACATGGTACGCAACCAGACGATACGTCAAGGCCTTAAATCCTACCCCCTGCAGACCCAAGTAGAACAGTCCCAATTAAGATGGTTTGGCCATGTCTGCAGAATGGGAGAAGATCGGATACCACGACAAGCATGGGAAACAAAGAGCCAAGGATCCAGACCCCGAGGACGACCCAGAGTCCGCTGGGAGGACAACATTAGACAATCTTTGAAGGACCGAGGACTAGAATAGAACCAGGCCAGGAGGAAGACAGACGATAGGATAGTCTGGCGCTCTCTCTTCCAAACCTCTACACCTCACGGTAGAAGGGGAACGACTAAGTAAGTAAGACTTGCATTTAAAGGATCATCACATCTGGTACCAAGCTAGGAGGAAGAAGCATGCGGCATACTGTGCATTTCCCGTCATCCAAGGGGGCTCTCAAAATATGCAGAGCTAAAATAATGTGCTCTGGATCTGTGCTCTCCCAAGGAATCGTCACATCCTTCACAAAGCCACTTCTCAGCTAGCTCCCCCTGCCTATCATGGGGTCCATAATGAGATCTGCTGCATGCAGGCAACCAGGTAAAAGCCAGAGTTATGTCTGGGGCTCAAGTGACTTTTCCAAGCTTAGTGTGCAATGCTGGGTTCTCAAAATGTTTCACCACAGGGGGAATCCCTGGAAATGTGTGGATGATTTCAAGACTCAATGAGGGTGTAATTAGCCTTACAGAGAGAGGTTCACATCCAAATGTACATACTTTAGCATTATTCATAGCTGGTGGTGATATAAGGATGACTCCAGATATGTCTCCATACTTAGAAGAAAGAAGGTTAGTCAGCAACACAGACTCCTTTTGGCTTTTCTGTGTTGCATCAGGACCTTCTTCTGTCTTGGATGGCTGATTTTTATTTTCTTTAGTTGATGTGACGACTTGCCCAATCTTCTCTTCATTTTTTTTATTAATTACGAGACACCATTTTTATCATCTTTAATGCATGATCGCAAAGTCCCGGGAATTGTCACTTGCGGATAATCTCCTAGCGTTCGGTGATTTTCTCGAGTTTAATGCTATTTTTAGATACGACGTCATTGTTGACCACTGACCTCGGTAGCGAGAAACCCGCTTTAATTTAAGACAAGACTGCTTAAACTTAGATAGAACAAGTATAGGCCACTTTAGGAAGACCCCACGTGACTTTTAACGTTATTGATTGGAGCGTCTTATTGATGCTAAGGTCACATGATGCACGCTACGGATCTTGTGTCCAAGCGGAAATGACCCGCTAAAAGTGCGCCAAACACGGCCATTTTTCACTTACGCCCAGGTAACCAAGAAAGCTAGACCTAATCCAGATCGTGCGAATTCATGCATTAAACGCACTGAAGCCACGTGTCTAAATTGCTGGTCCATCTGAGTAGTCTATGGTGGAGCCTTGCATGACAGTCCAATCTCAGAGCAGAATACGGAGTCGAGCACAGAGAAGGCAAATCCGAACCATTCAAGACCTACCTGGGGCAACGTCAGGAGACCGGAGAACTAACCACGCTTCACTATCAGCCAGGGGCTGAAACGATAAGTTCCTTGAAAAAGGGAACTCACCAAATCAATGCCATATATTTTTGTCATCCATGATGAAAAACACTTGAATTGTGAGACACATAGTACATACAGCAGACACTAATTCCATCGACAATACTATCATTCACCATCTATTCATTTTATTGCAATAAACCAATTGGGTGTATATAATGTACCCCATGCTTTGTTCCTTCTATTAGATGTTACATATTGTCTGATGTTTATCTTCCTTTATAAGGGAGGGGGGGCTCGTAAAATATAATATAATTTAAAGAATAACAATAATAGATAACTGAGAAGGGGACGACGGTAGCGAGAGACCAAATATCTCCTTACAATCTTTTCCAGACCTGTCTAGTTAGGAGAATTTACCCTCTTTGTCTCCCTTCAGTGGTGGAAAACCCAGCAGGAATTCCTTGAGCAAAATCTTCCACATTCAGATCTATTATTTCCTCTAAATAATTCTTATCCTTCAAACGCTACGTGACAGTTGACCTGTCCATGTTGTTTGTTGATGTTTTTGTGGGTTTAAGATTTCTACAGGCTGGAGTAACCAGCCCCATGTCCAACCCTCCGTAGTCACCTTTTACGACATGCATGGTAGGTCACAGTGTTACTATTCTTTGCTCCCCTTTCGGAGCCCAGTAACACACGGGTGAATGTGTATAAACACAAATGTTACTGCACGTAAAACTGTATTATTACTGCCTAAATAAACATGTACCACATTTAAACATGGGAGCCGTGGTAGCGCAGTGGTTAGTGCACTGGCATCCTAGCTTGGTGGTCCATGGTTCGATCCCCAGTTGAGGTGGGATTTTTTTAGACTGCAAACAGCTCCAGGGTCGACCTACCCTCATGCATTGGGTACCAGAGCAACTCTGGGAAGGTTAAGGCGGACGGCGTGGTACTGACCACATCATCCATAGTGTGCCGATGGTCAAGAAAATATAGGCCTAACACCATATTCCCAATATGCCTCAATGGGCGTGTAATGGGATCCTTTACCTTTTTACATGTAAACATGCAATTTGTTTTTCTGTAGCGTTTATAAACACGTATGTCTTATTGTACATATTGTTATTTTTGAACAGAATCGACATCATTGCACTCTGGGCTCAGTCTCCATTAGCATATGCCGAAGGGTATGAATGCTAACTGTTCCCATGGCAAGCTGGTTGTAAACACGATGGATGCATCCTCTCATACGTCCATCCCTGCTAGTCTTACGTTTGGTGCCAAATTCCAGCAATCTTGACCTTGTTGAGTCATCTAATGCAGTGTCTCTAACAGGCAATCATTAACTGTCTTCAGTATCTCTCCCATATCCATATCCAGTGTCCTCACTATGAACGCTCTTGAGGCTAGTCTGTCACCTCTCTCATTACCGCGTACCCCTGCATGACCAGGACAGTAGATCCACACCAGTTTTGAAGCTTCTATGAATGTTTTCCACTCATGCCGGAGCCATCCATTTTGAACCTTCCGAAGCATGGACTCCCAACGGGCTGATCACCCGTTTGCCAGTCACTTTGATTACGGAAACAACAGCAAACGGATTGATTTATCGTTGCCCTAAAGACGCCATTAGGCGTGATGGGAACAACGGCAGAGAAGATCTATTCGCTGTTGCCCTTAAGACGCCACTAGGCGTAATGGCCACTGACTGCTTTGCCGGTCGTTGGCTAAGGACGGAAGAAGAAGAAGAAGAAGCATGGACTGAGAGTCTGACACAATAACTGCCTTTGTTAATGAAGTTTCAGGCAACCACCTTAAGGCCGTGGTATAAACAAATAAGGAGGGGAAACCAGAGGCATCAACTAGTTAACAGAGAGGACAGTAACGATTCGTTCCCGTAGCTAGGTGGTGGTGTCGTTCAGAAGGTCCTGGGTTCGATTCCCGGTAAGCCTATCACTTCTGTTGTTTTTCTGTTGTCTACTCTTCTACTTCTTTATTTCTCAGGAGTGCCTGAAACGTACCTTTGTGTATTATTTATTTAAGGCTGCAGTAGTTGCCTCTGCCTTCATTCTCATATTGGAGGTTGTTTTCATGTAAGCCCCGCTATGTTCAGCGACGATTATGCATTAT
This sequence comes from Oreohelix idahoensis, assembly GCA_024509875.1. Lineage (NCBI taxonomy): Eukaryota > Metazoa > Mollusca > Gastropoda > Stylommatophora > Oreohelicidae > Oreohelix > Oreohelix idahoensis. The sequence continues at coordinate 284,816 of JAMPIV010002147.1, read as the reverse complement.
TGTACATAACCATGTATTCATCATCATCTCAGCCCGTAACCCGTCATGGGTCGTAGGGGTGCCATGGTGGAAGCATCAGCAGACAGGGTCCTCCACTGCTCTCTATCCTCAGCAATGCGTACAAGTGTGGAAAAACCGTGTCCTGCCCATTCTTTGATGTTATCAGCCCAGGATTTTCTTTGCCTTCCTCTTCTCTGTTTACCTTCGACTGTCCCCTGAAGGATCGTTTTCGAAAGGGAGTCATGACGAGTTACATGCCCAAACCAGGCAAGCTTTCGATGTTTCACTATTGACAAAAGTGGTTCTTGGTGGCCTGCATAGGTGTTTATCTTCTCTCTAACATAGACATTTGTTTTGTGCTCTTTATAGCAAATGCGCAAAATTCTTCTATAACATTTATGCTCGAAAGCCTGAATCCTTCGCTCCGTATCTGCAGTGAGTGTCCAGCTCTCACACCCATACAAGAGAATAGATAATACAAGTGATTTGTATAATTTGATCTTCACAGGAAAACTGATGTTACTTTTCCAGATCACATTCAACTTTGTCATGGCAGCTGAGGCCATCTCAAGTCTTGTCTTGATTTCTTTACTTGATCTTCCATCACTACATATAGTGGACCCGAGATATTTAAAGGTGTTAACTTCTTCTAACGTTTGCCCATTTAACGTAATGTTGGTCGGAACATGTTTCTTATGGCTATTCACCAATATCTTGCTTTTTTCTATATTAATTTCCATCCCATACGTTCTTGTTACTTTCTCCAGTCTAGAGGTAAGGTCTTGAAGTTCTGATTCTGATCCAGCTATCAGATCAATATCATCAGCAAAACGTAGGTTGCACAGAGGTCGGCCTCCAATCGATATGGTTGATTTATAATCGTAGAGAGCCTCCTGCATAATATGTTCTAGATAAATATTAAAGAGCACTGGGGACAGGATACATCCCTGCCGAACTCCTACAGTTGTTTTGAAAAATTCTCCAATGTCGTTGCTTGCAAAAAACAGCACTGCTTGCGTCCTTGTATAGTGCTTCAATGATATCTATGATGTTGGTATCAAAATTGAATTTTCTCATTACTTGCCATAAGCCTTCATGCCAGACTCGATCGAAGGCTTTTGTGAAATCGATGAAGTTATGGTATAAATCGTGTTGATGTTGGAGATGTTTTTCGATAAGTACTCTAATATTGAAGATTTGTTCTGAGGTACTTCTTTTTGGTCTAAAGCCAGCCTGTTCCTCTGACAAGATTTCTTCTGATTTCTGTTTTATTCTGTTCAAAAGTATCCTTAACATCACCTTACTTGGATGACTAATAAGGCTAATGGTTCTGTAGTTCTTGCACATTTTTAGATTTCCTTTCTTTGGAAGCGGTATTACTAATGACTGCGTCCATTCTTTTGGCCATTTTTTTGTACTCCATATCTTCTGGCAAATTGTTGTCATGATTTTTACTATATCTGGTCCTCCATATTTCAAGAGCTCTGCTGGGATATTATCCACACCCGGTGACTTCCCTCCTTTCATCGAACATATAGCCTCTTCCACTTCTTCCCGTAATATTGCTGCATTTCCGAGTTCCCTGTTTTCGCACTTAATGTTGTTTAATATGCCTAAGTCAGTGTCAAGTTTACAGTTATATAATTCTTTACAATATTCTGTCCACCTTCTCATTACAGCTGTTTTTTCATTGAGCAGAGCCCCATTGCTATCTTCTATGACAGTTACCCTGGGCTGTTGGGGTTTTGATAGTTTTCTTAATGTGTCAAAAGCTGCCTTGCTGTTACCTTTTATTAGCCCCGTATTAATGGACTCACATTGATCAGCTACCCATTTTTCTTTGGCCTGTTTCATTTTCTTCCTAATATTTTTATTCACCATACTGTATTGCCATGCTGCTTCAGGAACCTCTTTCTTAACCTTTTTCATTTCCCGCCGTGTATCACATAACTTCAGAATGTCATCTGTAACCCATGGTTTGTTTATTTTCTTTCTTTTACCAAGTATTTCTGTTGCTGATTCAATGAGCACGTCTTTCATGTTCTCTGTGATTGAGTTGATATCATCCTCCAAAAAATTGAGAGCTGCGAATTTTCCTCCAACAGTTGCCTCAAAGATTCCCGCGATTTCTGGATCTTTCAGTTTGTCTAAATTGAATCTTAACTGAGAACATCTGTTTTGATTATAGTTCTTTTTAAGTTTAAGCTTGAGCGTCATCAATACCATGTCGTGATCACTACCAATGTCGGCGCCAGGAAAAGTCCTAGTCTTGGCTTTATTAATACTAGACTTGAATCTTTTGGATACAAGAATAAAATCAATTTGGCCATGTATCTCAGTTTTTGGGGCATGCCACGTTGTTCTTCTTGATAACTTATGAGGAAATAGTGTATTTGCAATGGTTAGTTTATAGTTGCTGGCAAATTCTAGTAGCCTTAGTCCTCGATCGTTGGTTTCACCTGTCCCAAATCTCCCCACTGTACCAGCCCAGTGACCGTATGCATCTGGCCCTATTTTAGCATTCCAATCACCTAACACGATGAGAAGATCTTTCTTTGGAATTTTCTTAATTGCTTCATCCAGATTGTCATAAAATGTATCAATTGCCTCATCCTCATAGTCAGTAGTGGGGGCATATACCTGTATAATGGAGATGTTCTTTGGATGTGCTGCAATACGAATGGTGATAAGCCTGCTATTTATTGGGGTGCAGCTGATGACAGAGTTCAATCTATCTTTATGTACGATAAAACCTACTCCATGCTGATGTTTAGACTCATCTCCACTAAACCAAATTTTGTGACCATCATCCGTTATTGATTCACCTAATCCTGTCCATCTGACTTCTGCTAGGCCCAGGATGTCCCACGAGTATCTAACAAGTTCATGTGTTAGTTCTTTGACTTTTCCACACGCATATAGCGTGCGTACATTCCAAGTTCCAACAACAAAACTTTCTCTTGGAAGTTTCAAAAACAGGTGTTTTTACCCCATTCGCTGACTTATCACTCTCAAGGGGCAATGAGAGCGCGGTCGTTGTTAATCCGGGCATCGGCCGATCCGGCAAATTATTACTGAGTTGACTTTCCATCATAGCATTTCAGTGGGCAAGAGGTTTGCTTGGCGGTGCCCATCTCCTCTCCAAGTATCCTTGCAGGTACATACAAAAATGTACCTGGAGCAGTAACAATAGCCCTCAATAAATCTGTAATGTTTTGAAACACTGTCCGATCGACACATCACAAAACCGCCATCTTGGCTACTTGTATCAACACAAACAGCGAACTCACATGATAGGCAAACTTGATGTTTTCATCTTTAAAATACTTAGCAACATAATCCAGAAATAGCCAAACACACTACAAACTCATACAGCCTTAATGAGGGCTGTTACCACTGATGCAGACTCCAAAACGACGACATGAAATGCACAACACAAAAGTGCGGCCTACCACGCCGCCATCTTGACCATGTATTATTATGATCTAAAACAATGAAACTGTATCAACAAAATTTTTTCTATATTGTATATAAACATGAAGTTTTATCACAAATATTACACATTTACTGCCCATATAAATGAGACTGTATAACATATGAACATGAAACTGCACAGCTGTGTAAAAATTTGATGCAAACACGAAACAAAACTAAATATATTCTACAGTTCTACTAACTGAGAGGTCATTACAAAATTCACTTACTCATCTTCTTCATCTTTAGCATCAGAGTTTGCATTCAGGTCATCCCTAGGACGGTGTTATGGTTGAAGATGGGGTAGAAAAGAGGGCGAGAAAAAAAAGCAAAACAAGAAATATGAAGCAACATGCATGCTTCTGTAGCAAGCATAATTAAATCGAAAATGGAAAGTACGACAAAAAACAAACCAAGGGTTACTGTGCGTAAATATGTTCAGGCCAACCATATAAAAATGTTGCATGTTAATTTCTCGACAAGAAATGCATGCAATTTTTTATATTTTTATTTACAAACAATTAACCTCTGTCAGGTCCTTTCCTCTGGTTCTACCCATGATTCTGTCATACCATTTTCATCCTTCAGTACTTACTGTCTACCATACTCTATGGCAGTGTTTCCCAAAATTACAATAATCTCATACCCCGTATGAGAAGTTTAGTCTAACCGGTGTACCCCTCTTGAGTGAAGATAATTTGGAGGCAGGTTTAATAACACTATGCCATCTACATTAGCGCAAATATAATATATGCAAATTATATATATATATATATAAGTTATACGATGTATACTATAAATGGAAATAATATTTTTTTAACTTACTAACTTAGCCATTCCTCTTCTACCCTTGGGTGTAGAGGTTTGCCAGAGAGAGCACCATACTATCCTATTGGCTGTCTTCCTCCTGGCCTGGTTCCAATCTAGTCCTCGGTCCTTCAGAGATTGTCTAATGTTGTCCTCCCAGCGGACTCTGGGTCATTCTGGAGGTCTAGATCCCTGGCTCTTAGTTTCCCGAATTTGTCATGGTAGCCGATCTTCTCCCATTCTGCAGACATGACCAAACCATCTTAGTTGGGACTGTTCTACTTGGATCTACAGGGGCTGGATTTTGAGGCCATGACGTATCATCTGATTGCAGACTATGTCTGTTCAACTACCTTCCTCAAAAACCTCCTTTCTGAGGTTTGAAGCTCGCTCATGTGGGCTGTAGTCATTGCCCAGGATCAGGTCCATACGTCAAGAATGGAACATAGGTGGAGCAGTATACAGCCATCTTCGTCTTCTTGCCAATTTCTCTTTTGCTGAGGAATACTTGATTTATGGCCTGAAAAAGTCTCCCAGCTGCTGCTTTTCAGGGAGCCAACTCTTTGATGCCTCCCTTCCAGTCTATGACAGCTCCAAGGTATTAATTTTTTTTTTAAACTAAATAAAATAAATTAGGTTGTAATAAAAAAATCAATAAACATTCTGATAGGACAATGTTGATATATGGCGGACTGATACCAGTCTAAAGTCCTCTTGATCACTAAAGAAGAAAGCACATTTTAATACTTCCTATATTGTTATATAGTGTGCCGATGGTCAAGAAAATATGGGCCTAACACCATATTCCCAATATACCTCAATGGGCGTGTGACGAGATCCTTTAACCCTTTTTATATTGTTATGCGAAAAACCTGGTATTCTACTAGTCTGCTATAAAAGTAATTGTATCGCCCGTACCGCAACAGTGCAGCACACTTATAAATAAACATATTGTAACACAATTCTCCTATATTACATTTTAATCAACTGTTTTCTGCAGCTAAAATAAGGTATGATAAAGTAACCCGTGCACCCCGTAATTCCTTTTCATGTACCCTCAAAAGTACAATTAACCACAATTTGGGAAACACTGCATAATGGGATGAAGTTATAAGATGTCTTCTCTACTGTTTTTCTGTATTGTAAACTGTATCTGTGCAGTGCTGCCAATGTCCATCATTCTTCCCTTCAGCTTTATATGCCACAACAATGTTTTCCAATTAATTCCTCCTGCTTGTGTCCTACTTATTCATCATCATCATTGCCTTGAGCTCCTCAAGGAGCACAGGCCATCCACAAACTAATGCGTAATCCTCCTGTCCCGTGCCATCAGTTCCAGGTCTTTCCATGCCTTTCTCATCCCCTTCATGTCAGCCAGTTCTCCACTCTATGTACTTTCTGATCTCCCTCTACTTCTCCAACCCTTGGGATTCCAGAACAAGGACTGCTTGGTAATGCCATCAACATGTTTCCTCAATTTCTGTCCGATCCATCGCCAGCATTTTCTTTTCATCTTTTGCTCCACTGGCATTTGTCTGGCTCTTGTCATCAGTTCTCCTTCTTTGCACATTTTCAGACGTCAACTTAAATATGTTTAAAGAAAGCAGGGGATTGGAGTGGCTAAGAGGTATGGTGTCAGCCTCGAATTCTAGAGGTACCGGGTTCGATTCCCAGTTGAGGGAATATAATTTATGGAAATTTTTTTTCAAAACCAGTGATCCTAATGATGTCATACTCTCCCCTGGTCTCCTGGGTAGTGAGATCGGATGCCTAGCCTTCTCGGATAAGGGCTAAAAAATAGGAGGTCCCGTGTGCAAATTGCGCACATTAAAAACCCCACGGCAGTTGGAAATCGTAAAGAGTAGGCCTATCAGGCAGCTGCCCTGGCAAAATTTAAAAATTAGAAACCATTAAGAACATTGCTCACCACAAAATATTTATAGAATGTGTGATTCCTATTTGCACACATTGGGATTCTCGCCAGTGCTACGGAGTTCGTGCACTGTGCTGAGATCCTCCTTGTGTGATCTAAGGGAGGAGATCGGAACACTGATGTAGTTGTCTGTGTGCAATGAAGATAGTCCTTAAAACCAAACTAAATAAAGCAGTGGTCAGCTTGAAGCTGTTGGTATCTCCATAGAGTTTGTTCCAGATTGGTACTGGTGTCTTCATAACCTCAGAGACTCCCCCCACCCCAGGACCTATACACTGTGTCATAGTATAAGAACTATCATGCAGTATTGTCTACATATGAATCATTAAGCAGTACTATGATCCCAGACCCTAGTATCAGGGAGCAAAGAATAGAATCACTGCCCCCTACCAAGAATATTATGAAATGCAACAAAGAAGGGTTACACATGAGGCTTGCAATCTGATCACATAAGCTGCTACACAAACCACCACGGCAAAGCACTTGAATTGCTTTGACCTAGATTTCCCTGAGCAGGGGTCAACTGCTGTGGTGGTCCTGTCCTCCTCAAAGAGCAGAAACAAGCAAAGAAGAAACCTGCCTACATTAGTAACCTTAATACCATAATTATAAAGCAATCCTCATTGTTGTTAGTATCATGCAATGTTGGAAATTTATTGCAGTACTTTGTACTGTGCTGTTAGCAACGCTAACATGACATTTCTAGAAGTGCTCTGTACTGTTAATGTTGCTAAATATGACATTTCTAACATACTCTTAAGCCCTTTTTAATGAAGAATCATTGTTTTACACTGTTTGTCCATCTTATCATATGCACGCCATTAAAAAAAATTTGTTATTTATATGTTAGTCGCAATATACATATAGATCTTGCAACAAAAGGTTATTTTGCGTTGATAACTCTGAACAAACCCAATACAAAACACCACGAGGCACGGCGTGACATACTGTAAGATGGCACGCAGAGAAGACAAAGAAAACAAGGAACTTATGTAGCAATCACAAAATATATTAAGCCACTGGAATCAAAATAATTAACTGATCAGTTCATACAGAAAGAAAACAGAATATTTAAAAACATATAAAATTAAGTCTTTTGGAAACATACAAAAAAACTGTTTCAACAAAGAAAGATATGTGTCTTATAAAAACTTCTCCTTTTCTCATCCACTAACCATTGTGTCTGCCTATCTCAACCACTTTAAAAAAACAAAAAACCTCAACTTACGCATCTGTATAGCTAAACAAAAAGTGTGTCTGCAATCAAATGTAACCACTAAAAATTTGTTAAAAAACTGTTTTGTGTATCCCAACCACCAACCAAAACAAAATGTTTGGACGGTGCCAGTTACAATCTACCAACTCACTTTCTCTTTGTTTTTGCACATAACTGTAACTAAATCAATATAGTACATACAAATTGTAAATCACTCTAATAAGATAATTTGGTTAAGCAGATTTGAGTTTTCGTAATAAGTGCTAAGATGTAATTTTAAAACAGAAGATGAAATATTTGTAAAACGAACAACAAAACAGTAAAACAAAACAATGACGATTAACGTAAAGAAGTCACTAGAATTTTAAAAAGTAGAAATCTACAATGATGACCTACTTTGGTTTATAGTGAGCTAACTCTTCTTCAACTTCGATGAGCCGAGTTTTCAGTTCATTCCTCTCCATCAAAACCTGTGAAGGCAAGATTACTTTATCAGCTGGTGTGACACCTGCTATGGGCATGAAATGTAGCACAAGGAGGGTTAAAGAGAAGGAAAATGAATATGAAAGTGGCTGTTGCTAGTTAAAACATGAACACAATTTATTACATCACTGTAGAGCTTTAAGTTTCAATCAATCAATAGCCCTTTAGCTTCCAGCGGAGCATAGGCCTTCAACAAACACATGCCAAGTCCTCCTGTCCCATGCCATCCGCCCAAGTTCTTTCCATGTTTTCCTTGTAATTTTCACCTCTGTATCCAGTTCTCTTCTCCATGTGTGTTTTTTTTTTAATCTACCTCTGCCTCTTTTTCCCTGTGGATTCCAGAACAAGGACTGCCTTGTAATGCTATCAATAGGTTTCCTCAATGTGTGTCCTATCCATTGCCAGCGTCTTCTTCTCATCTCTTGTTCCACTGGCACTTGTCTAGTTCTTGTCATAAGTTCCACATTTCTGAATTTGTCATACCATTGCAGTCCTTCTATTCTATGTAAGAACTCATTTATAAAAGTCTGTAGCTTTTTTGGTAGTTTTTTTTTTTTTGTTGCTCTCCATGTCTCAGAGCCATACAATAGGACTGACTAGACATTTGAGTTGAAGATTCTTATTTTTGTGTTGGACTTGATTTCTCTTGATCTCCATATATTTCCCAATGCAATGAAAGCTCCTCTTGCTTTTTGTATTCTTATTTTGATATCGCTGTCTGTCCTTCCAACTTTATCTATATTACTTCCAAGATATGTGTACGATTCTACATCTTTTAGCTGTGTTTCTTCAAGTTCAACCTTGTTATAATTTCTTGCATTTATTCTCATAATCTTTGTCTTTTCCCTGTGTATTTTCAGGCCCACTTGTTGTGACCTCTCATCAAGAATTTTCCACAAGTTTACAATTAGTTGTTTTACAGTTATACTAGCTGTGGGTACTCACGGTTTGCCCACATTTTCTAGCAAAAATTTACGAAATGTCTGAAAATGTAAAAATCGAAGGACAATATAATTAATTTATATTCTTTGTTTTTTTAATTCACATAAGTTACAATTAATATAACTTATTACATCCTGCTATATTTATGTATTGTTATTTTCTACACTTATTATTGCAACATTATTCCAATGCTCCTTAATAAATAACATTTCTGGTGTTGCTGCCTGGATCAAAAATGAATAAATTTCTTAGTGAGCCCATTCGGAGCAAGCAACATATAACTAACTGTCTGTGTGAAATCAATGGATTTTCTAAGTTAATGCCTGCAATTTTAAGTGACTGTCTTTGGGCCTTGGGACAGTAATGGCCCGATTTCTAGCTTGAATCGGAAATGTCTTATCCCCAAGGCTGTAAACTTTAAGCACTCTTTGGCTAGTATTTACTGAGAATTAAAAATAAAAACAAACATTAAAGCGTAACTATGGCTAGTATTATTACTAACGTTAGTTTAAACATGAACAGAACTATCATACTGTCTCAGTGTGGCATTTTAGTATTTATACACAAGTTCATAAACTATGAATAAATTATGCAAATTAGCTAATTAAATATGCATGACATTATAATTATAATAATAGCCCCTTTAAGTCATAACTGACTATGGGAATGCGCCCCTGAGGTGACAACCCTCAGCAGCTTATTTTCCTGGTGTTCCTTTCAACGTTTTTTTCCTCTCTTCGGCTTGCTGTGAGAGCTTCTTTTCACCCAATCTGAGGTGGCGCCATAGATAGCATTGCCACTTGGTACGATCGGCAGCTTCATCCTCCCAGGTTGCTGGATTTATGTCCAGTACGCTCATGTTTCTCTTGCACGTCTTTAAATCTCAGCTTCAGTCGCCCAACTGTTCTTTTGCCATCTGCCAGTTTTCCATAGAAGATATCTTTTGGGATGCGACCATCTTTCATGTGGCGGACATGGCCAAGCCAACACTGTCTAAATAGTGTATACATGCATTGAAGGCAAGCACGTGACAACACCTCGACCTCTGTCACTTTGTCTTACCACGAAATACCGAGAATGTGGCAGAGACAGCGTAGATGGAAGGTATTGAGCCTTCTTTCTTCATGACATCACCATGGCTGAATGTGTCAATTTATTGATAATACTATCAGGCACTACTGCAGAAGTAGTGTCTTACTTAAAATAGAAATCTGTTGTCCAAACAATGTTTTGACAACATCAATTCCGTATATACTCGAGAAAAGTCGATCCGACTATAAGTCGACACCTAGACTTTAGGACTTCAAAACCATCCAAAACACGGACTGGTTCCATACATCTTTTTTTCTTTGACTCGAATATAAGTTGGGGGTACATTTTTAAGGTTAAAAAAGAAATATTTCTTGACGTGTACGTGAGTATGTACAATAAGTGCTTTTTATAATGTTTTGTACATATTGAAATACTGTGAATAAATTGTGCAAAATACTTATTAAGCATGAATGCATGGATGCATATCTGGAGTCATCCTTAAATAACCACCAGCTAAGCACAATGCTATAGTGTGTAGATTTGGATGTGAACCTCTGTCTGTGAGGCTAATTACACCCTTATTGACTCTTGAAATCATCCATAAACTTCCAGGGATTCCTCCTGTGGTGAAACATGTTGGGAACCCAGCATTGCACACTAAGTTTGGAGGAGTCACTTGATCTCCAAATGTACTGAGAAGTGGCTCTATGTAGGACGTGACAATTTCTTGGGTGTGCCCAGAGCCAGAGCATAGTATTTTAGCTCTGCATATCTGGAGAGCCCCTTTGAATGGCTGGGAACACACAGTACCCCATGCACTTCTTCCTCCTAGCTTGATGTTATGATCCTTTAAATGCAAGCCAAGGTGGAGAAACTGGAGCTCATGAATTCAACTCAACATGTTTAGGAATGGCAGAAAAGCCACAGGAAAGCTTAAATCTATAGTGTAAATAATACCAAGGACTCTTTAACTTCGTATTGGCTGCAAAAGAACAAGACATTCAGCAGCTCTAGTTAAACAGCAACAACAACAACAATTAAGTATGAATGATAATACACTTCAGAGTAAGCACACTGATTCCTCGCCTCAAAATACAAAAATGTGCCAATTTTCACTTAGATATCATTAGAACTCAGTCCGTAATGATGTTATAAAAATCACTTAAATTTTAGTGCCATTTAAGCTACATAAAAATACCTATATATTCTAATTGTCTTACTGAAATGTCTGTAACCAACAATGAAAAAATCCCACCAGCTTTTCAGGCAAATAAAGAAACGGTGCACATTGTACTATGAAAGTTAAAACGAACACCCATTAAAATGAGCATGCAGGCCGTTCAATTTTGTTCAAGGTGCATTCACCCATAAGTCATGATAAGTTTGACGACAAAGATGCAATGAAGCTGAAATGGATCAGGAATAAATGAAATGACCACAGGAGAATAAGTACCGTCATCAGGACATGCAGTAGAAATAGCACAACATAATTATTTCCCCCTCATATTTTTGTGGGTTACTTGCTCGGACAATCATAAAAAGCCTCTATGACAACTTTACGTGCAGCATTGGGCAGAGCAACCTAACCTTTGAAGTGAAGACAGGAGTACGACAGGGATGCCCCTTATCAACCACTCTATTTTTAACAGTCATAGACTGGGTGATGCGCCAGATAACAGAGGGCAATCCAAGAGGAATAAGATGGACTACATTTTCTACATTGGAAGATCTGGAATATGCAGATGACATTGCACTGCTAGCACATTCACATCAACACATCCAGGAAAAAACGGATAGACTTAATAAGTATAGCCAGCAGGTGGGCTTGAACATCAACCTAAAGAAGACAGAGGTCATGACGCTCAATGTGAGCAACCCTGAGCCCATATCAGTAAGGAATCAGCAACTGGAACAGACAGATGCCTTCACATACCTAGGATGCATAGTAACACCAGATGGTGGAGCAAGCAAAGACATCAACAACAGAATGAACAAAGCAAGAACAGCCTTTTTTAGTCTAAACAACATCTGGAAGTCCTCTCAGTACAGTATAAGCACAAAATTAGGATTATATCAGAGCTGTGTGCTTTCTGTGCTTCTCTATGGCGCGGAGAGCTGGAGAGTTACAGAGAAGGAAATGTCGAAATTGTCTTCTTTTCACACAACATGCCTAAGAAAATTCTCCGAATCTTTTGGCCGAATATCATCACCAACCAAGATCTGCTTACTCGGAGCAAGCAAGAGGACATGCACACCATCATAGCTGGCAGACGCTGGAGCTGGGTTGGCCATGTCCTCAGAAGAGACCCCCGATGCCATCACAAGAACAGCTATGCTATGGACCCCTGAAGGAAAACGAAAGAGAGGCTGACCAAAGACAACTCGGCGGAGGACTGTGGAGGCTGACATGCAAAGAATGAACCAGAGTTGGGGCACTGTACGAAGGATGGCCACCGACCGAGCAAAGTGGAATCAATTTGTTGTTGCCCTACAAGACGCCACCAGGCGTAATGGCCACTGACTGCTTTGACGGTCGGCGGCTAAGGATCAAATAAAGAAAGAACTTGCTCGGAGTAACAGATTTTTTTTTTTTAAATCTCTTCTTTTTTTTTTTAAACATAAAAATGTCAGTTACTTTTTTTGTTAACCAACCAATTTTGAAAATTCAAAGAGTATTTTGTTTAAGTTGACCTCGGCCATTTAACTGTACTAATTAAGAATTTGAAATGGATAACCCCAAAAACTACTTTGGGAATGCTCCATTACTGAAAGGTTGAATATGTTTTTAAATTTAACAGAAGACACAGAAAGCTTCGTTCACATTGGAGGTGACTTTCAAACCAGTGCTCATGATAATCAGATGTGCATATAGAATTAGACTGTTATTGTTGAGCAGAATCGACATTATTGCACTCTGGACAAACCCATACATGCTCAGTCATCCTCAGTATATGTCAAAGAGTCTGAATGCTAACTGTTCCTGTAACTCACTGGTTGTATACACAATGGACACTTCCTCTCATACGTCCATCTCTGCTAGCCTTACATTTGATGCCAAATTCCAACAGTCTTAACCTTGATGATTCACCTTTTGCAGTGTCATTCTCTAACAGGCGATCATTAATTGTTCTCAGCATCTCTCCTTTATCCAAATTCAATGTCCCCACTGTGGGTGCTCATGATGCATATGAAATTTGAGAATTCAGTCAATGTCAAGAAAAGGTTACGCTTTTGCAACTTTTCTTTTAAAAGAAAACATCACACTAATGAAGTCCAAGTTACGATACATCACACTTTTCCCAAAGAAAATAAAGGTTCTGTAATCACAAGAGTAGGTAAAAAGACAACGCTTAGGAAACAGAGAGAAGGTAAAAAAGAAAAGTAAGCGGGAATGAGAAGAGTACGAATGAAACAGAACTTAAAGATCGGCAGAAGCCAAAGAGCCAAAACAGCGGCAATGAAGATGCAAGCAATTACCAATGGGTCATGAGTAGATATCTACTGATAAGTGGAAACCAAGGGGGAGAGAAGAGAATCCTCATTATTATTTTCCTATTCATTCCTTATGGAACTTGCAGCCACCACTCCAGCTGGTCACTTCTGCAGGAAGCCTACACCAAGCTTTCACACTCTCTAGCATTGATGGTTTATGTAGCATTCTGTTTTACGTGATGAGGCTGGCAGCCTCATGGACAACCTCATATTAGGCACCTCATTTGACATGCCTGAGGGAGTAGTAGTCATATTCTTTCTTTATATCATCAGACTCCTGGCCCCTATATGAGGTGAGAAAAGAGTCATTAGTGTCGTACTCAAGACAAGGTCTGGACTAATGACGGGGCAACTAGCGGGGTGGGGGGGAGGAGAGAAATTGCTGGCATCAATGAGACTTTGTGCTAACATTCTCAGTGTACAGGAAGTGATGGACATCCCTGGGATCATATGGACAGAATTGAAGACCTGAGATAACAGGGGGAAATGGAGATACAGAGGGCACAGTAACAAGACTGGCCAGCACAGGATGATTCGGAGAAATCCGGTTCAGAGTGAGATGAAAGGCAAAGGAGAAGAGAAACAGGCGAATGAGAGAAATATACAGAGAGAAAAAAAAATAGAAAGGCGGAACAGATGAAAAACAAATAACGAAAAATGTGAATATTGTCATAGCCCAAATTTCCCTTAACTACACAACCCATAACCCCAGAAGGTAGACAACAGAAAGGCCAACCAAAAACCACTTGGCGGAGAACTGTGGAGGCCGAGATGCAAAGCATAAACCACAGTTGGAGCACTGCACGAAGGATGGTCATTGACCGTGCAAAGTGGAAATAGTTTGTTGCAGACTGACAAGACACCACCAGGCGTGATGGCCACTGACTGCTTTGACACTCAGCAGTTAAGGATTCAAGAAGAAGAAGAACACTGACCTGTCTCAACTCCTCCAAAGTAAACCTGGGTCTGTTGGGATCCTTGAGGTCAATGATTAGCTTGCCCTCCAGATCAAACAGTGGTGTTGGGCTACTTGGACTGGAAACTTGACTGCCCTGATTAGAGTCTGTCTCTACTGAAGAGCTAACCCCTCTAGTTCTGGCCATCTGTGGCTTCACTGGCTTACCATCAGCATCTTTCTGCTTGATAACAGAGATTTATAAAAGGTCAATAACTTAATTGTACACTCATATGCCTGGGCATCACAGTCATCTACCTCGATCAACAACTTAGTCATGCACTCACATGTCTGGACATCAGTCATCTACCTCGATCAACAACTTTGCCATGCACTCATATCTCTGGACATCACAGTTATCTACCTCAATCAACAACTTAGTCATGCACTCATATGTGTGGCCATCACAGTCACCTACCTCGATCAACAACTTAGTCATGCACTCATATGTCTGGACATTAGTCATACCTCGATCAACAACTTAGTCATGCACTCACATGTCTGGACATCACAGTCATCTATCTCGATCAACAACTGGGTCATGTACTCATATGTCTGGACATCAGAGTCATCTACCTCGATCAACAACTTAGTCATGCACTCACATGCCTGGACATCAAAGTCATGTTCTTAAGGTTAACAACTTAGCCAACATGTCTAGACATCACAGTCATCTACCTCGATCAACAACTTGGTTATGCACTCATATGTCTGGACATCACAGTCATCTACCTCGATCAACAACTGAGTCATGCACTCATATGTCTGGACATCAGTCATCTACCTTGATAAACAACTTAGTCTTGTATAGCCAACAACTTAGTCATGCACTCATATGTCTGGATATCTCAGTCATCAACAACTTAGTCATGCACTCATATGTCTGTACATCAGTCATCTGCCTACAGTCAACACCTTAGTCACGAACTCATATGTCCGAACATCACAGTCATCTGCCTACTGTCAACACCTTAGTCATAAACTCATATGTCCGAACATCACAGTCATCTGCCTATAGTCAACAACTTAATCATGCACTCATATCTGGACATCAAAGTCGCGTGCCTAAGACCAATACCGGACACTCTTATTCTTATTCTTCTTCTTCTTCCGTCCTTAGCCACCGACCGTCAAAGCAGTCAGTGGCCATTACGCCTAGTGGCGTCTTAGGGCAACAGCAGATAGGTTTTCTTTGCCATTGTTTCCCATCACGCCTAATGGCGTCTTTAGGGCAACGGCAAATCAATCCATTTGCTGTTGTTTCCGTAATCGAAGTGACTGGCAAACGGGTGATCAGCCCGTTGTCTTATTCTTATACTAAACACATATACCTGATGTGGTCAAAATCTTAAAATCAGTAATATTATGTTATTAACATCAAAAAAATATATTTTTAAAAATCATAACCTACTCAGGGTGAACTAGCTATTTGATATGATTACTATGATGTGTTGACATGCTCAGTTTTTAACATCCAGTCATGCAGGAAGCAAATAATCCATATCCGGGCCTAAATAACATGAGCCAGTTATCATTTTCTTCCCTTTTCACTTTGTTCGCTTCTTATGGGGCAGATGACAGTATTGCAGAAAGCTAGACCTGGACTACTAATTTCTGTAGCAACTGGTTTCAGATGATGAATCCTATCATATTGAAGCTAGTCAAGGACAATTAATAAACAAGCAAGAAAACTCCTGGAGGCCATTGAGATGTGGTTTTACAAAAGAATATTAAGAAAACCAAGGACAGCTAAAAAGAGTAATGAGGATGTCCTGTGTGCAAAAGAAGGTTATTATTCATATTAATAAGAAGCTAAAGATAGGAACTACCAATCAGTGTAACTGTGGCACTGATAAAATGACTGCTGAACATCTGCTTCAAAGTTGCCCTATATATGTGAAACAGAGAAAGCGCATATGGCCGACGCCAGTACCATTCGTGGAAAAACTCTAATGAGATGCAAATAGTCTCAAGCTGACTACTGCTTCCTTTGAAAACATTCAAGTAGACGTCTGAGAGTGTACGAAAAAAGAAGAAAAGGAAGCAGCTGACTCTTTCAGCATGTCAGTTAAAAAATGAAAGCTTAAATATATCGTGACAACAGAAAAATTAAAAAGAAAAGACAGAGAGGATGACAAAGAGAAACGATACTAGACATTACCTGGGACAAAGCCGAAATATGTAATTTTAATTCTGGACTACATGTTAAAAGGTTTCAAATATATAAATTAAAAAATAATATGGTATGAAATCAGTTTTACAAGTAAACGGTACACATGAGACAAGGGACGTTTCGGGTTTTACCCTTCGTCAGCCACAGTTACGAACAGGTGACAAGAACTACATATAGGTACTACAAAGGTCTATGATGATGAGGAAAACGTCAAATGAGCGATACAAGCAGATGAAACCACGGTGATGAGCGAAACGATAACAGTAATAATGCAAGAAAATAGTGAAACCAGAAAGACATGTCGAAACAAGAAAGTAAATAATCAACGAAACGAAAACAGAAATGAACAACAATATTAAAATGCGTAAAAAATCACTTAGCTAGATCGAAGAGAGGAACATTCAAAATGGCTGAAAAAAATAAGGCGTCATGCGGAAGTGACGTAGGAGCTAGTGACGGCTAAGAACAGATAATTGAGGAAACGAAACGAACCAAAGCAAAAACAAGGATAGATAGAAAAATAACGACAGAAGCCACCAGAATTATGCAAAATGATGCTGGACATTCATCCCAGCAGGAGCTAAAATGCCCATTTGAAAAATGAGACGATTCTCCAACGAAAAGCGAGTTCGGTCATCGCCGATACATGAACAGAGGGCAGTGACATGAATGTCAGAGTTACCTGAATGGTCAGGGCTGTTGAAGTGAAGGGCCACCGGTAAATGTTTGCCATTATGGATGTCATTCAAGTGCTCCTGAAACCTGTCTGCCAAACGTCTTCCAGTTTCACCAATATAGGTCATGCCACACCTCTTGCAGATGATAGCATAAATCAGGTTTCTGGATTCGCACGTGAAAGACTCCCCAATGGCAAATTTACCGTTCGGAAAGGAGACTGACTGCGTTTGGAGTACAAAAGGACAGGTCTTACATATGCGGCGTTGGCATGGTTTAGTACCAAAGTGAGAAGGACTAGTTTGTCTCAAGCGACTATACACAAGAATATCCCTAAAATTCTTATCCTTACGATATGCCAACAAAGAGGTATCATGAAACAACTCTCTGGTATCAGAATCGGAGTGAATAGGCAGATGACGGAACAGAATTTTTTTCACCGCCAAACAGTGAGGGTGGAAAGTTAAAGACAAGTTTGAGTCTGTCAGATGTAGTAGTAGGTTTAGCAGTAAGTGCAACCTGACAAGTGACGGGACTAATGCGATTAAGGGCATCAGATAAGACTCTTTCAGGATAGTGACGTCGGCGAAAAAAGTCGATCATTTCTTGAGCTCGTTCACGGAAATCATCTTTATCGTGACATATCCGACGTAAGCGTAGAAGTTGAGAGTAGGGAATGGAATTTTTACAGCTGGGAGGGTGAGAAGAGGTGTAAAGAAGGAAACCATGAGCATCAGTAGGTTTATAAAAGACAGAGGTAGTAAGGCCAGTAGGAGTAATATTGACAGTGAGGTCAAGGAAGTTAACTGAAGTGGTAGAAATCTGAGAAGTGAATTTGATTGCAGGATGGAAATTGCCAACATAGTTATTGAATCTACAGAGGTTGACTTCAGACATGTCTGTGACACCAATACCATCGTCGATATAGCGATGGTAAAACTCAGGTAATGGTCCATGTAACTTTGAAGCACCAAATATTCAAAGTGACCCATGAAGAGGCAGGCATAACTCGGGCCCATTTTGGTGCCCATAGCAACGCCACTAATTTGATTAAAGAACTGGCCATTGAATTCAAAAGAGTTGAGAGTGAGGACCAATTCCGCAAGGCGAAGAAGAGAACCGGTGCTAAAAGTAAGGTCAGTGCGTCTGTCGAGAAAAAATTGTAGTGCTTTAAGGCCATCAGAGTGTGGAATGGAAGTATAAAGCGAACAAACATCCAGAAGGAAAAGACGGTAAGTGTGGTCAGGGGTGAATTGGATGGAATCAAAAGTAGTGATAGCATGGGTGATGTCCTTAAGATAGGAAGGTAGATTGGCCACTAATGGTTGCAAAATACTATCCAGGAAATCAGAGATACGTTCAGTGGGACAAGAGCAGGCTGAAACAATAGGTCGACCCGGATAGTCAATTTTATGAACCTTGGGAAGCATGTAGAAGGAAGGTTTACCTAGACTACTGTCAAGAATATGGAGAGACATGGCACTAGAAGGAAGGAGGTTATCTTGGATGAGATCACGAATAGTAGCATGAACAGTAAGATTATGGCGGACTGTGGCATCCCCAGAACTGGGTGAGTAAAAGGTGGAGTTGCCGAGCTGTGAGACTCCTTCTTGAATGTACAAGTCCTTTCGCCAAACTACCACTGCACCACCTTTATCGGCAGGTTTGATGATAATGTCATCCCGCTTTTTAAGGGATGACAAGGACCGCCACTCAGAAGTAGTCAGGTTAGATCGACGTAGACGGGGTAGAGAAAGTTGATTAATGTCATGCAAAGTATTAGCAATGTATAAATCAAGAGCAGCAGAGGCGCCTGGAGCCAGAGTCCAGTCTGACTTAGGTTTATTAAAATGACGAAAGATATCCTCGTCTGGCTCATAATCATTACCCTTCCTATGGTAATACTGAAGACGTATGCGACGATGGAACCTGTAGACATCTTGGAGCATAGAATATTTATCAAATGTCGAGCGAAGAGGAACAAACTTGAGACCTTTACTAAGAACAGATAAATTCATCAGGAGATAGTTGTAGATCAGGAGGAATGCAAATAACTTTGGTAGAAGTGGGAACAGGGGACGCTGAAGATTCAGAAGGAACATGAGGGTGGAGGCGACGCAATTTTTCTTTTTTATGCGTGCTCAGCCAAGTATAGAGCTCCTTCTTAGTATCATGAATAATAGTATGAATAAGAAGCAAGGCTGTCGGGTACGAAGAAGTCATTAGACGAAGTTGGTGAATGAGGTTGGATTTCAAAAGTTCCAAGTCAGTGAGCAGGCGTTTATGCATAGCAATAACACACCTCATGTGTTGAAAGGAACACTTTTTTTCAACTAATTGCAAGCGGTGCAGTGCAGAAGGATGAAAATGTCCAGTCGAAGGATGGAAGTGGGAAAGAAACCCTTTAGGGGTAACTCTAACCTGAAGACAGTTATTAAGAAAATTAGAGTGACATGTAAATCGTGTTTTTTTATATGTGGTGAAGGCTAAGGCAGTGGCAGTCCGAGATATGTCTGAAGGCATGAGAGAAAAAGAATTAGTGATAAAGGCATGAAGAGAAGAAATCAAATGTTTCTGGTAGGGCATATTGAAAAAACACAAAAATATGAAAGAAGAGACGTGGACAATATAAAATGATCACAAAACGGAAACAGGGTAGCAGCAATGAATTGGGTATAGTGTTTAACAGAGGATGATTAGGCTGCAGTAAAACTGGTAAAAACAAATATATAAATTAAAAAATAATCGTCTTTGGGTTGGTTCTGTTCTCTTCTGATAGTCTGGATAGCTCTCTTTTTCTCAAAGTATGTGACTTCATTATCTTCTTGTTCACATTCTCCTCCCTTTTTTGCAAGTTTATCTGCCTTTTCATTTCCGGGTACACCACAATGAGATGGTACCCACTGAAGTATGGTTCTCTTTTTGGCAGCTACCTTGTTTAGTTCATTTCTCAGATGCGGGAGTTTACCACCCTTGAGAGCTTGCAGGACAGACAGTGCATCTGTGAGGATGACTACCTGGTGGCAGTCAGAGTTGGTGTTATAAATCATATTTGCAGCTTGCTCTAGAGCTTGAACCTCAGCTGTATAGTTGGAACAGAATTTACCAGTGGGAATGTGCCTAGTCTCATAGTGGTTGTCAGGATATGAGATAAAGATACCGGCACCTCCATTCCTAACAGCATTAGTTGCTGATCCATCTGTATAGGCATGTATCCATGATTGATCGGGATAGCTTTCTTGGATCATACTCAATGTAGCAGTTCGTTTTTGCAGATCATTATACTCACATCCACTTGTGAGACCACTGACTGATGTATTAATTTGGAGGGCACTGCTGGCCTGCTCCCATGGTACAGGGTATAGGGTGGGCTTCAGTGGTGTTGTCTTCATGGATAGGTCTTCTTGATGCTGTCTTATAAGTCTTTTCCCCCGATGCACAAAGCTGCTACGCTTTAGACGTCCCAATGCCAGATCATCTAGTCTTGCCTTCATTGGGTGCATTGGCATACTGTTGTACTTTTCCATCTGGATCATGGTTTTTGTGTCTCTTCTATGGGACAATGTCTGTAATCCAGCAACCTTCTGCATCTCTGTTATTGGTGTAGTTTTCATGGCTCCTGTAATGAGCCTGAGAGCTTGATTTTGCACCTTGTCCAAAGACTGCAGATGTGAGTTAGCAGCTGATGACCATGCTGCTGAGCTAAACTCTAAGTGTGGTCTTATTACTCCATTATAAATCTTCTTTAGATTTCGTTCATTTGCTCCCCAGTTGGTACCTGCTAATTTTCTGAGTATGCCTAGTCGTCTTCGGGCCTTTCCTTCTGCGTTTTCAATATGCTTATTCCATGTAAGCCTTTGGTCAAATGTCACCCCAAGATAGGTGGGGTAGCTTTCTTCCTTGATCACGGTTGTCCCTAGGTGTATGTTAGATGATTTGTCCTTGGGGGCGAGGGAGAACAGTGTTGTGGAGGTTTTGTCTGTGTTTATTGTGATAAGCCATTTCTCTGCCCATGACACTAGCATGTCTGCTGCCCGCTGCATTCTATAATTTGCTGTGGTGACATTTTCATCAGCGCACCAGAGTACTAGGTCATCTGCATATAAGGCAGCTTTAACTCCTGCAGGGAGATCTTTCACCAGGTCATTGATGTAAACAAGGAAGAGTGTTGGGGAAATTACTCCTCATTGAGGTACCCCCTGATGGAGCAACACTTTTCTGCTCTGCAGACCGTCAAGAGTGACTCTAGTTCTCCTGTTATGCAAGTATGACTGGATCCATTTCATCATGTTGCCTTGGATTCCACTTCTCCTAAGTTTTGCAATGAGGCCATCTTTCCACACCTTGTCAAAGGCCTGCTTGAAGTCGACCCAGATCGTTAGGACCTTTTTCTTCTCCTGGAAGGCATCTTCTATTGCTTGAGACAAGTAAGTAACTTGGTCTTCTATACTGTAGCATTCTCTAAATCCAGCTTGTTCCGGCACCAGGATCTGCTCAGACTCTAAATACCATTTCAATCTGTGGTTGACTATTCGCTCCATAGTCTTCCCAACACAGCTTGTGAGACTGATTGGCCGGTAACTTGCAGCCTCGGTCTTACATTTCCCTTTCTTTAGTATGGGTATTGTGATGGCTTCTCTCCATACTTGGGGTACCGTTCCTTTCAACCAGCTGTGGTTGAATATCTCAAGCAGTTTTGTCTTTGCTGCTGAGCTCAGATTTACTAGCATTTCGTTGCTGATTTTGTCTGGGCCGGGTGACTTTTGAAACTTAAGCTTGGAAATAGCCTTCTGTAGTTCTCCTAGTGTGATGGGTTCCCTCATTGGGGCAGGAGTATCTGTCTGTCCCATGGTTGCCAGTATTTCTTTTCTTATCTCTCTCTGATGATCTATGTTAATGGGTAAGTTGCTTTCTGAACTGTATCTTCTAGCAAACAAGTCTGCAGCTTGTTTTCCTCTGAAAAGTTTGCCACCTTCATCCAATGTGATAGTCTGCCTAGGTGAGGAACGCTCTTCATTTAGAGACTTGACTAATCTCCAAAGTTTCCTGCCGTCTTTCTCAAGGTTCAGCGATGCCGTTTTAGTTCTCCAGCTTTTCCGTTTTTCTTCTAGCTTTGTTCTCTGAAACTCTGCTACAGCCTTTTTCCATTTGTTGTGAGTTTCAAGTGAAGGCTGAGACTCTGCGTCCTTTCTAGCCCTGTCCATAGCTTCCTGACGTTCTTGGAGTGTGCTGGACCAGTATGGTATGTAGTTACGCCGGCATCCTTTGGGAATGGTTTCTTTTGCAGCTTGTAGTATGCATCTGTTGAAGTCTTTTACCACTTCATTAATGTCTCTGTTCTATACCTTGAGGGTAGACAGCAGCGTGTTCACCTGATGCCTGAATAAACCCCAGTTGGCTTTTTTTGTAGTTCCATCTTGTAATGGCTGGGCCTGTACTGAGAGTTGCACTCTGGACAGTAAGAAAGATTGGGCGATGGTCGCTTCCCCCTAGTTGGTCTCCTACTTCTCTACTAATAGATCCAGCTATATCTGGTGTGGAGAAGGCAAGATCTGGTGTTGAAGTTGTGTGCCATCCTCTGGAGTAGAAGGTAGGAGTATCTGTGGCATTATTGACTAGGATTAGGGAGTGATCATCTTGCCAAGTTTCAACCTCTTCACCTCTGTGATCCAGATGGTTATAGCCCCAGCTCTGGGAGTGGCTATTAAAGTCTCCAACTGCTATAAAGTTGGTGGCTGGTACCTGTATAGAGCTGAGACTCAGGGGTTTGTTGTTCGGACAGTAATAGTTCAGGAGTTCTATTTCCATCTTGTCTACCTTTATCTGCAACAGCTGATATTCTGCTCCATCCATGAAGGTTTTCCTTTCGTGTGCAGGAATGTTATTCCTTACAAGAGTAAGTACTCCTCCTTTTCGTCTATCTTTTCTGTCGGATCTGAAGCATTGATATCCCCTTATTTTAAAGGTTTGATCTGCTTTCAAGTGAGTCTCTTGGATACAGCAAACACTGACTTGCTTCTCATACAAGATGTTTTCCAGCTCTGTCTTTTTGCTGTATCCAGCCTGCTTGCTGTTCACTCCCTCTGCATTCCAGTGCATCATGACAAGTGGCACTCTGGGTTTCTCTTTTTCTGTTTTGTTTTGGTCAGTAGTTCTCCTCCGCCGTCTGCTGACTCCACAAGACGGTCTAGAGGGTCCTCCAGTAGCTGAGGGTGGGCTCTGTCGAGGCTCAGAGCCCGGCACTGCACCTGCCTGGTGGAGCTCCACAGGGCGAGCACCAGTACGAGATTTATTTGACGGTGTACTCTCCATAGAAAAAAAAAAAAGCGAGTTGCGTGATACTGTGGTTTCCGGTGCGCCTTCTGGCCCAGTATCTATGACTTTAGCACCTGTTCAACGGGAGAGTGGGCTCATCCCTAATCTGTTTATGTTCCCAGTAGTAGACTAATCGCAAGCAGCCTGGGGGTGTCACTGCTCTGCGCGGACCTTGTTTACCGAGGCGGCGTCCGAGCTCGTATGGTGAAAATATGGTTGCATTATCTTCAAAATAGCCCTGTCTTTCCTGCCATCCTGCAACTTTGAGTTAGGGAGTTCTGAGCTCCAGTCTCTTTCCCAGGCATTTTATCCTGGCCTGGCACGCATACAGAGGACCCCACTTCTGGTTCTAAGTTAGCAGTTGGGGACAGGTGGGGTAGCACACTGTGCATTCCCCGTCATCCAGGGGGCTCTCCAACTATGCAGAGCTTGCACAATGCTGTGCTCTGGTTCTGGGCTCACCCAAGGAATCCTCACGTCCTGCACAGAGCCACTTCCAGATACCCACCACCTGCCAACCCCCCATTGTAGAAATCTCCTGCATGCGGCCATCCAGTCAAGAGCCAGTATTAAGTCTGGTGCCCAAGTGATCCCCCCAAGCTCAGTGTGCAATTCTGGGTTCTCATCATGCTGCAACACAGGGGGATTGTGATGCTCAGCCATCTCTCTCAACTCTGCACCGATAAGTGACATCGGGGACTTAACTGTGTCTCAGTACTGGGAGGCCCCGTTTCCGGGTACACCACACACAGCCAATTGAGGCAACGGTCGCCGTGGGCGTGTCTTCAGTGGGGAAGTTGTGGAGTCTTCCTGTCCATGTTCTTGCACATCCTAACACTGCCCGCAAGACATCGGAGGTTTGGAGAGTGGCCTTCTCTGCTTTTTTGAGCCGGGGTGGGCTCCCCGGGCAAGTCTCGATGGGGATCGGGACGTGTCCACGCGCCAGTGGGCCCAGCATCGGACGCATCTGTTGGAGGACTTGCTCTGCCAGGTTTGAGTTAGTAAATTCCAACTTTGTCATCTTCTTGGCATTGTGATGCTGGGGTGCCTGTGGATTTCCTAACGCCCCGGGTAGAAGCCAGAAGTGTACTGTGCCAGCTCTGGGGGAGATAAAGGGGGCGTTTCTGCGTCTCCTTGTGATACGTAGCCAAGGTAGGGCTCACAGTGCTCTTTCCCCGCCACCAAATTGCCTGCTGGTTACGCCGAGTTCTCTGAGGCTCTAGGCATGTGACCAAGAGTTGAAGGCAATAGGATCGTCACGTCCTGAGTCTCTGTGCCTGTACGATGGGTTCCGATCTTCAGGGAGCAGTCCACACTCGTTCCCACTCCCAAGACTTGTTCAGTATCCATCTGGCTCCTTCCCACCCACAGAGGGCATGTACGGTGTAGTGCACCGGTTTTATTATCGAGGTTTGCTCCTCTAGATCCGTTGTGTTTAGCCTGAGGATTCGCACCCTCAGTTACCAGGACTACCTCGAGGAGGGTGTGGCTCTTCACCACGCACAACGATCTTGGGGTATGAGAGGTTTTGCTAGGCCAAGAGACTAACACTGCAATGGTCGCTCCTTTCATGAACAGAATTCACTAGGCCTAGGGTGAAGCAAGGGGGGAAACCCACTACCCACAACACCAGCACATCATACCCCCTGTCTGTAGACTTTGCCCCAGTTTTACAAGTAAACGGTACACATGAGACAAGGGACGTTTTGGGTTTTACCCTTCGCCAGCCACAGTTACGAACAGGTGACAAGGACAAGAACTACATATAGGTACTACAAAGGTCTATGATGATGAGGAAAACAATAGGTTAAAAGGTTTCACAGTACGCACGTAAACACAGCTAGAGCTTGTAAAATTAATTTGGAATGAAACATTTTAGTTATGCAGCATACCTTAAACGCAGTGAAAACAAATGACAGAAAGTCTGCACTGAAAGAGTGGAGAAGGAGTGCACACCTTAAGAACAGTCAATAACCAGCGTTCCTACTCTTTGACATTTGCTGAGGGAGAGTGAGCACTAGTGGGTTTGCCAAGAATGCAATGATGTCAATTTTGAGCCACAATAACAATAAAGAACAGTCAAAACCAATTAACATAAATACTTGACTGAACAAGACTTAAACGGTACACACCTCAGACTCGTCCTCTTCTTCAATGCTCCTGGAAGCTGCGATGACTTCTTTCACAGCTGCCCGCTGTTCATCATACCTCTCTTGTTCCGAGATCAATTTCTTGATGTGCTCTACCTCATTGTCCTTCGTGTGCAGCTGTGTTTCCAGCTCTAACTTTTCTTGTATCAGAGCCTGAGCTTGTTTCTTCTGGGTGGTGTTCTTGCGTCTCAAGTCAGCGTTCACTTTGGCAATACGCTCAAGCTGTGCTTGTAACTGAAACAAGAGATGGAAACAAGGTTCCAGAACTTTTCTGATCAATATACTTTATGGTTAGTCTAAAACCAGTGGTCTTCAACCAGGGCATTTTGGTGGGGGCTACAAAAAATTAAAGACAGTGGCCATTTCAGAGAAGAGGTTAAAAGCTGAGTTTTATCCGATAATATTTGAAACATAATTAAATAGTGAAACATGAAGAACGTTATGACAGCCATTTGAACCCATGATCACTTGTTCCACAGTCCATCAGTTGAGCTATAATAATAATAAATTCTTTAAGCGCCAAACACGGCGCATAAGGCAGAAACCAGTGCTCTCCAGGTTGTTCGTTGTGACGCCACTCCTCTTAGCTCTTGCACATTATTTAGGCCCAACGTTCTTCCTTCTCTTATTATTGTTCTTCTGAGTGTTTCTTTTGGTCTTCCTTTTTTCCGCTTACCCTCAGGAACCCAAGTGAGCGCCTGTAGTGGTATTCTGTTGTTTTGCATTCGTAGGACATGACCGATATATGACCATCGTCTTTTCCTTATATAGTCGGAGACTCTTCTCTTATTTGTCGATTAGTCTTGAATTCTTTCCAACTGATGTTCATGAGTTTTCTAAGACATTTGTTCTCGAATGTATTCAGCTTGTTCTCCAATGATTTTGTTATTTTCCAACTCTCACAGCCGTATGTTAACACTGAGATAACATTTGAATTAAACAGACGAAGCTTGGTATGTATATTCAATGATCGTAATTTCCAAATGTTAGATAATCTATTGAAGGCGCTAGCTGCCAAAGCAATTCTAGTATGGATTTCTCTTGTTGTGTCACCATCCTGAGTCATTTTACTGCCTAAATAATTGAAACTTTCAACTTTCTGTAGTTTTTCCCCCCGTTCAAGATGATATCAAAGGTCTCGTTAGAAAAGTTCATAGCTTTAGTTTTAGAGGCATTTATTTGGAGACCAATTTTAACCGAGAGATGACACAAATTATTTATTGCTTCTTGGGATTGTCTTGGTGTTGAACTTAAGAATGCTACATCATCTGCGAAATCCAGGTCCCCCAGGAATTTTCCATTTGTCCATTTTATACCCAATTGTTCATTGTGGGTATAGTTTCTCATAACCCAATCAATAGCTATTCCAAAAAGTAGTGGTGACATAATACAGCCTTGTTTCACCCCTGTTTCTACTGTAAACCATTCTGTATTCCCTTTATTTGTTCTAACACAACATCTTGCATTGTCATATAGCGCTTTGATTATATTCACATATTTTGTTGGAAAACCATAGATTGTAAGTATCTTCCACAATGATGGGCGGTGTAGACTATCAAAGGCTTTTTGAAAATCGACGAAGGTGATAATAAGTGGCGATTGCCTTTCCACTGATTCTTCTATAATTGTTCTTAGTGTGAATATTTGATCAATACATGATCGTTTCGGCCTGAAACCCGCTTGTTCTTCTCTGATCTTTTCGTCAGCATGCAATTTAAGTCTTTCTAACATCATGCAACATAATAATTTTCCAGGTACTGATAATAGAGATATACCACGCCAGTTATTACAGTCTGATAGATCACCTTTCTTCGGTAACTTTACAATAATACTGTCTTTCCATTGTTGTGGTGGTTGTTCTTCTCTCCATACTTCATTTATAATATCTAAAATTCTCAAGAGGTTGTTGTCATTAACTGCTTTAATCATTTCCCCTGAAATTTCGTCAACTCCAGCAGCTTTAAAATTTTTTAATCTTTTAACGGCTTGTTTGATCTCGTCCAGCTGATACAAATGATTACAATTTTTTTTTTTTAAATTTTGACCCTTCTGGGGTTCAAAGTGAGGTCTAATGACTTTATTGAGTTTAATGTGTTAATTGTGTGTGATCCCGGCCCTGGCTAAGACACTTTGATCTTACTATAACGTAACATGGGATCTTAGTCCGACCCTGTCAACTTTTGTTGTTGTTGTTGTTGTTTCCGTCTACTATGTTGCTGTAATACCCTGTTCAACCTGAAAGTTGGTTATAATTGGGGTATACTGTGTGTTAGGTTCTTCGGTGCTAGTTGTCTGTTAGTCCTGAAAAGGACTGGTCCTGAAAAGGACCACTAGCTGGTTGACTGGTTTCCTCTTCGTTGCTTGTCGGTTGTGGTGTGTTCATGGTGTTCATTTCCTGCCTTCCTATCTGTCTTGTGTCGTTTTGTTAGTTTTTGCTTTCCTCGTTTCTGTTTCTCTTGTCTTCCTGCTTTCCTGTATCTGTAATAGTGCTTTTTCTATTATTGCTGGTAGAAGTTTTTCAAGTGTTTCTTCGATGACTTCCTCGTCTGATTGCTCGTTTGTTTTGGCCGCTCTTGTGTTTGATGTCATTTCCTCAATGGCTCTTCGCTCTGTTTCGATTCTCTTGAGGATTTTGGAGTTTTCTTCCTTCAGTTCTGTCAGACTCTTTACATCTGCTTCTATCTGTTGCTGAATGCTTTTCATGTCTTTCATCATTTCTCTGACGTTCTGTATATCTATTACGTCTGCACCGCTGTCCTTTTCGTCTTCGGGAGCCTGCTTGCTTCTGTTTACGACCTGTAGTTTCATTTCTTTGACTTCAGCGGTCAGCTTGTGTAACTGTCGTCTATCAATTATGCGCTGTTTTTCTGCAACATCCGTAGCCACTCTGTGTTTTGCCTCTTTGAAAGGTATGTTTTTTGGACACGGCCTCCTTCAAGATGCTCTTTGTTTCCTGAAACACAGGGCAGCCTCGGTACCTTGCCCCGTGGTTTCCATGGCAGTTTGCACAGTTACGGTTTGCATTAATTGATTTGTAGTTGTGGTCCTCCTTCGCCCTGGGGCAGTCGCCATATTGGTGGTTTCCCGCGCAATATCGGCAGACAGCGTCTCTCCTGCATGTTTTCTTGGTGTGTGAAAACTGTTGGCAGTTAGAGCACTGCATGACCGGAGGTATATATGGTTCTGTCCTTTTTGTTGATGTTTCGAGCGTCAGTCTCTCGGGTCTTGTCGATCCTTCCACCGTAACTATCATCAGGTTGGTATCTTTCTTGGCCCAGGTTTTTAGCCTTTCGACCTGCGTGATTTTAAGATTTGCGTTTTCAGCTTGAAGGCGTCTGTGGACCTCGCCTTCGGAACATCTGGTATCCACCCCTCTGATGACCAGCTTCTTTGTTGTCTTGTACTTTTCCACCACCACTCTTATTTGGTGGGGCAACTGGATTTCCTTTGGACCGGATTCCAGTTCGATCATCAGCAAGGTTGTTTTGTCTGTGTTGTTGAGCGAAAGCACGACTCCCTTTTCGTGCCTCCCTACATTGGCGATACCTCTCCGTCCAGTTATCACCTCGAGGATGTTGATCACTTTGTTGTCGGGTAGGGCCCTGAGTGAGGCCTCACTTCCTGACGTCTGGGTGATCTTTACGATCCTCTCCTGTATCGTTTCTGTGTTTGTCTTTTTAGTGTTTGGTCTTTGTTTCCTTCTACAGGCTTGGTTCGAATCTTGTTCCTGTTCTTTGTTATAAGGTGTCATATCTTGCGTCTGAGCCCTTGAGTTGTCAGCTGTTGTTTCCTCAGGACCAGGAATGGTATCTTGCTTCTCGGTGGTATCGATGTCCAGCACGCCTGGGGCTACTTCTATTATCGCTTCTTGAGGAGCAAGCCTAGGGAGCTCGTTTCCGTCATCAATTCTTCGAAGTGCATCTAATATGGTCTCTGCGATATCTTCCTCTTGTACCTGTCTGTGTTGAGAAGCTGTCTCTATCACTTCTTTCATAGTGCTTGCAGGTGGGTCTGCTGTCATCTCGGCATCGTGTGGTGGTGTCATCGTTGTCTGGTGCAGCTTCTCTGTGGTAGACCGGGTTTCTGCATATGGTGGTGGCAGCTTGGATCTAAGCTCCTGTTTTCTTTTCTCTATTCTTTCCGTTGTCTGCTTCAGCTGTCGTAACGCTCTCAGTATTTCTTTATGTTCTGGGTCTTCTTCATCTAGGCAAGGAGTCGGGCCACTCAGACTTTCAGTCGGGTCGACGCACGTCACAGCTAACTCCGTCGTGTCAGGAGTTATAGAAGGGCCGGTCCCAGCACAAGTACTTGGGGCAGTCTTGCTCTCTGGCTGTCTGTCATTGTTGGTTGTGGTATTGTGATTACCCTGGCTGTTCTGCGCTGGTGGGCTGGTGTAGACCTTCCTCTTTTTAGCGTGTGGTTTATGTCTGGTCATTTTGACGATAACGCGATCTTTTCTCGAGTAGTGGCGTCCTGAGAAGGACGTTGGTGTCTTGAGTCTTGGCCTGAGCTGCTGTTATGGGGACAAGCGCTGTGCTGTTGTGTATCACCCTGTCAACTTTCAAATATGATACTGATGTAATAGGGAGTCATGTGTCAGAAATTCCGGTTTCAAAAATTTGCATAAAAGATTTTAACTGGCTTAAAAGTTATATTAAGGGGCAATAAATTCATGACTTGTGGGTTTGTAAGTAAAGGGTGATAATCCTTAATTGCGCCCCTTTGAGAAAAAGTTGTGTTTTTAGTTAATAGGATGTTCGTGTGTCAGAAATCCGGTTTCCAAAATTTGCATAAGCGAAGTGAAGGGACTATTAAACTTAAGTTAAAGGGTGAAAATCTATTACTTATGGACTTGTAAGCAAAGGGCAATAATCTATAATAATGTCCCTAGAGGAGAAAGTTGCGTTTTTAGTTTGGAGTTTTGGTTTTGAGTGAGTTCGACTAAGCGACTGCGAAATTTACGGGTTTAGGTGAACTGTTTTGTTCGGGAAATAGTTATCGTTGGAAATCGTTTTACAAAATATAGTCAGTCAGATTTTAAACGCAATAGCGTTAGGAAGCAAGTTGCTTGTGTTAAAGTTTTGAAGTGGCAAGCGTAATTTTGGGGTATCATCAGACAATAAGCCAAAGTCAGTGGGTAGCTTCTGTGATTACAGAAAAGTAATAAACTATTGTTTAGCCCCTTAATTGTTTTGTACGCCACAATCATAGATGACAGTTCATATTATATTATTTCTGTGGACAAGATTGACAAGGTTGCCAGTACGACAGAAAATGTGTATATTTTTCAAGTCAACCAGGTATGTTGGTCTCGCAAAAGAATTGATAGACTATATATTACAAGAGAAGAACAATAGACAATAGCTAGTCAGGAGAACTAGGAAATGGTATACCAGTTGTCAACCTAACGAGTAGGAAATGATAGACTTTGGCAGAACTTATCACCCCTGGCGGTTAGGCCAGTCTTACCAAGATACGCTAAGCAGAGTACAGAAGAAATAAGAGACAGAGTCAAAAGAATTAGAATAAAAATGTTTGAGAGACAATTGAATTTCACATAAATAAAGAATTTAGAAGGCAGATAAATCTCGACAGCAGTAGTAGTTTTCCAGTCGTGAACGCCCTAACATCTAGAGACAGATAAAAAATACTGAGGCAGTAAGGAAGAATGAGAGAGCAAGACGTTGAGATAATAACTGATTTGAAATTGTGCTGTACAAGGTTGACCAACCTCAAGGGAAAGTTGGACTCACATTTCACACCTGCCACGTTACATGTAAATAAACTTCATCATATTTTGCACTGCTGTCGGAGTCAAGTCACTCATCTATTGTTGATATCATTCGTCAACCGTCTGCGTGAACTGTTGTTGTATTGCATCAAGTAAGAACTTACTTTTATACCATCAACCACAACCTGCCTACAGTTAGGGTAGTGATCCGAACCACTATACATCATCAACAATCATCATCATTCATTTAGCGTTTATGCCAACGGCCACACTGACTCTTGTTTAAGGGCACCAAAGACAATGCCACATTTTAAAAAAAGAAACAAAACATAAGAAGTCAATTATTTTAATAATTTCATATCTTTTTGAGAATAATAAGTTTGTGAGACTAATTATAAACATTTTGTTTGAAATTTGTAGGAGATCAGAACTGACATTATTTTAAAATTATAATTAATGATTAACACAGTGTAACAATTTATGTAGGTGGGCGGTAGAAATTTTGGACATGTGCAAATATTGAAAAACTGGGCACTGGCCGAGGAAGGTTGAAGGTCGCTGGTCTTAACCTATTATCAAAACAATTCAAAGCTTATACGAGATCGTCTTCTCAGTCCAAATAGCCCTACTTTTGGATATCGTCCTGTCATGATAAGCAAGTCTAGGCAGCTATATTTAGGATATCCTGACATGACAGCCAAACCTTGACAGCGCTACTTCAGATATCTTACTGTCATAATGCTCTAGATAGCTCTACTTAGGATATCCTCTTGCCAAGCCAGTCAAGTCTAGACAGTTCTACACAGGTTATCTTCTTGCCTAGCCAGTCAAGTAAAGATATTTCTACATAGGATATCCTCTTGTCATGATAGTCAGGTCTAAATAGCTCTAATTAAGGTATCTTCTTGCCTAGCCAGTCGTCTAGACAGTTCTACATATGATAACTTCTTGCCTAGCCAGTCGTCTAGACAGTTCTACATATGATAACTTCTTGCCTAGCCAGTCAAGTCTAGATATTTCTACATCGGATATCCTCTTGTCCCTATAGACAGGTCTAAATAGCTCTAATAAAGATATCCTCTTGTCACAATAGTCAGGTCTAAATAGCTCTAGTTATGACATCCTCTTGTCATGACAGCCAGGTCTAAATGGCTCTAGTTAAGGTATCCTCTTGTCATGCCAGTAAAGTATTGACATATCTAATTAGGACATTCATTTGCCATAATAGTAAAGTCTTGGTTGCCCTACTTAGTGCAGAATACCCAAAGTGGTTGATATCGACATCCACGGAGGTTGCCAAACCCCACTGGGTCAATTCGGGGTTGATTTAACTTTTGGGGGACAAAATTGACTATTATATAAGAAATGAAAATGCCTGCTCTGACTCAATTTGAAGCTGGTTTTAGCCACGCAAATCCAGTTTTATCAAAGCAAAGGAAGAGGCTGAACTTGGAAGAGCATGGCGGCTTACAACTAAAACTCACTAATCTCCAACCAGATTATCAATATCCTTCTTAGTGCCCACCAGCCACATCCTTCCCATTAATGAATTTAACCAGTTCAACAAAAAGGTCATATTAATTTGTGCCTATATAATCACTTCCTATTTTATTCATTTATTTTTTGCCTGTCGTCGATTAAGGATCAAGGATTCCATGGAGGAGCCAGGACTAAACAAGTTTGGGGACCTCTGACTTCGTGTATCCTCAAATAAATAAGGCAACTAACTCAAAGATCTTATTATCGTCAAAAACTCATACACCCTCAACTGCCAATGAATAACTTAAACACTGTAGGACTCTCGGCTATCCAGCTGCCTTTGAATATCTCAGAATACTACTGAAATTTTTTCTTAGCTTTCAATTCACATTTAATCTAGGAAATAGCATGAAAGGAAGCAGATGCAATGTAGTACTGATGTACCCACAACAGCAAATACTGCAGAGCACACTAATATGCATGACTGGATAAGACACGCTAATATGCCCAACTGGATAAGACACACTAATATCCCCGATTAGATAAAACGCACTAATATCCCCACTTGGATAAGACACACTAATATACCTGATTGGATAAGACACACTAATATACCTGCTTGGATAAGAAACACTAATATGCCTGATTGGATAATAATAATAATAAGATTAGATTAAGACACACTAATATGCCTGATTGCATAAGACACATTAATGTGCCACTTTGGACTGTGATAAAATGTGAGGAAACATTGTCCAAACTTACGGCATCACAATCAACCCCCTTCTGGCCAATTTCTCTCTTCAAACTTCTCAGTTCCTCTCTCTGCTTGTCCACAGTCTCCTTCAGTTTGGTCAAAACTTTTATTTCCTCCTCTTCAGTTTCTGAAATGATCACAAGTAACTTAACAACTAAATACATCTGCTAGATACATCATCATCAATTTCTTTTTTTTGTTGCACCCCATGGAGTATGGGACCACCACAAATCATTCACATGCTCTCACAGCAGTGGTTTCTGTAACAATCAGTTTTACGTGATGAAGTTACCAGCCTCACGCACAACTTCGTATTAGTCACCTCGTATTAGTCACCTCGTACGACACGTATGAGGAAGCATTAGTCCTATTCTTTCTTTGTCGCATAAGAATCCCACGGGCGATTTTTTAATTACTGGAGAAAAAAAATATCCCACAATACCCTAGATCCCCTGATGGATTATAACTCAGGCGATGGGTTATAACCCAGATGTATAGTGTATATCGTCCCGTGCCGCTCCTGGGAGTCTCGGATGATACAAAAAAAGAATATAACTACTGATCCCTCAGGCATGTCACACAAGGTGATTAATATGAGGTTGTGCATGAAGCTTGCAACTTCATCGTGTAAAACAAGTTGCCATAGAAACCACAGCTGCAAGAGAATGTGACTGATGGTGGTGCAGGCTTCCTGTCAGGGGATTGATTAGCTGCAGTGGTGGCTCAAAGTTCCGTAAGGAAAGAAAACAAAAATAATAATAATGATAGTGTATATTATTGGCTTACAACAACAAAAAACGCACAAGTTCTTGTTTTAAGAATATATATGTTTTACTACACAAACTGATACAGCTACCACATCATAAAAGACTCAATCTTGCGTAGTCTGAATCTGAACAAATCTCTTAAAAGTTTTCAGAAAAGTAAGATAATATATAAGGTAAGAGGACAGACAAAACAGTGTAGAAGTATCATAAGTGGAGGTAGTGGACACATAAGAGGAATAAAACAAGAGGAGATATAAGAAAATGAGACAAGAGGTAAAACTTAATTTGGAGGTACTTAAATGAGAGATAACAGATAAAACATTGTGTTGAGGTACTGTAAAAAGGAAAAATAAAAGGGGATAAAACATGATAAGGATGTTTCAGAGCTGAGTTTCTTAACCTGTTTTGTGCCATTGAAGGCTATGGACCCCTCTGATTGTCCAATGAAGGCTATGGACCCCTTTGATTGTCCAATGAAGGCTATGGACCCCTTTGATTGTCCAATGAAGGCTAAGGACCCCTTTGTCCAAGGAAGGCTAAGGACCCCTTTAATTGTCCAATGAAGGCTATGGACCCCTTTGATTGTCCAATGAAGGCTATGGACCCCTTTGATTGTCCAATGAAGGCTAAGGACCCCTTTGATTGTCCAAGGAAGGCTATGGACCCCTTTAATTGTCCAATGAAGGCTATGGACCCCTTTGATTGTTCAATGAAGGCTATGGACCCCTTTAATTGTCCAATGAAGGCTATGGACCCCTTTGTCCGATAAAGGCTATGGACCCCTTTAACTGTCCAATGAAGGCTATGGACCCCTTTGATTGTCAATGAAGGCTAAGGACCCCTTTGATTGTCCGATGAAGGCTATGGACCCCTTTGATTGTCCAATGAAGGCTAAGGACCCCTTTTATTGTTCAATGAAGGCAATGGACCCCTTTCATTGTCCAATGAAGGCTATGGACCCCTTTGATTGTCCAATGAAGGCTATGGACCCCTTTGATTGTCCAATGAAGGCTAAGGACCCCTTTGATTGTCCGATGAAGGCTATGGACCCCTTTAATTGTCCAATGAAGGCTATGGACCCCTTTGATTGTCCAATGAAGGCTATGGACCCCTTTAATTGTCCAATGAAGGTTAAGGACCCCTTTGGTTGTCCGATGAAGGCTATGGACCCCTTTAATTGTCCAATGAAGGCTATGGACCCCTTTGATTGTCCAATGAAGGTTAAGGACCCCTTTGATTGTCCAATGAAGGTTAAGGACCCCTTTGATTGTCCAATGAAGGCTATGGACCCCTTTAATTGTCCAATGAAGGCTATGGACCCCTTTTATTGTCCGATGAAGGCTATGGACCCCTTTAATTGTTCAATGAAGGCTATGGACCCCTTTAATTGTCCAATGAAGGTTAAGGACCCCTTTGGTTGTCCAATGAAGGCTAAGGACTCCTTTGATTGTTCAATGAAGGCTATGGACCCCTTTAATTGCCCAATGAAGTCTATGGACCCCTTTAATTGCCCAATGAAGTCTATGGGCCCCTTTGATTGTCCAATGAAGGCCATGTATCCCTTTGATTGTCCGATGAAGGTTAAGGACCCCTTTGGTTGTCCAATGAAGGCTAAGGACCCCTTTGATTGTTCAATGAAGGCTATGGACCCCTTTAATTGCCCAATGAAGTCTATGGACCCCTTTAATTGCCCAATGAAGTCTATGGACCCCTTTGATTGTCCAATGAAGGCCATGTACCCCTTTGATTGTCCGATGAAGGCTATGGACCCCTTTAATTGCCCAATGAAGTCTATGGACCCCTTTAATTCCCCAATGAAGGTTAAGGACCCCTTTGGTTGTCCAATGAAGGCCATGTACCCCTTTGATTGTCCAATGAAGGCTATGGACCCCTTTAATTGCCCAATGAAGTCTATGGACCCCTTTAATTGCCCAATGAAGGCTATGGACTCCTTTGATTGTCCAA
The DNA here is from genome assembly GCA_024509875.1 of Oreohelix idahoensis. Taxonomy (NCBI): domain Eukaryota; kingdom Metazoa; phylum Mollusca; class Gastropoda; order Stylommatophora; family Oreohelicidae; genus Oreohelix; species Oreohelix idahoensis. Next base: position 248,470 of record JAMPIV010002147.1, on the reverse strand, counting down.
TCAATGAAGGCTAAGGACCCCTTTGATTGTCCAATGAAGTCTATGGACCCCTTTAATTGCCCAATGAAGTCTATGGACCCCTTTGATTGTCCAATGAAAGCCATGTACCCCTTTGATTGTCCGATGAAGGCTATGGACCCCTTTAATTGCCCAATGAAGTCTATGGACCCCTTTAATTGCCCAATGAAGTCTATGGACCCCTTTGATTGTCCAATGAAGGCCATGTACCCCTTTAATTGTCCGATGAAGGCTATGTACCCCTTTAATTGTCCAATGAAGGCTATGGACCCCTTTGACTGTCCGATGAAGGCTAAGGACCCCTCTGATTGTCAAATGAAGGCAATGGACCCCTTTGATTGTCCGATGAAGGCTAAGGACCCCTCTGAGTGTCCAATGAAGGCTGACTCCTTTGATTGCCTAATGAAGGCTAAGGACTCCTTTGATTGCCTAACGAAGGCTAAGGACTCCTTTGATTGCCTAATGAAGGCTAAGGACCCCTTCTTGGAGGAATTGTACATACAAGCATAATTTTAAAATTTTACATTTTAAATTCCAAGGGGTCCATGAATCAAAGATTAAGAAACCCTGCACCAGGAAAAGAGAAAATACATAAAAAACAGAATGGTGGTACAAAAGAAAAGAGGTATAAAAGAATAGTGTGGAGATACCACTGAGAAAAGAATACAGAAGACATGAAATAGGGGTACTGGAGAGACAGAATAGAGATAGCATAGATGAACGGAGGAAAAATGGAGGTAATGGAAGACAGAACGAAAAGACTAGAGATGATAGAGTAAGCGAAGTATTTGAGGCATCAGATAAACAAGGAAAGCCATGACAATGAGAATGATAAGAGTGGTGGCTTAAGAGAAAGAGAAAAATAGAGGTAAGAGAATAACAGGGGCACTGTAAACATAAAAAAAAGAGAGAAGATGGATGAAACATAGCATTAAGCAGTTGCAGAAGTAGAACAAAGGAGGGTCGTGAAAGGCAGAAGACAGACAACACAATGAAATGCTGGAGAAACAGAGGAGTGGAGGTTCCAATGAGTCAAAGAATGAAGAAACCAGAGCCACAGAGTGGTGATACCAGAATGAGAGAACAGTGAAGGTATCAAAAGGAGAAAAATGAAGGTATCCACGGTGGCATGAAAAGTGAAGGTACCCAAGACAAAGAAAAGTGAAGGTACCAAAAAAAAAAACAGATAGAAAAGTGAAGGTACCCAAGACAGACAAAAAGCGAAGGTACAAAGACAGATATAAAATTAAAGGTATCCAAGACAGAAAGAAAAGTGAAGGTACTCAAGACAAAAAGTCAAGGCAAATTTTTTTAACGTTTCAAAGGAGAGGCAGAAATGGATATTCACCTTGCCGTTTTGCTGCAAATTCAGCAACGACTGCATGCTTCTCGCTGCGAGCACTGTCCCTGAGCCGCCGGTTCTCATCCTGTAGTCTGTTTACAACACTCAGCAGTTCCTTCACTTCAGACTGCCAATTCTCCTCAATTATTTCTAGTTCCTGACACAACAAATAAAAATCATCATCAAGACTCGATACCAGGGATTCTCAAACAGTGATCCTTAGTGCCCAAACACAGCCATCATTAATTTGTAAATAATCAACATCAACATTTTCTTCTACTATTCTATGTGACATGCCCTGTTTAAATCCTGTGGGTCAAAACTGTAATAATGTGTTTAGGAAACCACTAAACTTTGATGGTGTTTAGGAAACCACTAAACTTTGATGGTGTTTAGGAAACCACTAAACTCTGATGGTGTTAAGGAAACCACTAAACTTTGATGGTGTTAAGGAAACCACTAAACTCTGATGATGTTCAGGAAACCACTAAACTTTGATAATGTTCAGGAAATCGCTAAACTTTGATGATGTTATGGAAACCACTAAACTCTGATGATGGTCATGAAACCACTAAACTTTGATGGTGTTCAGGAAACCACCAAACTCTGAATATGTTCAGGAAACCACTAAACTTTGATGGCATTCAGGAAACCACTAAACTTTGATAATGTTCAGGAAATCACTAAACTTTGATGGTGTTAAGGAAACCACTAAACTCTGATGATGTTCATGAAACCACTAAACTCTGATGATGTTCAGGAAATCACTAAACTTTGATGGCGTTTAGGAAACCACTAAACTTTGATGGCGTTTAGGAAACCACTAAACTTTGATAATGTTCAGGAAATCACTAAACTTTGATGGTGTTAAGGAAACCACTAAACTCTGATGATGTTCATGAAACCACTAAACTCTGATGATGTTCAGGAAATCACTAAACTTTGATGGCGTTTAGGAAACCACTAAACTTTGATGGCATTTAGGAAACCACTAAACTTTGATAATGTTCAGGAAATCACTAAACTTTGATGATGTTATGGAAACCACTAAACTCTGATGATGGTCATGAAACCTCTAAACTTTGATGGTGTTCAGGAAACCACCAAACTCTGAAGATGTTCAGGAAACCACTAAACTTTGATGGCATTCAGGAAACCACTAAAATTTGATAATGTTCAGGAAATCACTAAACTTTGATGGTGTTAAGGAAACCACTAAACTCTGATGATGTTCAGGAAACCACTAAACTTTGATAATGTTCAGGAAATCACTAAACTTTGATGGCATTTAGGAAACCACTAAACTTTGATAATGTTCAGGAAACCACTAAACATTGATGGTGTTCAGGAAACCACTAAACTTTGATAATGTTCTGGAAACCACTAAACTTTGATGATGTTCACGAAACCATAAACTCTGATAATGTTCAGGAAACCTCTAAACTCTGATAATGTTCTGGAAACAGACAATACATACTATCAAAGGGCAATGAGGAGATGCGGTTGTGGTGCTGCAAATGAAAACAGTGATAAATTGATAGGCTTCTGTAGCATTAACAACTTAGTCATTGGAAGAACTCTCTTCCCATATAAAGAAATTCACAAACTAACATGGGAATCACCAAATGGCCGTGACAGAAACCGGACAGATCATTTAATCATCAATGGTAGATGGAGACATTCATTACACAATGTGAAAGTAAGAAGAGGTGCAAATGTGGGAAGTGATCACCACCTAGTAGTAGCAGTAATAAAGGTGAAGTTTAGAACTATTGGACCCAAGGTAAGAAAATCAGAAAGATACAACATCAACAAGCTGAAGGACCTCTTTACCAAGAAAGCTTATGTGGCAGATATAAAGAAGCATTATCAAACTGCCAAAAGTCAGGAGGGCACAGAGGCCAATGACATCAACCAAAAAGTCAGTGTTCATTCAACGATATTTAGGGAAAGTAGTGAAGCATGCTAACTCCGCCTATGCCGGTCCCAAGCCCGGATGAAAAAGGAGGAGGGCGGCCTGCATGGAGGCCGTAAGGAGGCAGCCCCTCCACCATGCAAAGGCACAACAGGCCAATCACCTGTTTGCTTTAAATCACGATTACGAGCAATACAAGAGAGAAAACTGGACTGATTCTAAAGGCGACGAACTGGAACGGACTACGGACTACGACTTATGGAACTTGGAACACAAGAAGTATAAATGGGAAGGAAGAGGAGCTGGTGGAAGAGATGAGGAAAGCAAAACTAGAAATCCTGGCTATAACGGAAACAAAGAAAAAAGGACAAGGAGTCATGGATCTCGATGGCAACACGCTGCTCTACAGTGGTGTACCCATATCTGAAAGAGCTAAAGGGAGCGTGGGTTGCATTGTGGCCCAAAATCAAAAAGATAGTATCAAGGGATGGAACTTTGTCTCAGAGCGCATTATGGTTGTTAAACTAAAAGAAGGAGAAACCATAGTCAACCTGGTCATAGTGTATGGGCCAAATGAGGATGAGAGAGCAGAGGTCAAGGAGGAATTCTTCGAGCTGCTTCAAAGGACAGTGGATGACTGCCTAGATGAAGTTATCATGCTCGGAGATTTTAATGCCAGAGTTGGAAATGACCATGCTAGATGGGGTGAAGTTATCGGAAGATATGGAGAAGATACTCTCAATGAAGACAGGAGTACGACAGGGATGCCCCTTATCAACCACTCTATTTTTAACAGTCATAGACTGGGTGATGCGCCAGACAACAGAGGGCAGTCCAAGAGGAATAAGATGGACAACATTTTCTACATTGGAAGATCTGGAATATGCAGATGACATTGCACTACTAGCACATTCACATTAACACATCCAGGAAAAAACGGATAGACTTAATAAGTTTAGCCAGCAGGTGGGCTTGAATATCAATTTAAAGAAGTCTGAGGTCCTGACGCTCAATGTGAGCAACCTTGAGCCCATATCAGTAAGGAATCAGCAGTTGGTACAGACAGATACCTTCACATACCTAGGAAGCATAGTAACACCAGACGGCGGGGCAGGCAGAGACATCAATGTCAGAATGAATAAGGCAAGAACAGCCTTCTTTAGCCTAAACAACATCTGAAAGTCCTCCCAATACAGCACAAGCACAAAATTAAGATTATATCAGAGCTGTGTGCTTTCTGTGCTTCTCTATGGTGCGGAATGCTGGAGAGTTACAGAGAAGGAAATGTCGAAATTGTCCTCTTTTCACACAACATGCCTAAGGAAAATTTACCGAATCTTTTGGCCAAATACCATCACTAACCAAGATCTGCTTACTCGTAGCAAGCAAGAGGACATGCACACCATCATAGCTGGCAGACGCTGGAGCTGGGTTGGTCATGTCCTCAGAAGAGACCCCGATGCCATCACAAGAACAGCTATGCTTTGGACCCCGGAAGGAAAACGAAAGAGAGGCCGACCAAAAACAACCTGGCGGAGGACTGTGGAGGCTGAGATGCAAAGAATGAACCAGAGTTGGGGCACTGTACGAAGGATGGCCACCGACCGAGCAAAGTGGAATCAATTTGTTGTTACCCTACAAGACGCCACTAAGCGTGATGGCCACTGACTGCTTTGACGGTCGGTGGCTAAGGATCAAAGAAGAAGACTCTCAATGACAATGGAAAGCGACTCCTTAGATTCTGCAGTGAGCAGAATCTGATCATTACAAACACAAAGTTCCCCCATAAGCGCATACATGCATACACTAGATGTGAACCAACAAAGAATGAGAAGTCAGTGATCGACTATGCCATTGTTCGGAGAAGCTCATTCAAATATGTCCGAGATGCTAGAGTCTGGAGGGGGCCAGAGATTGGAAGTGATCACTACCTGCTAACAATCAAAAGAACAACTGAAAGAGTTGCTCAGCCTAGGAACTGCCCAACATCACGCAAGAAACCAAGTAAACGAGCAGGAGAAATGAGCATTAGGACCTACAAGCTGAGAGAGCCAGAAATTAAGACCAGATATCAGGGGCTTATTGCTGCAGCGGTGAGCAACACAGAAGAACGACCTGATGACTTGGAAACCCTCTGGATTAAATTCAAGGATATCATAAAGACAGCTGCTGCAGAAGCATCCAGTGAAGTTCGACTTGGGAACAAGAGAAAGAGAAAGAGAACAAAATCGACAAAAGGGACCTTGGATATTATACGCAACAGTCATTTCTTGGACGCTTTTGCGATAACTTAGTCCGTTTATTTGAATTCAGCGGCAAACGCAGTATAGAAGATTCTAGAAAATATTTGAAAAGTAACTTTTTCTTAATAATGATGTTAGGAATATAAAACCTAGCTGGCCGGATGGCCCATCTTGAGCGGTGAAATAATATGCTTTCATTTATACAGACGGACAGATAATAAGAAAGATATTGACAAAAGACTGTGTTGTTCATATCAGCGAGCGTCTGCATTGAAACAAAAATGCCCCTAATTTTCAAAAAACTGTAGCCTTGAGACTCAAAGCGCTCAAATCTAGTTGGTATGAAAGAGAGGGGATGGGCTGGAGAATTGTGGCTAAAAATAACTTTAAAGGCAAAATTGTGTAGGGGAAGGCGGAGTTGGTTCAAAAAACAAGTGTGTTTTGTTTGTGAAACGCAAGTAGAGACGGACGGACCAACAGACAATAAGGCATACTTGACTGAGGTATGACTGAAATGACTTTTTGGTAGTAGGTTTGAATTTGAAAGGAAAAAAGGCGGTGATTGGCCATAGATGAATATATTATCGGCGCTCAGACGCGCATTTTTGCCATTCGTCATAAGTTGTCCTAGTAGACACAGTGAATAATATAGTGGTGTATTCCCAGAAGCAAATTGAAATCTTTAGAGGGACGCCATACTAAAGCCAGCAGCTCAGCTGAGTTTTGCTAGCAATTAACTGTGTTCTATATTCATAATTCTGAGCTGTGAGTTTTTATTTGGCACCAATGTGGTGTCAAATGATGAGTTAACTAATACAAGAGTGGACCCGTGCAGTTATATTTTGGCAGAGCAGCCTGATATTGCCCCCAAGCACGGAGAGGTGGGGCCACCAGATTTCAGCACCAGAGCTACACATTCAAGCTACGTGAGCGTCTGGTCTGCTGAGAATTCACCAACTCAACTTATTTTCTAACACACCCATAAAATTTCCATCAACTAACTGGACAATGTGTAGTCGCCATAGACAGGGAGTGATGAGGCCACCCCAACAGCACATCCATTAAGTGTTCTCCCAAATAGATTACAACTATAAACAGTAGTAATAGTAACTAGTCTAGTAAAATACAGATGTACACTCCTTTCATTTATTATGCCATATATTCATGCATTTCATTAATAATTGCAAAACCTTTCATATGTTCTGACCAGAATAAAACCTTGGTTCAGAACAAATAAATTTAAAGAAAATTATTATCAAAAATTTTACACACCTTGAGTTAGTTCAGTGTGTTATAACATTGTATTAATATTATTAGTCTTATTAAATATCTGTGTGTGTGTATGTACACTACCACAACACATTACATATCATTACCCTAGAACTTTAACGTAGCCACATTCATTAGATAAAAAAAAGATAGGTGTGAGGTCGTAGTGGTAGCAAGAAGGGCCTTCTGACAATTCACAGCTACATTTATCTCAGGAGCCTTCACAGCTGACCTCATACATCACATTAAGTAAGATCACAATCATACAATACCATCAAAACCACTACACATAGAAACAATACTTAGGAGCTAAAAACACAACAGGACAAATGGAAAAATATAGAGAATATGTGACACTCAGAACAGAAGCAAAGAACAAAGTGCTAGAAGCAAAACAGAAGTCCTGGGAAGAATTTGGAGAAAAGCTAGAAAAAGATGCACAAGAAAACCAGAAATTGTTCTATAAGACCCTAAAGAACATGAGGAAGGAAAAACAATGCCCTCTCAAATTTATAAAGGACAAGCAAGGCAAATTGCTTACTGCCCCGAAGGAAGTAATGGAAAGATGGAAAGAATATTTCTCAGAACTCCTGGATGGTGAGCATGGTGAAGCATCAGAAATGATAAATACTAGCACAGAAGAGAAAACCAATGATGGTGAAGATGACATAAAGATGGAAGAACTGAAGGCAGCACTGGAGAAAATCAAGATGGGTAAAGCAGCAGGGCATGATGGTATAACACCAGAAATGGTTAAGTTCATGGGAGCATCAGGCGACCTATTACTCTTAAGGGTTTTACAGGCAGCGTGGTACAACAAGACCATACCAAAGGATTGGGAGATTGCCATCATAACAGCAATTTTCAAAAAGGGTGACAATCGACAGTGTGGAAACCAGAGGCATATCCCTTCTCAGTGTCCCTGGTAAAATCTACTCTAGAATCCTAGAGCAGAGACTCCGACGCCTAGCTGAGCCACAACTGGATGAGGTCCAGTACGGATTCCGAGCAAACCGAAGTACTCACTGATGATGTTGCCCTGATTGCTAAATCAGAGGCACATCTCCAATCCAACCTGCAAGTCTGGAAGGAAGAGCTGGAGAAAAGAGGGATGGTCATAAGCAGCTCTAAAACAAAATCCATGGTGATATTATGAGAAGAAAGAAGACATCAGATTAAGCTGGGAGAACAGGTCCTGGAGCAGGTCGACCACTTTAAATACCTCGGAGCTATTACAGACCGAAAGGGAGGCATCAAAGAAGAGTTGGCCACTCGAAAAGCAGCAGCTGGGAGACTTTTTCAGGCCATAAATCGAGGATTCCTCAGCAAGAGAGAGGTTGGTAAGAAAACGAAGATGGCTGTATACCGCTCCACCTATGTCCCAGTCTTGACATATGGATGCGAGTCATGGACAATGACTACAACCCATAAAAGCCAGATCCAAACCTCAGAAATGAGGTATCTGAGGAAGGTGGTTGAAGTAACAAGAAGAGACATGGTACGCAACCAGACGATACGTCAAGGCCTTAAATCCTACCCCCTGCAGACCCAAGTAGAACAGTCCCAATTAAGATGGTTTGGCCATGTCTGCAGAATGGGAGAAGATTGGATACCACGACAAGCATGGGAAACAAAGAGCCAAGGATCCAGACCCTGAGGATGACCCAGAGTCCGCTGGGAGGACAACATTAGACAATCTTTGAAGGACCGAGGACTGGAATGGAACCAGGCCAGGAGGAAGACAGCCGATAGGATAGTCTGGCGCTCTCTCTTCCAAACCTCTACACCTCACGGTAGAAGGGGAACGACTAAGTAAGTAAGTAAGTAAGTGAAGCATGCTTAGGTTTCCAGGAAAAGATTGGATAACACCAACTACATTGAAAACCATAGGAATGAGAAAAGTAATCAAAAGAAAGAAATCAGAAACAAAGTCCCCTAGGTTAAAGGAAATATACACTGAACAGTACAGTCAGCTGAATAAGGAAGTAAAATGTCAAACTCGAACTGACAAAAGGAATTTCCTAGAAGGCATTGCAAGACAGGCAGAAGAAGCAGCACTGAGGAACGAACAAAGCACAGTATACAAAATAACAAAAACCATCAGTGGGAAACAGGGTGCAAACAATATTACATTAGTAAGAGACAAGCATGGAAATCTCATTATAATAGAGGCAAGAAGCAAGATGGGCTGAGCACTGCAGAGAAACGTTCCGTAAGAACATAAGTAGGCCTAAAGTCCCTCATAAATGCCCTGTTGTTAACAAGGTAAAAAGGGGTGAGAAAGCCCGTGGGTGTCTGGGATGACACCCAATCCACCAATTATCTGCCATCATCCACATGAGCACCCCATCAGCATACATGCCACATGCTATGGTTTACCCATAATCTGTACAAGGTGTTTGCATTTTCAGATGTGTACACCCTGTACATAATTTCTGTACAGGTTTTCTAACCCATTCCCCTTATTACTGTGTCTCAGAGTTCTTTTATAAGGTCCTGTTGAACACAGGATTTCCCAGTCTGTTAGTGATAATTAAGCACAGAAATAGACTAAATGATGACACCATCACATTATTTTTACAGTGTAAAATAAACTCAGACATTTATTGTTTGGGTTTTAAAATAAGTGAAGACCTGCTTTAAAAGGCAAAAACCCTGTGCCTCATTTATAATGCAGCCCACTGTAATTGAAAATATTTTTACATGATTTAACTCTTTTGATGTTTTTTTCAGTCTTTGTACAGGTTTTGCGGGTCTTTGTACAGGGTTTTGGATTTTTTGTACAGGTTTTTCATCTCCGAGGTGTGGCATGTATGCATCAGACTACCCCTCATCCTCACACCATCATTGATCCTTAGGCTATATATTAATTTTGATTAGGCCTATGTCACGTCTGGACTTTAAATGAGCCTAGTTATAAACCAAAAATATATTTGCCAGAAACAAACTCAGCTTGCATAAAATAATAAATTATACTGATCAAACTTCGCAAGACACAAAAACCCATGCATAGCTGACGTAATAATAATGTTAATTATACAGTGAAAGTTAAGTCAGGATATGTAGATGTAGCACACAAAAAGTGTTCCAACTTACCTGATCATATTTTGCCCTCTCTTGTGCTTTTTCAGCCTTTTCTGATTCAAGTTTGTCAACTTTATACCGGAGCTGATTTATTTCCTCAGCATCCTTTTCATATCTTGATGCCAGTGACTCTAGTTGCTCCAGGGATCGTATAACTCTGGGCATAAGTTCTGTCACTGAATCATTTCCATAGTTATGAATAAGTTTATCGAATTCATGGGCGATCCCAGCAGCCTGATCGTATACATCAGTGACCGAAATCGCGTCAATTTCCTCAGTGGCCATAATTCTAGCACTGTAGAGACAGCGTCTGGCATCCATTGAAAATGGTGGAACACAATTCCATGTCAGCAGGGGCAAATATATGCGTCCCGTGAAACTGATTCATCAATTCATTGATCGCTAGCCACCGTCGCTATCGCAGCAGTCTCGTGATGTAACAGAGTTGTGGCTCCTGGAACTGATTTTCAGCTACGGATATGTCTACCAGCTTGAGAAGAAATAAAGTAACTTATCTTGTATACAATTAAGTCAATACGTGGATTGCTTTCACATTAATAAGACATTAATTTATCAGTCCGAATTAGGAAAATATTATTCTGTCTTCAAAATAAATCTGTCGGTCATTTTTTTTTTAAATTTATGAAAAAAAAAAGATATTCCGTTCAACCTCTGATGGGTTATAATTAGGATATATATTGTTTTCAATTCCAAATAATATGAACAACAGCCGATATGAGAAAGTGGCATCACATTTGTCATGTATTAATTAGAAACGGTGTCATAAATATAGTATTACTCCATATACGGAACAATAACCACAATTTTTTGTGTGGAATTACATAAATTACTTATAAAGAAAATAACATTGTCACATATTACAGATATCATATTTTAAAACTTGGGTATTTTATAAATAAATATGAAATCTGGCACAATTTAGAGTGAACTGGGTGCTAAGTGTATGTTTAACAGCAGTTTTTGTAATCCTTATTGATTATGGCAGATGATTGTTTTACTATATTTGGTCTGAGTGGAGTGAGGTGATACCATATTTTGATATCGGAAATCAAAATTAATATCTTGAATTAACTACGCTTTATATCCTAATTATAACACATCAAGGGTTAAACTGGATATTTATTCTTGAAAAAAAAAATTCTTTTGTGACATTATCAACATTTTCATCGTCTATATTATTCCCATTTCCTTTTGAAAAGATACCCACTTAGCTTTATTATAGTGAAATATTAGTATCTCAGTCATCCTGTTTGTCTTTCATGTGATATTATGTTGATATTAGTTGCTATATCTTTCTGATTTACACAAGGATTTGTCCTTGTTATTGTACCATCGTTTTTAATGTAGAAAATTATTCACGTTTCCAAATGCAAAAAAAAAAAACAAAACATGTTCCCAGGCAAAGAACTTGATACCCTCGATATCTTAGACAAATCCTTTGTTTTATAATTTCGTTTCCATTCTGTGGAAAACTGTAATACTTATTCAAATACTACTCGTGATGCAGTATATCTACATACACCAGACCACTATGTTTTTATTTTGGACGCGTGCCCTGATATAACCGATGGACCTCGTGTCTAGGTTGAAAGGAGTTCGCCTTGCGAAAACGAGGCAAAACTCCTAATTTTCTTCTTCTTCTGCGATCAATTTCCTATGCTTGGCAATCTAAACAAGGAGATGAGTTGTCTCAGTGAATCCAGTCGTCAGCAGGAGGTCCTCGCGGGTGCCCCACAGTTTCTCTTCCATTTTCGTTTCCTGGGGGCCAGGTTTGAGCTCTCAAGTCACCAAAGAGATTTGCAGAATGTGCTCGGGAGTCTCCTAATTAAAAAAAAAAAAAATTTTCATTTGATAGGATAACTCTTTGAAACTTGAGTTAGTCCCTTGGTTTTAGTAGTGCAGTATGTAAAAGCGGCGCGTATTTCTTCGTGAGATTAGGTTCAGGCGACTTTGTACCGTCGCCGAAGTGAAGGTTGGCTGCACTCTGCAGTGGGTCTGCAGAATGTTGCCACTGCATATCTTGAGAAGCCCCATGCAGTTCATGGGCGTCTTCTCTCACGAGACAAAGAAGGAATAATCCTACTGCTCCCTGAGGCATGTCTTACAAAGCGACTAATATGAGGTTATGCATGCGGAAAGTAACCTCATCATTTACAACTGATTGCAACAAAAACCACCACTGCGAGTGCTTGTGAACGAGTGGTTTATGCTTCCTGTTAGGGGACCGGCTGTAGTTGTGTCTCCATGCTCCGTAAGGAGTGCAAAGGAAAATGATGATGATGTGACAAAATGTAAAGGTGCCCGAGCTATTAAAACGGAACATCCTACAGAGCAGGGGCCGACAACCTGACGATTGCAACCTGCTGGTAGTTCACATGGGATGATTTAGTAGGGCAGTTATTATGTCAGACTCTCAATCCGTGATTTGGGAGGTCCAGAATGGATGGCTACGGTATGAATGGAAAACATCCATAGAAGCCTGGAGTCTTCAGGAACGGGTGTGACTCCTCTGTCCTGGTCATGCAGGGGTGCCCGGAAATGAGACAGCTGACCGAGTAGCTTCGAGAGCACACGTAGTGGGGACTATGGATACGGATAAGGGAGAGATAATAATGACGATTAATGGTCACCTTTTATAGAAAGACACTGCATTCGATGAATCAACAAGGCTAAGACTGTTGGAATTAGGGGGCCACAGAGATAAATGAGCAAGAACAGCCTATTTTAGCCTAAACAACATCTGGAAGTCCTCTCAATACAGCACAAGCACAAAATTAAGATTACGGTATATCAGAGCTGTGTGCTTTCTGTGCTTCTCTATGGTGCGGAATGCTGGAGAGTTACAGAGAAGGAAATGTCGAAATTGTCCTCTTTTCACACAACATGCCTAAAAAAATTCACCGAAGCAATGAATTCACCGAATCAAGGTACGTTGTTGCCAGAAATATCTCCTCCGCTGTTTCTTGTCTACTGCATTCTTGTTAAGTTTCTTAGAGCTTGAATGGTTCAAAAGAACATATTAAGATACCATCTATTCAACAAGCTAAAGATAGGAACTACTGATGAGTGTAACTGTGGCACCAGTAAAATGACTGCTGAACATCTGCTTCAGAGATGCCCAACATATGAGGAACAGAGAAAGCACATATGACCGTCGCCAGTATCATTCATCGAACAACTCTATAGAGATAAAGCTAGCCTGAAGTTTACCACTGTTTGCCTTGAAAATATTCAAGTAGACGTTTGGAAGTGTACGAAGAAGACGAAATAATTGTTGTGAGTCTGTTAAAGTTGTGAGCTTCTGGGGATGGCTGTTAGAGAAGATTTCTTGGTCTTTTAGAATTGCCACCATCTCTGCTGGGAAAAAGATGTATTTTCTGTGATATTACATCTTCTTACCATTTTCCACGCTCGAATATAAATCTCTTATCCATAATTTGTTCTCTTCGTTAGGACCACTCTGTAGGACTACTCAGCAATAGCGCCCTTTGTTATCTGTTGTAGCCTATATGTTTCATGGCTTTGTTTTTTATATTCATACCTCCTGTCCAATTAGTGTAAATAGAGTAAATTAACAGTTTCAAATTGTGTGGGTATGTGTGCGTTTGTGCGGGCATGTTGTCCTTAATTTATCCTAAAATTGTAGTCTCGTTTGCCTTGACCTTTCTCTCTTTTGGCGCCAAGTGTTAATGACTGCTACCGTATAGAATGGATCTCTGTGCACTGATTTAATTGTACAAGCGCGTAATACCCAATATAAAATTTTTGATTTGGTCCCGTTGAAACTAGTTGTGTTCCAGTGATATTTTCTCCCTTATAAAAAAGTAATCAGTACTTTTAAAATTTACAGTTATACAACTGCAAAATGTCCCAGGAACAAGAGGAACCAAAATTAACAAGAATGGAACCTCCGCGCGAGATGATACAGTCTGCTGATGAAAATAACCGCAAAATGGAATTGCGACATGTGGAAACTGACAGTTGTCAAAATAATTGTACTGCTGAAGCCAAGATCGATAACAACAGTTTCTGTTTCAGTAATACAGCGGCTGCAAACCTTGAATATTTGTAAGTGTTATTAGCAAATAGGGGCTATTGAATATAGCCTAGCCTACTAAAATTCTTCTTCTTCTTCCGTCCTTAGCCAACGACCGGCAAAGCAGTCAGTGGCCATTACGCCTAGTGGCGTCTTAAGGGCAACAGCAAATGGATTTTCTTTGCCGTTGTTCCCATCACGCCTAACGGCGTCTTTAGGGCAACGACAAATCAATCCGTTTGTCGTTGTTTCCGTAATCAAAGTGACTGGCAAACGGGTGATCAGCCCGTTGGGCCTACTAAAATTATCGACACAATATGTCCTCTTACAACCCAAATAGCTCCAACAAGAAAATGTCAGATAAGCTATCTAGGGAATTGAAAATTCCCAGTAATAAGAAACTTCTCAGACTACAGCTGGGAAAAGGCTATGTCAGAATAGAAGAACCTTACTGTGTAAGATGTCTTCAAGACAATAATATAGAACATTTCTTGTTAAAATGTAAGAGGTATGAACAAATGAGAATACCAATGTTAGATTATTTGCGGGCATCCAACTTACCTATAAATGTAGAAGAGGTGTTAAGAATAGACAGACCTAGGGAACTGCATAATATAGTCAAACAATATTTAACATGAACAAATGTTAATATATAGTGGCTGGGAATGTGAAGGTCTGATGCTGTTCTTACAATGCATATGACTTTTAACAGATGAAAGTCAATTAAATATCTGTTAAAGTCAGTTATATAACTGGAACCACCAGGCCTTTACACCCCTCCACTTTAATATTATTCTTGTTCAGAGTTTCTTCTTGATTTTTTTATTTTTTTTTATTTATAAATTTATTTAACGTATAAGCACAATTGTGATTGTCCTTATTTACAATGATTTGACAAATGTGATGCCACTTTCTCATGTCGGCAGTTGTTCATATTTGGAATTGAAAACAATATATATCCTAATTATAACCCATCAGAGGTTGAACGGGATATTTTTCTTCATTAATTTAAAAAAAAAAACCCCATATAGGGTTAAATAGGATATTGCAATTGAATCACAGAATAATGGACACATATCGCCCAACGTGTGAACGATTGCTGTATTTAGTGTACAGTTAAATGTAAGAGGTATGAACAACAGTGCATCTCAATATTAGATTATTTGCTGGCATCTAATTTGCCCATATCAAAAAGGTGTTAAAAATATAGACCTAGGGAGCTGCATTATATAGTTTAACAAGAATAAAAATGTATATATGATGCTGGGGGGAAAGAAGGAATGGCGGGGAAATTGAAGGTCTAGTGGGGTTCTTATATAACATATTACTTATGACAAATGAAAGTCGGTTAAATATAAAACCAAACACCTCTAGATTTTACACCCTATCCCCCCACACCCCCTTTTTTCTTGTTTGTGTTTTAGTTTTTTTTTGGGGGTTTTCTTGTTTCACACAATGACAAGGCTACCATTTTCAGATTAAGGAAGGACACACACAGAATTTGAAAGTATTAATTTATTATATTTACAACAATTTGACAGAATATATGATGCACACATTCGTATATCGACAATTGAATGTATTAAATGGACATAGAGATGCTATATACCCTAATTATAACACATCCAAGGTTGAGCAGTGTGCTTTTTCGCCTGTAATTATTTTTCCTTATGCATTACACGCAAGTCTTATTTCTGTGGCACATATATTTTGCCAAGAACTATGAAAATATCTGATTGCTGGAAGGTGTACTATTGTTTGGATGAGCATGGTTTTGTCACCTAGCAGTAAATCATGCTGTCGCTTGAAAAAACTCAGTGACTGCTGCGCACTGCACACCACTTCTATTGAGGAATTGCTAAGTGCTATAAAAAGACAGAGCTGAGCATGCATGGCCAGCATCATTGCACAGACCAGTTTTCATCAAATTTGGTGGAATTTATTTCAAGAAAATTGCATGCAGGCGAATATGCTGACAACCGACTCCGCAGCCACATGTATAAAAAATTTAAGATTGGCAATTCAGCCATGTGGACGGGCAATCCAGACTGCAGAGCACATACTTCAAGACTGCCCCGAATATGATATATTGAGGCAAACCCACTGGCCCAGAGAAACAACACTGGAAGCAAAACTATACGGACCTCTGTATGAACTACAAAAGACAGTGAAGTTTATACAAGAAACAACATTGCAGATATAGACAATATATTTCAAGCGAACGAAAGAAGAAGAAGAGCTTTTTTTATTTACAAGGCAGAAAGAAAGATGTACCTACCCTTAAGTACGAAAATGAAGTAAAAATCGGTCAGTTGGTAGGTATTTTCTTGTTTTTTTTTTCTAGGTTCAGGTTAAGGTCAGCACTAGCAGTCATTTATGCAAAGGATATGCCTGATGTATGATAGCCAGTTGAGTGACTGTGGGCAGTGTTTGGGCCTGTGCCTAGTATTCTGTGATTCTACCTTTGTTTTCTTTTTTTTTTTTTCTAAATTAAAAAAAAAAATTCAATGTACGGTCACAGTTTTTATTGCTAGTTATTATTTTTGAAAAGTCTCAAAACAGGATCAGTCCCATGCCATCCGTTCAAGGTCCCTCCTAGTCTTCTGTATCCCCTCCATGGCTATGTCTAATTCCTGTCTCCAGGTCCTTTGAGAAGGGGGACCAGCAGGGCCATTTGGCCGAGGCCTCACCTTGCAGAGAGCCTCACCTCTGCCTTTCTTAACATTAAAATGATTTACCCCTATTCCAAAACAAGGAGAGGGTCATACTGTGTGAAGTGGCCTAGGCCTTGTCCTTATGTTTTTTGGTTTTCATCTGTTTCTCTTACCCTGGGTATTCTTCTTCGTTCATTCTGAAAAGGACGTTGGCTGCGTTGTGTCCGTTTACAGGGAAGCTGCGATATTTGCGCCTTTCAGCCGACACATCCGACTTCAGCACAGCATTTTTGGGACCGGGTTAGCCTTCCCTCTTCGATCCCTACTCTCAGCCAGACTGCAGTGATGCAGCCTGTTTCCAGGACCACCACTTGGAGGTGGAGTAGGGTCTTGGTCAGCTCTGGTTCGCTGACCCTGAGGCAAGCAGTCTAGCTATGGGTCGCTAACTGCATTCCTCACTGTTGACGCGTCTTAGGTCCCACCCTGGGTATTCCATAACAGGGATAGCTTTCTAATGCTATCAACTGCTTTTCTCATTGTGAGTGGTATCCAACTCTAGCATCTTCTCCCGACATCCTCTGAACAGTTGTATCAGCCTAGTGCTAAATAAATCAGATTGCAGTATAGCATGACAGTAAATGGCATGGAATATCAAGGGAAAGAGGATGTGGGAGTACATGGAGAAGACAGACCTGAGTGAAGTAAGACTTACATGGGCAGAGGCACAAGACCAACTCCAAGTACAAACACACCTGGAGGAGGTATTTTCTGTGACCATTCATTTATTTACTTCCCTTTTCACTCCCTTTGGAGCATGGAGCCACTGCTGCAGCTGTTACAACTTACAGGAATACCAGCAATAAAGCAGGGCTGTAGAGTCAGAATTGAAGTCAGTCATGTGTTAGTGGAGTCGGTGTCAGTAAAAAATGTCTGGACTTGGACTCCGAATTTTATGCAATATGACTAGTAAAAAACTGTAGCCAGAGTCGGACTTCGAAAATGTCGGAGTTTGAGAATTTGTTTTTGGGTCTCCACAACCGTGCAATAGAGCATTCATATGCTTTTGCAGCAGTGGTTTGTATAGTAATTTGATTTACGTGATGAGGTTGCCAGCGCCTGGCACAACCTCATATTAATCAGCTCTTACAACATGCTTGACGGAGCAGTAGTCCTATAGTCCTTCTCTTTTTTTGTTCTTTTAAGGACACGTGGGAACTACTGGGAGCCCTGTGACCATTATGCCAGATTTTCAAAAATTCAAGGGAGCAACTTTTTCTTGTCCCTTTTGAGCTTCCAGAAGAACACGGGGACATCTCTGCTGTGGGCTCCATTTCAGGAAGTCTGCACCTTAACACAACATGCTCCTGCATTGGGGGTTTATTTAGCATTTAGTTTTACAAGATGAGGTTCCTAGCCTCATATACAGCCCCGCTTTAGTCACCCATCACAGCACACATTCGGGAGCATTGATACTAATAAAGTATAGGTCTCTATTCTTTTATCCAAAATCCTAGGGGACAGCTTTGCATCGGAAACTGGATTTTTTTCAGGAATTGCCCAGATTGCATTAGAAAAATAGCCCAAATCATCCAGATTAGCCACTGTTAAAAAAATATCCCAGCCACCTAGAATTGCCCAAAGAAATTTTCAGAATATTTTGGGTGTTCAGATAAAAGAATAGAGATGTATTTCTTTGTCTCCTCAGAATTCCCTGGAAAACACACGATGCTCAATATGTGTGTGGTGAACCATTTACTAAATAAAGGTATGATTAAGGTATTTCAGCTCTTTCATATTTGCTGTATGTTAATTTTATAAATAAACATTTTATAAGCTTATTTCAACTAATTTGCTTATGCCTTCATTTGAATTTTTCCAGGAGAAAGCTAAATGAACAGTTTATCGATGATCGTAACTGGCATCAGTTTCACAGTCCTCGAAATGTTTTGTTAGCCATGGTGGGAGAAGTAGGAGAGTTGGCAGAAATTTTGTAAGTTTTAAAAATATGCACATCCAAGAATAATGCAGAAATAATGTCCACACCTTGCTGATCATCATCATCATCAGTTGCCATCTCCACAACGGAGGTTGGCTGTAATGGATCTCCAACGTCTTCTGTCTCTTGTCTTGGTGGTACACTCTGATAGACTCTTTCCCGTCCATCTCTTGATGTTATCTTCCCACTTATAGCGCTGTCTTCCCCTTGCACGTTTACCTTCAACTCTCCCTTCTGTTATGGTCTTCTGCAAGGTGTTATGCCTTTTTATGTGGCCAAAGTATTTTAGCTGCCGAACTTTGACCTCTCTCATTAGTTCTCTTTTCATACCTAGATTTTCTAGGACCTCCTTATTTGTTTTCATCTCTTGCTGATAGGAAAGTTATATTAGTAATTGAGTATTTAAATGTCTGGGTCAGTCGCAGGTCCTATATTCCTTAGTTGTATAGCCAATGAAACACTTTTTTGGGTGCTAAATTGGTTGTGCGTCTTTTCACGATTTACTTTCACAGCAAGGTGATGATGCAGTTTTAATGGTCCTTGGTTCGATTCCTGGTAAGCCTGTCACTTATATTTCTTTTCTGTTGTCAGGCGGCGTCCTTCTTCCAGTTCAGCGAGTGCCTGTTAATTACCTACATTTATTTACTACTTACAGGCCTCAGGTTTCCTTCATTATTTATTTATGTATTCGTCCACACCCAAATGTATAAGTTAATTTATTTTCATTTTCTGTATATCTTTTCCCAGATAATTGAGATGTTCATTTTATCTTATCTTCTGCTTAGCTTTAGCCAGATAAGTTAGATGTTCAGTTTATCTTTTTTTTTTTCTACAGGTCTTTTGCAAGATAAATTAAATGTTCATTAAAAATTTTTGACCTTGCATCTTTTGTTGGTTAATTTTGATATTAACTTTATTTTTACTTCTGCACATCTTTAGCTGGATTAGTTTTATTTTAACTTTATCTTTACATCAGCACATCTGTAACTGGACAAGTTGGATGTAGAATTTACGGGGGGGGGGGGGGGGGAATTGTTTGAAAAACAAAACATAAGAAAATTGTAAAAGCCATTCAAAAAACATGTTGTGCTAATGGAGTTTTAAAACAAATACTGTACGAGCTAGCCAATTTTTCTTTGGCTATGTACAGTTCTCTTCTCGAAAATGATTGAGACTAATGCATGCTTACTTACTTTACTTCTTATGTCAACTCTTGCCATGAAGAATTATGGCATGCTGAAGTTTTTGGTCTTGAGCCAAGTGTATCGTATGGGCTGTTATAAAACCATGTTTTATGGAATTTCTGTAATGTTGTCTACCCATTTGCTTCTTAGTGGAACAAGAGATGAGAAGAAAAGGATGCACATTGAGGAAACCTGTTGATAGCATTACAAGGCCGTCCTGATTCTGGAATACCCAGGGTAAGAGGTAGAGGGTGGCCAAAAGATACATGGAGACGAGAACTGGTAACAGAAATTAAAGGGATGGAGAAGACAAGAAAGGACTTGCAACTGATACCATGAGACAGGAGGACATCGCATGAGTATTTTGAAGTCCTATGCTGCATGGGAAACTGAAGGATAATGATGAACTTCCCTGTCTCCTAAATCTAGACCTTCTACTGTTGTAGGAACATATGGGGGGGGGTGAGGGAATAGTTTAGTTTTGGTTTTAACTCCATCAGTGCTCCGATCTCCTCCCTTAGATCACACAAGGAGGATCTCCTTGGAACTCTATAGCACCGGCAAGAATCCCAATCCGTGTATACAGGAATCGGGACCTAAGACACGTCAACAGTGAAGAATGCATGCAGTTAGCGACCCATAGCTAGACTGCTTGCGTCAGGGTCAGCAAACCAAAGCTGACCAAGACCCTACTCCACCTCCAAGTGGTGGTCCTGGAAACAGGCTGCATCACTGCAGTCTGGCTGAGTGAGTAGGGATCAAAGAGGGAAGGCTAACCCGGTCCCAAAAATGCCGTGCTGAAGTCGGATGTGTCGGCCGAAAGGCGCAAATATCGCAGCTTCGCTGTAAACGGACACAATGCAACCAACGTCCTTTTCAGGACGAACGAAGAAGAAGAAGAAAAAGTATACAGGAATCACACATTCTGTAAATATTTTGTGGTGGGTAGGTTTCTAATTTTTTGCCAGGGCAGCGACCTTATGGCCCACTCTTTACAGTTTCCAACTGCCATGGGATTTTTAACTTGCACACGGGACCTACTATTTCTTTGCCCTTATCCTAGAAGGCTAGGAGTCCGATCTCACTACCCAGGAGACCAGGGAGGAGTATGACACCATTAGGACCACTGGTTCTGAAAAAAAATTTCCATAAATTATATTCCCTCAACTTGGAATCGAACCCGGTACCTCTAGAATTTGAGGCGGACGCATACCTCTTCACCACTCCGATCCCTAAGGAGTGAGGGGAAAAATGGTGATACATCTTACTAGGACAAAAGACAAGAAAAAGTCTATGTTGCAGCCACGCTGCCTTCGTCAGGGACAGATTAACAAAAACAGAAAGGAAAGAAAAAGAAAACTAATTAAAAGACATGAGAAATGAAAGCGAGTGCACCTGATTAGAATCACATGGCTGGATTAAAAATCAATGTAGGCACATAGTGGTAATTGTTTGGGCTCCATTCTCATGAGATGGCCAAACTATTTTATTTTTCTGTAACTGTGTATGTTTAAGAGCTGCTGCATAATTTCTGAACGGTGCAGAATGCTGGAGAGTAATTGAAAAGGAAATGTCCAAATCGTCCTCTTTCCACGCAACCTGCCTACGGAAAATTTTTCAAATTTTCTGGCCGAACACCATCACCAACAAAGAACTGCTAACTCTGAGCCACCAAGGGGACATTCGCACTATCATAGCTGGTAGACAATGGAATTGGGTTGGCCACATCCTCAGAAGAGACCCTGACAACATCACCAGAATTACCATAAAGCGAAAGTATGATATCACTCACACTGAGAAAAGCCACTTGGTGGAGAACTGTGGAGACAGAGATGCTAAACATAAACCAGGGCTGGGGCACCACACAAAGGATGGCTGTTGACAGAGCAAAGTGGAGACAGTTTGTTGCTGCCCTACAAGATGCCACCAGGCGTGATGGTCACTGATTGCTTTGTCAGTCAGCAGCAAGGACCAAAGTGGAGACAGTTTGTTGCTGCCCTACAAGACGCCACCAGGTGTGATGGTCACTGATTGCTTTGTCAGTCAGCTGCAAGGACCAAAGTGGAGACAGTTTGTTGCTGCCTTACAAGACGCCACCAGGCATGATGGTCACTGATTGCTTTGTCAGTCAGCTGCAAGGACCAAAGTGGAGACAGTTTGTTGCTGCCCTACAAGACGCCACCAGGCATGGTGGTCACTGATTGCTTTGTCAGTCAGCTGCAAGGACCAAAGTGGAGACAGTTTGTTGCTGCCCTACAAGACGCCACCAGGCGTGATGGTCACTGATTGCTTTGTCAGTCAGCAGCAAGGACCAAAGTGGAGACATTTTGTTGCTGCCCTACAAGACGCCACCAGGGGTGATGGTCATTGATTGCTTTGTCAGACAGCAGCAAGGACCAAAGTGGAGACAGTTTGTTGCTGCCCTACAAGTTGATGGTCACTGATTGCTTTGTCAGTCATCGACTAAAGACCAAAGAAGTGTATATTTGATGCAGGATGAAGTTCCTATAGTTTTTCTTACATCATGTTTTCTCATTATTCATAAGAATGATGATTAATGCATTGGGTTTCTAAATATTAGCTGTTTCTAAAAATGTACCCAGCCTGCTGAAATCATGGTGTTCCGTAGACAACGTCTTCAACAAACTTAAGCCAAGTCTTCCTGTCCTGTGCCATCCGCTCCAGGTTTTTCCATATCTTCATCATTATTCTCATTTGTCTTCTCCGTGTCTTTCCTCTGCTTCTCTCCGTGTGTTTTTCTGTCTTTTCCTCTTTGAGGCAGCACTTCAAAACTTTTACCCAATGGAAAGGTTTCCAGAAGGCTGCAGGTGCCAGAATGTTTGGGGCAACATGGAGAACAATGTATTTAACCAAGACCATGTGGAGTGGACGTCCAGAAAATGCCAGAATTTTGTGGACGTCTTTTATGGATGGCCCTAAAGCAAATAAGGAAAGGGGGAAAAGAAGTATTCTGCGGGCTACCGGAAGATGAGACTAATCTGTATTTCAGAGCTGGCATTTGCTGATGATGTGGCTTTGATTGCTAAATCAAAGGCACACCATCATTCCAACCTACAAGTCTCAAAGGAAGAGCTGGAAAAAAGAGTGATGGTCATCATCAGCTCCAATACAAAAACCATGGTGATCTCAAGAGAGGAGAAAAGACATAAGGTCTTTGTGGAAGAACAGGCTCTGGAAAAGGTCAATCCATTTTAAAACCTCAATGCTGTAATAAACTAGAAGGCAGGCATCAGTTGGCTACCCAAAGAACAGCAGCTGCAAGACTTTTCTGTGCCATAAACTGAGGATTCCTCAGCAAAAGAGAAATTGACAAGAAGACTAAGATGGCTGTACACCACTCCACCTATGCCCCAGTCTTTACTTACAGATATGAGTCGTTGGCAATACCTACAATCCACAAGAGCCAGTTTCAAACCTCAGAAATGAGCCATTTGACGAAGGCGGTCCAAGTGACAAGAAGGGACAGGTTCCATAACCAAATGATACCTCATTGCCTTGATACCCAGCCCCTATAGACCTGAGTGGATCAGTCCCAGTTTTGATGGTTTGGCCATGTCTGCAGAATGGGAGAAGACTGGCTTCCATGACAATCATGGGGAACCAAGAGCCAGGGATGCAGACCTCCAGGACGACTCAAAATTCTGTGCGTGGACAACATCAGACAATCTCTGAAGGGCCGAGGACTGTACTAGAACCAGGCCAAAAAGAAAACAGCCATAAGGATAGCATGGCTCTCTCTCTGGCTAACCTCCACACCCCATGGTAGAAGAGGAACATCTAAGTAAGTGTAATAAGTAACAATAATTAACACCCCTAACTGTGTGGTTCTCAGAATGCATAATGGTTAGAATACTCGTTTGTGAGTGCAAAGGGACTTGGTTCGCAACCAGGTCACACCTTACAGTCTATCCAGCTGAAAAATTTAGGTACCTGACTCTGCTCTTGAGTTAGGGAAGGCTGAGGCAGGAGGAAGGGAATTGGCCACTCCAGTTGATTAAAGCCTGGTGTAAAGTGCGTTCTCAAGCACTTAGTTCCATACGTCATTATCTATTATGGAACTACTTGTACCTTTTTTACAGATGGAGGCATATCTGGAGTCATCCTTATATGACCACCAGTTATGCACAATTTTATAGTATACCAATGTGGAAGGGAATCCATCTCTATCTGTGAGGCTAATTACACCCTCATTGACTCTTGAAATCACCCACACACTTCCAAGGATTCGCCCTGTGGTCAACAAACATGTTGAGAACCCAGCATTGCACACTAAACTTGGAGGAGCCACTTGAGTCCCAGACATAACTCTGGCTTTTACCTGGTTGGCTGCATACAGGAGGATCTCACAATGGGCCCATGATAGGCAGGGAGAGCTGAGAAGTGGCTCTGTATAGGAAGTGACAATTTCTTGGGAGAGCCCAGTATTCTAGCTCTGCATATTAGGAGAGCCCCCTTCAATGGCGGGGAATGCATAGCATGCTTCACGCTTCTTCCCTCTAGCTTGGGACCAGATGTGATGATCCTTTAAATGCAGGTCAGGCTGGGATAGAATACCCAGGAATGAAACTTGAGCTCATGACTTCAACTCAACTTGTTTCGGAATGGCAGATAAGCCACAGGAAAAGCCTAGATCTACAGTGTAGATAATAAGTCTTCAACTTGGAATTGGCTGCAAAAGATCGAGAAGTTTTGCAGTCCTAGTTAAACAACAACAACCTTTTTAACTTCAGGTTTTGGGAGCCGCGCTGGTGTAATGGCTACGGCGTTGTACTGGCGACCAGGTTTTCATGGTTCATACCCGGGTGTCAGCGTTTGAAGGAATGTTTACGGCCGGAAATTTGACTGAATAACCTGAACGGCTCCTGAGATAAACCCTCTGTGGATGGGAAGGAGCAAAGCTCCTGACCGGGTTAGAAGGAAAGTCCTCAGGTTCCCCAGCCTCGCAATGACATGTCATTGGGCCGAAGGGCTGAAAGCCCAAGTGCCGCTGGTTAAGAAAAAAAAACAAAAAAAAACTTCAGGGTTATTGAATATTCCACATGTTAATCCTTGTTCTTAGCTATCGAATCAATACACTGAAGAAACCTGATTATCTAAAGGATTAGAAACTTAATCAATCTTGCAATGCAGGCTTCTTGCAAGGGGATCAGTTGCAGTGGTGGCTGCAAGCCACGTAAGGAGTGAAAAGAAGAAACCTTCCATTGATTTCTCTAGTAGTAAGCACATCCTTCCTACCCTTTTTTTTTGTTGCTTCTGGAGCATAGGTCAATACTGCAGTAGCCTCCATGAAAGAAGTCTGCACCAAAGCACTGATGTGTTCTTACAGTAACAGCTTTATCTTTTACATGATGGGGTTGCCAGCATCATGCACAGCCTCACTGAAATCACCCCTTATGTCATGACTAGTGGGAGCAATGAACCTACTCATATTTTGTCTCAGTAGAGATCCCTCAGGAACCACACAGGGTAGTAAAAATAGAAGTTGCATTGTTGTAGCCCATGTGTTTCTGGGGCCTCAAAGAAAGCAAAGAATAGTAACACTGTAACCTACCAAGCATATCATAGAAGGCGACTAAGGAGGGTTGCGCCTGTGGCCTGGCTATTCCATCTAATAGAAACTTTAAGCCACAAAAGTTTCAATGAGAAGAGAACTGGAGACAGATATTAAAAGGATAAAAGAAGATTTGGAAAGATCTTGAACAGATGACACAGGACATGAGGGCTTGGAATATATTTGTTGAAGGGAGCTGCTACATGGGGAACTGAAAGGTGATGATGATGAAGAGAATTGTTTGTAAACTGTAATCTACTACTTAGTTGTTCCCCTTCTATCTTGGGGTGTAGAGGTTTGCCAGAGAGAGTGCCATACTATCCTATCGGCTGTCTTCTTCCTGGCCTGGTTGCAGTCTAGTCCTCGGCCCTTCAGAGATTGTCTAATTGTGGTCCTCCCAGACGTCATCCTGGAGGTCTGGCTCTTGGTTTTCCATGTTTGTCTTCTCCTATTCTGCAGACATGGCCAAACCATTGTAACTGGGACTGTTCCACTCAGGTCTGCGTGGATTGGGTTTTGAAGCCATGAAACTAAATTTTAATCACATGTCAATAATGTATACTGTGCTCTCAAAATTTCCATCTGTTTCTTCACAAGAACTAACACAAGAAGAGAGGAACCATGTCGGGCAAGAAGTTAGTGATATCCTAATCTACCTTGTTGATTTTGCTTCCCGATGTCGAATTGACCTTCCAAAGGCAGTGGCAAACAAGATGGCAGCCAATTCTCTGAAATATCCTATAGATAAGGCTTATGGGAAAGCCAACAAATACACATATCAATAAAAAGTGATTATCCTTGTTAATTGTGTCCCTTTTGTTTCCTTATTTTTAAATGTTTAAAAATAGAGAATGATACTGTCTTTCAGGTGTGAATAAAGTTGTTTAGTGAGTAATGTAATTGTTACGGGCCTCGGGACCCCATTATGTTCTGGGTGCTTCGATGACTTCTAGTATTTGAGGATGACCAAGTTATTATATGCGTATTCAGTTTATAGAGTCAAAGTCCCTTGGGTTCTTATCACTTTTGTAGGATTCCGTAATACTGTTCGTTGGTATCGATAATGTCTGCTTTAACCCTTGTGATACATTATGTGCTGAACATGTTTCATATTAAATATTCGACCCTTGACTGACCTGTATTAGTCTCTTGTCTTATTGATTATATTGGCAGTGTGAGATGCAGCGTGTTAAGACATTAATCATCAATGGTCATGATCAGTTGAATATTAACAGCATTTAACTCAACTCCGAATACGACAGTTGATAAGACCGTGATTTTGACGACTCAAAATATTTAATTAGTAATTTCATACCATGAGCAGACACCAACTACATAAGAACAAAAGTCACATCACATTCATGTACGATCTGTAAGAGTTCTCATTATTTCATAAACACATGTTCACAATCTCTATCTAGAGTTCTGGTTCAAGGTCAGTTCCTTTTAACGGCCAATATCCTTTGGCATAAATTCAGAGGCTAACTAGACTTACTCCCGTCGCTAGTTTATACAATAGCCTTTTGCACTAGACTTAACTATCCTGCTAGTTCTGCAATACACTTATTTCGCTAGGCTTACGTCTACTGCTAGTCGTCTACTATCCGTTACACCAGGCTTACGCTTGCCGCTAGCTGTACAATATCCATCTATACTAGTCTTACACTATTGCTAGTACCGTAATGTTCCTTTGGCATACCACGCCAGGCTAATCTGCCATAATTATGCAAACTGCGTTATTCATACGACGACTTACGTTTGGTTCAAGAAATACACTGCTCAATTGGCTTCCCAGCCACACAATTAAAAAGTGGTTATACCACGCAATATAAGTGGCAATGGCCACACTTCTGAAACACACTGCCGTTCGGGTCAAAACCCACAAGTCGAATGACGTTATAAAGACATACGCGTCATGCATAGTGATATGCATACTACGTCGTTAATATATATTCAATTGCGATGTTCCATGGTGCAGCAATCCGAGTTGGCCAAACTCAAATGCATGCACACATGCAACAATCATGGACATCGGTCGCGGAGATATAATCATTTGAGGAATGCGCCATGCTGCAGACAAGAAGCAATCCTCAACATCATCCCCCTCACTTCCAAACGTGACACTTGTGGCACGGATGATAGTGATGGAGAAGACGCTCGTCTCCCGAATATATTAATATTAGTACTATCTACTTATACTCATTAAGTACACACATTAAATTTTATAACATTAATAATAGCACTTGTCAACATGGTCACTAAAGAGTTAATTCAATTTCTTCTCAGAGAAGTTGCGCGATAAAAGATCTGCCAAGTTATTGTCTGATCCAGCAATAGGCAGAATCGTAAATGAAAATTCTTGAATTAACAAATACCATCGGTGTATTCTAGCGTTACGCATTGTTCTAGCTGTTATGTAAGTAAGAGGACTATGGTCTGTCATAATGTAAAAGTGAGTGCCGATGAGATATCTTGACAGCTTCTCCAGGCACCAGACCATCGACAGGAGCTCACGTTCACCTGTCGCATACTTCTGTTCAGCCGGAGTCAGTTTCCTCGACACATAGAAACATGGATGGAGTGTTTCCTTGTAACATTGCAGCAAACAGCCACCCATGGAGTAACTCGAGGCATCTGATTGAAGTATGAATGGAATACGTATATTCGGTAATAACAAAATAGGTGCATTACTAAATAATTTCTTAATTGTTACCAAAGCGCTTTAGCAATCTTTGTCCCAACGTAACCTTATTAGGACTACCTTTGGTCAACAGTGCGGACAAAGGTATAGATATTTGTGCGATATGCGGGATGAACTAATGGTATAGTTTTTTAGGCCTAAAAGGATTCTAACTTGTTTCTTAGTAGAAGGAATAGAAATCTCAAGCATTCTTTTGACTGTATTGACGTGAGGATATAGTTTGTGGTTACCTATGCGGTGAGCAAGAAAAGAAAATTTCCTGACAACCTATTTGGACCTTTGAAGGTCGCACACAGTCAAACCATGCATTTCGTAACGTATGTAGAAGAGAAGTTAAACCATTCAATTATGGTCTTCCCACGAGTCATGAAATAGGCAGATGTCATCGATGTACGTGATGACATCTTTACGATCGCCAAGAAGGCGGCGCATCATGCGCACAAAAACGTCGCTGGCGCATTTACTAACCTAAAACACATATAATTCCATTGGTAGAGCCCAAATGGAGTTGTGAAAGCTGTGTAAGGTTTGGCATTTTCGGCAAGAGGAATTTGCCAGTAGCCTTTAGAGAGATCTAGTTTGCTAAAGAAGAAAGTTAGCATTAGATAATTCTGACAAAATATTATCTAAAAGTGGCATAGGCTCACCGTCTGTGATTGTAATTTTATTCAATCGCCTAAAATCAATACAAATACGTAAAGAATCATCCTTCTTTTTAACTATCACCATTGGGAATGCATATGGTGATTCCGAAGGAGATATCACACCTAAACGTATCATCTCTTTTAACTCTTTTTCTACCCTATCTTTGTGGTGTAAAGATATAGGATAGGGTCTAAGTTTGATAGGTTTATAATCAGTAAGAGTAATATCATGGGATATAAGCGATGTCTGACCTGGAAGGTCGGTGAGAACATCATTGAAAGAAATAAGAATATCACCTAACTTGATCTTGTTGTGACGAAGATAGTGAAGAAGAAATAGTCACGTCTTTCCAAGATTCCGATGATTGCAAAGAAGGTAGTTGGAATTGTAAAGGGATAGACGAAGTGGTATCATCTTCATGAACAACTGCAAAAGAAGCAGTATGATGTGAAGAATCATCAATATAGTTAATGACAGGAATTAATTCCTGTGGTCTTTCTACTGCTAATTTTAGCATGTTGACATGGAAGGTTTTGATTTTACCTCTAACGTTCACCGAGTAGTCAACATCTGTGACTTGTTTGATAACATCCAATGACCCTGGCCATGATATCAGTAATTTGTTATCGTTATGAGGTAGCAACAACCAAACTTTTTCCCCTTTGAAGGATCTTAATATTCTCTTTTGATTATGTAATAAGCTTGATCGTTGAGTGGCTGATTTTATACTCTGGGATGCATAAGTGCACGCATCAATGATTCGTTGTCGGAAATCAATAACTAACTCGTAGCTGTTTCGAGTGGCTGTATCAATCGATGCTCCAATCAACAAATATTTGAGTATAATCATTGGTCCGCGAGGATTCGAACCATAAACCAATTCGAACGGAGACCACCCCGTGCTCTCGTGAGGCACTTCACGAAAAGCGAACAGGGCCGCCGGCAGAAGCCTGTCCCATTCACGAGGGCATTCCTCAGTTATCTTAGATAACATCTGTTTTAGAGTGCTATTGTAGCGCTCGCACACACCGTTTGATTGGGGCCTATACGCACTACAAAACGAGTGGTGAACAGATAACATGGATTCTAAATCCCTCATGATGTTGGAAGTAAATTTGTGATCCTTGATCTGACAATATATCCTCCGGAAAAACCGATTCGACAAAATATCGAAAATAATGCATAAGACACAGATGCAGTTGTGATGGTTTTCAATGGTATGGCTTCTGGCCAACGCGTGCAAAGATCTACGCAAGTTTAAAATATAACGAAATCCATTATTTGAAACAATTGATAACGGACCCACTATATCTTACTGCAATCTTTTGAAAGGGTCTTTCAGGCACGTCTGTAATCTGTAAGGGTGCCGTATGGAACCTGCCCTTACGTGCTATACCTTGGCATGTTGTACATGATTTGCAGTATATAACTTTGTATCTTTATTAACCCCAGGCCAATAAAAGTTGTGACGTAACACGAAACAATGTTCTTTTGATCCCCATATGACCTGCCATAGGGGAGTCATGACCTGTTTGTAGGACCAATGGTCTGGTATTCCTTAGGTACTATCACTTGATGTTATAATTGTTTTGCCATCATCATAATATCTAGTGAGTATTGATTTATTTATCTTGAAACCATTGTTTAGCCCCTCTTGTGTTATTTAATCTCGTTTTTTGTTCTGCTCGGCTAAAAATCAATCCTTGTAAAGTTGGGTCACTCTTCTGTTTTTCTGCAAAAACAGAAGGTGTAACAGTGCCAACTTGAGACATAATTGTATCTATTATAGGAAGAGGTGGTGTAGCCATGTCCAGTAGCTAACTGTTGTGCTCTTTGTTACAACAGCATTTGCCACCTGTGGGTGAGATTCAACCCACATTGTAATCTCCTCAGTAGTGCAATCTTTACCTCCTGGTATGTTTCCTATTATAATTTCAGTTATGGGTGCTCTCAAGCCGCAGGCATAGTCAGTGCCTGTGTAAAAAGGAGTATCAATGTATACTCGTGCCACAGGGAAAGTTTCTATATTCCCACCAAATGTGACACACTTAACTGATTTGCCTGTAAAAGCAAAAGGCTCGATAAGCGAGTGCTTTATGCCTATCGTTGAGGACCCAGTGTCACGCAAAACTCTCACTACCTTACCATCCAATATTCCGGGATGAAATGTAAGATAACCAACATTTACACATGCCGACATTGTAGGCATACAATGACCACAATCAAGTGTAATCGTAGACTTTAATCTGTTTTTCGACTGACACTCATAACATGTATCATTCATTACCATACATGCGTTTGTGTCGCATGATCATTATCATCATTACCCTTCTCCTTTTTGACACTGCAATTATTTGCATGTCTATGTTTATTTTTGTCTCTCGACGGAGATCTGGCATTACCTTTGTTATTATTGACTGACTTTTTATTGCTATAATAAAAATCAGTGGAGTCATCCTTTCTGGCATCTCTACCATAAGATGATCTCTGTTTTATAGTATCCTTTCTGATGTGAACCATCATATCCCTTTTGCCTGTGATCCCTGCCTCTGTGATACCCACGATCATGAGGTGAATATCCTCTATAACCTCGTCGATATGAATTCGAAGGAGAGCGATGACGACGGAAGTTATAAAAACCTCTGTCGGATTGATAATAATCTGAACGACAACGTCCATCAAAGCTCTTCGATCGAGGTCTCTGATCATGGTGTGCCGTGCACACAGGCATAGGATCTCGAATAGTCGATCTATGAAGATCTTTATTCTGATGTGCGGTCTGATACTGTCTTCCGAGTTTTTCATACTCATCGATAGAATTAGGATGTCTTTCTTGTAAAAATCTTCTAATTCAGTGCTGCATGCGGATAAAACTTTATCTCGCAGCATGAGATCTATAACACCTTCATATGTTTTATTTATACCAGATAGATCAATCCATCTGCTAAGGAAATGTTTAATAGATGCAATGAATTCACCAAAATCTGCATCCTTGCTTGGCTTAGCCGCATGAAAGCGATCTCTGAATCCAGACTCGGTTAACTGGAAACGTCGTAGTAATACCTCTTTTACGACATCGAAATCGCTTCTGCTCTTTTCATCAAGACTCATGAAACATTTAAGTGAGTCACCAGTCAAAAAATCAAGTAAAAGACTGCTCCATCTTTCCTTGGGTATGTTCAGAGCTGTGACCTTGATGATGAATCTAGATATGAAAGAGTCAACACAATCGCTAGTTTGGTCAAAATGTCGCATTTTTAACTTATGATAGAAAATATTAGTACCAGCCGCAGTCTTAATATCAATGAATTCCTGTAGTGTAGACATGATAATAGGTTTCTGAGTACCTTCAATAGTCTATAATATACACCAGGCTTATAGAACTCACTATAATATGTACATGAATATATTAATCAATACAAACAAGTTCGGAGAACGTGTGACAAAGACAGTGAAAACAATCAAATGAGTTACAATGAAATGATTTTTCAATTATACGACAACACTTTACACTTATAAAGTAAATAAAGGAGACTTATAATCAGTAAAAGAAAGAAAAGAATTTACATCACAAAAATATAACAAGACAAGTCGTCTTAAACGAAACGTGGAGACAAAGAAGTTTTTAGATCACACATGACAACAATTGTCAACAGTACTGAAATTAGGTTACGCAAATAAATAGGACGTAATTCACTTGACGAAACAGCTAAGTACACAAAATCTGGTTATATTGCGAACTGAGGAAACATTTATATCCTGACTCGAAAGAAAAAATATCAGTCAGATCCTCAGTCAGCGAATATAAGCATGCAAATCTAATAGAAGTTAACATTCACTGAAGTTTTCCTGGGAAAATTCCAGTCAATATTAAACAATACGAATATACAAATATACGAATAAACATGAATGGGGAAACACAGATGATAGTAAAAAGTAAGCAAAGTGATGATGAACTGTAGACCAAAGCTAATGCAAGGACAATATGATAATGTTCAAGCGCCCAAGTAAAATCAAGAACTTATCTGTTTAGCTGTCCCTCTGAGAAATACATGAGTGCATGTAATTCTAATCCAAGTTCCGAACCGTGTCTTCAACAGCTGTAGTCCATTGATTGAAGACCTTGACCTTCGCAGTAGGACAACCGTTTGAAAGTATTGCTTCGGTCTTCGAACGTAGTTTCTTCAATCGATCTGCGTCGCAGCCTCAGATGAATTTGATGAAGATATACATTCTCCACTGGTTCAAGTTCTCGAGTGGAAAATTATCGTTCTATCTGCGTGAATAAGTCTCTTTGGTGGAAGAAAATTCGGATTCTCTCAGGCAAAGTTGTCTGCTAACGTTGACGGCATCGATATAGTGACGTCACTTTCTGACATGCGCATTTCAGTTGCCAGTTAGGCTTGAATGAATGATTTTACCTTCAAAGCGTTCATCATCAGTTTAACTTTCTTCGATACTTGAAGGGGGGAATCCAGTATTCACGAAATCCAGACACTTTCTGACACCAGTATGTTACGGGCCTCGGGACCCCAGTATGTTCTGGGTGCTTCGATGACTCTAGTATTTGAGGATGACCAAGTTATTATATGCGTATTCAGTTTATAGAGTCAAAGTCCCTCGGGTTCTTATCACTTTTGTAGGATTCCGTAATACTGTTCGTTGGTATCGATAATGTCTGCTTTAACCCTTGTGATACATTATGTGCTGAACATGTTTCATATTAAATATTCGACCCTTGACTGACCTGTATTAGTCTCTTGTCTTATTGATTATATTGGCAGTGTGAGATGCAGCGTGTTAAGACATTAATCATCAATGGTCACGATCAGTTGAATATTAACAGCATTTAACTCAACTCCGAGTACGACAGTTGATAAGACCGTGATTTTGACGACTCAAAATATTTAATTAGTAATTTCATACCATGAGCAGACACCAACTACATGGGAACAAAAGTCACATCACATTCATGTACGATCTGTAAGAGTTCTCATTATTTCATAAACACATGTTCACAATCTCTATCTAGAGTTCTGGTTCAAGGTCAGTTCCTTTTAACGGCCAATATCCTTTGGCATAAATTCAGAGGCTAACTAGACTTACTCCCGTCGCTAGTTTATACAATAGCCTTTTGCACTAGACTTAACTATCCTGCTAGTTCTGCAATACACTTATTTTGCTAGGCTTACGTCTACTGCTAGTCGTCTACTATCCGTTACACTAGGCTTACGCTTGCCGCTAGCTGTACAATATCCATCTATACTAGTCTTACACTATTGCTAGTACCGTAATGTTCCTTTGGCATACCACGCCAGGCTAATCTGCCATAATTATGCAAACTGCGTTATTCATACGACGACTTACGTTTGGTTCAAGAAATACACTGCTCAATTGGCTTCCCAGCCACACAATTAAAAAGTGGTTATACCACGCAATATAAGTGGCAATGGCCACACTTCTGAAACACACTGCCGTTCGGGTCAAAACCCACAAGTCGAATGACGTTATAAAGACATACGCGTCATGCATAGTGATATGCATACTACGTCGTTAATATATATTCAATTGCGATGTTCCATGGTGCAGCAATCCGAGTTGGCCAAACTCAAATGCATGCACACATGCAACAATCATGGACATCGGTCGCGGAGATATAATCATTTGAGGAATGCGCCATGCTGCAGACATGAAGCAATCCTCAACAGTAATGAACTATAACAAAATAAGTATGTGTTTATGAGTCAATCAATGAACTACCGTGTAACAAAATAAGTATGTGTTTATGAGTCAATCAATGAACTATAACAAAATAAGTATGTCTTTATGAGTTAATCAATGAACTATAACAAAATTAGTTGTGTTTATGAGTTAATCAATGAACTAAAACAAAATAAGTATGTGTTTATGAGTTAATCAATGAACTATAACAAAATAAGTATGTGTTTATGAGTCAATCAATGAACTAAAACAAAATAAGTATGTGTTTATGAGTTAATCAATGAACTATAACAAAATAAGTATGTGTTTATGAGTTAATCAATGAACTATAACAAAATATGTATGTGTTTATGAGTCAATCAATGAACTATAACAAAATAAGTATGTGTTTATGAGTTAATCAATGAACTATAACAAAATTAGTTGTGTTTATGAGTCAATCTTCTTCTTCTTTGATCCTTAGCCGCCGACCGTCAAAGCAGTCAGTGGCCATCACGCCTAGTGGCGTCTTGTAGGGCAACAACAAATTGATTCCACTTTGCTCGGTCGGTGGCCATCCTTCGTACAGTGCCCCAACTCTGGTTCATTCTTTGCATCTCAGCCTCCACAATCCTCCGCCAGGTTGTTTTTGGTCGGCCTCTCTTTCGTTTTCCTTCAGGGGTCCAGAGCATAGCTGTTCTTGTGATGGCATCGGGGTCTCTTCTGAGGACATGGCCAACCCAGCTCCAGCGTCTGCCAGCTATGATGGTGTGCATGTCCTCTTGCTTGCTACGAGTAAGCAGATCTTGGTTAGTGAATGAACTATAACAAAATAAGTATGTGTTTATGAGTCAATCAATGAACTATAACAAAATAAGTATGTGTTTATGAGGCACTCAATGAACTAAAACAAAATAAGTATGTGTTTATGAGTCAATCAATGAACTAAAACAAAATAAGTATGTGTTTATGAGTCAATCAATGAACTATAACAAAATAAGTATGTGTTTATGAGTTAATCAATGAACTATAACAAAAAGTATGTGTTTATGAGTCAATCAATGAACTAAAACAAAATAAGTATGTGTTTCTGAGTTAATCAATGAACTATAACAAATAGTATGTGTTTATGAGTCAATCAATGAACTGTAACAAAATAAGTATGTGTTTATGAGTTAATCAATGAATTATAACAAAATTAGTTGTGTTTATGAGTCAATCAATGAACTAAAACAAAATAAGTATGTGTTTATGAGAGAACAAGATGATGACATCATCCACGCGACGTTGATCCTCACATTTTTAGTCTTGCTGTACAGACCTTGAACTAAGTGCTCTGTTTCGTTATTGTGCTAGTATAAGTGTATTTCATATAGATTGAACAAACAGATGCTAAATTTGTGTAGTTTTGATAGTCACTTAAACTATTTTAGTGAAATAAATAAACTATGGCTTCTAAGTGTGCAGCAAGTGATTGAGCAACTTGCAGTGCGGGAAAACGTGTCCGTATAACACTTGATCAAAAACTGGACGTGATAAAGCACTATGAAAGTGGTCAGTCAACTGACATGAGAAGGAGTGCACTGCATTTAAGTGAAAACATATTACACACCATTAGAGACAACAAGGGCATACTCGAGCACAGTATTAAATCAGAAACATTGTTTTGTGCTTCTACTTCCACCTACCTCCGCAATAACATAATGGAAGCCGATAAATTGATGTTGAATAATTTTTCAGTGTTAATTTCTGTACGTACTTAATATGAATGTGTGTATTAAACTGTTTATTATTACATGTATTTATTTTTATTATAATGTACAGCCCTGAAAGCGAACAGGAGTTACAAGAACTAGTGAAGCAAGTGAACAGTATGGACTCGACATTAATATTGAGAAAACAAAAACTATGATAATTAGCAAAACAGACGATAAACCCACATTAAAGATAAGCGTAAATGGGAAAATCCTGGAACAAGTCAAGAGCTACGTATATCTTGGTCATATAATAACAGAAGATGGCAGATGTGAAACAGAAATCAAGAAGAGAATAGGAATGGCCAAAGCTACATTCAACAACATGAAACATATACTGACATCCAAACAGTTATCTCACAAATTAAAACTGAGAATCATAAAGTGTTATATATATTCTGCATTTCTGTATGGTGCAGAAACATGGACGATGAATAAGCATTTGGAAGAAAGAATTGAGGCTCTTGAAATGTGGATATATAGAAGAATGGGGCGTATCTCATGGAAAGAGATGAAAACAAATAAGGACGTCCTAGAAAATCTAGGTATGAAAAGAGAACTAATGAGGAAGGTCAAAGTTCGGCAGCTAAAATACTTTGGCCACATAAAAAGGCATAACACCTTGCAGAAGACCATAACAGAAGGGAGAGTTGAAGGCAAACGTGCAAAGGGAAGACCGCCCTATAAGTGGGAAGATAACATCAAGAGATGGACAGGAGAGAGTCTATCAGAGTGCACCACCAAGACAAGAGACAGAAGACGTTGGAGATCCATTACAGCCAACCTTCGTTGTGGAGATGGCAGCTGATGATGATGACAGCCCTGGTGGAATGCATTCCTCTTACTTTACATGTATGTGAATGAGAAAATCCTGTTCCATTTACACAATTTCTGTTTACATGTGGGTCTCAGAAACACATATATCACGTAAAGAAAGAGCTACCTGTATGTGTTTATGAGTCATGCAACGAACGATATCAAAACAAGAATGTGTTTACACATCACGTGATGAACTATAACAAAATTAGTTGTGTGTTTATGAGTCAAGCAATGAACTATAACAAAATTAGTTGTGTGTTTATGAGTCAAGCAATGAACTATAACAAAATTAGTTATGTGTTTATGAGTCAAGCAATGAACTATAACAAAATTAGTTATGTGTTTATGAGTCAGCTAATGAACTATAACAAAATTAGTTATGTGTTTATGAGTCAAGTAATGAACTGTAACAAAATTAGTTATGTGTTTATGAGTCAGCTAATGAACTATAACAAAATTAGTTATGTGTTTATGAGTCAGCTAATGAACTATAACAAAATTAGTTATGTGTTTATGAGTCAAGCAATGCACTATAACAAAATTAGTTATGTGTTCATGAGTCAAGCAATGAACTATAACAAAATTAGTTATGTGTTTATGAGTCAAGCAATGAACTATAACAAAATTAGTTGTGTGTTTATGAGTCGAGCAATGAACTATAACAAAATTAGTTGGTGTTTATGAGTCGAACAATGAACTATAACAAAATTAGTTGTGTGTTTATGAGTCGAGCAATGAACTATAACAAAATTAGTTATGTGTTTATGAGTCAAGCAATGAACTATAACAAAATTAGTTGTGTGTTTATGAGTCGAGCAATGAACTATAACAAAATTAGTTATGTGTTTATGAGTCAAGCAATGAACTATAACAAAATTAGTTATGTGTTTATGAATGAACTATAACAAAATGAGTATGTGTTTACGAGTAAAGCAATGAACTGTAGCGAAAGGTTTTTATGAGTGTAGTAGTCAGTAGTAGTTACTGAAGGAACTAAAGAAAAATTCAGTCTGACAAGAATGTAGTCCCAGTGTCAGAGAAGAGCACAGGATAGTCACAGCTGTGAAGGTCTCT
The DNA here is from genome assembly GCA_024509875.1 of Oreohelix idahoensis. Lineage (NCBI taxonomy): Eukaryota > Metazoa > Mollusca > Gastropoda > Stylommatophora > Oreohelicidae > Oreohelix > Oreohelix idahoensis. The sequence continues at coordinate 210,443 of JAMPIV010002147.1, read as the reverse complement.
ACTTCAGATAGTATTCAGATTAAAGATAGAGCCTAAGATGCCACCTTGCTATGTAACTAACCTATGATAAACAACAGTTCAGTAAAATTTCAAAAATCAACAATATAAAATTAATAAGTCAGCTGATTACAATTACTGAATCAATTTATTTATGTACATCTATCGTTTTTCTTCTGCAAATGCGAGATGATGAAAATTTGAATGAATACAATTTAATTACATAATTACTTTATAGTTGAGTTACATTCAATACTAAATAAGAAATCCTTTCTGGAATCTTCAAATAACATAAAAATGTTCATCCAACTGTTCCTTTATCACTTAAGTATTTCTTGTCTGGGCTAGTGGTTCAGAACTGTTTTCTCATCCCTACACTATAGTAAATAAGCTTTGGTTTGATTTCTCACAATGATTGCAGGAATCAGGTCACATAGAATACTTATATTAAAGTTCTGTGACTGTCCTCTATGAGTATGCACAGCAGTATCAGTTGAAGGTCTTGCTCTAGACAACCAAGCACTGGTGGGGCCTAAGGCTGAAATCCAGATGACAATATCTGATGCTCCTGTGGTTGTTCAGGAAGGCAACTATCGATCTAGGATTCTAGACAACTGATGTATGACACAAATCAACCTGGGGACAGTATGGGACAAGTGGCTAGCCTTTGGTTATAGGGCCAACAAGCCTATGTGTTCAGATGTTTGCATGTATATGAATGAAACATGGATCAGTTCTGAACAGAATAGCAAGACAAGACAGATGTCTATCTGCATAACATTTCTAAAATAATACATGAATAAATATAATACATGATTATGATGGTACCTTTGCCTTTCACATTCTAGAGTGCCAAGTCCATTATTCCAGTATAATAACTTTAATTGATCACTCCTACTGACATTCCATGATAAACATTAGTAAGCATCGAATTCCTTTACACATTCACAACTCACTTTCAGTTTAGTCCTCTGGCCTGATCCTGATACAATGCTATTAGAATAAGCTGCAATAAAACAAATTATCCCAACTAACATAATTACCGATGTATGTTACGTCGGTCGGTCTCACTCAAAATAGTAACTCGTGCCAGAAAAAAAGTGCGCAACGCACGGTGTGCAACTTACGCAGCGTGGGTGTTATATAAAACAAATACTTTGGTTTTATTTATTTTTTTAATTCTTTCACGAAATTAGTAGCGCTCGACAAAGTAAAAGTGCGTAAAATTTGGTGTGCATGAGCCCTCACCCGATGTACAAATCATGAAAACTTTAAAGTTTTTGTTAAAACCACTTATTATCAGGGAACACTCTTTGACAACAATCCACGCACTTTCACACGAAATGTTGTTATCAAAGAACTTTTAAATTGAATCTAAACATAATTCTCGCAGTGTGTACGTTGGTCATAGCTGAGGAATGCAACCGTGTTGAAAAATGGTATTGTTTCCATTATATATACTCTCCCGAAAATAGTTATAATCAACAAAGAAAAGCGTTCAAATGATGGTGTTCATTAACAGTTTGATTACACTGTATAATGGAAAGAAACCAAAAACACTCTAAGAATGTACTTCTATCTGCTCATCCGGGCATGGAAACAGCACACTATAATTAAAAACCCGTCAAGTTTGACGGGTTATTGCTAGTTTATTCATAAATTTACATACCCTCTTAGGATAGATGTTAAGTACAGAACAGTTGGTGAAGTGGAACTGCGCGGCAAACAGAATGGTAAAGTTATGGCCTTGGCAAGCTTCCCTCTTCTTCAGTCTATCTGTTTTCTGCTGTGTGTGTGTAATTTCTTCTTCTTCCTCGTTCGCCCTGAAAAGGACGGTGGTTGCGTTGTGTCTGTTTACGCCTAAGCTGTGATATCTGCACCTTTCGGTCGACACATCCGACTTCAGCACTTTGTTGTTTGTGCATGTTTTAGGGTTTGGGTGTTGCTGGGTCCAGAAATTGCGATCCGCACTCGCTCAGCCAGACTGCACTGCTGCAGACTGTTTCCAGGACCACCACGTGGAGGTGGAGTGCAGTCTTGACCAGCTCTGATTCGCTGGTCCTGATGCAAGCAGTACAGCTATGGATCGCTGACTGCATTCACTATTGCTGCATCTTGGGGTCCCGTGTGTAATTTGAAAATTCCGCTGCTTGCCCTTTTATAGGAAGTGGGCGGGCGTACCAGAGAGCAATGCGGTGTCACAGTTTTCAGACTTTGTTGTTTGTGCAGACTTGAGCGAGTTTGTGTTAGCTGGGTCCAGAAATATTCTTGATGCTTCTCAACCCTGTTACTCATGACTTTTATCTATATCTCCTTTAACTTTCCATAACTTCTGCTTTCCATTTATATGAATTTTTCTATAATTGGTTCTGACTTCGATTTATATCAAATTTTTAAAGACAATCGACACAGCTTCTTGTTCCTCGTTCGTCCTGAAAAGGACGTTGGTTGCGTTGTGTCGCCTTTTACAGCAAAGCTGCGATATTTGCGCCTTTTGGCCCGACACATCTGACTTCCGCACGGCATTTTTTGGGACTGGGTTTGCCTTCCCTCTTCGATCCCTACTCTCTTGGCCAGACTGCAGTGATGCAGCCTGTTTCCACTTGGAGGTGGAGTAGGGTCTTGGTCAGCTCTGGTTCGCTGACGCAAGCAGCTAAGAGTCGCTGACTGTATTCATCTCTTTTGCTGCATCTTCGGTCCCAATTGACACAGCAGTTTTCATCGTGCTGACATCTTTTCCTTCAATTATCTCCAAAAGTACTACACATAGCCACTATTCCTTAAGAATGAATATAGCTGGTCTTATCCCTCAAAAAACGAAATCACTGTCATTACTTTCTGTCTCTCCAGTCACTTGTACGACACACGAATCCATTTTATTCTAACACACTTTCATTTCCTCGGCAGAACGCCATTGTAAAAACCGGTTCGTCTACATGCGAGCTGCGCGACTTTTGATTGGATGCCAATATTTCCTTTCATTTATCATAACAAGGCATTGTGTTTGCATCACGTTACATGAACTATAACAAATGTGTATGTGTTTATGAAAAAAGGCAATGAACAAGTTAGTTCCGTATAGTTCCCAGGGGTCTTTGAAGAGACCAAGAAGGAATAGGACTACTGCATCCTCAAGCGTGGTATTCGTTCGTTCGCTATGATCCCCTGGGTTCGAGTTGTTCACTCATTTACCCTTGCAACAAAATTTGGGGTATTGGTTTTAGGCTTTCTTGCAACCCCAGAGAACTTCCCTGACTCAGCAGGTGTAACTGGCGGAGGTCACACCAGACCCACTAGTTGGCGTATGTGCAATGCCATGAGAAGGGTGGTTCTCTACCCTGCAGAGGGGGTCGTAGTGCGGCACTGTTGAAAGAAGAAAGGTAGGCAGACACTCGCAGCTCTGCCCCCTCCGAACTGGGAGGACCCGTCACCGGGAGCACCACACACAGTCGTATGGGAGAGCAGTGGTTGTAGTAGCGATCTTGGGAAATGAAAATACGAACCGCTTCCCTGACCAAGTAAGGTGTAAACATGACAGATCATAGAGATGCCACTGTAGCTGGTCCCCTTGTAGGTAGCCAGCACCAGGCTGTTGCACCTGTGGTTTCTGTGACAATTTGCTTTACATGATGAGGTTGCTAGTCCCATATATAACCTCATATATTACCTTTACGACACGCCTAAGGCAGCAGTAATCCTTTTTTGCAAGTTGGAGGCATTTGTGAAAGTAACGCTTGTCTTGAAAATAAATTACTGTCCTGAACTCCATAGCCTGTTGCAGTTGTTCCACAGTCAGCACGATGCATTTCTCGCAGTTTTCCTGAGTCTCTTAAGTGCCCTTGATCTTGACTGTCCTTTCAAACCCAACAGTTTCAGTAGATCATACATTGAGGCAGCCACTAGACCGCCTGCACCTACCTCAACAGCCATGACCATTGCAGTGAACCCGTCGTGTCTCGTCCGTGACCAGAAATTTGAATATGTTCAATGAAAGCAGTGGTCAGCTTGAGACTGTTGATATATCCGTAGTGTTGTTCAAGAAATGATACTGGTGATGACCATATGCACTATCTCTGTTCATTATATTCGTAGCATTAGTACTGAATTATTCCATCTCCACTTCAGCTTGTTTTGAGAAAAACGCGTTCAAAGTTTTTTGGGTTACTGGTTGAAAAGAAGGATTTATCACTTTAACAGGATATTTTGCATGATGATCCAAACTAAGATATTGTGTAGGAAGATAGATTAAACTATTTTATGTCGATTTATGACCTCAGGTCAATTTTGGCCAAAAGTGGAGATAGAAAAAATCAGTGCTAAGGCGATGATATGTTGGGCACCTTTGAAGTAGATGTTCAGCAGTCATTTTATCGGTGCCACAGTTACACTGATCGGTAGTTCCTATCTTTAGCTTGTTGAATAGATGGTATCCCAATCTGTTGTGGCCAGTGTGAAGTCTGAAGATTACCACTTATTCACTTCTGAAACACATTTTAAAAAGAGCATTAGCAACTAGTTGACTCGTTAAGTTTTATTTTTACCAAGTTTTATTTCCAGAAATAAAATAAAATTTAAAATGTCCAAGGAATTGACATTACAAGAGACAATGAAAATTGCTGTATATTATGAAATTATGTGTTTATCAGGCCGAATCTCTGTGCTTCTCTATGGTGCGGAGTGCTGGGGGGGGGGGGGGGGGGGGGGGGGGGGTGCGGGGGGGTTGGGGGGGGGTGGGGGTGGTGGGGGAGGGGGGGGGGGGTGGGGGGGGGTGGGGGGGGGGGGGGAGGGGGCGGGCGGGGCGGGGGGGGGCGGTGGATGGAGGGGGGGCGGGGGGGGGGGGGGCAGAGAGGGAAATGTCGAGGTTGTCCTCTTTCCGCCCGGTCTGCCTGGGAAAGTTCTCCGAATTTTTCGGCCGAGGGCTGCTTACTCGGAGCCAACAAGAGGACATGCACACCATCATAGCTGGCAGACGCTGGAGTTGGGTTGGCCATGTCCTCAGAAGAGACCCTGATGCCATCGCAAGACCAGCTATGCTGTGGACCCCTGAAGGACAGGCCGACCAAAAACAACTTGGCGGAGAACTGTGAAGGCCGATATGCAAAGAATGAACCAGATTTGGGGCACTGCACGAAGAATGGCCGCCGACCGAGCAAAGTAGAAGCAGTTTATTGCTGCCATACAAGACACCACCAGGCGTGATGGCCACTGACTGCTTTGACAGGCGGCGGCTAAGGATCAAAGCAGAGAAGAAGGCATAGCATTTTGTCTAACAAAATGACCGTCCAATTTGTTTTATATAAATTAGTTGGATCGGAGTAAAGCAATAACAGTTTAAATTTTTCAATAAACCTGTGAATGTTAAATTGGTGAATGTCTGTTTTTCACACCATGTCAACAAACATCTGCACAGAGTGACCATATACCATACACCAATACTGCAATCACTGCAACAGACAAGCAGAATAAACAGTAGACCACCACCTTCTAGGCTTCCAGGCACTAGCAGATCTTACTTGCTTATTATTTTCTCTTCTATCTATAAAGTGTAGAGATTTGCCAGAGAGCGCGCCATGCTATCCTATCGGCTATTTTCTGTTTAGCCTGGTTCCAATCTAGTCCTTGGTCCTTCAGGGATTGTCTAGTGTTGACCTCCCAGTGAACTCTGGGTAACCCTGGAGGTCTGGATCCCTGGCTCTTGGTTTCGAATATTTGTCGTGGTAGCAGATATGGCTAAACCATTGTAACTGGACCTGTTCCACTTGGGGTCTGCAGGGGCTGGGTTTTGAGGCCATGACGTATCGTCTGGTTGCAGATCATGCCTCTTCTTGGTACTTCAGCCCCTTTCCTCAGATACTTGATTTCTGAGGTTTGGAGCTGGCTTTTGTGGGTTGCGGTTATTGCCCGTGACTCGCACCAATAAGTCACAACCAAAACATAGGTGGTGCTGTATACAGCCATATACGTCATTTTGCCTTTTTCTTTATTGCTGATTGTCGTAATTTTTATACATAGGCCTGATATATTTATGGTCCCTTTCGAGCAGAGGTGATATAGTGAGAGCTATGTGAGAGAAAGGTGTGAGAAATAGTCCTGTTTACGAGGAGAACTGGTGTAAGAGAAAATACTGTCTTGGATTGAGTAATTGCTCAATCCAGCCTATCTAGTACGACACACTTTAATGGAGACGTACTTTCTCACTTGATACTGATTCAAATTACACTACCCTCACGTACGCACACACAAACAATTTTTGTGACATAAATACGTACATACGTAGAACAGATAAACTATGGGTCACATATAAATGGCAGGGGAGGTTTTGACCAAACCAATAGCTTAAGGTTTATTAAGTTTATTATATCGTTAGAAAATAGATCACAACATCAATACATAATTATCATTACATCAGTGAATTATAGTTACATAATAGAAAGAAAATATACTCTCATAAACCCTCCCTCTGGTATATGGAAAACTAGGAATGATCCAAACCGAGGTTATTTACCCAAAAGATCAAACAAATGATTAACAATGGGAGTGGGGAGTAGTCAGGTCGGATAAAGAATATGTCCTTAATTTAAACTATCCATGGGCCTTCAGACTAGGTGAGAGATAAATAAAAGGAGAAGACGTTATATTAGTAGTAACTTAAGAAATAAATTCTTTCGTTCCGTTTCACTCTCTACATACATACAGTGAGCTCACTACACTTAGGCTTACCCCTCTGCCGACGCTGCATACATTCCATGGAATTAATCAAACACAATGTATTTAAGACTATTATATGTCCTGTTGTTTGTCCAGTTCAGCCCCAGAAAACTCCGTCTAGGCAATTGCTATTTTTCTCGGAGATTTCGCTGAATTGGTGCGTTGATTTTATTTTTTCCTGGGGGGTGTGTATTCCTCTTCGTACTGCAGGTATTGAGTGGGGATAAGCTTTTTCTAGGTTTCTGTTGTAGTGAAATGTGAAAATATTATCAAACAGCAGAATGTTACTCCCAGGCTGTTCTCGGAAGGAAATAGCCGGGTATGACCCGTGAATTCTCTCTGTAGAATTTGGATGGTAGGAAAAGCTTTATTGTCATATGGGTTTGGTTAAAGAAAATTAGTGCTGTAGGTTCTGCCTTATCAGACCAGGGAACTTTATATGAATAAGATGGAAAAATCTTCTGGCATTGTCCCGTTCCATTTTAACATTTAACACAATTTAAAATTTGAAGTGTTCTGGTTATTTAACCGCTCTCATGGATTGAGACGGTGGACCTATAAGGGTCTCCAACATCAGATTTTTACTGTTAATGTTTGTATGTTTAGGAACAGATAATTGGGATGCCATAAGCTATCTGAACATGTATCTTTATAAGAACCGTTGGATCGAAAAGGTATGATCACCTATATAAAAGAGAATATAGAAAACAGGTAATCCTACTATAATTATATTCTAACACCCGCGCTTTAGGCAAGACCTGTAAAATCACTCCGGTATTTAATTATTTATATTAAAAAGAACTTCACGAGTGACTAGCCAATGTATCGCTTTTAACAATAGCTATGAACAGTTAATTACTTAAAATTTACACAGGATGAAATAGAAATATATGGTTATTAAACAATTTCGATCGCCTAGCGTCTTATAATTATGTTACGCATCTATTACTCGGGACATAACGGATAATTACATTTTCGATTTACATCTGGAGAACTTTGCTATACGTTTATTTAATAGGTTTCAATTAACACAAAAAATCCAGTGCAATAAATGAAGAAACCAAGCGACTGAAACACTCAAAACTCTAATATATTATTACCGCAGCACAAAGACTGAATTCAGACTCCACGTATAGAAGAAATCCAAAAATCTTGTTAGATTCTAATATATGAGCTAGGTACTTCTTCAACTCTCTGGCGCGAATGATAACTGCATTTTTAAGCGCTGCCAATATATATGTTAAATGAATGAAAAATATTAGCCACATGCGAGATTTCTCGCCTCTCCTAATTCTCGGGAACTTTTTCGTTTGGGCCGCAAATCAAAGCTCTTATTCACAACTTTTTCCCCGCCAGACTCCCCCGTTCCTCTTCGTCCTGCAGAGATTTCTAACCCTCGTTAGACGGTGCGCGTTCACGTGTTAACCAGAGGTGTTGAAACTCTGTTCGCTCTTAGAGACTACAACAGTCTTTGATAACTGACCTCTTGCCACCTCTGGCGACGCCTCCTTGAAGGGATGACAGTAAGAGATCCAGAGATAGATTGATTTTAATAGCTCGAGAGAGAAGACAGTAGGCGTGGCTAAACTAAAATAAGACAAAAGGGAATGTCGTGGCTGCCAGCATGATAACTATTTGCATACTAATTAGCACGCGTGGGGAGTTCCACGTGGGACCCACGTTGGCGATTTGATTTCAATATAATTTGAGGGCCCCCGGTGAGATTCAAGGGTAGCTTCTATTTTCATCCGTCACACTGATGAATCCTCGATTGATGGTCTGAGAGGTGTAGCAGAAGTGTGGAGCAATTAGTTTTAAATGATGAGGTTGCCAGCAGCCCCATGCAAATCCTCACATTAGTCACCACTGATGACAAACCTGACATGGTTGTAGTTCTGTTAGCTCATAATTTCCCCTGAAACTACACAGGGCGCAATGCCTGAAAAGTCTAGAGCCATTGATGCAGTTTACCGAAGTTGTTACTTTACAGTTCTATATACTTTTACCCGAACATATTCTGAAAATAGAAAGTTAATTTGGGCTACTTTTCGATCACAATTTGGACGATTTTTAAATAATGTATTTTGGGCGACTTTTGGGCATTTTTTTTAAAGCAGCATACGAACAAGAAACAAAGAAACTTGGCTGAAGAGATGGGCTATGGGAAACACCAAGAAAGAGGTTTACAGACATATGGCCGGCTCTGATCCTAATGACAGCATCGGCCATCTCACAAGGAGGGATTAGAGCACCATTTTTCGGCTCAGAACACAATATATACCACTCAAAAGTCACTTGAACAGAATCCAACCACAACACTCTCCAGAGTGTCAGCTATGTAAGTACCCTTACGAAACTGTTGCCCAGCACTCGGTGATGTTAGCAAAATGCTCCTTCCTCCGAGGCCAGATAAAACACGCAGATATCGCTACACGCTTATTGGGCCGAAGGGCGAGAGTCCAAGCACCGCTGGATCAATAACAACAACAAAGTAGTTTGGGCGAATTTGGGCCACTTTTCGAACGCGATTTGGGTGACATCTGAAAACCGAAAAAATCCGGTATCCGAAACAAAGATATCCCCGAAGATTTCGGAAAGAAGGTTACAAACCTGTACAAAAGTGTTATTAAGGATGGGTGAAGACGTGAAAAAGAAACAAGACAAATTTCAGAGAAACCATGTGGTTTTGTTGACGAGAAAAGGGACTAAAAATACTATTTGCAAAGTAATATTGAAATTGTGCCCCATGTGGTTCCTAGTGGTTTCTTGGGGGACACAAAAAGAATAGGACTACTTATCTCTTGCATGTCATGTCGTTTTAATCCTTCTATTCTACGCAAGCACATTTATTATTGTCTGTAGCCAGGGCCAGATTAAGCAAAGAAGGGCTTTTGACTTTTAGGTGTTTGGGCCTTCTTCTCTCCCCCCCCCCCTCCCCCCACCTAATAGGCAATAATTTAATTTTTTTTTTGGGTCAAATTCCTTAGCATGGTGATGGTATATACTAGTATTATTAATAGACTGGTATGTTCATTTGTTAGCATTGCTTACTTCTTTTATTAGTAATTATGTTTTTAATGTTTTATTAGTAGGCCTATTATTTTTATTATGGTAAACACAATAAACACGTTTTATTGAAAAATCTTTACATTTTTTGTATTTTTTAAAATTTATACACGGACCCCCAAGAGCTCCGGGCCCCTAGGCTTCAGCTGACTTAGCCTAATGGATAATCCGGCCCTGTGTGTAGCTTTTTATTATTTTTATTTTCCTCCATGTTTCAGAACCATACAGTAGGACTGAATTGAGATTTGAGTGTCCTGGTATCCACTGGAGAGTGACTGATTGTTATGTTGCTAGCTTTTTTTTTTTTTTTTTTTTTTGAACGTACGACCGCTATTACTCGAGGCGAAATCTCAGGTTAGTATGTCTACTCTAACCTGAGACTGATTTTACGTGAGTATCCTATTTTCCATGTACGCTGACAAGTGTCCTCTCGCCATTCAGGCAGATACTCGCCGTCTTCGGAGAGATGTTGTTAGCAGACTGTCAATCAATTCAACCAGCTGTCTTACTTATTCCTTTTCAAATTGGATGTAATCTTCCAGGTCCTGAAATATTTGATAACAGACGATATCTGAGTGTCTTGCACAACCGAAAAATATGTCAAACTCTCTTTATTACTTGCACATCACACTTAACGTCTGCAACTTCAAAGATTAGAATCGCCCCTGTTATCACATCGATAATCAGTGTTAGCTAGTTAGGAAAGAATGATGTTCCAACTGCGGGAGGCTAAATTTGCCTTTAGAACTCTTTGCCTTAATTTCAGTTAAGCATCTGTCATCGAACGTTACAACAGATTTAGGCAAATTAAGCTGTTTCATTTCCATTAATATTTTCATTTCTACAAATATGAGCAAGTAACCCGCCAAAACATTACGACGTCCGGGGGCGTTGTGTACTTTCTGTTGCATGTCCAGAAGACGGCAGTAATACTCATACGATCATTTAATTTCTGTTCCCCTCCTTTTGATCTTTGTAGTCAAACTTATGACTTATGGTCAGTGCACAATTGTTATTGTTATTATTACTCAGAATCGACCTCACTGCACTCCGGGCAAACCCATGGGTGCTCAGTCTCCCTCAGCAAATGTCGAAGAGTATGAATGCTAATTGTACCTGCAGCACGCTGGTTGTGTATACAACCAGTGCACAATGAGAACATTGTAAGGCCAGAGTGATTTTTTTAAAGTGTTCAATTTAGCGTTCACTATGTAACACGCGCCGTTTCCATATTTTCCCAAAATGCCCCATTAAAATATTGCAACACGTGCACAGTCTTTTAATGAATTAAGTTGTCACTGTGCAATGCACCTTTTCATATTTTCTTTAAAAGCTGGCGGGATTTTTTTCATTGTTCGTTATAGGACGTTCACTTAGACAAGTAGAAATATGGAGACAAGAAATCAATCCACCAAACACGACGGCAATAAATTATAATGTACTATTTCTGATGCATGCCTTGATGATGATGCTATTCCTCCTGTGGTCAGTTTAATTCCTTTGTAATCCATTTCACATTCACTGGATCTTTGTAGAAAACATCTACAAAAGCTACACTCAAGTCCAAATGGGAAAGAAAACTCCCACGTCATGTACACAAAAAAAAAATGATGGCTATCATCAGCTTTCTTGACGAGACCAGGTAATCAATTTTCGGCTACGCACTGGACACAACAGACTGAGGTATCATCTATATCACAGGTACAGAATAGGTGCAACATATTTCTGAACCTGTGGCACCAGCCTCATAATTGCCGAACATCTGCTACAGTCCTGCCCAACATACATATGTGGCAACAACCTATTTCACTCCACGAAAAACTGTTTGGAGATTATTTTAAAAAAATTTATTTATGAAAAATACTCTTTCAACCTCTGATGGGTTATAATTAGGATATATATTGTTTTCAATTCCAAATAAGACAAATAGCTGCCGATACGGGAACGTGGCATCACATCTGTCAAATCATAGTAAATATAGTTAATCAAAATTACCAGTTTGGAGATGTCAGGAACCTTGAGCTGACTACTGCCTTCATTAGAGTCATTAATGTAGAAGTCTGAGGATGAACGAGATGTTAGGAACCTTGAGCTGACTACTGCCTTTATTAGAGTCATTAATGTAGAAGTCTGAGGGTGAACGAGATGTCAGGAACCTTGAGCTGACTACTGCCTTTATTTCAGTCATTAATGTAGAAGTCTGAAGGCGAACGAGATGTCAAGGAACCTTGAGCTGACTGCTGCCTTTATTAGAGTCATTAATGTAGAAGTCTGAGTGTGAACGAGATGTCGGGAACCTTGAGCTGACTACAGCCTTTATTAGAGTCATTAATGTAGAAGTCTGAGTGTGAACAAGATGTCAGGAACCTTGAGCTGACTACTGCCTTTATTAGAGTCATTAATGTAGAAGTCTGAAGGCGAACGAGACGTCAGGGACCTTGAGCCGACTGCTGCCTTTATTAGAGTCATTAATGTAGAAGTCTGAAGGCGAACGAGACATCAGGGACCTTGAGCTGACTGCTGCCTTTATTAGAGTCATTAATGTAGAAGTCTGAGTGTGAACAAGATGTCAGGAACCTTGAGCTGACTACTGCCTTTATTAGAGTCATTAATGTAGAAGTCTGAAGGCAAACGAGATGTTAGGAACCTTGAGCTGACTACTGCCTTTATTAGAGTCATTAATGTAGAAGTCTGAGGGTGAACGAGATGTTAAGAACCTTGAGCTGACTACTGGCTTTATTAGAGTCATTACTGTAGAAGTCTGAAGGCGAACGATGAAGAAGAAGAAGAAGAAGAAGGATCTTTGTAGTCAAATTTATCTGGATGCATTGGCTATGAAGCTACGTAGCAACCTGCCGAAAAAGTGACACGGGAAGAAGTGAAAAAAAAACAAGCCAGCGTGATGCACTTTAACTAATTAATTAACACCTCTTTTATCACAACATTTTTTTTTGTAACTACGGATATGTTTTAAAATGTTACCTCGGTAGGTATATTTGAAAAAAAAAACAAAAAAAAAAAACAACAACAAAAACTCCAAACAAACGTTTAATTACTCCGCCTCTGAACCTGTAGTGCGCTGGTTGTATACACAGCTGAAACGTTCTCTAGTTAAGTAGACACTCCCCGAAGGACAGATAACTAGATTGGAACCAAGGCAGGAGGAAAACCGCCATTAGAACAGTATGGCGCTATCTTTGGCAATCTTCAACACCCCAGGGTTGAAGATGAACGACTAAGTAAGTAAGTAGAATGAGTAACGCTCGATATAGAGCTTCCTATCATAATTAGTTATGGAATGTTTATTCAGTATGTCACATGATTTTCAAAAGCAGGGTTAGAGAAATGTAAAACGGTTCAAAATCTATTATTAACTGATCGCCTTTCTGATAAAGTGTATGTATATTTTTTAATGCATACTAAACAACGGCCAATTACTATAAGCTAAACAAAAGGCGCGTTTCTTAATATACTTTCGTTATCATCAACCACATACCTAATGATGCCTCTGTCCTTGATTAGATTTATTTAATGTGCGTACATAACACTCGTTTAAGTGAACAATTTGCGGATAACGCAGTTAGTTGAACTCGTACTGCAGTCATAAGTTGTTGTATTATGTGAAATCGGTACAGATAGATTGTTTACAGGTACGAGTAACTATTAGGCAGATGTAACTGTATGCATTGTTGTATAAATATTAGGCAGATGTAACTGTATGCATTGTTGTATCAATATTAGGCAGATGTAACTATATGCATTGTTGTATAAATATTAGGCAGATGTAACTGTATGCATTGTTTTATAAATATTAGGCAGATGTAACTGTATGCATTGTTGTATAAATATTAGGCAGATGTAACTGTATGCATTGTTGTATAACTATTAGGCAGATGTAACTGTATGCATTGTTGTATAAATATTAGGCAGATGTAACTGTATGCATTGTTGTATAACTATTAGGCAGATGTAACTGTATGCATTGTTGTATCAATGTTCACCAGTACTAATTTGTAAATTCTGGTTATTTGTTTCCTGTGTTTGATTTAGTTTGATTTTTCAAGGACCATCTTTATTGCACACGGACAACTCCACCAGTGCTCCAGTCTCTTCCCTTAGAACACACAAGGAGGATCTCAGCACAGTGCACGAACTCCGTTTTGCCAGGGCAGCAACCGTATGGCCTACTCTTTACTATTTCCAACTGCCGCGGGATTTTTAACGTGCGCAACTTGCACACGGGACCACTTATTTTGTTTCGCCCTTGTACTTGGTACAAAGCCACTCCGCATTTTTACATTTTTATATCCTCATTAGTATTTATTGGACATACTCGAAACAAATGTCGAAATAAGGAATAATAGCAACTTTTGATTAATAAGTTTAAAAACAGGTCTTTGTCGATACTATCAAATAACATATCTTTATCGATGCTGTCAAATAACATATCAATATCGATGTTGTCAAAAAACATATCTTTATCGGTGCAGTAAAATAACATATCTTTGTCGATGCTGTCAAATAAAGTATCTTTTTCGATGCTGTCAAATAACATTTCAATATCGATGCTGTCAAATAACGTATTTTTTTCGATGCTATCAAATAACATTTCAATATCGATGCTGTCAAATAACATATCTTTTTCGATGCTGTCAAATAACATATCAATATCGATGCTGTCAAATAACATATCTTTATCTGTGCAGTCAAATAACGTTTCAATATCGATGCAGTCAAATAACATATCTTTGTCGATGCTGTCAAATAACATTTCAATATCGATGCTGTCAAATAACATACCTTTGTCGATGCTGTCAAATAACGTATCTTTATCGATGTTGTCAAATAACATATCAATATCGATGCTGTCAAATAACATATCTTTATCGGTGTGGTGAAATAACGTTTCATTATCGACGCTGTCAAATAACATATCTTTGTCTATGCTGTCAAAAATATCTGTATCGATGCTCTCAAATAACATATCTTTGTCGATGCTGTCAAATAACTTATCTTTGTCGATGTTGTTAAATAACATATCTTTGTCTATGCTGTCAAAACAAATATGTGTCGATACTGTCAAAACAGATGCCAGTCGAAACTGCCAGCATAAGTCTTTGTCGATACTGTCAAACAACAGATCTTTGTCGATGCTGTCACAACTGCCTTTGTCAATGCTGTCACGACAGGTCTTTGTCGACACCGCCAAATACCATATCTTGGTTAATACTGTGAAAACACATCTGCGTCGATACCGTCAAAACAGATTTTTGTCGTTACTATCAAAATAAATCTTTGTCGATGCTGTCACAACCGATCTTTGTCAGGGCAGTAAGAAATGTCGCTTTTTAAAAGTATGACATAGGCCAGTCATGTCAGACAGAATTAAGTGACTCTTCTTCATCATCGTTCAGCTCTTCAGGCTTTCAACAAATGCACTTGAGGCCTTCATGTCACGTGCCATCCGTTCAAGATCTTTTCGTGTCTTATTTATCACTTTCGTTTCTGTTTCCGTGTCTCGTCTGCGTTTGTTCTAGTCTCCCTCGATTTCGTTTACTCTGGGGATAAAGAACAAGGATTGTTTTGTAATACTGCCAGTTTGTGTTCTCTCAGTGTGTGTCCTTTCCAACTTCAACGTCATCTCCTCATAAAATGTTACACCAGAGGAGGATCTACTATGAAGCTAATGAAGCTTGAGCTTCAGGAACCACCCCATCAAGTCCAGTTTTCTCTATAATAGTGTTCTTTCCTATCCCCTAACACTTTTTTTGGGGATAAAAGGGGCCCCTCTTTGAGTACAAGCTTTCGTGCCCCCAAAATGTAGATTCGCCACTGTGTTAAACTGGTAATTGTCAGGTTCTTTCCATCAGTTACACGCTGGTGATCTTGTCATAAATAATGAAGAAAACCCGAGTCTTATGAACAGTAAATAAATAAATAAAGGTAATTAACAGGTACTCCTTGGACATAAAGGATGACATCAGACAATAGAAAAGAAAATATAAGTGATAGGCTAGGACCTAGGACCAATCAAACGGCGTTATTGCCTTGCTGTGAAAGTAAATCGTGAAAGGACGCTCAAGAAATTTTGCACCACAAATAAAAAGTGCATAATTGGCTGAGGTCATTCTCATGACACCCACACAACTATGGTATATAGAATCGGTGGACGACCCAGACAATGTAATGACGCAATCACTAATATAACTTCTAGGTTCGATTCCCGGTAAGCCTATCACTTATATTTTCGTTTCTGTTGTCCAGTGTCATCCTTTATGTCCAGCGAGTGCCTGTTAAATACCTATATTTATTTTTTTTACTTATTTATTTACTGATCTTGTCATAACATTTCAATCCTTCTGTTATACGTAAGTACCCATTTATGACAATGCACGGAATTCTTGTAATTTTTGCTGTTCGTCTTGTTTCAGAGCCATACTTCTTCTTCGTACACTCTCAGGCGTCTACTTGAATGTTTTCAAAGAAAGCAGTAGTCAGTTTGAGGCTATTTGAATCTCCGTAGAGCTTTTCCACGAATGGTACTGGTATCGGCCATATGCGCTTTCTCTGTTCCACATATGTGACGTGTAATGAAATAGAACCTACAGTAATCGGACAGCTTATCGTAACCTTAAAGCTGCCCTGATTTGCTAGCTAAAAACATGCATTATACTGACTTTTGCTGCTCAACTTTTGTCCCGCCCTCTTTTCTGTAAACACGGGCGAACGCAATGTTTACTAACCTTCGTGACCTGTCAGTCCTAACAGGAAGAAAATCAGGCTTTGTTTACTTTGTTCTACTCACGCGAGCTCGTCTGTCAATCATAATACCTGACAGACGGACAACACGTGAGAGAGAGAGCGACGGCACAGACCCTTTGTAGTTTTACTCAGGGAATGTCTAGAACTCCCCTGTGCTTTTTGATCTCGAGACGCGGGCATTCTGAAAAGAAACCCGCTAGCAGAACTAAAGTCTTTGATGTCGGTCAAGAACTTCAGACGAGAGACTCTGGTAGTCTGAATCGTAAGCCCTTCATTCTGAATTTTGGTCTCACACCGGAGCGCGAAATTAACGCCATTAGAGATCAGAGAAATCTAATGATATATATATATATATATATATATATATATATATATATATATATATATATATATATATATATATATATATATATATATATATATATATATATATATATATATATATACTGCTGTTTTCTTAACCCCGCCATCAGTCATCAGTCAGAATTTGAGAAGACAGTCTAGCTCGTAGTCATAACTATTTTCCTTTGGATTAGTGTTTAAAAAACGTGATTCGTGGAGATTTTCATTTTGGATTTCTGCTAAATAGTACTAAGTGTCAGAAGGATGTTTCAGTGATAGCCTTTAGCGTTAAACACTTAAGTACTTTAAACCTACAGTTAAATACTTCACTTAGATCTTTCTTGCTAGTAAGGCGAATTAAATAAAATAACGCTTAGTGACTTCCATAACCAGATACTCAATTAAAGTGTTAGACCATGAACACCGACGCTACCTAGCTGAGACGAGACGGTAATTTGTGTTTACAGTGTAGACCGGACTTAGAGGCGTTAAAAGACTGATAGCGGAAGGAAAGAATACTGTTTATATTTCATTTTATAATTTGTTATTATAGAATCTACTATTTTTAAATGCCATACGACAAACTAACAGACACCGACAATTTAATAGCTATTTAATGACAGGCGATTATTGTTGTAGGTGCTGCGTATGAAAAATTTAATAATAATTAACACCGTACGCCGACCACCAGCCGAGAGCAAGGGCGGGTGAGTTATAATAAACTCGGTCCGACCCAGACCAGCGGACGGCGATATCTGTGTGTAAGGCGTTGGGAAACACCGTGTGTCTTTTGAACTTAGTCAGGACTGACAGAGAGGATGAGATATCGTCTTGTCCCCGTCGGTGTATACATTTATATTTACATAGAGTGGTAGCATTTTCCCACAAATGTTTTTCTTGTATTTTTTTCGCAGACCTGATCTCAAGGGCGACCAGCGATCTTTTACTTTTACTTTTCTGGTTCGTTATCAATTTGATTTATAAGCGTATACTCGCCGATGATACTGGATGACAATAAATATAAATACTAAACTTACAAAATCCAGATTACCAGTTTTAACAGCCCACAGTGGTGCGTTCATGTAACATTATTATTAGATAATGTTCGAATAATATTCAAGTGGATTTTATATATATATATATATATATATATATATATATATATATATATATATATATATATATATGTATATATATATATATATATATATATATATATATACAGTCATTCGCCGCATAACGTCAGTTCGGACAACGTACGACCACATGTAAGTCCGTGGTCCCATAAGGTTATAACAGAGTTCAGAAATCCCGATCGGAGAACAGGGCGAAGCGGACGTAACCCGGCGTAGCGAAAGCAACAGCTTCCCGAACGCAACACGTGTATCTCAGGTCTCTTGTATACAGTACAAAGCGATTGCGATGCCAGGCGTATAATGGTACAGTACATATATAACCTATAGTACAGTACATATGTGTTGATAATTAATAATAAACACCTATGTTACTGGCCTATGTATGTACTGTACTGTACTTACTTTCGTTATTTTAATGTGAACTTTCGAAAATACATTACCGCAAAGTGCATCATGGCTCTCAAACGCAGCAAAACCAGTTCTAGTGATAGCAGCAGCAAGAGACAAAGGAAAAGTATCGATTTGGAAGTGAAACAAAAGGTAATTAAACATCACGAATGTGGAAAACCAGTGAATGCTATAGCTCGTGATTTGGGCATGTCGCACTCGACAGTCACGATGATCCTTAAAAACAAAGAAAAAATTCTCCAAGTTGTTAAAGGTTCGGCTCCACTGAAAGCTACAAAGCTTACGAAAATGCGAGAGGGACATATATCAGATATGGAAAAATTGCTAATGACCTGGATTGCGGACCAAATACAGAAGCGAATCCCTCTCAGCACGTTGTCGATCACTTCTAAGGCACGAAGATTGTTCGAAATGCTTAAAGAAAAAGCAGGACCAGACTACAATTTTGAGTTTAGTGCTAGTTCTGGGTGGTTCAAGCGCTTCAAACAACGTTTTTCGCTGCATAATGTGAAAGTGAGTGGTGAGTCTGCGAGTGTTGATGCTAAGGCAGCAGAAGATTTTGTCGAAACCCTAGATAAACTAATTGTAGAGGGAGGTTATTTGCCCCAGCAAATTTTTAATATGGATAGTTTTACCTTGCCAGATACAATACATTAGCTAAAATACAGTACTGTATGTGTACAGTATTTTGGCTATTTAGTCAATACAGGTACACTACAGTATCCCATATAACTTTGCTAAGTATAAAGTATGGTGTTCGCACAACGTCTAAATCGCATAACGTCCTATTTCACAGAACGTATTGTGGACGTTAAGCGGCGCATGACTGTATATATATATATATATATATATATATATATATATATATATATATATATATATATATATATATATATATATATATATATATATATATATATATATATATTCATACACTGTGCAGAATCGGTGCTCTGACACAGAGTTGGCCGATAGAAGAACCATCATCATTTTAAAACATTTTTTTAGCAACCAGATGTATCCAAATACTGGAAAATATTCCCCTCTCTAAAGGGAAAACCTCAAGGATTCTCACATTTCCAACCATTGGTAGGAACACCTATATCCAGATAGAAGCACCATATTTGGCGTTTACCTCACTAGTTTTGTTGGGGGATGAACTGAGGCCAATTTGGATTGTCGACAGCTGGGAGTGACAGTGTAATCATAGTGAAATAGGAATTATGTTCATGGAATAATTCTGTTACCAAGGGATAGCACAGACCTACTATAGAAGCCAATTAGGTAAGATTGTGAGAAAGTGGCCACGGTGAGAGAGTGTGTGGTAATTTTCTTGTTTTGCTGGAAATTATCCATAAATCTGATTGTCTAAATTTTGTTTACTTTACTTGGTCTTATAGTGTACCAATATTGTTTTATTCTGTTACCTAGTGCTAACCTTCAACCTTTGGGTTAATAATTTTGGGTTTTTCTTTCCATACGGGGGAAGGCGCACCTCTCTTCTTTATTTCCTATGTATTTAAATGATTTCTTGATGTCTTTTAGATAATTGGTGTTGTCAAGTTTAGTGATAATAAACTACAAAGAAACTTACCTTTGTGTGTTGGTCAGACCCATACCCATTTATCCTTAGTTTTTCACGTTTGTGTGTCGTTGTTGTCACATATTGTTGTGTGTGTGTGTAGGGTAACCTATTCTTTCATTAGACAGGGAGGCAAAGACTGTCCTATAATAAACCATAGTTGCACGGATAGGCTGGATGAGAGTAACCTACTCACTCCAGATACATATCTTTCCCTCAACCTACCACCGGTGAAATCTATTTTCTATACATTCTCATGTATCAGTCAACCTTTACTCTTTACTTAGACTGGGCCCAATAAACCAATTAACCTACCGGACGACAACACACAAAAGGGCAGCCTTGAGATCTGTGCTGAAAATTCCTTTAAAAAATTATCTTGAAACATTTTATTTATGCTAGCGTGTCACGTTATTCACCGAAATATATTTTTATTTCAGGTACATCAGATATCACCACGGCAGCTATAAAACACTATGACGGCTAAACATACGGTTTTGTGTGGATGCGTACTTTTTATATGTCTCTGGCTCTTTGGATGCTCATCATACATTCCAAAATCTGACGTAATTGAGGAAGTTGTCGTTTATCCTTCTCAGAAGCAAAAACATCCTTCGGATGAGAAAGTTGATGTTCACGCATCTGAACTAGCGCTCGATGAGAATCAACTACAGACAATCAGTGAAGGAGCTACAGGCCAGTCTTTGGTTCTTTCACGACTTGGTAATTTGTGAGTATGTATGTGTACGTCTTTTTGGAAAGGGAAGTATGGCAAGCAGCGATGAAGTGTAAATAGAAAAAAAAGCACAATCTAAAAGAGTGTTTCTAAACATTTTAGAAGTCCCCGGACCCCTTTATAGCATCTAAAGAAGCCTCGCACCCATTTACAGCATCTTAAGGAAGTCCCGCACCCCTTTACAGCATCTAAAAAAGCCTCGCACCCCTTTAAAGCATCTTAAGAAGTCCCGCACCCCTTTACATCATCTATAGAAGCCTTGCACCCCTTTCCAGCATCTTAAGAAGCCTCGCACCCCTTTAAAGCATCTTAAGAAGTCCCGCATCGCTTTACGTCGTCTATAGAAGCCTTGCACCCCTTTACCTTTACAGCATCTTAAGAAGCCTCGCACCCCTTTAAAGCATCTTAAGAAGTCCCGCACCCCTTTACATCGTCTATAGAAGCCTTGCGCGCCTTTAAAGCATCTTAAGAAGTCCCGCACCCCTTTACATCGTCTATAGAAGCCTTGCGCGCCTTTAAAGCATCTTAAGAAGTCCCGCACCCCTTTACATCGTCTATAGAAGCCTTGCGCGCCTTTAAAGCATCTTAAGAAGTCCCTGACCTCTTTACATTGTCTATAGAAGCCTTGCACGCCTTTAAAGCATCTTAAGAAGTCCCGGACCCCTTTACATCATCTATAGAAGCCTTGTACGCCTTTAAAGCATCTTAAGAAGTCCCTGACCCCTTTACATCATCTATAGAAGCCTTGCACGCCTTTAAAGCATCGGAAGAAGCCTCGCACCCCTTTAAAGCATCTTAAGAAGCCTCGCACCCCTTTGATCATCTTAAAAAGCTTCGCACGCCATTATCTTCTAGCTCACAAAATATGCCGAAAATGATCAAAAGAGATACAAAAATGTGTTGAAAAAGTGTTATTTACTAAATGTGAGACAGATTCGGTATTGAATTCACGCTGTGAATGTTCTCTTTAGTACAAATACATTTGACTTCTGTGAATGCTATTGTAGACAATAGCAATTCTCCAGACGTAAAGGTCTTTTATATTTGGAAATGCTCCCTAATATAACCGACTAGGTTGAACGGGACGCGCCTCGCCAAAACGAGGCAAAATTTTATTTTAAAAAAAATAAAAAATTGACTTCTGTATATTATACAGTATATACATATATTATATCAAGAAGTCTCTCCGCAAAGCGTTCAGTGCTTTAATAATATGAATGTAACATTTTATGATGCAGTAAACAACATTATTTTAATTGACTTTAATTAGATTTACTTTACTACTAGATAAAAGTAATTTTTTTTTATTTATTTTCGCATAAAACATTAGTGTCTGTTTAAATAATTTAAATTGCTATGTAAAATAAAGAAATGTAGAGTTGTAAATTACGACCTTTTAATAATAATGTTATCGCTTGGATTGTTTCCCTTGATTCACAGGATTCAAGCACTAAACAAACTGCGGAGATACTTCTCGATCACCCTGTATAATGTTAATGATGAATCCACTTATAAAAGATCTGACATGTCTCGCACCCCCTGAAGGTAGGTCTCGCACCCCCTCCCCCCCAGGGGGGTGCATGCACTCCTGGTTAAGAAGCAGTGGTCTTAAATACAGAAAGATGAAGTACAGAATAAATACAATTTCCAGCATTGAGAGAAAAGACTGCAGGAAGAGCCGCGGTAAAGTAGGAATAAATGAATTAAAGATTTAAGGACTGTCTTCAGTGCATACGGACAACACCATCAGTGCTCCGATCTCCTCACTTAGATCACACAAGGCGGATCTCAGCACAGTGCACGAACTCCGTAGCACCGGCGAGAATCCCAATGTGTGTAATTAGGAATCACATATTCTATAAATATATTTTTGTGGTGGGTAGGTTTCTAATTTTTTATTTTTATTTTGCCAGGGCAGCGACCTTCCAATTTTTACGATTTCCAACTGCCGTGGGATTTTTAACATGCGCAACTTGCACACGGGACCTCCTATTTTTTCGCCCTTATCCGAGAAGGCTAGGCATCCGATCTAACTACCCGGGCGCCCAGGAGGGAGTATGACATCATTAGGACCACCGGTTCTGATAAAAAAATTTACATAAACTATATTAGATTAGTCGGCGTCTGTGGCCTAATGGATATGAACGTAGTTTCATAATCCAGATATACCAGGTTCGAAACCTGCTGCAGGCGGTTTGGTAGCAGATCGCTTTGTGTGGATTTTTAACAATGGTATAAGCGCCGTACCGTTCAGAAAGCAATGGCAAACTACTGAATGAAAACACTGCCTAGAAAAATCACAAACAGCCAATAAAAGCTGGGGTTGATTGCCACGTCCTGTAAAGGATAAGCAACTAACTTTATATTAGATTAACTGCGAATCGAACCCGGTACCTTTAGAATTCGAGGCGAACGCTATACCTGTTAGCCACTCCGATCCCATCTGTCTTTAGTTTTAATAAGTGTGTTTCTATTAATTTATAATTTTCGAATGTCTGTGTGCTTGTGTTGACAGGTTTACTTGCTTATTGGAAGGTGAAAGGTAGGAGGAAATGTTATTGTTATCATTAATAATCGGTATCGACGTCACTGTCGTAAATTTATTTTGAGAGAAAAGAGTCGTAGAAATAGTGGTCCGGTTTAGAGTGGAAAATGATGATGGAAAGCTCAGTGATAGAAAATGTAGAGATTTAATAGTTACTTCACAGCGTGCTGGAGGAGAGTAAAGACAGACTTATTTACGACAAATCGTGTCTCTCAATCTTCTCTTTCACTCTCCTGGTCAAACAATTATTTGCCAGTTTTCCAGACTCGCATCTGCGCGCACACCGATTTGGTGTTTTCAAACACACACACGACGTTGATACAAACTATAATAAACGAATAGGGGAAAAGTTGGGCTTTGGGTATATCCAACACACAGAACTAAATGAGTTTAGGTGATTTTATTCACTTTAAACATCAATTACTAAAAATATCAGATATTACATAAATTATCATAAGTACACAAATGCAAATAACAAGTTTGGGAGGGGGTGAAGAAGATTGGTATCGACTAAGCCCTTCCCGCTCATTAGACAAAGACAAACCCAGTCCAGAGATAGATAATATCAGGAACACGGGTACGTTAACCTAACAGTAAAGTTAATTACTCTGAAAGAGGTGTTACCAAGTTAGGTATAAGTGATAGAAAAAAACCTGTTCATCCCTTTACTAAGCAAATGGAAAGGAGGTGGTTTTAAACAGAGTTAACAAATTATCAACTATCCCACTTAAAGGAACAATGTAGGGAATACAGAAAAGATATATGTTACCAGGTAAGCAAGTTAACAAAATGGTCACACAAAAGAATTAATTTCCTGTCATTCATACACGCGCTAGCAAAGGCCTTCACTCATCTTGCTCTCACTTACCGATTGTGAAAAAATCTTGCACTCCATAGAATAACACAACAGCAGTTACACCTCAACTAAATGTATGAGTGTTTGTTCAAGTTCTAGCCCCAGATTATCGGGTAGGCGGTCAGCACATAAAAGGATCCCGTAATCGCTGGAAAATGAATCTGTAGTTGTGTCTCTTTTCTTAATAACAGTTTCTATGGGAGGGCACGGTC
The DNA here is from genome assembly GCA_024509875.1 of Oreohelix idahoensis. Taxonomy (NCBI): domain Eukaryota; kingdom Metazoa; phylum Mollusca; class Gastropoda; order Stylommatophora; family Oreohelicidae; genus Oreohelix; species Oreohelix idahoensis. The sequence goes on along the minus strand of JAMPIV010002147.1, from coordinate 186,093 downwards.
TCTGATACCGGGGTGAGGATGGTGTGGTCTATTTGACTATGCCGCGGATAATAAAATTCTTACGCGTGCTGGTACACTTTATCCGTGAGGTATGGTTTAAGTCCAGTGAGAAAAACTAGTCACATCACTGTTCAGGAAATTATGAATTATCTCTCTGTGTCAGTAAACTAACAAAGCTCGGGCCAGTGTTCTTCTTCCCGTTACGACTTAAGTTGTTTGATGGTGCGTTAAATTTGTCTTTGGGTGTGCTTTCTTTGCTATAAGTTAGATAGCGGAATTCCAAACATAGAATCGCCTCAAAGATTAAAAATTTACACAGTCTCAACAAGTTCTGCGTCAGGGGAACTCTACACACTGTTTATGTTTTGCTTTGCTTAGATTGATTTCTTTATTGCTTTCTTAATGCTGGGATCGCACAGGTTACGATCACTCTGTATGAAAGAAAAAAAAGACATGTAATATACCGAAAACAAATAACCTTCTAAAGCGCGACGAATTTCCCGTTAAGCCTATAATATATATGCTCGCGTATTTAATTATGTATTTAATAAACACTGCGCGAGTTCTAGTGGTTAAAAACACACATCTATAAAACTAAGACTTAACTGAATTTATTAATTATAAATTCCTTCGCGACTTTAAAAGTTAATTTAAGCATCTATTATCTTTTGAAATAATATAATAGATAGATCATTATATTTAAAACTGGAACTCTTGAGATGGTTTAATTAAATAGATTTAAATTAACACAGAATCCCTTTAAATAGAATGACTAGACCACTGATCACTTTACACAATATATATTTTACCGCTTTGCACAGAATTAGAAATCACTGCAAATATATATAAAATCCAGGGGAAAATCTATAACAAGATTTCAATAAAGCTAGTGCTTCTGTAAAGGTCTGGCCAGCGAGTGATAACGTGTCTAGTTCTTCATGGTCTATTTAGCTAAAATGGAATGTAAGTTGAGTGGGACATGATAAACTTGACAGCTTATTTGATCTCACGAACTTTTGGGGATCTGACCGCCAAATCAAGAGAAGAAACCGCCCCCTGGTCTTCGTATCCGCTCGCTGCTGCCCGTTTCGCTTTCCCCCGTTCGCTCGGTTCCTCGATTGACACCGAGACGCGAAATTAGCGGCAAGCAACTGCGTCTCGTATCAGGGAAAACTACTGTCTTTGATAGCGCCGATAGTCTCCCCTAAGATCCTCAGTTCGTCTCTTTGATCTCGTCGCTGTATCCTACATGAGTCCCGGTGGAATGCGTTCTGGCAAACGAAAAGTTACAACAAATGTTCAGGGGTTCTAATGTTATGAAAAGCTAAAAGTCCCTTTAAATCATCCATCATATCAGGGAGAATTCACTTGTCAAACTAGACGTACGTCACAATCGTCCCCACTTTTAGACATGAAACCATTTTTCATGTTTCATTTTTTGACAATGGAGGTGACCTGATTGGTTATTTTAGGATGAGTGGTATCTTCAGTTTGCTCTTCTTCCTCTGTAGACCAGTTTCTACTCAGAAAATCAGCCCCGACATTCTGTCTTCCCGGAATATATTCCACTTTGAAAGAATAGACGCTTAGAAGGAGGGCCCAACGCATGATCCTAGCGTTAAATTCTTTATTGGCACCAAGAAATGCTAACGGAGCGTGGTCTGTTTGCACCGTGAACGATGTACCATAAAGAAACTCATGATGGCGTCTGATACCGTCAATCAGAGCAAGACATTCCCTTTCAACTACGCTGTAGTTCCGTTCCGCTTTATTTAATTTCCGACTGCCATAGGCAACTGGAAATAGCATGTTCAGGTCACTGTCATCGACTTGAAGCAGTGTTGACCCGATGCCCTGACCTGACGCGTCGACTCTCAGTACAAAAGGTTTCTTGAGGTCAGGCAACCTCAAAATGGGGTATGCAGACAACTGTCCTTTCAAAGTGCTATACGCGTGTTCGCACTTTTGATCCCATATGACCTTATCAGGACAACCTTTCTTTGTGAGGTCAGTCAGAGGTGCCGTCAGTCCGTTGAAGTTCTGGATGTACTTCTGATAGTATGCACATAGCGATATGAAGGAACGTACGTCTTTCTTCGTTCGGGGTCTTTTTGCTGCCACTATTTTCTCCACGTTCTTCTTAATAGGCCAACTGCATCCGTGAGAAATAGTGTGCCCCAGGAAGTCTAACTGTTCAAACCCGATGAGACATTTGCTAGGTCTGGCTGTGAGACCCGTTTCCTGTAGTCTCATGAGGAGCATAGCAACCGTAGCAATATGTTCTTCATAGGTTTCCGATGCAATTAAGATGTCATCCATGAAATTATGGATATGGGGACTTTGCAAAGGTTGTAGAAGCTTCCTCATCATCCTGGTGAACACTCCTGGTGCGTTATGCAAACCGAACGGCATCACGTTGAATGTGTAATGTCCTTCACTAGTGCTGAAAGCTAACAAAGGTTTAATTTCCTCCTTGACTGGTATTTGATAATAACCTTTACTGAGGTCAATCTTGGAGAAGATCTTAGCTTTGCTGAGCTTGGTGAACAACTCAGAAACAGTTTGGAGAGGTTCGGGCTGGAATTCCGTTACAGCGTTTAGCAACCTGTAATCAATGCACAGCCGAACTTCCTTATTGGGCTTCTGCAACAGCACTACGCTCGAGCTGTAAGGAGATGTAGACTCACTGATAATTCCTGCCTGACGCAGCTTGTCTATTTCTCCGCGAAGTGCATCAGCTTTAGCGTACGGGATGGGGTAAACTCTGGTTTGAACAGGGGTCTCGTTTGTTAATTTCATATCAAATTCAATGAGATTTGTTCGACCAGGTACATCCGTTAAAACTGCACTGTACTGTTTTAGTAGAGCCCTAGTTTCTGTTTGTTGTTCTGGTGAGAGATTGTCGCCGAACTTGACATCTTTAAAGGATTCTGTGGGTTGCAGTGGATACTCCATGCAACCATCATTATCTTCCTCGTCTTCCGTTGCTATGGCGACAGCCAGGAGATGCTCGGAGGATGGCACCGGTCTTTCCAAATATTTCTTTAGCAGATTTATGTGGAAGACCTTCTCCTTTCCTTTGATGGAGATCTTGTAGTTGGTACGTGAGATCTTTTTAAGGACGGTAAACGGTCCTTGCCATCCGATGCGAAGTTTATTGCTTCCGGTTGGAAGTAGCAATAGGACTTTCTCCCCTGGTTGTAGTTCTCTCTCTTTTGCAGCTTTGTTGTATCTTTTAGTAATTTTAGCGCGGGCTTTCTTAAGGTTGGTAGTAGCTAGATCCCATCCTAGCTTTAGCCTTTCCTTAAGCTCAGATACATACTTGCTTGCAGAGACGACTGTCTCGTCAGCCTTCTGGTCTGTCAGGGACCGAAGTAAGGCTTCTAGTGGCCCCTTAATAGGTCTGCCAAATAAAAGTGTAGCTGGCACAAAACCCGTAGACGCTTGGGGTACCTCTCGGTAGGCGAATAAGGCAGCCGATATATATATTGGTCCCAGTCTTCCGGTTTCTCCTGACCCAGCTTACGTAACATCATGGTGAGGGTACCGTTAAAACGTTCCACGAGCCCATTTCCGGCCGGATGGTAGGGACTTGTGTGGATATGTTTGGCCCTCAAGATCTTAAAGATCTCCTCCATTAACAGGCTACGGAATTGGGATCCATTGTCCGTCAAAACTTGTTGAGGGAATCCCAACCGTGTAAAAATTTGCACAAGGGCTTCTGCGACATGCTTGGAATTAGTGCATGGTAGCGGTACGGCTTCGGCCCACATAGTGCAAGTGTCGACTAAGGTCAGGATGAACCTGTTCCTTCTTTTGGTCTTTTCCAGGGGACCAATAATGTCGACAGCAACCCGTTCAAATGGAGTCCCTACTATTGGCATTTGCCCCATAGGTACTGGGGGTGTCAAGTGCTTGGGTGCTACCCGTTGGCACTGGGCGCAGGATTTCACGTACCTGACAATGTCAGAGTTCATTCCTGGCCACCAATAGTGGTTTTTTATTCGCTGAATAGTGGCGTTTTGTCCCATGTGTCCGCTAAAGGGAAAAGAGTGCCCCATTTCTAAGATCTGGTTTCTGTACTGCGTCGGTACTAGGAGCTGGTTATTCCCCGTGTCCGGGTTGCCCGTTCTACGATACAATACACCATCCTTAGAAAAGATGTCTCCGTTGTGTCTGGGGTCCTTAGCCATGGGCAGTTTTTTAAAGCAGGGCGCCAGAGTAGGGTCCTTTTGTTGCGCCTCCTTCAGTTCATTCGGCAACAAGTTTGGCGCAGGCTCCCTCTCCTTCTTGGCTTGCCCTCTTGTGGTTACCGCTGCCACAATCGGCTCCTTAGGTCTCCCAATGAACACATATCTACATCCCAGGATAACTGGGTAGATCGGATCATCCATTATGGCCGCTTTAATAACTCCTCTGACAAAGTCAGAGTGTATTTCTACCAGTGCGATAGGAAGCGTCCTGGGTGCATCACTCCTGAAAACTCCACTAAGTTTGACGGTTTCCTCTGTCTCCTGACCGGGTTTGACTAGGTGCCTAGCGACAATACAGTCAAAACTTAATCCAGTGTCAAAAAGACAAGTAGTGGAGGTACCGTTCAAAATTACAGTTCCTCGAGTTGAGGGTCGGTCCCCCTCAGGTTGAGAATCACTGACATTGACTCTACCTTTCGAGGCTGTATGCAAACATCCAATGCGGTTTGCACCGGTTTGTTTGCCCTGATCAGACGTTCCTGGTGTAGGAGTCTTCCCTTTTCCTTGACCTTGGTGGCCGCGCTGCCACGTAGGCTTGTTGGGTTGATCAGAATTGTTGTTGGGGGGGTATCGGGTTTTGTAGAATTTCGATTTTTCCTGGGGAGGTTTCTGGGTATTGTTATCTCGTTGGTTATAATGTTGAGAGGAAGTGGAAGAATAGGATGCCTGTTCTAGATTCTGTTTTCGAGATGGCTCATCGGTGGGTTTACGTTTAGTGCTGGGAAGTTCGGCCATTGCATTGCTATAGCGTTCGGCTTTATTGAGTATGTCTTCAAGCCTGACTGCCCCCTGTTCAGCCAAAAATCTACGAGTTTCATTCGACAAAGTGGATTTTATCTGCTCCACAAGAACAAGTTCGAGGAGTCCCTCATATGAAAGAGGTAGGTCAGATAATTCAATGCACTTTGTCGGATAACCCGTGAGACGTGAAGAGAACTGGGGAAATGTTTCCGTGCTCTCTTTTCGGCTGTTTCTGAACAACTGCAGAAACTTTCGGGCAGTCATCTCAAACTGCTGTAGTAAGGCCTTTTTCAACATGTCGTAATCATGTTGATTCGGTCCCAGCTTTGTGTACACGTCATAAGCATTGCCTTTCAGTGACGTTGAAAGTTTGAGCGCCCAGCGGGTACTCTCTAACCCATAAAGATTCGCGAGTCTCTCGAATTTTTCTAGGTAGCTGTCAATTTTTTTCGTTAGGGCTAGGAAAAGATTCTAAAGAAAACGACATAGCAGTTAATTGGGCAGATTGAGTACTGGAGAGGTCCATTGATTGAGACTGGGGCGAAGACGGCTCTCCGTTAGTCGAAGTAGAGGCGCCCCGACTCTCTAGAGCCTTAAGCGCCAGTTGATGCTGTCTTTCCTTGTCTCTCTCTCTCTCTGCGAGTTTCCATCTCTGCTTCAATTTTCTTCTGTTCCAAAAGACGTTCTTCCGCTTCTTTCTTATCTGCCCTCTCCTGGGCTTCTCTCCTCTCTGTTCTTTCTTTCTCTTCCTTCCTCTCAGCTTCGGCTCTCTGTTGCTCCGCCTTCCTCTCAGCTTCGGCTCTCTGTTGCTCCGCGTCATATATTTCCAATTCCTGGTTAATAAACGCGTTTGCAGCTTCTGCATCTAATCCTGCCTCTTTTCGCTTCCAGCCTCAAGATGGACCTCATCTTTATCCTCTCTGCCATTGTTAAAGAATAAGATGAAGTATGCTTAGAGAACTAGTAAGAAGAAACGCGAAAGGGAGGAACTCTGAACCGCTACGAGAAAAAAAAACACAAGTACAAATTTACCTGTGTTACCTCCTACCTGTACTGTGCAAACTTATCGCTGCTATTATCTGGCAATTAAGGCTCTAAACGCAAGCGACTATGCCACTAAATGGTAAGTTACACTGGAAAAGAATCTACTTTTACTAACAGTAGAGAAAAATTTATATTAAAACAATTTAAAAGGAAAAAAAAAATTTCCCCTAAATTTTAAATCTCTGACAACAAACTCCGTCCCTAAAGTCAATTATTGAGATGAGACGTTGTTAACTTAATTTTTAAAAATCAGAACAATCCGTCTTTAGCTAAGCTCAACTCTTCTTAACTTCAAAAACATTAGTGACTGTAAAACAATCACGCAATCCCAGCAACTTTTATAAAGAAAGAAATATAATTATCTCCGCCAGAGGATAATAAAATAGCAAATATATTTGTTTATCTGTACTTTCTACTGCTGTGGAGAGAAAACAACCTGTAAATATGCTGTGTGGACAACCCAAATACTTAAAGAACGTTTGTCTAGGGGTGTAATTATTTATTTATTTCCCTAATTCACAAAGACAAATCATTCACACTCCACCTAGTTAGACCCAAACTAAATCAGACTCAAAATATCTTTAACCCGGCTATGCGATTGCCTCAAATGTAGCTCAAGATCCCAGAACCAGCCCACAAATATGTGTGCATCAAATGTATCTCAAAATTATCCCAGACGAGCCGGCCAAATATTGTCGTAAATTTATTTTGAGAGAAAAGAGTCGTAGAAATAGTGGTCCGGTTTAGAGTGGAAAATGATGATGGAAAGCTCAGTGATAGAAAATGTAGAGATTTAATAGTTACTTCACAGCGTGCTGGAGGAGAGTAAAGACAGACTTATTTACGACAAATCGTGTCTCTCAATCTTCTCTTTCACTCTCTCTGGTCAAACAATTATTTGCCAGTTTTCCAGACTCGCATCTGCGCGCACACCGATTTGGTGTTTTCAAACACACACACGACGTTGATACAAAACTATATTAAACGAATAGGGGAAAAGTTGGGCTTTGGGTATATCCAACACACAGAACTAAATGAGTTTAGGTGATTTTATTCACTTTAAAACATCAATTACTAAAAATATCAGATATTACATAAATTATCATAAGTACACAAATGCAAATAACAAGTTTGGGAGGGGGTGAAGAAGATTGGTATCGACTAAGCCCTTCCCGCTCATTAGACAAAGACAAACCCAGTCCAGAGATAGATAATATCAGGAACACGGGTACGTTAACCTAACAGTAAAGTTAATTACTCTGAAAGAGGTGTTACCAAGTTAGGTATAAGTGATAGAAAAAAAAACCTGTTCTTCATCTTCCTTTACTAAGCAAATGCAAAGGTGGTGGTTTTAAACAGAGTTAACAAATTATCAACTATCCCACTTAAAGGAACAATGTAGGGTATACAGAAAAGATATATGTTACCAGGTAAGCAAGTTAACAAAATGGTCACACAAAAGAATTAATTTCCTGTCATTCATACACGCGCTAGCAAAGGCCTTCACTCATCTTGCTCTCACTTACCGATTGTGAAAAAAAATCTTGCACTCCATAGAATAACACAACAGCAGTTACACCTCAACTAAATGTATGAGTGTTTGTTCAAGTTCTAGCCCCAGATTATCGGGTAGGCGGTCAGCACATAAAAGGATCCCGTAATCGCTGGAAAATGAATCTGTAGTTGTGTCTCTTTTCTTAATAACAGTTTCTATGGGAGGGCACGGTCTCTGATACCGGGGTGAGGATGGTGTGGTCTATTTGACTATGCCGCGGATAATAAAATTCTTACGCGTGCTGGTACACTTTATCCGTGAGGTATGGTTTAAGTCCAGTGAGAAAACTAGTCACATCACTGTTCAGGAAATTATGAATTATCTCTCTGTGTCAGTAAACTAACAAAGCTCGGGCCAGTGTTCTTCTTCCCGTTACGACTTAAGTTGTTTGATGGTGCGTTAAATTTGTCTTTGGGTGTGCTTTCTTTGCTATAAGTTAGATAGCGGAATTCCAAACATAGAATCGCCTCAAAGATTAAAAATTTACACAGTCTCAACAAGTTCTGCGTCAGGGGAACTCTACACACTGTTTATGCTTTGCTTTGCTTAGATTGATTTCTTTATTGCTTTCTTAATGCTGGGATCGCACAGGTTACGATCACTCTGTATGAAAGAAAAAAAAGACATGTAATATACCGAAAACAAATAACCTTCTAAAGCGCGATGAATTTCCCGTTAAGCCTATAATATATATGCTCGCGTATTTAATTATGTATTTAATAAACACTGCGCGAGTTCTAGTGGTTAAAAACACACATCTATAAAACTAAGACTTAACTGAATTTATTAATTATAAATTCCTTCGCGACTTTAAAAGTTAATTTAAGCATCTATTATCTTTTGAAATAATATAATAGATAGATCATTATATTTAAAACTGGAACTCTTGAGATGGTTTAATTAAATAGATTTAAATTAACACAAAATCCCTTTAAATAGAATGACTAGACCACTGATCACTTTACACAATATATATTTTACCGCTTTGCACAGAATTAGAAATCACTGCAAATATATATAAAATCCAGGGGAAAATCTATAACAAGATTTCAATAAAGCTAGTGCTTCTGTAAAGGTCTGGCCAGCGAGTGATAACGTGTCTAGTTCTTCATGGTCTATTTTAGCTAAAAAATGGAATGTAAGTTGAGTGGGACATGATAAAACTTGACAACTTATTTGATCTCACGAACTTTTGGGGATCTGACCGCCAAATCAAGAGAAGAAACCGCCCCCTGGTCTTCGTATCCGCTCGCTGCTGCCCGTTTCGCTTTCCCCCGTTCGCTCGGTTCCTCGATTGACACCGAGACGCGAAATTAGCGGCAAGCAACTGCGTCTCGTATCAGGGAAAACTACTGTCTTTGATAGCGCCGATAGTCTCCCCTAAGATCCTCAGTTCGTCTCTTTGATCTCGTCGCTGTATCCTACATGAGTCCCGGTGGAATGCGTTCTGGCAAACGAAAAGTTACAACAAATGTTCAGGGGTTCTAATGTTATGAAAAGCTAAAGGTCCCTTTAAATCATCCATCATATCAGGGCTAATTGTTCCTGTTGCGTGTTGGTTGCATACACGCCGGATGCATCCTCTCATTCGTCCATCCCTGCTGGTCTTACATTCGATGCCAAGTTCCAGCAATCTTAGCCTTGGTGATTCATCGATTGCAGTGTCATTCTCTAACAGGCGATCATTAATTGCTCACAGTATCTCTCCCTTATCCATATCCACTGCACCTTCTATGGGTGCTCTTGAAGCTAGTCTATCAACTCTTTCGTTGCCGCGTACCCATGTACCTTGTATGACCAGGACAGTAGATCCACACCAGTTCCTGACGATTCAAGTCTTCTATGGGTGTTTTCCATTCATGCCAGAGCCATCCACTTTGGACCTTCTGAAGCATGGATTGTGGGTCTGATACAATAATACAAAATTATTGTATCAGGGAGGAAATGGAAAGGTAGAAACTGAATACATGGGATATGGTGATATCCTCTAGGATATGAGACATAAGTTCTTTGCCGTGATTCATGACGGGTTGTTTGCTAGTGTAATGTGTTTATGCGGCAATCGTCTAGTTATGTTTCTAGTCGGATAAATGATATATGAATACAAACAAGTCGCCTCATCTCACTTATTTCATTTTTTTTTTCGTGTCGTTGCTATTAACTATTTACCAGTTGTACATATTTTCAAAAGCTCACTCAGTAAACCAAGGCAAATTCTCGGAAGATCTGGTCCAAGAGAGAGTAAAAGAGCTGTTAAACAAAATACTGTCTCTTGGACAACCTGAGCCCACAGAAGTGAACTCTCATACCAAGCTGGAAAGTAGAAAAGGGGAAATCCCAAAACACAGTTATTTGCTTGTTAACGCAGATATGGAATCTTCCGTCGTGCAGAAGATCAGGAAAGAAATTTCGCCATCAAAGCCCAAAACATACCACAAAAATAAGGTCAGTTCAAATATCACACATTTAACATTTTAAAACTTTCTCTTCATAATTGTCGCTTTCCTGGTCTCAGATATCTTCCCATTTCAATTTCATCTTGAAACACAATAGCTCCATCTTGAATTACAATAGTTTCATCTTGAATTACAATAGATCCATCTTGAATCACAATAGTTCCATCTTGGATCACAATAGTTCCGTCTTGAATCACAATAGTTCCATCTTTAATCACAATAGTTCCATCTTTAATCACAATAGTTCCATCTTTAATCACACTAGTTCCGTCTTGAATCACAATAGTTCCATCTTTAATCACAATAGTTCCATCTTGAATCACAATAGTTCCATCTTGAATCACAATAGTTCCGTCTTGAATCACAATAGTTCCATCTTTAATCATAATAGTTCCATCTTGAATCACAATAGTTCCATCTTGAATCACAATAGTTCCATCTTTAATCACAATAGTTCCATCTTTAATCATAATAGTTCCATCTTTAATCATAATAGTTCCATCTTTAATCACAATAGTTCCATCTTTAATCTTATGAGCACCAACTTCAATAATGTGAGTTCCGTCTTCAACAGATTTGATTTCATCTTCAGGAACATCATCTGTAGCTTTAGTTTCATCTAGTGTAATTTTAACTCCATCTTCACAACCATGATGATCTCACGAGGTAGAAAAAACACCACAGCACGCTGGAAGAACAGGCCCTGGAGCAGGTCAACCAGCTTAAATACATTGGTGCTGTAAGAGACTGGAAAAGAGACATAAAAAGAGGTAGCTACCTCAGCGCAGCAGCTGCGAATCTTTTCAGACTTTTAATCGAAGATTCCCCAGCAAAAAAGAATTGGCAAGAAGACAAAGATGGTTGTATAAAGCTCCACATATATGCCATTCCTGACTTACGAATCATGAGCAATGACTACAACCCACAAAAGTCAGCTCCAAACCTCAGAAGTTAGGTATTTGAGGAAGGTGGTCCAAGTAACAAGAAAGCATAAGGTCCGCAACCAGATGATACATCATGGACTCGAAACCTAACACCCGAAGGTCCGCAACCAGACGATACGTCATGGACTCGAAACGTAACACCCGCAGGCCCGAATGGAAAAATCCCAGTTGTGATGGTTTGGCTACGTCTGCAGAGAAGGAAAGACTGACTACTGTGACAAACCTGGGAAACCAAGAGACAAAAGCCAGACTTCCAGAACGACCCAAAGTTAGCTAAAAGGACAACATCAGACAATTTCTGAAGGACCGAGGACTGGACTGGTACCTGGCCAAATAGAGAAATACTGATTGAAAAGCATGAAGTTTTTGAGCAACTATTGTTACACCCACCACCACGACTCACGTCACAGTCATATCTCTTTTTAATGAATCATATGGTGCCGTACTTTTGACAAGACTTTTAAAAAAACTGACAATGTCATTGTTTTGCATATTTTTTAAAATACGACTGGAGATACAAACCTGCCATTCTTGAATTTTAACTTTCTTCTAACATCAGCTTAGCACTTTTCGACATTTGCAACCATACATCGTGCGTATACAAATTTTATTCCCAAGATATCCACACTTCAGGATTACTCCAAGAAAGACAGAACGTATGGGTACGTGCATAGTGATCCCTTGTATCCATATGTATATGGTGTATCCTACGCCAGGTTTGAATATCGTGAAATGGATTTATTGTACTACAATGTATCCAAAGGTAACCTTACTGTGACCTTGACCATCATGAATGTTGGAGATGCAGATGGCGATGAGGTAGGAGTGTTTCGCTTTGTAACGGAATAGTTTGCTTTTGCCTCTGTCACAATTATCTATTGTTATTATTATTATCATGATTACGCGAACTACAAGAGAGAAAACCGGACTGATTCTAAAGGCGACGAACTGGAACGGACTACGGACTACGACTTATGGAACTTGGAACACAAGAAGTATAAATGGGAAGGAAGAGGAGCTGGTGGAAGAGATGAGGAAAGCAAAACTAGAAATCCTGGCTATAACCGGAGCGCATTATGGTTGTAAAACTAAAAGAAGGAGAAACCATAGTCAACCTGGTCATAGTGTATGGGCCAAATGAGGATGAGAGAGCAGAGGTCAAGGAGGAATTCTTCGAGCTGCTTCAAAGGACAGTGGATGACTGCCTAGATGAAGTTATTATGCTCGGAGATTTTAATGCCAGAGTTGGAAATGACCATGCTAGATGGGGTGGAGTTATCGGAAGATATGGAGAAGATACTCTCAATGACAATGGAAAGCGACTCCTTAGATTCTGCAGTGAGCAGAATCTGATCATTACAAACACAAAGTTCCCCCATAAGCGCATACATGCATACACTAGATGTGAACCAACCAAGAATGAGAAGTCAGTGATCGACTATGCCATTGTTCGGAGAAGCTCATTCAGATATGTCCGAGATGCAAGAGTCTGGAGGGGGCCAGAGATTGGAAGTGATCACTACCTGCTAACAATCAAACGAACAACTGAAAGAGTTGCTCAGCCTAGGAACTGCCCAACATCACGCAAGAAACCAAGTAAACGAGCAGGAGAAATGAGCATTAGGACCTACAAGCTGAGAGAGCCAGAAATTAAGACCAGATATCAGGGGCTTATTGCTACAGCAGTGAGCAACACAGAAGAACGACCTGATGACTTGGAAACCCTCTGGAATAAATTCAAGGATATCATAAAGACAGCTGCTGCAGAAGCATGCGGTGAAGTCCGACTTGGGAACCAGAGAAAGAGGACACCTTGGTGGACAGAGGAAGTCAAAGAGAAAATAAGAGAGAAGAAAATGGCATGGAAACAATACTTAGGAGCTAAAAACACAACAGGACAAATGGAAAAATATAGAGAATATGTGACACTCAGAACAGAAGCAAAGAACAAAGTGCTAGCAGCAAAACAGAAGTCCTGGGAAGAATTTGGAGAAAAGCTAGAAAAAGATGCACAAGAAAACCAGAAATTGTTCTATAAGACCCCTAAAGAACATGATGAGAGGAAAAAAAAAAACAATGCCCTCTCAAATTTATAAAGGACAAGCAAGGCAAATTGCTTACTGCCCCGAAGGAAGTAATGGAAAGATGGAAAGAATATTTCTCAGAACTCCTGGATGGTGAGCATGATGAAGCATCAGAAATGATAACCACTGACACAGAAGAGGAAACCAATGATGGTGAAGATGACATAAAGATGGAAGAACTGAGGGCAGCACTAGAGAAAATCAAGATGGGCAAAGCAGCAGGGCATGATGGTATAACACCAGAAATGGTTAAGTACATGGGAGCATCAGGCGACCTATTACTCTTAAAGGTCCTACAGGCAGCATGGTGCAACAAGACCATACCAAAGGATTGGGAGATTGCCATCATAACACCAATTTTCAAAAAGGGTGACAATCGACAATGTGGAAACCATAGAGGCATATCCCTTCTCAGTGTCCCTGGTAAAATCTACTCTAGAATCCTAGAGCAGAGACTCCGACGCCTAGCTGAGCCACAATTGGATGAGGTCCAGTGCGGATTCCGAGCAAACCGAAGTACTCAAGACCTAATCTTCACACTCAGACAGCTGAGTGAAAAGGCCCTTGAGTATAAGAGTGAGATCCATCTTTGTTTCATAGATCTGGAAAAGGCGTTTGACAGGGTCCCCTGGAGCAAACTTTGGGACTGTTTGGCAAGGAAGAATATTCCAGCACCTCTGATTCATGCTATACAGAGCTTCTACAAGTCTTGCAGAAATTATGTGAGGACAGCAAACCATAAGTCAGAAGAGTTCAGGACCACCACTGGTGTAAGACAAGGTGATATCCTATCACCTTACCTCTTCATACTCCTTATGGACGATGTCATCAAGGCATGTAAGGAGAGAACAAGAAAGTATTCAGTGGGGTACTGGAAGATGAGACAGGTCTATATTTCGGAGCTGGCATTTGCTGATGATGTTGCCCTGATTGCTAAATCAGAGGCACATCTCCAATCCAACCTGCAAGTCTGGAAGGAAGAGCTGGAGAAGAGAGGGATGGTCATAAGCAGCTCTAAAACAAAATCCATGGTGATATCACGAGAAGAAAGAAAACATCAGATTAAGTTGGGAGAACAGGTCCTGGAGCAGGTCGACCACTTTAAATATCTCGGAGCTATTATAGACCGAAAGGGAGGCATCAAAGAAGAGTTGGTCACTCGAAAAGCAGCGGCTGGGAGACTTTTTCAGGCCATAAATCGTGGATTCCTCAGCAAGAAAGAGGTTGGTAAGAAAACGAAGATGGCTGTATACCGCTCCACCTATGTCCCAGTCTTGACATATGGATGCGAGTCGTGGGCAATGACTACAACCCACAAAAGCCAGATCCATACCTCAGAAATGAGGTATCTGAGGAAGGTGGTTGAAGTAACAAGAAGAGACATGGTCCGCAACCAGACGATCCGTCAAGGCCTAAAATCCCATCCGCTGCAGACCCAAATAGAACAGTCCCAACTAAGATGGTTTGGCCATGTCTGCAGAATGGGAGAAGATCGGCTACCACGACAAGCATGGGAAACAAAGAGCCAGGGATCCAGACCTCCAGGACGACCCAGAGTCCGCTGGGAGGACAACATTACAGCTGATAGAATGGTCTGGCGCTCTCTCTTCCAAACCTCTACACCTCACGGTAGAAGGGGAATTTCTGTGCAACCCACATTTTGCGGACCTCAATCAGACTTAATTTTTTTATTTTTAACTTCCCCCCTTGAACTGTAATGATGACTTCATCGTTTTTAATGTCTAGGGTTTTTATGATAGTTGATGAAGTGTAAGTTTCGACAACAAACCAACAGAACAGGAGATTAAACACCTATGTTAGATCCACAACAATTTACAGACACTAAAAATGACAATCACAAAGCACATAACACTCTAAGAATTTATCCATGAGGGGGGTAAAGGGGGGGGGTCAAGGGGTGTTGTGGTTAGGACGTTTTATGTGATGCGAGCAGGGATGTGGGGGGATTTGAGGCGTTTTAAACACTACCCTTAACGCGACATGCGTATCCAAGTTTCATGGGGAGCAGTCCCTTCAAGATTTCCCATCCTTCCGTACGTAGTAGGTTTTTGATGTTGCTATCCCCACTCCTTGTGCAGAACGTGTGCCACGAAAAATACCCTGGTTTAGTGCCCAGTCACAATCAGAACAAGGATACCTCATCAAGTCGATATCGTCATCTGTTATAAATGATTCTAAGTTATTCCGAAAAACAACTATCATAGCCACCGCTTATTAAGTCAAATATCTTATATCATCTTTAAAAATAATTACCAGTGCGATCCTTTTCCATGACCCTAATAATAAAATACACCCAGGTGTTTTTATCTCCCTATCCCTGGAACAAGTCCAGTTCGAACGCGCTTCTCTAAAGTCAAACATTGAAAAAGTATAGAGATACCTCCTAAATCATGATCGCGCTGTTTGTAGTTTAATAAAGAACACCTACCGATGAACACATTTTGGTGGGGGGAGAAACGAGTTGTTATGACATAATATGTACATATGTTTAGAAGATCAAGAATGAATAATTTGGGGGGGGGGGAGTGGTTAAGTGGGAAACCGTGTTATGTCTGTTGACGTTAAAGGCCATTTGATCACGAAAATTGCTAAGTGGATAGCAGGAACATGCGGCTGTAAATTCCACTTGGCTCTGCGGGTTTTAGGGGTGCTTCTTGCACAGGGTTTGTGATGAGGGTATTGGTCACAGTCCCCGAGTTTAGCCCGCAAACGGAAATTGAAAATATGCCTGTAAGTGAGATTATCTGGCTGGGGGGGTGGCACTGTGGGTTTGGGGGAGTTTAGGGGTAGATCTTAGATACCATAACGGATCGTCCGTCGAGGGGGACGAAGGAATGGCTATATGATCAGGCTCGGAGGTCTATGACCGTTGTTTGGGACGGGTTCCCTGAGCGGGCGAGTGTAAATGATGGGCCTTTTGTATATTTTTGAGTTTGGCCGTAAGGTTCGCTTCCTTGGACAATTAAACAAATGATAACAATAGTTATGGGGGTCACCACATCGGGTGGGTGAAGTTATATTGTAGCAGGATGACATTGCGCACGCGCACCAACTTCCTGTGAGTTGCAAACTTTGTGTTCGGGTGTGTTTTCGTATAACCAGTTGCGCAATTCTATATCGTGGGCCAAGTCTTCAGCTGTATTCTAAAAACAGGGCATGGGTGTTGTGGATC
This sequence comes from Oreohelix idahoensis, assembly GCA_024509875.1. Lineage (NCBI taxonomy): Eukaryota > Metazoa > Mollusca > Gastropoda > Stylommatophora > Oreohelicidae > Oreohelix > Oreohelix idahoensis. The sequence continues at coordinate 169,823 of JAMPIV010002147.1, read as the reverse complement.
CCGTAATCATGAACCTCCCCTTACACAGCTCCAGCATTACAATCCAGCAGACCACCCGTCCGATAACTAATAGTTTGAGGTGAGGTGATTGAATGTATAACAATTTATGGGGAGTATGTCAAAGTTCGATCAATGATAAGAAGAGTGGACAGGGGATATAGTGCCCGCGAGGGCTCGTGGGATCAGGATGTGAGACTTGTAGTTATACTTCATTGAGTGATGGCCCACGGTACGTGAGAGTTTCATAATTTGCCTTTAGTCAATGAAATTCGTGGAACCCTAGGGTTTTCCAGATGGCGTGCCCCGTGCCCCGCACTTCTTTGTTTAGACTTTGGCTCTCACCAAAATGATAGTAATTACCTTAATCCTAATCACAAGTTGTGGGTTAGGGTACAATTTATTTTCCCATATAAAAAAATACAGATTTGAATAATGTCAATTGCTATAGGGAAACTCACAATGGGAGGAGGCGTAAAGTGTTGAAATACGACACTGGAAAACGGTAATGAACTGGTCTAGGGAACAAGTTTTTTTGATCGAGGGTCGGTTGAGGGAGGGGGGGTGGGGGGGGGGGGAGGGGAATCTCCAGTCAGTAGTAAACATAAAAGTTTATGTTATGATAAAAGGATGGGCCTTAAATGAATGTCTCTGATCTCCCGAATATTGCCAATTTTCTACACGGGGATCAGCGTTAGCACAATAGTATTATTTAACTGCCCTAATTAATGTAGAAGTGGGGTGTGCTTTTCCCCTGTTCTTGGTAGTGTGTGGGGTTAGGGAGTAGAAATTTCTGGTCGATGGCGTATTGGCGAGTCTGACCAATATCGTCAGTATATTTGGTGCCAATTTTTTAGTTGCGTATTGTAGTGGATGGTAACAAATTATTAATGATCAAAAAGGTATTTGATACTACAAGTCAAACTTTATTTTGTGTGTACCATGTCAACTAAAGGACCAGTGTATTCGTCCATATGGGGATATATATATAAGGACGCCGTAGCCTGAAACGATATGCAAACAAAGTCGAGGAAACTTGGCCATATCATTTCCCGTTGTGTTTGTGAAGCATTTGTGAATGTAACATTACAGAAATTAACTATTTATAACCGTGGTTTGTAGTACAAAGTTACGTAAGGCCAAATTGGGGCCGCACGAACTAGTCAAGGGTGTCTTATTTATCGTTTGTCTGACGTGGGGTAGCAAGGTGTAAGTATTTCTAATCTTTGTGTACGATTTATACGTCCCCATATACTTAGCGGTGTGGTGGGGTGTTATGACCATGTGCCCCAGTTTGTTGCTGATGGTCAGTAAGGTGGTAGCGGTCGTTGTCTGAATGGACCTGGACGACATGAAACATCTGATATTGAGATTATATTTTTACCAAAATCGTACCACTACATTCATATACATTTTTTGGTTTTCATATTAAAGAAGAGTTCATTGGTTCACCATATACATACACCAACGGTAAGACCATCTATACATGTTGCAAAAGGGTAGCGAAGTGTGAAGGTTGTAACGTCTTGTCGCAATTATAGGGACTTTGGGGCTATCTTGGAAAAATAAATAAATTATACTGTTATCGGATGTTATGAAGTGTTTATAAATACTAATACTACGCAGACCTTGATTATAGTATAGGGAAGGGATGTTTACCATATAAGCAAAGTAGAATTATCTGAGACCTTTCCCGTCAGGGACGTTGAAAAATATCAGGGAGAGTGAACCTATTGGTATGATAATTATATGTTTCCGTGAGACATATCGCTACAGAATGAACCAAATATCCTCAGTGGGTTAGCAAATATGCGTATAAGTGTTTCGTTAATAGATATATTAAATATACGTTGAAGGCTTTACTAGATAATAATTTAATATTATCGGCCCTTTCAATCTTTCATTATTCATATGTTTTTAAGTCCTTTTTCATTACCCAACTATGTCTCTGAATTGTAAACATATTATTATAGGAGCATCCCCTGCTTCTATGCTTACTATTTCAGTTCTATCTTAACAGCTGTTGTGGGTATTAACCATGGATCGCGGTCTATGTCTCGTTCGTTGAGCATGTTCATGCTTGATATGTTTTATGTTTTGTTCGTTTATCTATATTTATTGGTTGGGGTTTGGTCGCCATAGGCTGGCACTCTTGAGGGGCGGGGTTTTAGGCGGGATTAGAGGTCAAGTTCAAGTGGAAGTTAGTATATGTTATGTAAATTATTCCCCAGCCACTCTTGTGAACTTTGGGATGCAATCGGTGTCCTGTCCTAAAGTTATCTCATTTTTATTGTTAAGAGTTATCGAGCCCCAGACACTAAAAAAACTTGTCCGCCAGACTAATAAAGTATATCTTCTCCGTGGTACCTGAGTTGTGTTTCGGGTTCTAAAAATTAAAGAAGTATCCGAACTCCAATCTTGGGTGTCCCCGTAGTCGTTCCTCCCGGTGTATGTTAATATTTAAGATTCCCATGATATTTATTTTATTGAATGGTTACCGCAACTGCCGTTCCAACAAGTACACAACCATTCTGTACAATCTGTGACATTGTCCGATATTCGGTCGAGAAAATTGGTACTGGACTGGGTGGGTAGCATTAGCGTCCAGTAGTTACTCATAAACGTGTCCAGATTAATTTAAAAGGTAAACCCCCCCCCCAGATTTATTTGATGATCCCTATTTCATTTTACTATTTTAGCTATTACTCTTTCGCCTGTTGTTTATTATCCTATAGCAATCTGCTGTTAAAAAACCAACCCCAGAATATGTTACCCATTGTACATGGGGCTTTTGCTACAGGGTTATCCCGGTCGTGTTTGTTGGGCACAGTGGGATGGAAGATAATCACAACACTAGAAATGGATAGATGCCTAGTTCCATGCCACATGAAGTCTCCTTGCCGTTAGTTGGGGTTTTTGGGGTTTGCCCCACAAGTTCGGTTTAATCGATAATATTTGTTTATTTATTACCCCATATAGAGAACAAGCAGGCATCCGCTACGCAATATTGTTAATATTAGTAGCTAGCTCATGTAAGAGTGATTAATTTACCCTCATTTAGTATTCCCAAACGTTGTTGGTTGTATCAAAAGTGTATACACGACCTATTAAAAATTACAAATGGACCATTATCAATGTTCAGGTACAAGCGAGGTGACGGTACACGTTTTTTTGGGTAGTTCGAAGCTCGCCAAAGAATAAGGTCGCGAATGTTGATTCTAGGTCTTGTTCATTTGTGTACTATTGAGTATGACAAGAAATGGGCGTTCTTGCCGCGGCAGTCGAAATTTGTCAAACAGCGGTAGCTCAATCTCTTCAGTTGTTGGGACCCACCTTCCTGCCACATTTTACTGTTGTATAAACGGGATTTTTTTCCTCTAAACTTACGTTTTTACTAAAAGATGTTTTTTGTATCAGCCAATCTCTCGTAATTAGTTCCCTGGCAGCAATTTCTGGAGGAAGGGTGGAGTGTGTGACCGAATCCCGATATTCCTACAGCTATGGCTTTTTTTCCTGTATCCTGTCCTGAGTTCCAGTCTAAACGAAGGCATGAGTCATGTACCCAATGGGTTGATATACAATCTTGGATTATTGAGCTGGATGCTGTTTCTGGCAGGGTCGATACCAGGGGTTGACAATTTCAATTGTGGAGGACCTGTTCATCGCTAGGTATAGCCGGTTGTGTGGTTCTTAGAAGTACCGAGGATTGCGCGAGGCGCTCTAATGTACGGGCACAGTGTCTGGGGGAGAGTGGTGTGCTTGGGCCCGTGCTCCCCTATTGGGGTGGACCGAATGGATACCAAACAAATCTTGGTAACCGACAAAGTTACAAGTAATCATAACGTTTAGCCGTAGTGCCCTGTAAGACATAAATTTATCAGGGGCCATATGTCTTCGTAGCCGAAGAATGGTTTGCTATTAATTCTCTCGGGTACTATCGCTGGTTTGAGTGGGGCTTGTATCTCTTGAAAGGTGCAGTAAGCAAGGTTCTGAGGGTAGGCAGTTTTATTTGATGTGGTTCGAACTTAAAATGAAGTAATTACGTTTTGGGTTGGCCCATGGAGTATGGTGAACTGTCTATCCCCCTCTTTTTGTGATTTTGAAAAGTACCGATTCTGATGGGGGGCTATAACTATAGGGTACAAATTTTTTGAGTCGGTTGCTAACTGTAACTTGTGAATCAATTAACTTTGATGGTATCTGACTTTAAATACAAATAAGACGACCATGTCCGCCAGAGACCAGGGCGAAACCATCTGAGGTTTTAGATTTATCAGTTGCCTCCCAAGTATCGATCCTAACCCAGTACGACAATGACCAGCACAACGTTCATGCAATTGAATAACGGTGACTGTTTGTGTCGCCTTTGGAGGCACCACACCTGTGTTAGTTGTATTGGGTTTTTGCGGATCACCAACCGACCCCGGCAACTATCCATACTCGCTTTATTCACTCTGGTTTAATGACCGGTCGCTTAAACCCTCATATGTGAAGTATAGAAGTATGACGCATGTCCACCGGACTTCTCTCTTATCCGGGTGGTCCCAGACCGAACAATACGCCGGAGATTACATGGGTGGGGTGGTGTGGGTGGGGGGTGGATGGGGTGTGTATTAGCTAGAAAGCGGCGTCTAACGTTGTTCGCTTGTTGTATGGGAGCAGGTCTCAAATGTGATACCGGGAGTTACAACGCTGCCCTCGGGTTTGGGGCTTCGCTTGCTTCTCTGTTATATTGTACGGAGAACTGACGTTGTACGGGCGAAGGGAGCTTACCTGTGTACCTCAATCATCCCGGACGAGTCGGAACTTGTTTTTGTGTGATTTAGTGTGATATGTGTTCCCAACGACGGGTTGCCCCCATTCTACGGTAGTTGTATTGTGTTACAACAATCCCCATCGTATTCAATCAGATCTCATTTGAACTAGGTAGCTCTCTTAGGGTATAATGGAAGGCCGCAATGTTGTATATTTTCGTTCTTTTTCTTTTGTCCTCGTAAGACGAATCACCTTTTTTCGATTTGTTTGTCATACCCATCCATTGTACAGCAGAACAAGAGCACTGAGGGCCATGAAGAAGCAGAAAATGTTGCAGCAAGATAAGATGTCTGTGCTAGAAGATCCTTTCTGGCAAATTAGATGTCAACTTCCCTCAGCAGAAGATTTTTTCCAAGGTCTATGAAAAGTGAGCCATGTGATATTTTTGAGCCAGGTTTCAAAGGCCCCATTTCACATTTACCCTTTATACACATTGTAGGATACAACATTAACAATATAGAAGAGAAATGCAGAAAAAATAATCAGTACTGCTTTATTCTGTCTCCACTTTTGGCCAAAATTGACCTGAGGTCATATTTTGATATAAAATAGTTTAATCTATTATCTTTCACTATATCTTACAGTTAACTGATTGGATCATCATGAAAAATGTCATTTTAATGTGATATATCATTCTTTTCAACTCAATCAATCAACACCCTTTAGCTCCCCGAGGAGCATAGGCATTCAACAAACACATGCCAAGTCTTCCTGTCCCGTGCCATCCGCTGAAGTTCTTTCCATGTTTTCCTCATAATTTTCACATCTGTTTCCAGTTCTCGTCCTTGTGTTTTTTGGTCTACCGCTGCCTCTCTTTCCCTGTGGATTCCAGAACAAGGACTGCCTTGTAATGCTATCAACAGGCTTCCTCAATGTGTGTCCTATCCATCGCCAGCGTCTTCTTCTCAGCTCTTGTTCCACTGGCACTTGTCTGGTTCTTGTCATCAATTCCACATTTGTGACTTTGTCATACCATTTCAGTCCTTCTATTCTACGCAATCACCCGTTTATAAAAGTCTTTAGCTTTTTGGTTGTTGTTTTTGTTGTTCTCCATGTCTCAGAGCCATACAATAGGACTGACGACATTTGAGTTGAAGATTCTTATTTTCGTGTTGGACTTGATTTCTCTTGACCTCCATTATGTTTCCCAATGCAATGAAAGCGCCTCTTGCTTTTTGTATTCTTTTTTTTTTTGATATCATTGTCTGTCCCTCCAACTTTGTCTATATTACTACCAAGATACGGGTACGATTCTACATCCTTTAGTGGTGCTTCTTCAAGTTCAATTCTTTTCAAATAGTAACCCAAAAACGTTGTACGCGTTTATCTCAAAACTAGCTGAAGTGGAGATGGAATAAGGCGGTACTAAGGCAACGCTATGTTGATTGCAGAGAAGAAGCCTCGTTTTAAAAAGATGGCCTCCCCACAGACAGTAAACTGATTTGAATTGGTCTACTTCAGCATGAGACGTTTAAAGAGTTCGCCACCTTTGCCCTTTCTTGTCTAATAACCCCGAATGAGTCATTGGCGGATCCAAGGGTGTGGCAACGGGGCGATTGCCCCTCCCTTTGGGATGTTGAAAACATTTATTTCATATCAACTGCTCCAGTATTTTTCCCCTCACTTGTGACTTAAATGTAAGTAATTGTTAAGTCGGACGACAGACGAAATAAAACATGTCTAGTACATGTACTGGGCAATGGTAAGTACCCTAAAGCAGAGGCGTCACTAGGGTTGGTGTCACCCGGTGCGGTAACTCATGATGTAACCCCCATGGACCTCCTCCCGTCCCAGACCATACAGAATCCTTAGTAATGTTTTCTGTACTAATGTTACTCGTAATGCATATGGAAATATACTCATAAATGAAATAATGACAAAAACATAAACAGGAACAAATACACAAACATTTCAGCACTTAGTGAACATCTCGACTAAATCATAATTTTCCTTTCCTGGCCTTCAAAGCTGCGAACGTGTGAATCACTTCATCGAAATCAATGCGCATGCGCATTAGAAGGTTCAAAAAGTGAACTAGCATATAGTTTTAGCCTCGTAGGTATACTGATACAGTACATGTAAGCTGGGCTTACTAAAAATGTTTTTGTGGTTCTGGCCTCTTCTGCCTGATTTGCAAGATCGTCTAGGAAATTCCTTTTGTTGGCTCGGGTTTGGCGTTTAACTTCCCTGTCCAGTTGACTGTACTGTTCGCTATATAGTTGCTTTAACCTGGGGGACTTCGCTTCTGTTTTCTTTTTTTTCATTTCCTTTCTCATCTTTATGGTGTTTAATGTTTCTGGTGTTATCCAGTCTTGCTTCTTCCTTTCCTGGAATCCTAAGCATGATTTGCTACTTTCCTTATATATTGTTGAAATGGTGTTGAAATTCTGGTCTATATCATCAGTCAATGTCTTTTCCTGGCTTTTGGCAAATTGATATCGTTTCTTAATGTCGGCCGCAAAAGCTTTTCTGGTAAGGGGGTCCTTCAATTTGCTGATGTCAAACCTTTTCTTGTAGTTACAGTTGGTCCAGCCCTTCTTAGTTTCACTTTCAGTTAAACTGTCTAATGGTCGTTTTAAATATTAGGACGGGTAACGAAAAAAAATCCTGTAGTTTTGGGGTGGGTATCATACGCTTGGCATTAGTTAATTCAAATCTTCGACAAGCGATGGTGTCGTGAAATATTCTAATCCACATATATAAATTATCAGGTAAATATAAAGCCTAACAAATAAATTTAATAAAAGGAAGAAGAATGGTAAAGAACAGTGTTGTCACAATGACAGTACTCGAAATCCCCTTTGTTTTATGCTTCGTCTGCAAATTGTAACGTTTCCACGTTAAATATAAGCCACTGCATAAATACAAGCGTTTCCACAACACATTAAAACGGGTATTGCATTTCTGAGAAAAACATTGAGAGGCACACTGCGTAATGACCTAAATTAATCCTAACATTAATTATACTGCGTTACCAAAACGAACGAACAGATGGACTCAAATAGAAAGAGAGAGGGGCGAATGAAAATCAGGAACGCATGCAAAATTGAACACGCGTCTCGCTATTAATGCCACCCCAACAAGCGTAACGCGATACACAATTACTACTATCACGCGTGTAAGGCCACATGCACTAACTTTTTTCGGACGGACAGTGATAAAAACACTAACCTTCCCAGAGTTAGGTTTTTAAATCCTGAAAAACTCTTATTAGAAAAGATAACAATAGATGGGTTTACGTTTGAAAACATTACAGTACCCAGACAGCACATCTTCGAAACAGGAGGTAGAAGAAATTGCATATTTTGAACGCAGCCACTTAGCTCTTTTAAATTTGTATATTTGGGTTCCTTAGGGCTTGCTGACAAAGAATATGTAAAACGTACGCAAATAGTCTAGGAATTAACAAGTTATAGCCACAATAAAATGATGGTGCTGTCAGACAACACCCCAATATCAGAATCGCTCAGTGGTAGATTTTTTTAAACCTTACGTACGGAAATAGCCTACCATGTAAACTCCAAATTGATTGGAGCGCAACAAATATAAGACTAAACACGATTGGTCGGACTATAAATACTATCTTTGGTTGTTAGGGGAGACGTAGGAAGGTAAAATTTTTTCAAACACTTGTCGAAACGTGGCTCCATTGGCCAGACTCGCTGATATAATCACTTAGGAGCGTTAGTTCGAGACCACTAGTTCAAATAAGCTTGATAAAGCAACAGTGCGTTGAAGCCAGCTCATATTTTTGCTAAATAAAAGCCTGGAACATAAGCAGATGGGAATTTGTGCCAGTATTTGTGCCAGAATTCATTGCTAGTCAACGTATCTGTGTTTATTCTATGAATTGTGGTAAGCTTGAAACATTCAGTATCTTTTAATGAAAATTGAATGTGAATTGTTAATTTATGCCTGTATATATGTGTAGTTCAGTAGCAAACATGATGTAAAGCCTATAATGCTCCAGCCTGAACAGAAGGTGTCGGAGGAAAGTAAAACGGCATGGAATGGCCAAACAGTACACTGACACCTAGATGATTGACTAGAAAGAAATAATGCTGGAATTGCAGAGGCGTAGTAACCATTAAGGAGGTTAATACTGGTATAAAGTATTTCAGATGACGCTGACAGTTGGCCTAACGCTCTGAACTCAATGTTTGTGATGTATTGTGCTCAGTGTAGAACTAGAGTATCAATTAGTTGTGAAGTAGAAGGTACATCCTTCTTGTTTTCAGGGACTGTGGTCTTAACGTTATTGAGCAGCACCTGGTCAGAGCCTTGCTGAATCCAGAGTCGGACAGCATACTCCTTGGTCCATTGAGCTATCAGTGAGGTGTCTCCAGAGCACAGGGGAGAAATCGAGCAGAGGAGTCTTTTCCTGCCGCCATCACGCAAGATAAGCTGATGTGGCCAGCTGAGCTCAAAATTATGTACCCCCATCTTAAAATAACATTGTAACATAAACTTAAGAGGGGAAGTAAATTGTTTTAATATCAGGAACTGAGAACATCTCCAATACTAGTTCCAATAAAGACAAACTATTGAAGTCATGATGACAAATACCAACAGAGCTTAAACAAAACAAAACCAGTATTACCTCATATTACTACTACACAACTGACACACATAGGATACTTTTAATAATATATGTCACTACAATATTCATATTGAGAAATTCTGTACATATAACTTGTAATTAAAATTGATTGTGATTCCTGGTTCCCTTTGTATTTGAATCAGGACACATATTCATTCATGACAGCAATGAATACATATTGTTATTTGAAAAGTTATCAGTGACTCCTTTAAGATATCCTTGTAGAGTGTTTTATGTATGTGAGTGTCACAGTGTTGTCAAGTGTGGTGGAATAAATTAAATTGTTTATCTGTCTGTTGTTGTTATGACTTACACTTCATCATACACATACCCTAGACATACAACGTAGTCATCACACTATTCCAGAATAATTCTGACTGAGATATATATATATGTGGCAGCAAGTAAGGTTATCTATAATACACTACTCTTATTAGATATAGATACCTTCACAGCTGATCTCAGTCAGTACACTAAGTCCCCTATAAATATTTATAACATCCCACTTCACCACATATATTGGGGTCTCGCTCTTGGGATTTTGAATCTTTACCTATTAAAAAATAGTGGGGGTAATTCACTTCAGGGAATAATAAGAATTAAAAGGTATCCTTGGGTGGAATTAAATAAGGTTGAGCTCACGGTGCCTGTGTTGTCCATTAGATATATATTTAGAGATTGAATTGTTAGTTAGACATTTTATAAATTTACCTGATAGACAATGGCGGACCTGGCCAAATTTCGATCTGCTGCTGTTCAGACTGCAAAAGAGTTAGGATTAGATGGGCAAGTTATGGTTGCCTATGTCACTACGGAATGTGACAAATTTATTGAACGCGAAGAAAGAAGGTTTGAAGCCGAAAGAAAGTTAGAGGCTGAAAGGGAAATTAAGAAGTTACAATTTGAGGCTGAGGCTGAGACTAAGAGGTTGCAGGCTGAGGCTGAGACTAAGAGGTTGCAGATTGAGGCTGACAAAGAGGCTAAAGCATTGGAAGCCGAGGAAAGAAGACAGGCTGCAGAAAGGGAAGAGAAGAAATTAGCTGCAGAAAGGGAAGACAAGAGATTAGCTGCAGAAAGGGAAGCAGAAGATAAGAGATTACAAAGGGAACATGAGTTACGACTAAGGGAGTTTGAGTTTCAGGGCCATGCTCCTGAAAATGGTGCCAGTCCCTTTGCCTCTGATGCCACTGCTAGCCAGGGAGCCTCAACCTCAGCTATGAATTTTCATTTAGATCATTTTTGTTGAGAAAGACGATGATATAGAGAGCTACCTAAATAGGTATGAACTATTAGCTACCACGTATGGGTTAGAGAGAGAGAGGTGGAGCTTAAAGTTATCTCAAGGACTTCGTGGGGCAGCTTATGAGGTTTTTGCAAAAATGAGCAGAGGTGATCAGGAAAATTATGACATGCTAAAGCAGGCTCTTTTGTTAAGATATGAAAAGAATGCAGAATTTTATAGGAAAAAATTTAGGAATGCTAAACTACTGTCAGGTGAAACCTCTCACCAGTTCTCTGCACGAATAGAGACATACTTGGAGAAATGGACTTCTCTGGGGAAAACCCAAGATCTTAAGGAAATGGTCCTTATAGAGCAGCTAAGAGAGTCCATGGCTCCAGACCTGAGAAAGTTTCTCATGGAACAAGGTGCAGAGAGGCTGGGTGAGTTGCTAAATGTTGCTGAAAGGTATCAAGCAGCTCAAGCAGAGGTAACAGGTAATAAAAAGAAACAAGTGGATAACTTTAGGGCACCCCAGAACTTTAATAAATTTGATCCTAGGGATCAAAACAAAGGTAAGCACCAGTTTGATAGGCCACGGTATGAAAATAAAAATAAATTCCCACAATTCGATGAAAGGAAATATGATGAAAGAAAATCTTTCAACCAAGGAAAAAGGTGGTGTAAAAATTGTCAGATGGACAATCATGACACTGACCGTTGCAGAAGGAAACCTGTGTATATGGCAACCCTTCAGGTCAGGTCGACCTCAAGACAGGAGGAGGATATTATGTTAGATACCACTCCAGAAGAGATGAGGAAGGCACAGGCTGGGGATAAAACACTCAAGCCTTGTTTCAGAAAATTGTCAACTTGTCATACAACTCCAGGCAAGGGAGATTTTTACATGAAAAACAAGTTGATGTATAGGAAGACTGGAGCTAGATCCAAAGGTCAGGGACAGCTGGTACTTCCTAAAAGATATAGGGCAGACTTAATAAGGAGCCTACATGTGAAACCAGATGGGGACCATGAGAAGATAGGTCCCATCATTCAAAAGGTGGCTCACAATTATTATTGGCCCAAAGCAAGATGGGACATTGAGAATTTTGTAGAAAGGTGTAGCATAGCACATGAGGGAACACCCACAAGTGGGAACATTGATCAGGACCTGGACACGCCACGGGGCAAAATTAGGCCTGATAATAAAAAGAGAAATAGATTTGATAAAGTGGACCAAATGGAATGGGAAGCCCCTTTTCACGGACAAGCTTCACTTAACTGTTTTACAATGGCCACTATGCGGAGAGTACAAACAGAGGTCTTACCCCAGGATAAGCCGAAAATCCCTCAATCGGACTTAAACAAACTGGAGGAAGAGGATGTAGAGAGGAAATCTCTCATCAAGAATTTTAAGTGGGGAGAAAGCCCCAAAAGAAAAATTGATAGCGGTCGTTTTGTGAATGATAATTCTGGGAGGAAAAATCATCACTATAAAGCTTCGAGTGGAAGAGACCATACCGGTGCATGGACAAATAGGTCCACACAATTAAAGGTCCATATGTAGCTTTGTTAAGAACGTGGACTGATGAAAAGGCAGAGGAAAACATTACATCTTCATACCAATATGTGAATGAGCTAACCACTCGTTTAAAAAACTGGCTGGAAACTTGCCAATGAAAATTTGAAAACAAGCCAAGAAGAGACATGCTGCCTATTATAACAGGAAGGCGAAAGACAGAAATTTGGCTGTGGGAGAGAAAGTACTGCTTCTTTTGCCCGGGAGTCAGAATAAGTTACAAATTGGATGGCAGGGTCCATATACAGTTTTAGAGAAGGTGTCTAGAACAAATTATAAGATAGATAAGAAGGGGAAAGAAAAAAATCTATCATGTGAATCTCCTGAAGAAATATTTGGAAAGAGAACATCAGGAAGAGACACACTTGTTGACCTTGTCCATCGCCATGGAGATGAAAAAGGAACCACTTTCATCATTTGAATATCCATTACACCCCTGTGAGACAGCAGCACAGGTGAAAATCAGTACACATTTAACGAAAACTCAGAAAGAGAGAGTGCAACAGGTTCTAAATAATCATTCATTCATATTCATTCATAACCCTCCACTCCCAAAGGAGCATAGGCCTTCAACAATGACATGCCAAGTCCTCCTGTCACGTGCCATCATCTCAAGTTCTTTCCATGTTCTCCTCATCATTTTCACCTCTGTTTCCAACTCTCTTCTCCATGTACTTCTTGGTCTTCCTCTGCCTCTCTTGCCCTGCGGGTTCCAGAACAAGGACTGCCTTGTAATGCTATCAACAGGTTTCCTCAGTGTGTGTCCTATCCATCGCCATCGTCTTCTTCTCATCTCTTGTTCCACTGGCACTTGTCTAGTTCTTGTCATCAGTTCTACGTTGGTAACCTTGTCATACCATTTTAATCCCTCTATTCTACGCAAGCACCCATTTATGAAAGTCTGTAGCTTTTTGGTTGTTGTCTTTGTTGTTCTCCATGTCTCAGAGCCATACAATAGGACTGACTTCACATTTGAGTTGAAGATTCTTATTTTCGTGTTGGATCCTATTTCTCTTGATCTCCATATATTTCCCAATGCAATGAAAGCTCCTCTTGCCTTTTGTATTCTTATTTTGATATCGCTGTCTGTCCCTCCAACTTTGTCTATATTACTGCCAAGATACGTATATGATTCTACATCTTGTATTGGTGTTTCTTCAAGTTCAACCCTATTATCATTACCTGCATTTATTCGCATTATTTTTGTCTTTTCCCTGTGTATTTTCAGACCCAATTGCTGTGACCTCTCATCGAGTGTTTTCAATTTGTCCTGCATCTGATTACGGTTATGGGACAGAAGAGCCAAGTCATCAGCAAAATCCAGATCATCCAACTGCTTAGTCAGAGTCCACTGGATTCCATTTCTGTTGTGTGTTGTCGATGATCTCATAACCCAATCTATTGCCAGCAAGAAAAGAAATGGAGACAAGAGGCATCCCTGTCGCACTCCTGTTCTTATCCCAAATGGTTCTGTAAGCTGTCCTTCATGAAGAACTCTGCATGTCATGTCTTCATATGTTTTCTTTATTAAATTAATGATCTTCAGGGGAACTCCATAATGCCTCATCAATTTCCAAAGTGATTCTCTGTCTACACTGTCAAATGCCTTTTCATAGTCCACAAATCCGATGTATAGTGGTGAATTCCATTCCAGACTTTGTTCAACTATTATTCTCAAAGTGGCTATCTGGTCTGTACATGATCTGTTTTGTCGAAAACCTGCTTGTTCATCTCTCAATTTCTTGTCTATCGACTCTTTTAATCTCTCAAGGATAATCCTGTTTAATACTTTTCCTGGCACTGATAGTAACATTATTCCTCTATAATTTGTGCACTCTTGTAAATTTCCCTTCTTAGGCAACTTAACCAGATATCCTTCCTTCCATTCTGCTGGTATCTCTTCCTTTTCCCAGACTTTACCAAGTAATTTATATAACATCTCTGTAGCCGTGTCGATATCTGCTTTGATGGCCTCTGCTGGAATGCCATCAGGTCCAGACGCTTTTCCATCTCTTAGAAGCTTTATGGCTTTCTTTATTTCTTCCTTCGTTGGTCTTTCACCGTTAATTTGTAGCTCTTCTTCTGCTGGCTGGATGTCCAGCGGGTTTTGTGGAGCTGGTCTATTGAGAAGGTCCCCAAAATATTCTGTCCACCTCTTCATTTGCTCTTGTATATTGCTGAGCAGTTTCCCATTCTTGTCTTTTATGAGACAACTTGTTTGCTTGTATTTCCCTGTTAACTTCTTTGTGCTGCTATACAGTTCTCTCATATTTCCTTTGGCTGCAGCATCTTCTGCCTCTCTTGCCAACTCCTCAATATACTTCCTCTTGTCTCTTTTGATACTTCTTTTTACTTCTTTGTTTGCTTCTGTGTACACTTCTTGAGCCTTGGCTTTGGAACTTCTGGTTTTGCTTGTGTTTAACTCTGCTTTCTTGTTTTTCCTGTCTTTTATCTTATTGATGGTTTCTGTTGTTATCCATGCTTTTTGTTGTCTTTCCCTTTTCCCCAGTATTTCTTCACATGTCTCCTTCCATACCATTTTGACCTGCTGCCAATAGTCTTCTGTATTCTCTACATCTTCCAGCTGTTGTAGTACTTGGAATTTGTTGGATACTGTGACCGCAAATTTGTCTCTTGTTTCTTGATTTCTTAGCTGTCCTACATTAAACTGTTGTCTATAATTTTGCATTGTTGCATATCTCTTGAGTTTCATTTTTATTTTGGCTATCAGAAGATGGTGATCTGATGCCACGTCTGCTCCTCTATATACCTTTACATCCTGCAATGATGATCTAAACTTCTTCTTTATGCATATATGATCGATCTGATTTTCTGTTCTATGGTCTGGTGATATCCATGTTGCCTTGTGTATTCTCTTATGTGGAAACATGCTTCCTCCTATAGCCAGTTGATTTGAAGCACAGAAGTTTGCGAATAGTTCTCCATTTTCATTCATTACTCCTAGCCCATGTTTTCCCATGACTTCTTCAAATCCGGTGTTGACTGTACCTATCTTTGCATTCATGTCACCCATCAAAATTGTGATGTCTCTTCTTTTTTACTTTATCCATAATTTCCTGTAGTTTAGTATAAAATGCTTCTTTCACAGACTCTTCTTTGTCATTAGTTGGTGCATAACATTGGATGACATTTACATGAATTTTCTTTTTAGCTGTTTTGAAAGTAGCTGTTATTATTCTGGGTCCAACAGCTTCCCATTCAATGAGTGCTTTCTGTGCTTCTTTAGATAACATAAGAGCTACCCCTTCACTGTGGTGTGAAGTTTCGTCTTCATGTCCTGAGGACAGCACCAATTCACCTGTGATGAGTTTCTTCCTGTCTACCCCCTTCCACTTTGTTTCACACATTCCCAGAACCTCGATTTTGTATTCCCTCATTTCTGCTGCTACTTGCGCCACTTTCCCTTGTTCGTTTAATGTCCGAACATTCCAGGTGCCAAATCTGGAAGTTCTCCTAGAAGAAAGAAGGTTAGTCAACAACACAGACTCCTTTCGGCTTTCTCTGTGTTGCATCATACGCCTCCCCGCGAGAGGACCTTCCCCTGTCTTGGATGGCTGTGTTTTATTTCCTTTATTTGACTTGTCCATATTTGTTGAAGTTTTTTGTGGTTTAAATTTTTTTACAGGATGGGGTAACCGGCCCCATGCCCAACCCTCCTTAGTCGCCTTCTACGACATGCCTGGCAGGGGACAGTGTTACTATTCTTTGCTCCCCTTTCGGGCCCCGGTAACACACGGGTGTCTAAATAATCATGCAGAGGTGTTAACAGACCGACCAGGGCATACAAACCTATTGGAATATGATATGAAACTGATAGATCCCACACCTGTCTGTATGAAACCATATTCGATTCCGTTTGCTAAGGAGAAAGCTTTGAAGGAAGAGATAGACTATCTGTTGAAGGAAGGAATTATTTCGCACAGTGAATCTTCCTATAGTTCCGGTGTTGTACTCTTAAGGAAGCCCTCTGGAGAACATAGACTCTGTATAGATTACAGGAGACTGAATGCTATTACAGAAGGACAGGTGGATCCATTGCCGGATACAAATCAGCTGTTTGTCAGATTAAATAAAGCTAAATATTTCTCAAAAGTGGATCTGAGTAAAGGATACTATCAGATTCCAGTAAAGCCTGAGGTTAGACCATACCTAGCCTTTAGTACCTCAGAAGGACACTATGAGTTTAATAGATTGCCATTTGGATTGAAGAATGCGCCTAGTGTCTTCTCTAGAATGATGAGAAAATTGTTGGATGTAAACATTTCGGAGGAACGTAACGAATCCCTGAGTTGCCTCTTTGATTGAGGATATTCCGAATGTTTCATACAGGATAATAAGAAGATTATGGATCCACTACGAAAACTCTGCTATCACCAGGTATATGTTATCTCCTCATAACGTACATTTTGAGGGAAATATAATGTTCTCTGGACATGTCATTGCGCAGACTCAGAGAAGAGAAATGGTGAATACGGGTTGCGAAGCAGCATTAAGACAAGCACTCACACTTGCGGCTGTTCAGTAACATAACCGAAATATATTATTGGTTGTAGAAGTCTGAGGCAGATTTCATGAGTAGTGCCTACTCTGAATGGACCCAACTACATAAAACCATGATAGCACCACAGCAGAGTAAAGTCAAGTTGACTTACATTTATCTATGTGTATATAGAATAAAGGACTGACATATAATGTCTGTTTTAAGAGGGGAGGTGTCGTGAAATATTCTAATCCACATATATAAATTATCAGGTAAATATAAAGCCTAACAAATAAATTTAATAAAAGGAAGAAGAATGGTAAAGAACAGTGTTGTCACAATGACAGTACTCGAAATCCCCTTTGTTTTATGCTTCGTCTGCAAATTGTAACGTTTCCACGTTAAATATAAGCCACTGCATAAATACAAGCGTTTCCACGACACATTAAAACGGGTATTGCATTTCTGAGAAAAACATTGAGAGGCACACTGCGTAATGACCTAAATTAATCCTAACATTAATTATACTGCGTTACCAAAACGAACGAACAGATGGACTCAAATAGAAAGAGAGAGGGGCGAATGAAAATCAGGAACGCATGCAAAATTGAACACGCGTCTCGCTATTAATGCCACCCCAACAAGCGTAACGCGATACACAATTACTACTATCACGCGTGTAAGGCCACATGCACTAACTTTTTCGGACGGACAGTGATAAAAACACTAACCTTCCCAGAGTTAGGTTTTTAAATCCTGAAAAACTCTTATTAGAAAAGATAACAATAGATGGGTTTACGTTTGAAAACATTACAGTACCCAGACAGCACATCTTCGAAACAGGAGGTAGAAGAAATTGCATATTTTGAACGCAGCCACTTAGCTCTTTTAAATTTGTATATTTGGGTTCCTTAGGGCTTGCTGACAAAGAATATGTAAAATGTTACGCAAATAGTCTAGGAATTAACAAGTTATAGCCAAAATAAAATGATGGTGCTGTCAGACAACACCCCAAAATCAGAATCGCTCAGTGGTAGATTTTTTAAACCTTACGTACGGAAATAGCCTACCATGTAAACTCCAAATTGATTGGAGCGCAACAAATATAAGACTAAACACGATTGGTCGGACTATAAATACTATCTTTGGTTGTTAGGGGAGACGTAGGAAGGTAAAATTTTTTCAAACACTTGTCGAAACGTGGCTCCATTGGCCAGACTCGCTGATATAATCACTTAGGAGCGTTAGTTCGAGACCACTAGTTCAAATAAGCTTGATAAAGCAACAGTGCGTTGAAGCCAGCTCATATTTTTGCTAAATAAAAGCCTGGAACATAAGCAGATGGGAATTTGTGCCAGTATTTGTGCCAGAATTCATTGCTAGTCAACGTATCTGTGTTTATTCTATGAATTGTGGTAAGCTTGAAACATTCAGTATCTTTTAATGAAAATTGAATGTGAATTGTTAATCTATGCCTGTATATATGTGTAGTTCAGTAGCAAACATGATGTAAAGCCTATAATGCTCCAGCCTGAACAGAAGGTGTCGGAGGAAAGTAAAACGGCATGGAATGGCCAAACAGTACACTGACACCTAGATGATTGACTAGAAAGAAATAATGCTGGAATTGCAGAGGCGTAGTAACCATTAAGGAGGTTAATACTGGTATAAAGTATTTCAGATGACGCTGACAGTTGGCCTAACGCTCTGAACTCAATGTTTGTGATGTATTGTGCTCAGTGTAGAACTAGAGTATCAATTAGTTGTGAAGTAGAAGGTACATCCTTCTTGTTTTCAGGGACTGTGGTCTTAACGTTATTGAGCAGCACCTGGTCAGAGCTTTGCTGAATCCAGAGTCGGACAGCATACTCCTTGGTCCATTGAGCTATCAGTGAGGTGTCTCCAGAGCCCAGGGGAGAAATCGAGCAGAGGAGTCTTTTCCTGCCGCCATCACGCAAGATAAGCTGATGTGGCCAGCTGAGCTCAAAATTGTGTACCCCCATCTTAAAATAACATTGTAACATAAACTTAAGAGGGGAAGTAAATTGTTTTAATATCAGGAACTGAGAACATCTCCAATACTAGTTCCAATAAAGACAAACTATTGAAGTCATGATGACAAATACCAACAGAGCTTGAACAAAACAAAACCAGTATTACCTCATATTACTACTACACAACTGACACACATAGGATACTTTTAATAATATATGTCACTACAATATTCATATTGAGAAATTCTGTACATATAACTTGTAATTAAAATTGATTGTGATTCCTGGTTCCCTTTGTATTTGAATCAGGACACATATTCATTCATGACAGCAATGAATACATATTGTTATTTGAAAAGTTATCAGTGACTCCTTTAAGATATCCTTGTAGAGTGTTTTATGTATGTGAGTGTCACAGTGTTGTCAAGTGTGGTGGAATAAATTAAATTGTTTATCTGTCTGTTGTTGTTATGACTTACACTTCATCATACACATACCCTAGACATACAACGTAGTCATCACACTATTCCAGAATAATTCTGACTGAGATATATATATATGTGGCAGCAAGTAAGGTTATCTATAATACACTACTCTTATTAGATATAGATACCTTCACAGCTGATCTCAGTCAGTACACTAAGTCCCCTATAAATATTTATAACATCCCACTTCACCACAGATGGCCCTAGTAACCGTTGCTAAGGCTATAGTTATTAATAGATTTTCCAACTGTTTATTTTTTATTTTTAGTAGTATTGGCCTTCAACCAAGGTCAAACCTAGAATTTAGTTGTAGTTTTTCTAACGTAATAGTGGAAATATTCAAATATTTTCCAATTTTCTTGACGTTCGTTCATAAACACTAAGAAGAGGGGTAGGGTACGGATGTCAGGCTGGGTGGTAAATTTACTTGGCGTAGTGACAAAATTTCAAATCGTTAGTTAAATATTTTTGCATTTGATTTGTTTTTATGGCCTAGAAAACGTTAAAACGCTGTAGTATTTCTTTATTTGGGCGGGGTGTATCACGGATATCTCACCACACTTGTTTACAACAGGGCAGTTATGAGAGACTTTACTTTGTTGTTGTTTGTATTTGCATTTTATTTTAATTGTTTGTTTGTTTGTTTGTTTTTTTTAGTTGGGGGGGGGGGGGGCGGGGGGGGCCACAAACACATACATTCACACAATTTTATAGTTTAGATTTACTCTATTTGGATTGAGTGGAGGGGGGAGAAGATACTATATTTAGATATCGTAAATCAGATTTTATTGTCTTGAATTTACTACGCTATAATATCCTTATTATAACCCATCAAGGGTTGAAGGGCCACTTGGTCTTTAAAAAAAAAGTTAACTAATTTGCATTCAATCACATTCACACACAAAAAAAAAAAAAATGGGGACGGGTGGGTGCGGGGAACTAGGGATCTCACATAAAAGGCGAGTGTGGGTTTTTGTGGTGAAATTTGACGAGGAAGGGAGGGGGTTAAAATGAAAAAAAAAAAAAAAAAAAGTTGCGTGACGTCATTTGCAGACTATCTTTTCATAAATGATGCCGTAACAAACTAGATTTTGTAACCTCCATCCTCATAGCTTACTTCTATCAGCAATAGTTAACAACTCCCCCGTGGACTATTTATACTAATAATATAATCTCAGCTGAAATATTGAATACTTGTAGTAATCTTTAACTGGTTTAAATGTTTTTTTTATTTATAGACGCACCTGAAAAAAAATGCAGCTTAAATAAGCTGTACTGTTGATTAAAATTAGATATTAAACAATAAAACAGTTACAAGTTATCGTCACACCGACAACCATGAGTCAATGACTCAAAAGTTTAAGAAGTTGGAAGACGGTATTCGGGCTGGAATGGGGGCTATCAATCAAAAGACGTCCACAGGAGAGGGGGTAGGGAGGGGTATGTAAAAAGTGGACAACTGTGGACATGAAAAAGGGGGGGGGGGGCAGTATTTAAGTTGAAAGTGGACGTCCAATTCACAAACCACATGTCAACTCTCACTCACATTCAAATCTTTCAAGAGTAACAAACCTTCTTATCTTCGTAAGCTTCTTACTGTCCAGTTAAACCCAAATAAACGGTCTTCGGGTTTTGTCCCTCTTGCCTGGCCTTCCAATCCTTCTAAACTCAAAATCCCTAATACGAAGAGGTTTTAACTTCTCTGCTCCTGTTCTCTGGAACAATAAACCTTAGTATATTAACTCTCTGGGAACCGACATCACAATTATTGTGATTTCATAATTAGATGTTTAAGTCTTAAGTATAGGTAGGTGATTACAAATTTAAGCTTATATGTTTAATTAAGACCATGTGGAGTGGACGTCCACAAGGGGGAAGTGGATCACTCAAAAGTGGACAGAGGTGGACATGGGGGAGGGGAGGGTTAAAAAATGCCAGAATTTTGCGGACATCTTTTATGGATGGCCCCTATGAATGTTTACATTTCGTGTGTGTGTGTGTGGAAAAAAATGCAAAATTTGCCAGCAAAACAGTCTTTGTAACAGTTTATTTAATTAAACACTATTTTACTTAAAAGATTGTTAATTTCCCGTTCAACCTCTGATGGGTTATAATTAGGATTTATATTGTTTTCAATTCGAAATAATATGATCAACTGCCGATATGGGAAAGTGGCATCACACCTGTCAAATCGTTGTAAATAGGGCAAATCATAATTACCAATTATGCTTGTATGTTTAAAAGAAACCCCAAACAAACAAAAACGAGATAAAATCAGACAGAAACTCCAAACAATAATAATATTGGGGGCGGGGGGGGGGGGTGTAAAGAACTGGTGGTTCCAGTTATATGACTTTAACAAATATTTAATTGACTTTCACCTGTTAAAAGTCATATGTATTGTAAGAACAGCACCAGACCTTCACATTCCCAATGACTATATATTAACTTTTGTTCCTGTTAAATTCTGTTTGACTATATTATGCAGTTCCTTAAGTCTGTCTATTCTTAACACCTTTTTTTTATATTTATAGGTAAATTTTATGCCTGCAAATAATATAATATTGGTATTCTCATTTGTTCATACTTCTTTGTCACGCTTTGTTTGGAATTGTCTGCCCTTTAATCTGAGGGGTCTAAGCTGTTGTCTTTCTAATTTTGGATACCTCTACTTTCTGCCAATTGTTGCTCTTATCAGCTGGAATTCTCTCTCTGATTCTGTCAATCTCGTAGAAACAGCGAATGCCAAACCCACTCGCACGCGCAGCGGCAGTTTGTATAGCTTGTCTTTCATGTAGCGGTCCTAAGGGGAAGCGGCATGATGGCGAAAGATCTTTCATGTCGGCAGTTAAGGAAACTAAAAGTACCCTGGTCTCTTTGATTTTGGGAAACACGGCATTTCTGTGTCTCTTTTATCTGGTGCCGTCTCTCGGTGCCAGTCAAGCGTAATCCGCTCGCAGAAACGGGCGAGTCGGTTAACATTACGCCACGTTTCTTCGGCTAGGGGCAACCACAGAAGCTCTTGTGGTATTACGGCTTTTGTTCTCTTTTCATCTTGAACGGTTTGCGAATGCAAACCAAACATCTGACATTTTTCTTAGTATAATAGGGCTGGTCTCTAACACTGCTCACCAGTTGCTTCGTCTAGGATTATGCTGCCAGTCTGTACTACGGTTGAGAGCCGTTTTTGTAACTGTATTTGTGCGGAGATAATTCCTTGATTTGGTAAGCACACCGTACTTTACTTTTAGTTAATTTTGGGGGGGTGTTCGCATATATATATATATATATATATATATATATATATATATATATATATATATATATATATATATATATATATATATATATATACATATATATATATATATATATATATATATATATATATATATATATATATATATACATATACATACATATATATATTCTAATCACGGGTTATTTTAATTTCATTTTGGATATTTAATTCTTATAGACAAGCAATTTTTGTGGGATCTGGAAGACATAATGTATTAAGCGCGCTACCAATTTTAACTCTGCTAAAGAAACACGGCCCGACAGAAGATGAAAATAAGACTGCTGAGGGCCGATTTTGTTTCGTGTTAGGGTTTTGCAAGTGTATGTTGTTTACATACAATATTCATGTGAATTTACTGTCCAGTGTTCTTTCTTTCCGTGCCTGGCTAACAAGTATTAGTTTAATTTTGTGCACACATCTCTTTCTCCAAAGAAAGTAATAGCTGCTGAGTGACGGTTTATAACTTTAATAAATATGACGAACTTCACAATAGACCCATTGACGTGGTCAGGCAATTAGAGCACAATCAAGATTAATAATAATAATAATATTCACTCATGTGTGTGAAACAATCCTTTCAATAGTGAAATATTAAATACAGTTGTATACTTTAAATATACGAATATTGTATACATGAATATATCTTATGGGCCATACACACACACCCAGATACACATATCAACAGCCAAAACGGCTGGTCACTAAATGCCCCCCTTTTCTCCATCCCCTTCGCTGCTAAACTCTCTCTCTCTCTCTCTCTCTCTTTGCACACGCCTCGTTAGCAATCCTTTCCCTGCCAGTCTCATCACGTGACATAGAGTGGCTATTGGGCTGGGGTAGCGAAGCGGCGTTTTGGGCATTCAAACTACTGCATTTTCTAACTCCCAACATTGCCCCCTGTTCCCGAGCGGAAACCAAGGGTTTTCGCTTGAGAACAGTGGATAGTTAGCCAAAGAACTATTAATATATTCATCATCATCATGTGACGTATTCTTTCCAGAACGTTGTCTCCATTACAGCTGCTCTGAACGCATCACGATTCTGGGCAAGTCGACCTGCATCAGCCAAAGACAAGTTCAGAATCTCTGTGATGTCCTGGGTCCACCGTCGTCTAGGTCGACCCCTTCCCCTTTTTCCACGGACCATGCCTTCCATCACTGTTTTTTCCAGGCTATTATGTCTTTTTATATGACCGAAAAATTTCAGCTTCCTTATTGCGATGGTATTTAGGAGCCAATGTTCCTGTACGTTTAGTGAGTGCAGTACTTCTCTGTTGGTCTTTTTTTCTGTCCAGGGTATTCTCAACATCCTTCTGTAGCATTTGATTTCGAATGATGTAATCTTTTTTGCAACTGTTTTATTGAGTGTCCAAGTCTCGCAGCCGTATGTTGCCACTGGGAATATACATGCTCTGATCAGTTGTAACTTTGTTTCTTTGCTTGTGCCTTGCCATAGGTTTTCCATCTGTATTAGTTTATGTGAAGCAATTGCAAGTCTTCTTTTAATTTCTACTGCACAGTCGCCAGAGCTGTTGATGATTGATCCTAAGTATTCGAATTCATTAACACTTTCCAGTTCTTCGTTATCAATTTCAATTTCTGGTTTGGTCTTTACTTTGTCTGTTGTCAATACTTTAGTCTTTTTGGTGTTTAGGTATAGATTCTGGGCCTCGCTGTGTTTTTTGGTGGACAGAAGCAATTGTTCAAGTCCTTCTGGGTTGGTCGATAGGAGTACTGATTAATATATTAGGAAAGAAAAATCATACTGCTCAGAATAATATATATATATATGAAATAGTAATTATGGTATCAAATGACATAAAAACAGATACATCTACACAGTTTAGACAAAATGTCATCCAATCTTTCACAAAATGCAATGAATATCGTTAAATTAATGTTTCGATGGGATGGTACCTAAAAACAAAACAAGATCAGACAATATCAACATCTGGCACCAACAATTTCACTTTCCAGTTACATTCCTTGACAATACGTCTGCCAGAAAGTTTTCTGATCCCTTGATTGGGATAATTGTATATCTATATTCTTGGATAAGCAAAAACCATCTGTGTAATCTACTGTTTGTCGTAGTTTTCTGATTTAGGGATGTTAGTGGACGATGATCCGTCTGGAGGTAGAAGTGTGCGCCAAGTAAATAGCGTGATAACTTGCCCATACACCAAATGATGGACAAGAGTTCTCTTTCACTGGTGGAATACCGAGTTTCTGCTGGTAGCAACTTCCTGCTTAATACAAGCATGGATGTGAAGTATCATTGAACCATTGTAACAAGCAACCACCAATGCCAGTCTGGGAAGCATCAGTCCTCAGAAGAAATGGCATAGTGGTATTAGGCAACACCAAAATAGGTGCCTTGGAAAATACAGTTTTAATTTTGTTCAAAGCTCCACTGCAAGTATTGGACCACGCAATTTTATTAGGGGCACCCTTTCTAGTCAAAGATGACAGGACAGAAGAAATAGATGAAAAGTTTGGAATGAACTTGTGATAAAATTTAATGAGTCTTAACATTCTCCTAACTTGTTTCTTTGTCCGAGGGATATCTAATTCTAATATGCGTTTGACAGTCTGCTCATCAGGGTATAACATGTGGTTACCAACACGGTGACCAAGAAATGAAATTTCTCGACAACCAATCTGAACTTTTGAAGGTCTAACTGTCAAACCATGCTTTCTAAGTAGCATTAATAAAGATTTTAATCCTGTGATATGTTCTTGTCAAGAACTATGGAATAAACAGATGTCGTCTATGTATGTAATGACATCAGACCTATCACCTAAGAGTCTCCGCATTATGAGCACAAAAGTCGCAGAAGCATTGACAAGGCCAAAACACATATAATTCCATTGGAATAAACCATATGGAGTCATAAATGCGGTTAGCGGTTTGGCTTTATCAGTTAAAGGGATCTGCGAATATCCCTTAGATAGATCTACTGTAGTTTGCTAAAGTATGTAGCCTGGGATAATTGTGAAAAGAGATCCTCCAATGCAGGCATAGGCTCAGCATCTGTGATAATGAAACTGTTAAGACGTCTAAAATCAATGCAGATGCGAAGAGATTTGTCCTTCTTTCTAACTAGAACCATAGGAAAAGCATAGGATTATTCAGAAGGAGAAATGATGCCCATGCGTAGCATATCCTTAAGTTCACTATCCACCTGAGATCTGTAGTGTAAAGGTATAGTATACGGTCTGAGTTTGATAGGGTGATCATCACTCAATGTAAAATCATGAGAGATAACATCAGTGCGATCTGGAAGTTCAGTAAGCACGTTAGAGCAAGATTCTAAAACAGCAAGAGCCTGTTCTCGATAACCAGAATACAAATCACCTGATACAGTTACATCTCTCAAAGATTCGTAAGATGTTAAAGGCAGCAGAGGAAAATTAAAAGAAATATCGCTCGCTGTAGAATAATCAGATTCCACAACTGCAGACAAAGTGTGTTGAACAGGTCCATCAGAAATACTGTCCAAGATATGTTCTAACTCAGCAGGGCGCTCCACATACAATTTTAACATATTAATATGAAAGTTTTGATTTTGCCCTTTATGTCAATGGCATAATCTACATCAGTTTTCTTCTCAACCACTGGAAGGTCTTCATGGTTGCATCAATGTTGCTGATTGTAACGAAATGTTTGATTTTTTAGGGAGAAAGTGTAAGTATGACAGACTTGATGGAAGAATAAAAGATAATCTCTAGAGGAAACTCTCCCAGACTGCAAGTTGAATGCACAGTCTCTCCTCGGGAATTAGTCCACTCAAAAAAACTTTCTACGAGAATTCTGGTGAAACTAAACAGGATATTCTCTAGGCAATAAATTCTTTATCCGATATCCTACAAAGGACTATGTATAGTACATATAGATGGATAAGAGATTTGGTGCCCAGCCACATTAAAAATATCCTGACCCAATAGTGTTTATTTAATTTTGGCTCTGCCCCCAGGGTGTAGATTTATGTTATTAAAACTATACAACCCAATTAAATATTACAAAGAAAATAACAACAGACTCTGTTATGTAAAGTTTACAAAAATGAAAATAGAATCTCACAATATATTAAAATATACAACTATATGTTCCCTAATCTATGAATGGTTCTGATCCATGTCAGAATTAATTTTTAATCATAGGACAATAGGAATATTCTGTAGTGGTTCTGCTGGCATGTTCAGATACTCATCTCAATTGCTGATGTAGTCTTGTTGCCAGGGGTTCAATATGTCCCAGCACTCCAGGTCCCGCAAGTTCTTTTTAGGGTTTCGGAGGATGGCAAGCTGCTTTCTCCATCTTGACTCAGGGCGCATCACCAGCTGGGATGGATTAAGTCTGCCCTTGAGAACACTGCTTATGGTTTAGTCTTCTGGTATGGCAACCTGGTATGACAACCTGGTAGGACTGGATTGACAAACAATTGAAGCGCCATTAGTAATCTTGCCAGAGAAGTCATTTCCCATATCTGCTGGACGCTAATCGTCCATCAGAAATCTAACAAACATTCATAGCTAACATCAATAACAAAGTACTATTTATTATCTATAAAGTACTATAGCATAACTGATGTTATAAGCAAACAGGTGGATCTAAACCTATATCTGGCTTCCAGCTTGTTTACCGCAGTGATTTTCAACATATGGGCTGTTAGCTTCACCAACTGTGAAGTTTGGGGCAGTGGTCATCAAAAGTTTGAGAACCACTGGTCTACATTGTGCCCATAGAGCAGTAAATTCAATTTGGGGTCACTGTCAACACTAGTTTGAGAACCACTGGGTAATAGTTTTCTATTTTGCTGTAACATGTTGGGGTGTCATTGCTGCCAAGGTTTGAGAACCACTGAATTACAAGTCAGTCAACATATTCATTTATAAAATTGGCTAGTGCTGTTGCCCATTCATTACATACTTCTGTGTTTATGTGATAGGCATTCATATACCTTGATAATACCATCATAACATAGGATACATGCACATCAATACATTAAAATATAATAAGGATATTTGCAGAAATCAGTTCAGGATTAAAATATGACAAGGATAATCATGGCTGAAATCATACAGTAGAATTAGTAGAAATCATTCAGTATAAAACAGGACAAGGGTAGTTCATACATGAAACTTTCAGTATACATAATGTTGTTGTCTCCTGTACAAAATCAAGGATATTAATTTCTGTCACAGTGAAAAACAAAAGATACTGACATGATATGTTGTAGATAAACATATGATTAATTCATGTTATTCATATAACAATATAGATCACTTACTCGCTGCGCTCATAACCACCGCTGTTTAAAATGACCGGTATTTCTTAACCAGACTATCTTGTCCAGGCCGGTCGCTGCCTAGCGAGAGAATGGGCTTACCAGACTATGCCTTGAAAATCGCGCCTAATTTCTCCAGGTTTCAGTTTGGTTGCTGAGGTCAAAGGTCAAAAGACAATAATCCGCGCTCCCTATCCATTGGCTAAACTGTAATTATTCAGGGCGCGGAAGTAAAAGTTCACAGCGGTAAAAGGTCACAGTGGTTTGCTGGTAACCTCGATTTAAGAAAAAGGAATTTATTTTCCGAAGCAAATGGGAGATCTCCTGATGTGTATTTACGCGTGGTAGATTTTCTAGAGAATTTACAGAAAAGGAATGTTTTGGTATGAGAACAGATTGACAGAGAGAAAAGAAGGCGAAGACACTTCGTGACATAGGCCCCCTTTTAAAAGTTATGCCTACGGCTAACTTAAGTTGAGCCGACTATTCTCTTCTGTCTGCTAATACCTTCCTGTCTCATATCTCTTGTTAATTCAATCCCATTGTTTCCTCTTTTTCCTCTGTCGAACGGAATGCCTGTAATCAACACATGTCTATCCGTTTCTTCATTGTCAAGGAGTTGAGGGATGTTAAGCAATCCTGCTCGTATGATCTTCCCTCTCTTATGTTCCTCCTTGTGGACCCTACATTGTAGCTTGCCTCCTGGCAAAGAGCTTGCATTAAAGCCTACACTCTGCTTGCAATACGGTCTATAGCAAATAGTTTTGCATGATGAGGTTGCCAACCTCATACACAACCTTATTTTAGTCATATTACTTGACCTGCCTAAGGACACATACCTATCTCCCCAGGTATGAGAGCGTGTATGTTCTTCTTTCGCTGTTTCTCCAGTGACAGAGAAAGATATGTCTGTCAGTTGTTCCTGCTCACCAGGTACCAAGGAAATTTGAACCCGCTTCACTTTCTGATCCCAGATAGTGGGTGAGGTTATCGGAACTGACTGAAGACTAAGTGCTTGAGGCTCATGTTCCTCTTTAGCCATTTCTCCTGTGTTAAAGGAAGATATTCCTGAAACATATTTCATCCCACCAGGTACCAAGGAAATTTGGACCCGCTTCACTTTCTGATCCCAGAGAGTGGGTGAGGTTATCGGAACTGAGTGAAGTCTTAGTGCTTGAGGGTCCTGTTCCTCTACAGCTGCTTCTCTCATGATAAAGGAAGATATTTCTGAAACATGTTTCATCCCACCAGGTACCAAGAAACTCTGGCCCGGCTTCACTTTCTGCACGCAGTTAGTGGGTGAGACTATCAAAACTTGTTCAGAATTAAGTGCACTGGGGTGGTCAATCCCTTTGCACTCTTCCAACTTTTCAGTGAAAATATTGGAAGATGAGTTAGGCATTGGAGTCTCCATAGCCTGTTCAGTCACGCCATCTCTGGATCGTGCTGAGTCTCCTAAGATGATATATTTCCCTCCTTGAGGTATGGGGTAAATTCGTTCATCCAATATTGCGGCCTTTACTTTGCCGTTTACAAAGTTCGACCTAACTTCTACATAAGCTAAAGGCAAAATCATCCTTCTGTTGTTTATCATGGGTGCGGTTACCTCAACATCCTCTTCGGTGACTTGATCAAGGTCGATGACAGAGGCTGAGACAAGGGCATCACACCTAAGACCTTGATAATACAAACAGGTGATTTCTTCTCCATTTACTGTGGCAGTCTCCACATTTTGAGAATCCCTGTATCCACTCCGGGCCTTCGTCAAGTTCCCATCCATGGTAGGGACCTTAGCTTTGTATGAAGTCTTTGGGTTTGGGTCTCGGCGCCTACAGTCTAACTGATGTAGGGTGGCCGACAGGTGATGCTCAAGAACATCCCTTCCCTTCCCATAGGGTTGCGTAATCCTTTTCTGTTGAATGATCCTATTTGGTTGAGCGATCCTATTTACTTGAGCGATCCTATTAGGTTGAGCGATCCTATTTACTTGAGCGATCCTATTTACCAGGTTGTTTGTGCGGTTGTTTTTGGTATGCCTGTTGTGAGTTTTTGCTGAGGATGAGGAAGGTCTCTTCAGATTATTAGCACAGCTGTGCTTAATCTTGTTTTCAGGACAGTCTAGAGGTCTCTGTTTCGATACCTGTACCTCTGCTCTGTCTGAGCCTGAATTCTGAGACATAGACTTGGCTTCATGTGGTGCAGTTATATTTACTGCTGAGGGTGGTGATGGAATTGGCAAAGGAGTGGCATGATGAGTATTCCTAGATTCAAGTTTATCCCTGGATTCCATTTTTGTAGGTTGAAACTGAGTTTCCATTTCTTGCAGTTCTTCCTTACACTGGAGGGATTTTTCTTGTCTTTGTCTCTCATGTTCCACATTCTCTTCCTTGCATTTTGCTCTCCATTCGTTCTGTTGCCCCATTATGCTCATGAAACATTCTACCTGTTCCGAGACATAATTTTCCAGCAAACTTCCCGAGAAGCCAGATAATTTTCCAATCTTATATGATTGCGCTGTCCATTTCTTCAGTCCTTCTATCTCATCCATTTTAACAGCAGTGGTTTTGCTGAGCGAGTATGAGATCTCTCCTCACTATCAAATAAATACAGGCTTAATACTTTCTATAGCCGTAACTAAACTAAAGTATTTTAACAACCTCTGTTATTTAAAACCAGCATACATACAACATAACATAAATATTAATTAACAACATGTAACTAATAACCAGCAGTACCACCAAGAATAGTTTTCATATCATAACTAAAATCTGTTTTTCTTGTAAAATTTTTTATGTATTTTAGTCTAGGGTAATTTATATGTCCCCTCTTTAATCTAATCCTAGACTTGGACACCAATTAGTGACAAGTACCTACAGCAGTAGTGGTCTAGGAAAGATAAGAGTTTTCATATCTCAGACAAGTGTCTAAATATGAAAAAAAGTAGATCCCGGACACGAGCGTCCCAGTGTAGCGGAATGGTTTTGTTTTAGAGGGAGAAAGTGTAAGTATGACAGACTTGATGGAAGAATAAAAGATAACCTCTAGAGGAAACTCTTCCAGACTGCAAGTTGAATGCACAGTCTCTCCTCGGGAATTAGTCCACTCAAAAAACTTTCTACAAGAATTCTGGTGAAACTAAACAGGATATTCTCTAGGCGATAAATTCTTTATCCGATATCCTACAAAGGACTATGTATAGTACATATAGATGGATAAGAGATTTGGTGCCCAGCCACATTAAAAATATCCTGACCCAATAGTGTTTATTTAATTTTGGCTCTGCCCCCAGGGTGTAGATTTATGTTACTAAAACTATACAACCCAATTAAATATTACAAAGAAAATAACAACAGACTCGTTATGTAAAGTTTACAAAAATGAAAATAGAATCTCACAATATATTAAAATATACAACTATATATGTTCCCTAATCTATGAATGGTTCTGATCCATGTCAGAATTAATTTTTAATCATAGGACAATAGGAATATTCTGTAGTGGTTCTGCTGGCATGTTCAGATACTCATCTCAATTGCTGATGTAGTCTTGTTGCCAGGGGTTCAATATGTCCCAGCACTCCAGGTCCCGCAAGTTCTTTTTAGGGTTTCGGAGGATGGCAAGCTGCTTTCTCCGTCTTGACTCAGGGCGCATCACCAGCTGGGATGGATTAAGTCTGCCCTTGAGAACACTGCTTATGGTTTAGTCTTCTGGTATGGCAACCTGGTATGACAACCTGGTAGGACTGGATTGACAAACAATTGAAGCGCCATTAGTAATCTTGCCAGAGAAGTCATTTCCCATATCTGCTGGACGCTAATCGTCCATCAGAAATCTAACAAACATTCATAGCTAACATCAATAACAAAGTACTATTTATTATCTATAAAGTACTATAGCATAACTGATGTTATAAGCAAACAGGTGGATCTAAACCTATATCTGGCTTCCAGCTTGTCTACCGCAGTGATTTTCAGCATATGGGCGGTTAGCTTCACCAACTGTGAAGTTTGGGGCAGTGGTCATCAAAAGTTTGAGAACCACTGGTCTACATTGTGCCCATAGAGCAGTAAATTCAATTTGGGGTCACTGTCAACACTAGTTTTGAGAACCACTGGGTAATAGTTTTCTATTTTGCTGTAACATGCTGGGGTGTCATTGCTGCCAAGGTTTGAGAACCACTGAATTACAAGTCAGTCAACATATTCATTTATAAAATTGGCTAGTGCTGGTGCCCATTCATTACATACTTCTGTGTTTATGTGATAGGCATTCATGTACCTTGATAATACCATCATAACATAGGATACATGCACATCAATACATTAAAATATAATAAGGATATTTGCAGAAATCAGTTCTGGATTAAAATATGACAAGGATAATCATGGCTGAAATCATACAGTAGAATTAGTAGAAATCATTCAGTATAAAACAGGACAAGGGTAGTTCATACATGAAACTTTCAGTATACATAATGTTGTTGTCTCCTGTACAAAATCAAGGATATTCATTTCTGTCACAGTGAAAAACAAAAGATACTGACATGACATGTTGTAGATAAACATATGATTAATTCATGTTATTCATATAACAATATAGATCACTTACTCGCTGCGCTCATAACCACCGCTGTTTAAAATGACCGGTATTTCTTAACCAGACTATCTTGTCCAGGCCGGTCGCTGCCTAGCGAGAGAATGGGCTTACCAGACTATGCCTTGAAAATCGCGCCTAATTTCTCCAGGTTTCAGTTTGGTTGCTGAGGTCAAAGGTCAAAAGACAATAATCCGCGCTCCCTATCCATTGGCTAAACTGTAATTATTCAGGGCGCGGAAGTAAAAGTTCACAGCGGTAAAAGGTCACAGTGGTTTGCTGGTAACCTCGATTTAAGAAAAAGGAATTTATTTTCCGAAGCAAATGGGAGATCTCCTGATGTGTATTTACGCGTGGTAGATTTTCTAGAGAATTTACAGAAAAGGAATGTTTTGGTATGAGAACAGATTGACAGAGAGAAAAGAAGGCGAAGACACTTTGTGACACTGATGACATAGTTATTGCAGGTTGTGGATCAAACAGACAGCAAGCAATTAAGGACCATGATCTGAAGCTTAAAGCACTGAAACATAGGTGTAAAGAGAAAGGCATTAAACTAAATGAAGCTAAAGCTCAAGAGAAGAAAGAAGAAATTACCTTCATGGGTCACCTTATTACTGCTCGAGGTGTCGAACCAGACAAGAAAAATGTTGAGACAATACTAAACATGCCCGTTCCTAAGGACTGTCATGAGGTTCGCAGATTTTGCTGCATGATACAGTATCTAGCAAAGTTCCTCAACAATCTTTCAGAAGTTCTTCATCCAATAAGAGAACTAACCCATAAGGATACTCCCTTTATCTGGTCTGCTGAATGTGAACAAGCTTTCAAGAGAGTCAAGAAGCTGATTACTTCTACTCCAGTACTCGCATACTATGATCCTGGTGAATCTTTGTGTATTCAAGTTGATAGTAGCAGCTATGGACTTGGGGCTGTCCTCCTGTGGTGAAGTGGGATGTTATAAATATTTATAGGGGACTTAGTGTACTGACTGAGATCAGCTGTGAAGGTATCTATATCTAATAAGAGTAGTGTATTATAGATAACCTTACTTGCTTCCACATATGTATATCTCAGTCAGAATTATTCTGGAATAGTGTGATGACTACGTTATATGTCTAGGGTATGTGTATGATGAAGTGTAAGTCAAAACAACAACAGACAGATAAACAATTTAATTTATTCCACTACACTTGACAACACTGTGACACTCACATACATAAAACACTCTACAAGGATATCTTAAAGGAGTCACTGATAACTGTTCAAATAACAATATGTATTCATTGCTGTCATGAATGTATATGTGTCCTGATTCAAATACAAAGGGAACCAGGAATCACAATCAATTTTAATTACAAGTTATATGTACAGAATTTATCAATATGAATGTTGTAGTGACATATATTATTAAAAGTATCCTATGTGTGTCAGTTGTGTAGTAGTGTTGACTCCGTTTTATCGTTGAGTTCAGTTTATACTGGTGAAGAGGTAGCTTAAAACGCGAATGGTTAAAATGAACGAATGTCAACAATATTCTTCAAACGAACTTCAACAAGTAGTATTGAACTGGGTGAACTGGGCAAGTACTGGCAGTACAGAAGTCGGTAGTGACTGTACATAGATTTTATTCAACACAGCACATACGGAGTGGACAAGACTAACATCGTCACAGGCGCAGAAATCATACGTCAACATGTTGGTAATTACTTTTAAAGTTCCTGAAGATTCTCTACTAATAAAGTCCTCTGACTCAAGTGACTAAGGATCACAAAACTGTTACCATATAATATTCTGCTCATTCAAGTCC
Organism: Oreohelix idahoensis; assembly: GCA_024509875.1. Classification (NCBI taxonomy): domain Eukaryota; kingdom Metazoa; phylum Mollusca; class Gastropoda; order Stylommatophora; family Oreohelicidae; genus Oreohelix; species Oreohelix idahoensis. Next base: position 135,639 of record JAMPIV010002147.1, on the reverse strand, counting down.
ATTGACCTTCCTTCAAGGACGTCCATCATGGTAACGTATTCATACTCCAGGATAAAATTCTTCCATATCATCCTTCACAATCCCAGACTTTCTCCATACATCCCGTTATATATAGTATATAGTTTTCAAACAAAGTCATACATGATAATACGAACAGGTTAGAGATTCCAGTTGACTAACTTCTCCCATTCTATGCCACGCTTCTGGCATTGTAGTAACAGCATATTAAACATGTGAAGCATATAAATTCATTAACTTGATTTCTTGTAGGAATTCTCCCTCTACGAAAAGATTCAAAGGCTATCGACTCCGTGTGTCCAATTCTAGGAATGTCATCTACGATGAATTCCCGCTAGACCATTAATAGGAGCGGCCTGATACTTTAATGTACATAAATAAACATGCCATAAGAAATGGGGCGACACTTACTTTACACTTCCACTATTGACTTCGCCATGAAGACCAATAGATACGAATACAACTGATGGCTACTTCACATTTGCCAAGAATCAAGGGATAACACAGCGGACATAAATATGGTCCGAGCTGCCCCTTTCATGACGTCAGAAACTACTCAACTAGGTTACACGTGCGTCCAAAGCAACTCACACTGCATTGTGCACGTCAGTGCGTGAATCAATCGAACGCACAAATAATATAACTATATAAAACTGGTGCGTACATTTGGTAGGACCGACGACTACCCCCGTAGGTAATAAATGTACGTAACAAGTAGTAATATGAGGTAATACTGGTTTTGTTTTGTTCAAGCTCTGTTGGTATTTGTCATCATGACTTCAATAGTTTGTCTTTATTGGAACTAGTATTGGAGATGTTCTCAGTTCCTGATATTAAAACAATTAAATTCCCCTCTTAATGTTATTTTTACAAGGTCATATTAAGATGGGGTACATAATGTTGAGCTCCATGGCCACACTCTCTTATCTTGCGTGATGACTGCAGAAAAAGGCTCCTCTGCTCCTTTACTTTAATGAGTTCTGGAGCCACCCCACTGGTTGCTATATGGACCAAGGAGTATGCTGTCCACCTCTGGCTTCAGCAAAGCTCTGACCAGGTGCTGCTCAATAACTTTAAGACCACGGTCCCTGAAAACAAGAAGGATGTACCTTCTATGTCATAACTAATTTATACTCTCTTTCTACACTGAGCACAATACATCACAAACATTGAGTTCAGAGCGTTAGGCCAACTGTCAGCTTCATCGGAAATACTTTATACCAGTATTTCCCTCCCTAATGGTTACTACGCCTCTGCAATTCCAGCATTATTTCTGTCTAATCAATAATCTAGGTGTCAGTGTACTGTTTGGCCATTCCATGCAGTTTACTTTCCTCCGACACCTTCTGTTCAGGCTGGAGCATTATAGGCTTTACATCATGTTTGCTACTGAACTACACATATATACAGGCATAAATTAACAATTTACATTCAATTTTCATTAAAAGATATTGAATATTTCAAGCTTACCACAATTCATAGAATAATAAACAGTTTCGTTGACTAGCAATGAATATAGCGCAACTCCGATCTGCCGATGTCCCAGGCTTTATTTTATATAAAATATACACTGGTGCTCAACGTACTGCTTCTTAGTAGGATTATTACAAGATGTGGCAATGAACAGACGCTCTGAATCAAGTATATTCGCAGCTCTACCCAATGAAACCACGTCCCCACATCTTTTCAAAAAGGTACCCCTTCTATTCGTTTCCCATAACAACACAAGATAGTATTTATAGCCCGACCAATCGTGTTTAGTCTTACATTTGTTGCGCTCCAATCAATTTGGAGTTAACATGGTAGGCTATTTCCGTAACGTAAGGTTTTTTCAAACACGTTATAAAAAAAATTTTATGAGCAGAAATGATTTCATGCTGTCAGGCATCCCCACTATTTTATTTTGGTTATAATTTATTAATTCCTAGACTATTTGCGTAACGTTTTACATATTCTTTGTCAGCAAGCCCTAAGGAACCCAAATATACCAATTTAAAATAGCTAAGTGGCTGCGTTCAAAATATGCAATTTCTTCTACCTCCTGTTTCGAAGATGTGCTGTCTGGGTACTGTAATGTTTTCAAACGTAAACCCATCTAATGTTATCTTTTCTAATAAGCGTTTTCCAGGATTTTAAAACCTAACTCTGGGAAGGTTAGTTTTTTTATCACTGTCCGTCCGAAAAAAAGTTAGTGCAAGTGGCCTTACACGCGTGATAGTAGTAATTGTGTATCGCGCGACGCGAGTTTAGTGTTGCATGTGTCCTTGCTCTCATTCGCCCCTCTCTCTTTCTATTTGAGTCCATCTGTTCGTTCGTTTTGGTAACGTAGTATAATTAATGTTAGGATTAATTTAGGTCATTACGCAGTGTGCCTCTCAATGTTTTTCTTAGAAATGCAATACCCGTTTTAATGTGTTGTGGAAACGCTTGTATTTATGCAGTGGCTTATATTTAACGTGGAAACGTTACAATTTGCAGACGAAGCATAAAACAAAGGGGATTTCGAGTACTGTCATTGTGACAGCACTGTTCTTTACCATTCTTCTTCCTTTTATTAAATTTATTTGTTATGCTTTGCATTTACCTTTTAATTTATATATGTGGATTAGAATATTCCACGACATCTCCCCTCTTAAAACAGACATTATATGTCAGTCCTTTATTCTATATACACATAGAGAAATTTATTATTATTTCTGGGGTTTACGGTGATTCTCATCACACGGATGGCGGCTTAAATATCCGCTCCCAAATTTGTTTTTCCAGATATATACTCAATGCTAAAATTATATGGAGCCAAAAGTAAAGACCATCGGAGTAACCTAGAGTTCTCATGCCTAGCCTGTGCTAGAAACGATAAAGGTTTGTGGTCTGTTTGCAACTTAAATGCCTTCCCATACAGATAAATATTGAATTTCTTTATTGCCCATATTACTGCAAGACATTCTTTTTCGCTAGTTGAGTAGTTGATTTCAGCTTTATTCAACTTTCTGCTAGCATATGCCACTGGGCTTAATTCCCCATCCAATGCATCTGATTTCTGTAGTAGAGTTGCACCTAACCCAATATTACTGGCATCCGTCCTTACTATGAATTCTTGACTTAAGTCAGGTAATTTCAAAATGGGTTTACTTGTGAGCTTTTCCTTCAATTCTTGGTAAGTCATTTCACATTGTGGTGTCCATGTAATGCGATCTGGATGTCCTTTACGTGTCAAATCAGTTAACGGTGCACATATGGAATTAAAGTTTTTGATATACTTCTGGTAGAAACCACATAATGAGACAAAGGATCTCACGTCCTTCTTGGTTTGTGGTCTCGGGGCTTTCTGTAGTTTCTCTAAATTCTTTGGGTCAGGGGTCATGTTTCCCTGATAAACTGTGTGTCCCAAAAATTCCAATTCTTTACATCCAACGCAACATTTGGTTGGTCGGGCTGTTAAATTTGCCTCCCTAAGTCGATTAAACAGCATGTTCAGAGAGTCAATGTGTTCCTCAAATGTTTCTGTTGCTATAAGGATATCATCCATAAAATTTGTTATACATGGATTATTCAGAGGGTCCAATAATTTTCTCATCATTCTAGAGAAGACACTAGGCGCATTCTTCAATCCAAATGGCAATCTATTAAACTCATAGTGTCCTTCTGAGGTACTAAAAGCTAGGTATGGTCTAACCTCAGGCTTTACTGGAATCTGATAGTATCCTTTACTCAGATCCACTTTTGAGAAATATTTAGCTTTATTTAGTCTGGCAAACAGCTGATTTGTATCCGGCAATGGATCCACCTGTCCTTCTGTAATAGCATTCAGTCTCCTGTAATCTATACAGAGTCTATGTTCTCCAGAGGGCTTTCTTAAGAGTACAACACCGGAACTATACGAAGATTCACTGTGCGAAATAATTCCTTCCTTCAACAGATAGTCTATCTCTTCCTTCAAAGCTTTCTCCTTAGCAAACGGAATCGAATATGGTTTCATACAGACAGGTGTGGGGTCTATCAGTTTCATATCATATTCCAATAGGTTTGTATGCCCTGGTCGGTCTGTTAACACCTCTGCATGATTATTTAGAACCTGTTGCATTCTCTCTTTCTGAGTTTTCGTTAAATGTGTACTGATTTTCACCTGTGCTGCTGTCTCACAGGGGTGTAATGGATATTCAAATGATGAAAGTGGTTCCTTTTTCATCTCCATGGCGATGGACAAGGTCAACAAGTGTGTCTCTTCCTGATGTTCTCTTTCCAAATATTTCTTCAGGAGATTCACATGATAGATTTTTTCTTTCCCTTTCTTATCTATCTTATAATTGGTTCTAGATACCTTCTCTAAAACTGTATATGGACCCTGCCATCCAATTTGTAACTTATTCTGACTCCCGGGCAAAAGAAGCAGTACTTTCTCTCCCACAGCCAAATTTCTGTCTTTCGCCTTCCTGTTATAATAGGCAGCATGTTTCTTCCTGGCTTGTTTCAAATTTTCATTGGCAAGTTTCCAGCCAGTTTTTAAACGAGTGGTCAGCTCATTCACATATTGGTATGAAGATGTAATGTTTTCCTCTGCCTTATCATCAGTCCACGTTCTTAACAAAGCTTCGAGTGGACCTTTTATTGGCCTTCCAAACAATAATGTTGCCGGGGCCATACCGGTTGAACTATGGGGTACCTCCCGATAAGCAAAGAGGGCGGCGTGCAGGTACTGGTCCCATGTATCTGGTTTTTCGTGTGCCAACTTTCTCAGTATCGACATCAATGTGCCGTTAAATCTTTCCACTTGGCCGTTCCCTTGGGGATGATACACACTACAATGGAAATGTTTGGCCTGGAAGATCCTGAAAACTTCTTCAGTTAGTTTCCCCTTGAACTGAGAGCCATTATCAGTCAAGATTTGATTGGGAAAGCCTAACCTTGTGAAAATTGTGAGCAATGCCTCTGCCACATGTTTTGAATCAATCGATGACAGGGCTACTGCCTCTCCCCACATAGAACAAGTGTCCACCAGAGTCAGAATGTAGCTGTTCCTTCTCTTGGTTCGGGTGAGAGGTCCCACAAGATCCACGGCAACTCTCTCAAAGGGTGTTCCCACTATGGGCATTTCCCCCAGAGTTGCTGGTGCAGTCCAATGTTTAGGTGCTACTCGTTGGCACTCTGGACAGGATTTTACATATCGTTTGATATCTTCAGTTATTCCTGGCCAGAAATAGTGACAAGCTATTCGCTGTCCTGTTGCGCTGATTCCCATATGACCACTGAAGGGAATCGCATGCCCTAGTTCCAACACTTTAGTCCTATATGAAGTGGGAAGGACCAGCTGTCCGTGACCATTGGATTCAGATCCAGCCTTCCTATATATCAGTTTGTTCTTCATATAAAACTCTCCCTTGCCTGGAGGTGTATGAGATTTGGGCAACTTCTTGAAACATGGCTTGAGTGTTTTGTCCTCAGCCTGTGCCTTCCTCATCTCATCTGGGTGAGTATTTATGGGATTATCCTCCTCCTTTTTTGACTGTGATCTGGTCTGCACTGTTGCCAATATCACAGGTCTCTTGGGATTCCCCAAGAAGACATATCTACACCCCAATATTAGAGGGTAGATTGGCTCATTTATCACTGCTGCTTTTATGCTTCCTTCCACATATCGCGTTTTCACTTTTATTCGGGCGACGGGAAGTGTCATGGTAGCTACATCCTTGGTTGCAGTTTGAATCTCCACTGTTTCTGTGGTGTATTGATCGGCCTGCACCAGGTGAGAACTCACAACGGAATCGTAATCTAAACCGGTATCATATAAACACCTTATAGTGACACCATTACAGATGACATCTTCACACACTGGGGGGTGGTATGGTTCCTGTAGTTCTTCAGGTTTGACCTTCTTTTCCTTTTTCCCCGATGTCATAGCAGCACAATGAGGAGGTTTCCTTCTACAATGGTCAGTGTCATGATTGTTCATCTTACAATTTTTACACCACCTTTTTCCTTGGTTGAAAGATTTTCTTTCATCATATTTCCTTTCATCGAATTGTGGGAATTTATTTTTATTTTCATACCGTGGCCTATCAAATTGGTGCTTACCTTTGTTTTGATCCCTAGGATCAAATTTATTAAAGTTCTGTGGTGCCCTAAAGTTATCCACTTGTTTCTTTTTATTACCTGTTACCTCTGCTTGAGCTGCTTGATACCTTTCAGCAACATTTAGCAACTCACCCAGCCTCTCTGCCCCTTGTTCCATGAGAAACTTTCTCAGGTCTGGAGCCATGGACTCTCTTAATTGCTCTATAAGGACCATTTCCTTAAGATCTAGGGTTTTCCCCAGAGAAGTCCATTTCTCCAAGTATGTCTCTATTCGTGCAGAGAACTGGTGATAGGTTTCACCTGACAGTAGTTTAGCATTCCTAAATTTTTTCCTATAAAATTCTGCATTCTTTTCATATCTTAACAAAAGAGCCTGCTTTAGCATGTCATAATTTTCCTGATCACCTCTGCTCATTTTTGCAAAAACTTCATAAGCTGCCCCACGAAGTCCTTGAGATAACTTTAAGCTCCACCTTTCTCTCTCTAACCCATACGTGGTAGCTAATAGTTCATACCTATTTAGATAGCTCTCTATATCATCGTCTTTCTCAACAAAATGATCTAAATGAAAATTCATAGCTGAGGTTGAGGCTCCCTGAGTAACCGTAGCATCAGAGGCAAAGGGACTGGCACCATTTTCAGGAGCATGGCCTTGAAACTCAAACTCCCTTAGTCGTAACTCATGTTCCCTTTGTAATCTCTTCTCCTCCTTTTCTGCTTCCCTTTCTGCAGCTAATCTCTTCTCTTCTCTTTCTGCAGCTAATTTCTTCTCTTCTCTTTCTGCAGCTAATTTCTTCTCTTCTCTTTCTGCAGCTAATTTCTTCTCTTCTCTTTCTGCAGCCTGTCTTCTTTCCTCGGCTTCCAATGCTTTAGCCTCTTTGTCAGCCTCAATCTGCAACCTCTTAGTCTCAGCCTCAGCCTCAAATTGTAACTTCTTAATTTCCCTTTCAGCCTCTAACTTTCTTTCGGCCTCTTTTTCTAATCTTCTTTCTTCCCGTTCAATAAATTTGTCACATTCAGTAGTGACATAGGCAACCATAACTTGCCCATCTAATCCTAACTCTTTTGCAGTCTGAACAGCAGCAGATCGAAATTTGGCTAGGTCCGCCATTGTCTATCAGGTAAGTTTATAAAATGTCTAACTAACAATTCAATCTCTAAATATATATCTAATGGACAACACAGGCAACGAGAGCTCAACCTTATTTAATTCCACCCATGGATACCTTTTAATTCTTATATTCCCTGAAGTGAATTACCCCCAATATTTTTAATAGGGAAAGATTCAAAATCCCAAGAGCGAGACCCCAATATATGTGGTGAAGTGGGATGTTATAAATATTTATAGGGGACTTAGTGTACTGACTGAGATCAGCTGTGAAGGTATCTATATCTAATAAGAGTAGTGTATTATAGATAACCTTACTTGCTTCCACATATGTATATCTCAGTCAGAATTATTCTGGAATAGTGTGATGACTACGTTATATGTCTAGGGTATGTGTATGATGAAGTGTAAGTCAAAACAACAACAGACAGAAAACAATTTAATTTATTCCACTACACTTGACAACACTGTGACACTCACATACATAAAACACTCTACAAGGATATCTTAAAGGAGTCACTGATAACTGTTCAAATAACAATATGTATTCATTGCTGTCATGAATGTATATGTGTCCTGATTCAAATACAAAGGGAACCAGGAATCACAATCAATTTTAATTACAAGTTATATGTACAGAATTTATCAATATGAATGTTGTAGTGACATATATTATTAAAAGTATCCTATGTGTGTCAGTTGTGTAGTAGTAATATGAGGTAATACTGGTTTTGTTTTGTTCAAGCTCTGTTGGTATTTGTCATCATGACTTCAATAGTTTGTCTTTATTGGAACTAGTATTGGAGATGTTCTCAGTTCCTGATATTAAAACAATTAAATTCCCCTCTTAATGTTATTTTTACAAGGTCATATTAAGATGGGGTACATAATGTTGAGCTCCATGGCCACACTCTCTTATCTTGCGTGATGACTGCAGAAAAGGGCTCCTCTGCTCCTTTACTTTAATGAGTTCTGGAGCCACCCCACTGGTTGCTATATGGACCAAGGAGTATGCTGTCCACCTCTGGCTTCAGCAAAGCTCTGACCAGGTGCTGCTCAATAACTTTAAGACCACGGTCCCTGAAAACAAGAAGGATGTACCTTCTATGTCATAACTAATTTATACTCTCTTTCTACACTGATCACAATACATCACAAACATTGAGTTCAGAGCGTTAGGCCAACTGTCAGCTTCATCTGAAATACTTTATACCAGTATTTTCCTCCCTAATGGTTACTACGCCTCTGCAATTCCAGCATTATTTCTGTCTAATCAATAATCTAGGTGTCAGTGTACTGTTTGGCCATTCCATGCAGTTTTACTTTCCTCCGACACCTTCTGTTCAGGCTGGAGCATTATAGGCTTTACATCATGTTCGCTACTGAACTACACATATATACAGGCATAAATTAACAATTTACATTCAATTTTCATTAAAAGATATTGAATATTTCAAGCTTACCACAATTCATAGAATAATAAACAGTTTCGTTGACTGGCAATGAATATAGCGCAACTCCGATCTGCCGATGTCCCAGGCTTTATTTTATATAAAATATACACTGGTGCTCAACGTACTGCTTCTTAGTAGGATTATTACAAGATGTGGCAATGAACAGACGCTCTGAATCAAGTATATTCGCAGCTCTACCCAATGAAACCACGTCCCCACATCTTTTCAAAAAGGTACCCCTTCTATTCGTTTCCCATAACAACACAAGATAGTATTTATAGCCCGACCAATCGTGTTTAGTCTTACATTTGTTGCGCTCCAATCAATTTGGAGTTAACATGGTAGGCTATTTCCGTAACGTAAGGTTTTTTCAAACACGTTATAAAAAAAATTTTATGAGCAGAAATGATTTCATGCTGTCAGGCATCCCCACTATTTTATTTTGGTTATAATTTATTAATTCCTAGACTATTTGCGTAACGTTTTACATATTCTTTGTCAGCAAGCCCTAAGGAACCCAAATATACCAATTTAAAAGAGCTAAGTGGCTGCGTTCAAAATATGCAATTTCTTCTACCTCCTGTTTCGAAGATGTGCTGTCTGGGTACTGTAATGTTTTCAAACGTAAACCCATCTAATGTTATCTTTTCTAATAAGCGTTTTCCAGGATTTTAAAACCTAACTCTGGGAAGGTTAGTGTTTTTATCACTGTCCGTCCGAAAAAAAGTTAGTGCATGTGGCCTTACACGCGTGATAGAGTTTGCTTCTAGAGCTCTAACTGACACAGAACAACGCTGGGCTCAAATTGAGAAGGAACTCTTAGCTGTTGTATATGGTTTGGAACGCTTTGACCAGTACACTTATGGAAGGAAAGTTACAGTCATCAACGACCATAAACCTTTGGCAGCCATCGTGAAGAAACCTCTGAGTCAAATTCCTCGAAGACTGCAGAACTTATTGATGCGCAGCCATCGATATGACTTTGAATTCCAATGGGTACAAGGTTCCGATCTTCTTATAGCCGACACACTGTCCAGAGTTTGTATTCATAATGTCACATTGGATTCCTTAGCTAATAGAGAGAGCGATGCAGGAGCTGATGCACCTGTAAGATTACCTAAAATACCAGATGTGATGATTCATTCATAACCCTCCACTCCCAGAGGAGCATAGGCCTTCAACAAACACATGCCAAGTCCTCCTGTCACGTGCCATCATCTCAAGTTCTTTCCATGTTCTCCTCATCATTTTCACCTCTGTTTCCAACTCTCTTCTCCATGTACTTCTTGGTCTTCCTCTGCCTCTCTTGCCCTGGGGGTTCCAGAACAAGGACTGCCTTGTAATGCTATCAACAGGTTTCCTCAGTGTGTGTCCTATCCATCGCCATCGTCTTCTTCTCATCTCTTCTTCCACTGGCATTTGTCCAGTTCTTGTCATCAGTTCCACATTGGTAACCTTGTCATACCATTTTAATCCCTCTATTCTACGCAAGCACCCATTTATGAAAGTCTGTAGCTTTTTGGTTGTTGTCTTTGTTGTTCTCCATGTCTCCGAGCCTTACAATAGGACTGACTTCACATTTGAGTTGAAGATTCTTATTTTCGTGTTCAGATGTGATGATGGAAAAGATTAAAGCTGAAACTCTCAAAGACAGCGTGCTCCAGAGGTTGAAGTCGACCATTTTGGAAGGTGGCCTAAAAGAAAGTCTGATGTACCAGCTGAGCTTATGCCTTATTTTGATATTCGTGACACTCTGACAACAGAACAAGGCATAATACTTAAAGGAGAGCGTATTCTTATCCCAAAAGCACTGAGGCCTGAAATCAAGCAGAAGCTACACGCTGCTCATCTTGCATTTGACAGCATGATACGCCGAGCCAGAAGTTGTCTGTTTTGGATCGGCATGACGGCTGAGATTCGACAGATAGCTGACAGTTGTCCAGAATGTCAAGAAACGAAGGCAAGGAATACTAAAGAACCTTTAAACCAACACGCAAGAGGTTTATCACCCTGGGAGAAAGTTGGCACTGACATCTTTATTATAGAAGGTCGATATTATCTAGTTCTGATTGACTATTTTTCCAACTTCATTGAAGTAGACTTTCTACCTACAATGACAGCACAGTTAGTCATCAGGAAATTGAAGTCTCATTTTGCTCGTTATGGTGTTCCTAAAGTTATTGTATCTGACCAAGGTACTCAGTTTACGTCTGCACAGTTCAGATCATTTACTGCTAGATGGGGAATACTTCATGTTAAATCAGCACCAGGTCACCATAAAGCCAATGGATTAGCTGAATCTGCTGTGAAACTCATCAAGGGTATGATGAGAAAGACTGTTCAAAATAATACAGATGCATATGAGGCACTACTTGAACTTCGTAATACGCAGAGACAAGGGTTTGATCAAAGTCCAGCAGAAATACTGTTCAACAGGAAACTGCGTACGCTGATACCTTCTGCAGTGAAACCCGTTGCATCTCACAGTAGAGTTATTGAAAGTAGAGGCAAGAGAGACAGATCAGTGAAAATGTATTATGATAAAACTGCTCATGATCTGCCCAAGTTGTCTCACCAGCCAGTCTACTATCAAGACCCTGAACAACCAAACTGTCAACCTGGAAGGATTGATAAGAGGCTCTCCGAAAGATCTTATTTAGTTGAAGGGGAGAATGGAGGTCAATATGTCAGAAACATACTACTAGAGTTACTTGCCCTTAGGCTAACTCTTCTACTTCCTCCTACTTCTAAGATGGCGGATTAAACATGTCGAGTTTGTATCCTGTGTTCAATCTTCGTAACGTGAGAATGTATGACAGCCAGCCACGTCTCATTATATCTTACAATATTTACTACACACAACAGTAAATATCAACACCAAGCGATTATGATTATTACCTTATTATTACCTACTTTCTTTTCAGTATTAAATGGAAAAGGCGATTTGTGACGTCACATAAGTAGGATTTCTGTATAACCAAAAACCTACCCTCTGTCCTGTACTTGCTGCTCTTAGTCTACTATCATTTACTAGACACAGTATTAAGGTCTTTGTCTTGTGTGGACTGACTTATACTGTATAATAGGGGAACAACAGAAGTGATTGCGTCATTAATAGGCTGGACTGCCCATGGTAAATTTCCGGTGTTATGTCTTGCGGTTCGCACTAATGACCCGTCATCGAAGCATCCTTTTTTGGTGATGCCTAGATGGCAGGGAGGTTAGTGTGATTCGCTTGCATAGCTAGGCGGGGTTGTCGCATGGAAGGTCCTGGGTTCGAGTCCTGGGTAAGCCACTCACGTCTGTTGTTTTTCTGTTCTCTAGTCTTCTACTTCTTTATTTCTTACGAGTGCCTGAAAACATACCTTTATGTTTGTCTAATATTTATTTACGGGTATGGGGTTTAAAATGGCAAACATTGCACCACGTCATATGTGGACCACCCCTGTGACCATCAATCATGAACAAATTGAGACAAATTGGTCTGCTGATTAATTACAAATCACTTACTCAGAACTCTATTGATAGCAAAATTAGAGTGGCTTCCCTTTAATATCCCAAAATTCCTATCGTCAACGTCGCCATGATCGACGCTTTGACAGGTGGGAAGGTGTCAGACTGTATACAAAGACGTGGGATTTCAGCTGTGAAGTAGGCTGTCGTCCTTCGTGTAACGGGCGCAGATAATCATTCGGAAGTTCAGCTTAGTGTGTGTGATTTTGTTCCATTTGCTTGCTAATTTGTTTTTAAATCCAGCGAGCAGTGAACAAATATGAGTTCTGAAGCTAAACCGTCATCTAAGAAAAAGGAAGGATTTCTGCACAAACAAGCGAAACCAAAAACAGACTTTGTAACTGAAGAGGAATTGCTTAAAAAAGAGGTTGTGGCACCAAATGATGTACTTAGATTGTCTCGATGCACAGAAAGTGAGCTGTTTTTCAACGTTTTGCTTTTTTCTTTCTTTCTGTCATGTTAGATCCTTTTAAAATAACATTTTGTCGTTAGGCCTACGTCTTTTGGTGATACTTATTTTATAAGTTCGGTTGAAATAAAGAATAGTGCGATGTGTGTTCGATACGCTGTAAAAAAGAATTCAGAAGCGTAGTAATTGAGGGTAAGGGTTGGGTTAAGGAATCCTAAACCCTAACCTTGATATGAACCCTAACGACATGGATGACTTATTTGGTTGTTATCGAAGAACATGCTTCTTCATTTCAACCTATAGTTCTGCCAGTAGAGACATGCAAAATATCTGTGGTCAGTTGAAATGAAAACGATGGAATTTGGGGGGGCAAGGGTTGATAAGGATTTCCTAAATAGAAGAAAATGCCTGCACGAATACAAAGCCTCTGTCACCCAATCCAACCATACCTGCTCATGGTGCCCCCTGCTTTTGCATACACGGCTCTGGCAAATAACTCGCACCAAATAACCGATCCTCCAAGTCTATGGGGTAAAACATTTGACTATGGGTGGGGGACCCTACAGAAACCGCTCAGACGGGCATGCCCCTCCCCCCCCCACCCCCCACCCCCCGCCCCCCCCCCCCCCCCCCCCCCCCCCGTTAGGTGCGGAACAGTGGCCCCACTGGCATGTGGACATGTCCCAAATTCCCACCAAGGGCATGCCCATGGATCTCATCCTGGTAAAACTAAAGTCAGGGAGTAAACCCTGCAAAAAATCAGTGCAGGAGAAGCATGATAGACTTGGTTGACAATCCACCTAAGAGAAGGAAAACTTCACACAAACCTGGGTAGGAAAGACTTGCTAGTCCGGAAAGACAGCTTTCCTAGGAGAGACAACTCTGATGACAAACAACTGCTACCTTGCAGGAAGGTCATGGAAAACCAGAGACTAGGGAAGCAGTCCCAAACAAATGCGTGCTGAAGACGGATGCACTAGGCCACAAGGCGCACAACATAGTGCAACGCAAACTGCCTTGAGATGACTTACTTACTTAGTCGTTCCCCTTCTACCGTGAGGTGTAGAGGTTTGGAAGAGAGAGCGCCAGACCATTCTATCAGCTGTCTTCTTCCTGGCCTGGTTCCATTCTAGTCCTCGGTCCTTCAAAGATTGTCTAATGTTGTCCTCCCAGCGGACTCTGGGTCGTCCTGGAGGTCTGGATCCCTGGCTCTTTGTTTCCCATGCTTGTCGTGGTAGCCGATCTTCTCCCATTCTGCAGACATGGCCAAACCATCTTAGTTGGGACTGTTCTATTTGGGTCTGCAGCGGATGGGATTTTAGGCCTTGACGGATCGTCTGGTTGCGGACCATGTCTCTTCTTGTTACTTCAACCACTTTACTCAGATACCTCATTTCTGAGGTTTGGATCTGGCTTTTGTGGGTTGTAGTCATTGCCCACGACTCGCATCCATATGTCAAGACTGGGACATAGGTGGAGCGGTATACAGCCATCTTCGTTTTCTTACCAACCTTTTTCTTGCTGAGGAATCCACGATTTATGGCCTGAAAAAGTCTCCCAGCCGCTGCTTTTCGAGTGGCCAACTCTTCTTTGATGCCTCCCTTTCGGTCTATAATAGCTCCAAGATATTTAAAGTGGTCGACCTGCTCCAGGACCACTGCCTCCAACCGGCAAAGCACCTGTACGCCTAGTGGCGTCCAACAACTTTGATCAATCTATCGCTGTTTCCACCCCACGCCTAGTGGCGCTCTTTGTGGAACAAAAACAGACCAAACAATCTCGTGATATCACCACTGGCGAAGTTTTTACGGATTTAGAGCTACCCTCCTTAGCTTTTTATGAGGGTGCCATTCTTTTGCTCCCCTTTCTTCTGTCCTCCCAGCTTAATCTTCTTTCTTCTCAGACTTATGCCAGCTCTTCCTTCCAGTTGGATTGGAGATGTGCCTCTGATTTAGCAATCAGGGCAACATCATCAGCAAATGCCAGCTCCGAAATATAGACCTGTCTCATCTTCCAGTACCCCACTGAATACTTTCTTGTTCTCTCCTTACATGCCTTGATGACATCGTCCATAAGGAGTATGAAGAGGTAAGGTGATAGGATATCACCTTGTCTTACACCAGTGGTGGTCCTGAACTCTTCTGACTTATGGTTTGCTGTCCTCACATAATTTCTGCAAGACTTGTAGAAGCTCTGTATAGCATGAATCAGAGGTGCTGGAATATTCTTCCTTGCCAAACAGTCCCAAAGTTTGCTCCAGGGGACCCTAAATCCTTGAGATGACACATACAGATATGACTCAATGAGATGGTGCTCGACCCAAGGAGACCCACCAGGTAGGAAGAGTGCCGGACTCCTTGCCTCGACGGGGTCCACCCAAAGCTACTGGTGGTTACCTATCTCTGCATCATGCAGCCAGGGCATGGAATACTAGGGAAAATGCAACTGGCCAAATTTAAAGAAATAGAATCCACTCTGTGGCAATCGCCACTGGCAAATACTGCAATAACTTCAATGCTGAAGCAGAAGCCCTGAAACAGGCATCAGAAACCCTTATTGAATGCAAAGCAATGCAAAAAAAACAAATAGTAATCTTTACAAATGCACTCTCAGTAATAACAGCTCTGTATAGCCACTATGCTAAAGGATTGCAAGATCTGATAAACTCTCTTGAAAGACTGGCCAAATGCTTCAACAAGTGTGCAATCCAGTGGATACTAGCCCATTGTACATACCAGGAAATGAGGAGGCAGACAAACTTGCTGAGGAAGGAGGAGCCATACAACAAAATGATGAGACACGAATGGCAAAAACTACTATAAAAGCTACATTCAAGTCCAAATGGGAAAGAGAGCACCCAGGCCATTTAAAAAATGATGCATGTCATCAGCTATCTAGGAGAGGTCACCATTTTTCAGCTACGCACTGGACACAACAGATTGAGATACCATCTATACCACAAGTACAAAATTGGTGCAACAGATCTCTGCACCTGAGGCACCAGCCTGATGAAAGCAGAACACCTGCTGCAGTCCTGCCCAACCTACAGCAATGAACAGAGTATGGCAACAACCCACTTCTGTCAACTAAAAACTGTTTGGAGACGTCAGGAACCTTGAGTTGACTACTGCCTTTATTAGAGTCATTAATGTGGAAGTCTGAAGGCAAATGAGGAAGAAGAAGTGTCCAATTTGCCCAAAGGACTATCGATTCACTGGGCTGTTAAGTTGCCCACATGTTTGGGGTTAGGTTTAGCCTTAGAAATTGGGCACATGTCCCACTGCTTATTTCAACCTCTGTGGTCTAGTGAATATTTTATTATAAAAGTACCACCTTAAATGCTAGGTTTCTAGTTATTTTCTTCACTAAAAACCTTTATCAGAATCAAAACTTCTTATTCTGGTGAAGACGAAATAGAATTTAAGAAAAGTAGACACAGACTGTCAGTTTGACCAAGTGGCTATCCGTACGTCTGATGTGTCACATCAGCTAATTAAAAAATAACCTCTAAGGCTAATCTTAACCCAACCCCTACAATTAGCTCCAAACCTCAGAAATGAGATATCTGAGGAAGATGGTTGAAATAACAACAAGAGACATGGTCTGGAACCAAATGATACATCATGGCCTCAAAACCCAGCCCCTGGAGACCTGAGTGGAACAGTCACAATTATGCTGGTTTGGCCATGTCTGCAGAATGGGAGAAGATCGGCTACCACAACAAATACGGGAAACCAAGAGCCAGGGATCCATACCTCCAGGACGACCCAGAGTTCGCTGGGAGGACAACATTAGTCAATCTCTGAAGGACAGAGGGCTAGATTGGAACCAGGCAGGAAGAAGACAGCTGATAGATAGTATGGCGCTCTCTCTGGCAAACAGCTACACCCCAGGTTAGAAGAGGAACGACTAAGTAAGTAAAAACAATTAGCTCTGTGTTGTTCCCAAAGTCTGTGACGTTAAGAATGAATAAGGCTACTTCATCCTCGCGCATGTTATAACAGACAACTAATATGAGGTTGGCCAACGAGCTGGCAGACGTATGTAAAAGAAATTGCTACATAATCCACCACTGCAGGAACACATGTATGTTTTGGTGCAGGCTTCCTGGGGGACACCAGCTGTGGCAATCACTGCATGCTCCTTATGGAGCGAAAAGGGAAAATAATGAATGAAAAACAAGTCACCAAGACAACATACTGATTACTCTTTTCAAAGATTTGGAAAAACACCTACCATGTATGCTCGAGTTTAAGTCGAGAAATTTATTCCCTTATTGGACCTTAAAAAACGTACCCCTGACTTATAGTCGAGTTTTAAAACAAAAAGATTAATGAAACCGGTCAGTGTTGCCCCCCCCCCAACCCGCCCTTCCTGCCGCATACTGGTATCCTTCAGATATAAATTTGCTGCTTCATTAAATATTTTTATCAAAATATCTTAAGTAATACATATTAGAATTCCTACAACGTCACAGATTTCAACTTGAGTACGCTTTATTCTTTCATCCATACCATTACTTATTCAATATCCACATCTGATTCAACTGCAGCATTAGCACCCTGATCAAATAACAAGTCACTTCTCAGATCCCAAAGCAAATATATTTAACTGCCCGGAAAGTCGTGGTTTTAAGAAAATCACGAAAAATCATAATACCGATCGATTCTTAAAACAAAAAATTTGGAAAATTGAAGCTTTAGATGTACCAGAAATTTGTAACTCGGGTCTGGCTAAATACTGAGATCTAGTTGCTACTTTGAAACTACCAACAAGTGTTCAGACTTTTTGAGCTGAGGATTTCAGGCATTTTAAATGGGAAAGGGGCTCTGAAACTGATAGAATTTACAGAAAGCCAAACAAATTTAAATGTGATACTTGGAATTCGGAATTGATGAAAAACTTGTTCGATCTATGATCGGGTCATTCATTTTGAAAGCTTTTTAACTTAAGTCTAGGGTCGACTTATAGTCAGAACGACTTATACTCGAGTATATGCAGTAAGTTTTTTATAAAAATCTTTTTTGATTTGTTAATTTTTGCCACGTAAGTACCAAGTGACATGTCTGGTGGAATAGGTGATCCTTTCTCTCCACAGCTTCCTCTCTCTGGTACTATTTTTCACTTCTATTGTTATCGTCTTGTCGTGCCATGTCAGACTGTCCAGTATCTTTTTTCTTTGTCATACTCTTTTTTCCTTCAGTCTATCCTGTTTTCACAATATATTCCAGCTTTCGGTACTTGTGTGATATTTCACCGCTAAAATAAAATTTTCCAAATTTATTACCCAAACTGATAACCGTACATTTTCCCGCCTGCGCGGGATTAGTCCATTTAACAGGTAGGGGTTGTGGGTTAGTATTTGAGAGCTGCCACCTCGGGGGCGCATTCCCATGGTCAGTTATGACTGAAGGGGCTATTATTATTATTATTATGTATTTATTTTTTTTAATGTAAAATTTTTGCCTCGTCTTGGCGGGGCGCGTCCCGTTCAACCTAGTCATCATCATCATCATCAGCTTTCAAGTCCCTAAGGAGCATTTGCTTTATACCAAGTCTTCCTGTCCTGTGCCATCAGCTCAAGGTCGTTCCATAATTTCTTCATCCTCTTCTTGTCTGTCATCAGTTCTCTTCTCCGTGTATTCCTTGGTCTTCCTCTGCCTCTCTTACCCTGGGGGTTCCAGACCAAGGACTGCCTGGTAAAGCTATAAGCAAGTTTGCTCAGTGTGTATCCTATCCATCTTCAGCGTCTTCTTCTCATGTCTCGTTCTTCTGGCACTTGCCTGGTTCGTGTCATCAGTTGCACATTAGTGATCTTGTCATACCACTACAATCCTTCTATTTTAGACAAGCAACCATTTATGAGGGCGTCCGTGGTTTCAGCGCAGGCTTCTCGCGACAAAGGTAGTGGGCTGGAGACATGGTGGCGTCACGCTACAATCTACCCAGCTGTAAGTGGATGGATACCTGACTCTGCTCTGAAAGGTAAAGGCAGCCAGGAGGGGAGCTGGTTATAGCACTACTCTGAGATCATCCAGGTCTGTATTATTTTGGCTTTTCAATGCCGCAATTACTGACTGTGCATCAGAAAAGAAAGCAACCCTTCTCTCTGCGCTTTCTTCTGTCAATATAACCTCTGCTACAGTTTTCAGGGCCTCTGCCTCTGCTCTGAAGTTGTTGGAGAATCGTCCTGTCGCCACTGACAGCATTTTTTCTGCACCAGTGCTTAAGGTCAGAAAGACGCCCCCACCTCCATTTTCTGTTGCATTTGTTTCTGATCCATCTGTGTATGCATGCGTCCAGGTGTTGCGTGGATAATGTTTCTCTATGTATTTTGTAAACGACTGTGACTGATGAAGGAATCCAAATACATCATTCAACTTTTGATAAGCTTTCTGGCGTTTTGACAAGGTAGCAAGCTATCAATAAGGACAAGAAATGTTCGGCTTTTAAACTGCTGAGAAGGCGTTTGAGATTCATCAATTGTGCTGGAACCACTGAAATCATCATACTCTCGATTTCGTTTGTGTTTCCTTCGAGTTTGTTCTTGATAATGTTCACACTCAGTCACATCCTTGGCCTTTTGCTCTATGTCTGCAAAAGTAGACCGCATAGCTTGAATATACCCCCGCAGGGATTCATAGAGTGCACAAGCCGTATTCAAATCTTGGTCAGAAGATTGCAAAGAAGCACTGGTCATTTGAAAACGGTGTAATACTTGATCCCACAGTATGATCATTATTCCTGTTTCTAACTTCATCATGGTTGAAAGTAGACAACGAGCCTGTTGACGACACTCTGCCTTCTGATCATTGTTATCTGAAATATCATCCAAGACTTGTTTTATTGCAGAAAAGCTGTGTAAAAGTGCTTTTGTCGCATCTGCCCAAGCGGACCATTTCACAAAGGGCAAATGGGACCATCAACACAATACCCAAGCATGACATAATAGCAGTCATGGGTGATTTTAACGCCAAAGTAGGTGACAACAACGATGGAGTACAAAGATATCTCGGTACTCATGGCATAGGCTGTATGAATCAAAATGGCGAAAGACTTCTAGAACTTTGTGAAATATCAAACCTCGTTGTGGCAGACACCATCTTTCCACATAAGAATATCCACAAGATAACATGGAATTCACCTGATGGCAGAACTAAGAACCAGATAGATCACTTCTGCATAAGCGCTAAATTTCGCTCATCAGTTCAAGACGTCAGAGCATACAGAGGTGCAGAGATCGGAAGTGATCATAACCTCTGCATAGCTAAACTGAGAATTAAACTGAAGAAGTTATACCAACAGAATAAAAATAGAAGAATAGATGTACACAGACTGCAATCAAATGATATAAAGGAGGAATATAATGTCAAAATGAACAACTATTTCGATGCTTTAGGCAAAATTGACAACGATATCACTACCAAGAGAATCGATACTAAATGGGAACAACTGAGAACAGCAATGACAGAAGCAGCAGTAGCGACCACCGGATACCTAGTACATAAAAAGAAAAAATGGATGAGAGAAGATACTTGGGATAAAATACAAGAAAGGAAAACAGCAAAACTTAAACTACTAGCGGCAAGTACACATAATGCAGTTGAATCTTGCAAATTAACTTATAACTTGTTAAATAAAGAAGTGAAGACAAAAACTCGAAGAGATAAAAGACATTTCATCAATGAACTGGCCGTAGAAGCTGAAAATGCTGTAAGAACTGGTAATAGTAGGTGCCTTTATCAAATTACAAAACAACTATGTCACCAGCCTACTGCTATGGAAACACCTGTTAAAGGTAAATTAGGGAATTCAATACCAACAGAAAAAGAACAAATGAAGAGATGGGCTGAGCACTTCATGGAGGTGCTAAACAGACCACCACCAACAGTAACACCTGATTTTAATAATGAAACACCCACACAAACCTTGCCAATAACTTGCGATGAATTCACGCTGGACGAGATCAAACAAGCCGTTAAAAGATTTAAAAAAATTTAAAGCTGCTGGAGTTGACGAAATTTCAGGGGAAATGATTAAAGCAGTTAATGACAACAACCTCTTGAGAATTTTAGATATTATAAATGAAGTATGGAGAGAAGAACAACCACCACAACACTGGAAAGACAGTATTATTGTAAAGTTTACCGAAGAAAAGGTGATCTATCAGACTGTAATAACTGGCGTGGTATATCTCTATTATCAGTACCTGGAAAATTATTATGTTGCATGATGTTAGAAAGACTTAAATTGCATGCTGACGAAAAGATCAGAGAAGAACAAGCGGGTTTCAGGCCGAAACGATCATGTATTGATCAAATATTCACACTAAGAACAATTATAGAAGAATCAGTGGAAAGGCAATCGCCACTTATTATCACCTTCGTCGATTTTCAAAAAGCCTTTGATAGTCTACACCGCCCATCATTGTGGAAGATACTTACAATCTATGGTTTTCCAACAAAATATGTGAATATAATCAAAGCGCTATATGACAATGCAAGATGTTGTGTTAGAACAAATATAAAGGGAATACAGAATGGTTTACAGTAGAAACAGGGGTGAAACAAGGCTGTATTATGTCACCACTACTTTTTGGAATAGCTATTGATTGGGTTATGAGAAACTATACCCACAATGAACAATTGGGTATAAAATGGACAAATGGAAAATTCCTGGGGGACCTGGATTTCGCAGATGATGTAGCATTCTTAAGTTCAACACCAAGACAATCCCAAGAAGCAATAAATAATTTGTGTCATCTCTCGGTTAAAATAGGTCTCCAAATAAATGCCTCTAAAACTAAAGTTATGAACTTTTCTAACGAGACCTTTGATATCATCTTGAACGGGGAAAAACTACAGAAAGTTGAAAGTTTCAATTATTTAGGCAGTAAAATGACTCAGGATGGTGACACAACAAGAGAAATCCATACTAGAATTGCTTTGGCAGCTAGCGCCTTCAATAGATTAACTAACATTTGGAAATTACGATCATTGAATATACATACCAAGCTTCGTCTGTTTAATTCAAATGTTATCTCAGTGTTAACATACGGCTGTGAGAGTTGGAAAATAACAAAATCATTGGAGAACAAGCTGAATACATTCGAGAACAAATGTCTTAAAAAACTCATGAACATCAGTTGGAAAGAATTCAAGACTAATCAACAAATAAGAGAAGACTCTAGGGTGAAATATGTCTCCGACTATATAAGGAAAAGACGATGGTCATATATCGGTCATGTCCTACGAATGCAAAACAACAGAATACCACTACAGGCGCTCACTTGGGTTCCTGAGGGTAAGAGGAAAAAAGGAAGACCAAAAGAAACACTCAGAAGAACAATAATAAGAGAAGGAAGAACGTTGGGCCTAAATAATGTGCAAGAGCTAAGAGGAGTGGCGTCACAACAAACAACCTGGAGAGCATTGGTTTCTGCCTTATGCGCCGTGTTTGGTGCTTAAAGAATTTATTATTTATTATTATTATTAAATGGGACTTATTATGACTACCGCCAGCACATAATGCAGTAGAAAGGAGACCCCACCGGTAGGTAGAAGCAGAAAAGAAGGTGTACAGGCTTTCAACAAATCCAAAGAAAATGACTGCTTCTGTCCGCAAACAGTTAAGATAAAAGTAATAAAGAGTCACACTAAGTCACCCTGTTATGCTCTTTCTCTCACAATTTCGTGACATCAAATGAAAAGGCGCTAAAGATGGCATACATCACAAGATCATTGGTTTAACGCTCGTATTAGAAGATGACCAAAAAATGATGTACATATTTATTGGCGCGGGGCCCTAAAAGCGCGGGACTCGTAGCAAATGCTACTTTTGCTACTACGTTAATCCGGTTCTGATTAGGTAAATATTTGACAAGGATCAGTGCATAGTGAGGGAGGGGGACCAACTTCCCACCCAGCCCTCTCCACCCAGCCCTCCACACCCAGCGGTGAAAACAAAGAATTTATTGCCAGGGTACAGTTTTGTTGGTTTTGTGGGCCCTAAACAGGACCATGGTGCAGTTTTGTGGGCCCTGAAAAGGATCGTGGTAGGTGCAGTTTTGTAGTTTTTGTGGGCCCTGAAAAGGACCGTGGTAGGTGCAGTTTTTGTGGGCCCTGAAAAGGACCGTGGTAGGTGCAGTTTTGTGGTTTTTGTGGGCCCTGAAAAGGACCGTGGTAGGTGCAGTTTTGTGGTTTTTGTGGGCCCTGAAAAGGACCGTGGTAGGTGCAGTTTTGTGGTTTTTGTGGGCCCTGAAAAGGACCGTGAGGGGAACAGATCACCAAGGATCGCTGAAGCGTGGCACATATCAGGACATACACATGTTCGTTCGTAGCTGCATAATTTACAGAGGAGGCCAAAATTCTGCAATGTCAAACAGGATATTGTCGAACGGGTCTGACTGACGAACTTTATTCCGATGTCGCCACAAAAATTCACACATGTAGGAATCTAACATGTGTCTGTGTGTCCCGTTCTGATGTTTGTTGCGTTCTTTTGCAGATTTCCACAACCTCTCTATTCGTTGTGTGTTTGCTCCTGTATTTGGGTCGACAAAATTTGCAGAATGATTCACCGTTTGGTGAGTTAAACCTGGCAAATTCTGAATGGTACCATATGCGCGCCATTGATCAGAAACAACTGTCGTACCAGGACGAATGTTGGCTATGATAAGGGGCATAAGTGTAGCCGCTGTGCGGTCGGGCACTGGAACCATGAAACACTCGCTTGTTTCACGACATAGGCCATCAAATACCCACTGCTGTGGAAATACACGACCGACGTTATTTTTTCTGCGTGTGAACACACTTTCATCGATCTCTACCGTCGTATTGGGTCCGCCAATTACAGCGGGATTTGCAATTAGTACATTTGCACAAACCTCACGGAGGTTGCTGTTTCATTTAATGGCAGCTTGATTGGCAATTCCTAGCTCTGATTTACAGAAATCAATGCTAGTCTTCTCTTTACTCCAACAGTAAATGAACAGAATAATCTGCCTGAAGGACAGACGTGCACCCTGTAACCATGTGCCAGAACGAAGAGGTATATCCTGCTTACATATGTAACATCTCTAACGATCTTGGCGAACCGACAAGGACAAATTCATCTGGTGATTGTTAGCACACTGTCGGACGTTGTGTAGAATGCCCCGATTCTGCAAAAACTTCACACAGTTCTCTTTGTTACGTGTAAAATCTGACACCTCCAGGAAATTCATCTTCCACGTCTCTGGACACTGCTATCAAATGACAAATGGAACGATAAGATTTCCCGCTCGAAAGCAGCGCCAAGGCACGGAATTTAAGAAAAAAAAATGAAAGAAAAAAAAATGTAAGAAAAAGTACCGCGAAAAATCGGCAAATCCAATCGCAATGTCTAGGCCGTAGAGTTGTCACATTTTTGCCACCCCCTTACGCGACGTCACAAATCTCTTACCCACCCTGTCCCCTTTTTTGTCCTTATTTTTTGTAATCCTGAAAAAATACAACTTACTCGAATGTTTTTTTTTTTTTAAGTTTTGTCTCGTTTTGGCGAGGCGCGTCCCATTCAATCTAGTCGGTTATATTAGGGCGCATGTCCAAATATAAAAGACCCTTAAGTCTAGGGAATTGCTAGTCATCGTAATCATCATCATCATCAGCTTTCAAGTCCCTATCAGAGTCAGGTACCCATTTACAGCTGGTTAGACTGATGCGTGACACCTGTTCCCGTCCTCGTTGCTGTTGCCTTCTCTAACTCAAGATCAGAGTCAGGTACCCATTTACAGCTGGTTAGACTGATGCGTGACACCTGTTCCCGTCCTCGTTGCTGTTGCCTTCTCTAACTCAAGATCAGAGTCAGGTACCCATTTACAGCTGGTTAGACTGATGCGTGACACCTGTTCCCGTCCTCGTTGCTGTTGCCTTCTCTAACTCAAGATCAGAGTCAGGTACCCATTTACAGCTGGTTAGACTGATGCGTGACACCTGTTCCCGTCCTCGTTGCTGTTGCCTTCTCTAACTCAAGATCAGAGTCAGGTACCCATTTACAGCTGGTTAGACTGATGCGTGACACCTGTTCCCGTCCTCGTTGCTGTTGCCTTCTCTAACTCAAGATCAGAGTCAGGTACCCATTTACAGCTGGTTACACTCTACCAAGCTTTGAACCAGAAACCCGGTAACTTATCGCGGGAGTTGAGGGCGGGTCTGTCGTAAGCGTGTCAACTATGAATGCACGACGAACTTGCCCTCCCAAATCACAATGTGAAATCAACCTTTTTCAGTCAAGAAAAAGTACGGTTGTCAGTTTGGGTAATAAATTTCCACAATTTGATTTTAGCGGTGAAATATCACACAAGTACCCAGCTTTCTAATACTCATAACATGCCCGAGTAAAGGGGAATGCTTCCTTCTAACATGAGGAGTAAGCTTCTTTTGCATGACAGCTTCTTTCTGGACATCCTCATTAATCTATTTAGCTGTCCGTGATATTTTGTAACATTCTTCTGTAAAAGTAAGACAAGGGTTGGTTTTAATTGTTTTATGGATCATTTTAAACAGTACAAGTTTCTTTCCTGCAGAATATCTGTGTCCTCCAGAGGCTAACATTTACGGCATTGACTTCACAAGATTTAAGTTGAGAGATGTTGACTCCAACCAGGTCTTATTTGAGGTTGCTAAGCCGCCACCCTCTTACGATGCAGGTAAGGCAACAGTTAACCTACTTACTTATTTACTTAGTTGATTGTCTTCTGCCAGGGGTGTTGAGGTTAACCAGCGAGAGCACTGAGCTGTCGAATCCTCCCAGCAAACTTTGGGTTGCCATGGAGGTCTGGATCCCTTGTTCTTGGCTTCCCGGGTTGGCAACATTTAAATTCAAGTTAATGATGCCCTGGAGTTATGATGCTAAGCAGTTTCAGTTTCTTCATCATCATCATGTCCTCTTTTGCTCCTTATGGGGCATGCAGCCCCCACTGTCACTAGTTCCCTTGCATGAAACCATTCATGTTATGCAGTGGTTGTTTCTGTATCAATGTGTTGTATGTGATGAGGTAGCCAGCACCCATTCACAACTTTATATTGTTGCCTCTTACTATAAAATGCCTGAGGGAGCAGAAGTCTTATTCTTTCTTTGTCTCAGGTCATTGACAGACTTGTGCCAATTCCTCCTGTAGCATGATATCAGCTCAAGATCTTTCCATGTCTTTCATTTCAGTCTCCAATTCTCTTCCCCATATGTTTAGCTTAACCAGCATTAAATCACAGTGATCTTTCAGTGACCTAAGAAGCTGTGTTCTTGTGGTGACACTAACTGACTGATATGTTTTTGTTTACTTTGGGAAACATGCTGATTAGAGATTTTCCATTTGCTGATTGCTTTACATTGAATTCTTTGTTTGTTGCTATAACTTGGTAACAGTGCTGAAATGACACATAAGGGAAAGGTGAGTTTAGAAAATGACAAAAATGAAAACAACCAATAAATTCAGATGGTAGAACCTTCAGCAGACAAAACAAACACAAAAACAACAAAGCTGATTACCGCATAAACTCTAGTATAAGTCGAGAAAATTATTCCAATTTTTGACCTTAAAAAATATACCCCTGACTTATAGTTGAGTCCAAAAAAAAAAGATTCATGAAACTGGAAATCTATTTTATAGGTCAGGTCTAGCTAAATCCTGAAATCTCGTTGCTACTTGGCAACGACCAACAACAGTATTCAGACTTTCCAGGCTGGTGAATTCAAGCGTTTTAAATGGGAAAGGGTTAAGCTGAAAGTGTTAAAATTTGCAAAAAGCCATGGAAATTCAGTGCATTGCGGGAATTCGGAATAGACGAAAGACTCATTTGACATATAATCAGGTCATTCATTTTAGAAGCTTTTTAAGTCCTAAAGTCTAGTGGTCGACTAATAGTCAGATTGACCTATACTTGAGTGTATACATTTGATAATTATAGTTCAGCTTTGTTGTAACATAACCATTCAAGCTAATGAAAAGGTAAAGGACGTCCCATAGCACATACTGCCCGCTAAATTTGCTCAAATCACTCTGCTGATAATGACACTCTGTTTCTATTCAAGCTCATAAACACAAGTTAGAATTCATTGACCTAAAGGAAAGACTTGGACAAATATCAGGGGAATGAGACATGTGAATGATAAAGAAGATATGATGAGAAGTACTAGAGACAGACATGTGAAGAATAAAGAAGACACGGTGAGAAGAACTGAACGATGTCAAACTATTGGTCGTTATGCCTTGTACGAAGCCAGTGAGCAGACGTGTGTCATGAAACACGTTCAAATTTGGAACACTAAGAATTTTACATTGAATCTTACAGTTTTGAAGGACAACTTATACATATGAAGTGAATATTTATTTGGAATATGTGTAATGTACAGTTAACCACTTTAAATTGGGTTGGCATCATTCAGTGTTGGTTTGCATTCTTAATATGTTACAGCTGTTGTTGGTTGCTTTCAAAATATTCATGAGCCATTGAAGTAACACTTTCTCAGCACCACCCTCAACGACAGTCTTACGGCAGCGTACACAGAGTAGAATCTACAACTTGTATATTATCATTTCTCAATCATTATTATTTGTTTGTCTTGTTCATTTTTAGTTGTTTTCACAGCTATTTTACCATGATGAACACCTTGTTTGGCCAGTACCGTGGCTGCCTTTTTCTTGTTCTGTAGAAATGCTCAGTTGTGTCTTCTTCTTTTTCCTTTTCACTCTTTATGGAGCACGGAGCCACCACTGTAGCTGGTACTCTTGCAGGAAGCCTGCATAAAAAGCTTTTATGTGCTCTTGCTGTAGTGGTTTCTGTATCAGTTTATTTTACCTGATGAGTTTGCCAGTTCCTTGTATAACTTTGTATTAATCTCTTACAACATGCCTAAGGGAGCATTCATCATCATCATAATTGCTCTTCAGCTCCTCAGGGAGCAAGTCTTCCTGTCCTGTGCCATCAGCTCAAGGTCTTTCCTTATCTTCTTTTTCATTTGTCTCCAGATCTCTTCTCCATGTATATTTCATTCAACCTCTAACTCTCTTGCCCTAGGGAATCTAGAACAAGGTAATAATATCAAGAGGTTTTCTTAGATAGGGGGCAGTAGTCTTTTATTTCTGTCTTCTCAGAGGCACCCAGGGTCTGCAGTAATATGCAGTTTTATTGCACATTCTTGTTAATTCACTCTGTACAAATTTATAACCTTTTATCCGTAAACCGAAATATTCTGAAAAAGTATATTTGGGCTGTTTTTCTATCTCAATTTGGGCGATTTTTTTGGGACTATTTTGACTGATGTTTGGCTATTTTTTAAATACAGATTGGCCAATTTGGGATACTTTTTGAACAATTGGGACGACATTTGGAAGGCACAAAAAATCCAGTTTCATAAACAAAGATGTCCCTGAGTATTTCAAATAAAGGGTTACATCTGTATTATAGTTTTCACACATACACTTAAATGGTTAGTTAGTTTCAGAGGCTCAGTGTGGATTTTATGTGGTGTATTCACTAAATTTGTTTGTGCTTCTTCTAGAAGATGAGGACCAAGAATTAATAGAACCAGAAGAAGATCCGAACTCTGGAAGATTTGTCCGCTATCAATTTACACCACAGTTTTTGAAGTTAAAGACTGTTGGAGCGACGTAAGCCATGTTAAATATTTAACTCACTGTTTTTCTTGTCATAGCAACTTGATGTTTGACATTTTGCTCACTGCTCTTTCTTATAACATGATCTTTGACATTTTACTCACTATTCTCCCTTATTGTAGTGACAAGGTATTTGACATTTTACTCAGTATTCTTACTTAGCATTGCCATTCCTGTCAACCTGTACAGTTTTGCCGTATTTTGTATAGGGTTTTTGTCAAAAATGCTTTGTGTATCATGTAAATGTTTTGAATTTGTGTTTTATCCCCAAAATGTGACAAAAACTAAAAATATACACTTCTTCATTCCGAAATTATTTTACTTCTTTGTTTTTTTATTCCGCTATTCACTGTTTTTTTTTTTTTTTTAATTTTTGTAAGAGAGATTCACCTAGGTTTAGTACATTTCATTGACTTCCCACTTAAACGTGCGCAAAAGTCTTTTAAGCTCTGCCTTCTAAGTACTGCATACTGCTGGAATAGGGTTTCTATTGCGCTAAGATGAAGAGAACTATTCATGTTTGTCATATTTATGTCCAGGCACTCTGTTGTATCAGTGTGCTGACAAGTGATGGTCGAGCAAAGAGTGATGGGAAACTAGAAGAAGATGAACAAATAGAGAAATTACTGAGACCAGAAGTTTATGAATGAACAGCATGAGACGATACAATAGTTTCACTGCACCATATCATATACATGTGCTGTTAGTTATTTTTTCTATTCCACAGAACTGTTCACTTTGTCTACCATGACAGTGATGTCAGAGGTCTATATATTAAAAACCATTGTGTATTTTTTTCTTATATTTTCTTTCAACTTCCTCCTCGATATTTGCAGTGAAAAATCTCAGTCGTGGAATAGGTAAACAAGTGTGTAGCCATGCTGTTTACATGTCTTTTCACATCTCTACCATGTCTCCTTCAGCATTTGCTAACTCGAAAGTAACCCAAGCTGAGGTCAATTGCGCGTTTGCAAACAAACTTGCAGGTGGTGGCGCTTGGCCTCCATTTTGTGTGAAAAGCGTCAGTGGCATCCAACTTGCTGTTAAAAAAAGAAACGAGTACAGTTGAATTACTCTCGATCGGTATGTCGCAGAAGTTGGTCTGCGCATGCGCAAGCTTGTTTCGTCTGGTTTGCCTTTCTTGTTATAGCGATGAGTTGTCGCTCTTAATTATTTTTGAAAAAAGCCCGAAACAGGGTTTGGGTTAAAGTTAGATACTACAAATCTCAGAACAATAGCCCGTAATGTTTACTCACTATCCTTTCTTATCATTGCAACAAGATGTTTGACATGTTACTGACTGTTCTTCCTTATCCCTAGCCCTCTGTCGAGTTTGTCAGAAATAATAATTAGAACAAAAGAAACCAATTGGGTAGTTATGAATCATGAGTTGTGCTCACACATGCTTAGACCGACTTCGGCGGACTTGTTGACAGCAAGTTTGGTGACATGATAGTGTGTGTACCGTAGACACTATTTCAACCATCAGGTGCTAGATGGCCTCAAATACTAGACCTAACCATTAGAGATAATCTGCAGTATGCTCATCTGCAGATACTTTTGCTCTGCGTCTCATTCAAGAAACCCTGAACGATAAATTTGACATTTATTATGTGCTGTCTTAAAAGCTTGCACCCGAGCTGACGGATAAAGGCCAGAAAAAGGGCTTTTATAACTACTGGCTGGACATTATTAGCCAGAGAATAAGTACTGGTGGCATCAGCTTCCCAAATCAAAATGTTATTATTCAGCGACTTCTGACATTGCTTCACAGCAGTGCTGACTGAAAGATCTTTCTCCAAGATGAAGAAAATCCACACAGACTGTAGGTGGTCCGTGAATGCAGACACAGCGGCTTTTTTTTTTTAAACAGTATAAACATTTTGCTGTATAAAATTTAAGCCCATTTGAAAAGCACAAAAGCTGCATGCATTGCATGTGATTCAGAAAATTACAAATCCAAGACAAAAATTATGTTTTAGAGATGTAAAAATTGTCTCTACGTATGTTTAATTAATTTTTATGTCATTTTTTTCATTTTAAAACTTTGTATCATTTACAAATTACAATACAGTTTTTTAGCGTTAGTTTTTTGAGTCGTAAGATTTTTTATTGGTCCAGCATACTGGTGTTCTTATCAAGAGGTTGATTGAGATGCGTTGCAATCAAGATATTTGACATTTTACACACTATTTTTCCGTATCATAGCAACAAAATGTTTGACATTTTACTGACTGTTCTTTATCATAGCAACAAGATTTTTGACATTTTACTCACTATCCTTCCTTATCATAGCAACAAGATGTTTGACATTTTACTCGCTATCCTTCCTTATCATTGCAACAAGATGTTTGACATGTTACTCACTGTCCTGCCTTACCATATCAGAAAGATGTTTGACATGTTACTCACTATCCTTCCTTATCATTGCAACAAGATGTTTGACATGTTACTGACTGTTCTTCCTTATCATAGCAACAAGATGTTTGACATGTTACTGACTGTTCTTCCTTATCATAGCAACAAGATGTTTGACATTTTACTCGCTATCCTATTTGCCATTGCCCTAAAGACGCCAATAGGCGTGATGGGAAACAATGGCAAAGAAAACCTATCTGCTGTTGCCCTAAGACCCTCAAGTGTTTTGCTTTGACTTTAAGGAGTTTGAAGAAGAAAGACTTCTGCATTCCTCACAGCCGCAACACGGTGGAGCATATATACGAGTTTCCTAAGCTCAATGAGGAGACAAGTAAGTGACAATTCATAGCTCATTTGTGTTTTCGCTGATAGTGATTTAGTAAGGGAGGGGGTAGGAGGGTCTGCTGCCTTGGCTTTAAAGGTAGGAGGATGCAGCGCAGACACAATGAAAGAAGATACAGGGCTTCAACCCCTTATCCGAAACTCTTTAGGCCAGATATGTTTCTGAATTTTTCAGAATGATAGTACAGTACATACATATTATATTTTACATTATGTGACCCCCATAAGCAAACAAACTTTTTTAAATTCCTCTTTATATTAAAAATAATCTTTTTTCATTATTGTCTTCTTCTTCATTCGCCTTGAAAAGGATGTTGGTTGCGCTGTGTCCGTTTACAGTGAAGCTGCAGTATTTGCGCCTTTCGGCCGACACCTCCAACTTCAGCACAGCATTTTTGGGACCGGGTTAGCCTTCCTTCTTCAATGCCTACTCACTCAGCCAGACTGCAGTGATGCAGCCTGTTTCCAGGACCACCACTTGGAGGTGCAGTAGGGTCTTGGTCAGCTCTGGTTCGCCGACCCTGATGCAAGCAGTCTAGCTATGGGTCACTAACTGCATTCCTCACTGTTGGCGCGTCTTAGGTCCCTTATTATTGCCTAACGTTGAAAGTGTAAAAGTTTTATAATTACTAAAATTATTTTGAGCATCTAAATTTTTAAAATTTAAAATAGTCACACGTACACACTTCTCTAAAATCGGTATTGAATAAATACTTGACGACAATTTCACCAGTTCATCTTCGTCATAATGTGGCGACATAGACAGTGTAATTAGACAATGTAAAATGTAAGAATGTAGTATTGTCTGCATTATTGTAATATAGTATGAGATGTTTGCTGAAGCCAGTTCGACATCTGCTTGATTTTACCTGTCAGGTAAAATTTGCTATTTTTTTTTCATATGTACAGGATATGTTGTTTGTTCAGTTATATACGTGGGGTCGGGAACAGTGTTTTGTGAAGTTTCTTTATAAATGCGAGTTCTCTGTGTGGCTGTGATACTTGTCGAAAGTGACATATGAAGAAGTAAAAGTAGTTTACTGCATACCCTCCCCTAGACAACAGAGCCATAACGCCAAGAACCCCTGCTTGCATTATGACATTTGTAGTATACGGTGCGATCACGACTTAACGTGAGGGAGTATACATTGCGATCGCGACTTAACATGAGGGTTATGTTCTGGTGGCTCAAGTAATTTGAGAGTCATTTAAATCAAGATCATTTTCTACCTAGAAATTAATACGTTACAATTATAGGGATGCTTCTGCAGAGTAACTTAGAATAAAAATTAATAAGAAAAGTTTTCATAAAAAGCATAGGAAAGCAAACCTAAAACATAAAAATTTATGTAATTCTGAATTTTGTCCCAGGGGTTTCTGATGAGGCAAAGAAAGAATGGGACTACTGCTCCATCAGGCATGCTGTACAACGCTAGTAATATGAGGTTGACATCCTCATCATGAAAAATACATAGCTACAGAAACCACCATTGTAAGAGCATGTGAGTGCTTGGCGTCTGCTTCCTGCAAGGAGACCAGCTTGGTGGCTCAGTGCTGTGTAAGGATCGCAAATGAAAATGGTGATGATGATGATAAATTGAATCCCATAAAATGGAGATCGCTTGCTCAATAGAAGTTCAGTACGTTACAATTCTGCCAAGTAAACTGAAATAAAAATTATGAAAAGTCTTTATTAAAAAGCATAGCATTCCAGTCTTGACTTGTGGAGTCATGGGCAATGACTACAACCCACAAAAGCCAGCTTCAAACCTCAGAACTGAGGTATCTGAGGGAAGTGGTTGATTAGTTTGGTTTGGTTTTGAGGACTGTCTTCATTGCAAACAGACAACTCCATCAGTGCTCTGATCTCCTCCCATAGATCACACAAGGATGATCTCAGCGCAGCACCAGGAGGATCCCAATGTGTTTATTCAGGAATCACACAAACAATGGTTGAAGTAACAAGAAGAGACATGATCCGCAACCAGACGATACATCATGGCCTCAAAATCCAGCCCCTGCAGACCCGAGAGGAAAGTACCAATTACGATGGTTTGGCCAAGCCTGCTGAGATCGGCTACCATGACAAATGTAGGAAATCAAGAGCCAGTGATCCAGACCTCCAGGACAACCCAGAGTTCACTCGGAGGACAACATTAGACAAAACATAAAATAAAAACATGAAATTATAAATTTTAATAGTAGTAGTGATATATTTTTTGCATTTCTTCCAGCTCATGTTAATTCGATTTGCATAAATTGAAATTGCAATTACACTGTACTTAAATGTATGATGTTAGAATGTAGTCTTTATTTCATATTTTCAGTTCAAGATATGGTTCAGCACCCATACCAGACCCGCTCGGACAGTTTTTACTTTGTGGAGGACAGGCTAATCATGCATAACAAGGCCGACTATGCCTACGATGGCAGTGTCTCGCCATCGTAGTGGACTACCAGCTCAACATTGGCTCAGAAACGGCATCACAGTTAATCCAAGCCTATTTTTTATTTTTTAAATACTCCCACCAAACCTGGCATGGACCCTGAACTGTTTGTACAATCTTTACTTATTTTTGTTTTCTTCATTCAAATGTCCTTCTATCCATTATCATCATCACTACCTTTCAGCTCCCAGGGAGCATAAGACTTCAACCTACTGATATCATTAGCAGAATGAGCCGAGCTGTTGATTGTTGTTTTTGTTTATTTTGCTTCATTTTTCGTGGTGCGCTCTCTTTTTGATGGGCATGCTAGGTCTTAGCCGCTTTTACTGGTAGTAAAAGTATCCATTTTTAAACATTTATTTTCTCATGTGACCTGCTTAGCTCTCACTTTCTTCCCTTTCCCTAACGAAGACATTGTGGCCGCAACTTTGGCCATTTTCTTTTGTAAGTCCTAGCAAGACGAGTCATCTTTTTTGTCCTTATTTTTCTTTCATATCCATCCACCCACCCTACTCCACGTCGTACTGTAGTTCCCCTTATCTTCCTCAGAAAGTTTGTGGAAGGGAAAGCACAAGCAGCTACCTTTCTTTTTTTTCTTTATTCTACAGGGTGTCCCAAAAGTCCTCTTACCACTAAATCTTTGTTTACATAAGAAAATGAAGTTTTCGTGGTATAGAGGTATTTTGACTTTTTGTGACACTCTATACAGAGAGTGTTTTTCAGTTTCTAATCCACAGAATACAGGGATGTTCGATGTCTTAATGTCATGTTATTAATGTGGCTACCAAATTAGAGGTTATCTTCTCCTGGGCTGTCTGCATATCGTGGACATCATTCTGTTCTGGTATCATAGGCCCCTTGTTTCTTGTTGCTGGAGCTTCATGCTTACGTTGTATCGTAACCACCTTGTCATTCGTCTCAGTATTTACTCTCTCTAGTTTTTTTGTTCAGATATTTTCAGTTATTACCAGATTTCTATGAGTAGTACTGGCTGTTTTTCTAAGACATTTTGACTAACATTTGTGCGGCGCCAAATTGGTATTGTGTTGGAACATAGCCAAAAAAAAAAAAACAACCAAAATTTTTTTTAGACCGTTAATTTTATTTAAAATTTCAGTTTCATAATTTTTCGGTTTTATGAAAATTTGACTTCAAGCTGGTATGCTCATTGATCTGTCCATCCACATTTTATTATCTAAGTTAGTATTTAATTTTAAAAAAATAAGGTTTTTCATTTTCATAACATTACACCAGGTTGATATCTTTGTTAAAAAATGTTTAATATAAAAATGAGTGCCGTGAGAATATAAACTCTGATTTTGTGGTCTTAGGCGGATTTCTAAGACCAGACGTGGCTTTTGTCTCTCAACAACCTCCTGGACCCAGTGCTGTTTGTCAGTTCTTAGTTGA
Organism: Oreohelix idahoensis; assembly: GCA_024509875.1. Taxonomy (NCBI): domain Eukaryota; kingdom Metazoa; phylum Mollusca; class Gastropoda; order Stylommatophora; family Oreohelicidae; genus Oreohelix; species Oreohelix idahoensis. The sequence continues at coordinate 100,793 of JAMPIV010002147.1, read as the reverse complement.
CGTCTTTCCATGCCACAGTGTTAGACTGTCCACTATCTTCTCTCTGTATCATCATTTGTTTCTTTTTCCTTCAGTCTTTCTTGTATCGCAATCCATTCCAGCTTTCCTCTTCTCATAACTTGTCCAAAGAATGCGGATTATTTCCTTCTGATATGAATAGTAAGCTTCTTTTGTACACTGGCCCCATTCTTCAGCTGTAAAACCACATCTCTGTGGCCTCCAGGGGATCTTCCTGCTTGCCTACTAGTTGTTCATGACTTGCTTCCATATGTGAGAACTTTCAACCGTGCTTTCTCTTTATATTTCAGGCATGCTGCCTCCATTTTACCCATAAAATAAAATTAATTAATATTTTGCCTCACTATTTCAAAAGTTTTCTACAAACTTGTCTTTATGTCTTGTCCTTTTTTTAAACCCAGTTTGCCAACATGTTACCACTTGTTTGTTGCTGCATCATTTACATTTTTTTTTTAAATTTCTGGTCTGTGGTTAATGTACAGGTTTGGCTTCATAACACACACTTGATTCTTCTTCTCCGTCTTGGATCCTTAGCCACTGACTTACAAAGCAATCAGTCACCGTGATGTCTTGTAGGGCAGCAAACAAACTGTCTCCACTTCTGCTTGATTGATGGCTATCCTTCGTGCAGGGTTCCAACTCTGGTTCTTACTTCTGCCTCCACAGCTCTCTGCTAAGTTGTTTTTGGGTGGCCTCTCTTTCGCCTTTCTTCTGGGGTCCATATCATGGCAGTTCTTGTGATGACATCGGGGTATCTTTGCCAACCCATTTCCCAGCATCTGCCTGCTATGGTGGTGTGCGTTTCTGCTTGATTGCTTCAAGTAAGCAGTTCTTGGTTGATGGTGGTATTCAGCCAGAAAATTTTGAGAATTTCTTAATGCAGGTAGTGTAGAAAGAGGACAATTTGGACATTTCCTTGTCTGTTGCTCTTCAGCATTCTGCACAGTAAAAACACAGTTTAGTTGTGTCTTAATTGCCATATAAACCCTTATGTCATAATACAGATGCATCACCTTTTGCCTACATTTACTTAATCTTCATGTTCACATCTTTCAACTCCTTAGTGGTATTCAACTCCTTCAGATGTTTTATTTCTTTTCCTAAGCAAAACATATATACGAAGAAACTTTGCTATCTTTTGAAAGGCAACTTTTTTTGTTGTTAGGAGTCATCTTTTCATTTATATTGGGCAAAACTGTGAATCTTTACATTTTGCTTACATTTACAGTTTTAATTAATGCCCTAGTTTCTTTGCATTATTAAAGATAGACAGTCCAAAGTCCAAGCCAATGAAAGTTGTGCCTCACTTGGACTATTCCTACATACATGAGATAGCAAAGCATGGCTTCATTTTCACTTTACGCAGATTGGGGGTGCGTGTATGTGTGTCAAGTCATACGTTTCTAGGGTTTATCCATGTGGCCTTCATTATTTCGAGGTGCAGCGTTTTTTGAGAATAATATTTCACATCACGGATGAATCTATTTTGTGTAATTTAGAAAACTTTTATATCCTTCATAGACCAAGTAGTTGGTGTGTATTTCATTTGATTAGAAGTGGGTTAATGAAGGACAACATAAAAAAAGCACATACTTTTCTAAAGTGTGAATTGTTAGATCATTCACTAGGTTTGATATTTGTTCTCTGCATTTTAGAGAGGACTTTATATTCATAATGAATTCCTAGTTTTTATAAAATGCTGATTAAACGTATGACTGTGTCAAATTAATAAGGTTAAAATGTCTTTGTCCTAGATCTTATGGTTGTGTTCTTCTGTTTATTTTTAATTTGCATTGTTGGTATTTATCAGTTTGCTGTGTCATTTTTTTTTTTTCACTTTGACATTCCAAAATAGGATTCTTTATTTTGGAAATTTGTAACTCCTTTTTTTTTTTTTTAATATTTACAGATTAAAAATTGTGCTTGAGAGTATTTCAACAAATCATCATTATTTATTTTTTTTGCTCCCCATGGAGCGTGGTCACACCACTGTAGCTGATCTTTTTGCAAGATGTCTGCTCCCAGCATTCACGCACGTTTGCAGCAGTGATTTCTGTTGCTATTTGTTGTACGGGATGATGTTGCCAGCCTCATGCACCATCTTATATTAGGCTCCAGTCACAGCATGCCGGGGGGAGGGGGCATTTGTGCTGCTCTTTTCTTTGTCTCTTCAGATACGCCTTTGAATGACACAGGGTAAGAGAAATGTGAAGCAGTACATTTTTATTTTCATAGAATACGTGAACAAAATGAGGCCAACCAACACAAATAATATCTTTAAAATTACGGACTGTCCTCGACTTAACAGCACAAGCATGCGCGCGCACCCCCTCTCTATCATAATCAATATGGTCGTAAGTCAGAAATCACTATATCCTTTTTTATTTATTTATTATTTTTTTTTAACGTATGCCCGCTATTACTCGAGGCGAAATCTCAGGCTAGTATGTCTAACCTGAAACTGATTTTACGTGAGCTTCCTATTTTCCATGTGAGCTGACAGGTGTCCTCTCGCCATTCAGGCAGATACTCGCCGTCTTTGGAGAGACTATATACTGTATCAGTGTTTCTCAAACTGTTTGGTCTCAGGACCCCTTTACACTTTTAAAAGTTATTGGGGACCCCCTAGGAGTTTTTGTTTATGTGGGTTATACCGCGAGAGAATGAGAATTAAAGTACTTAACTACAATTCCAGGACATACTGTCTTTTATATTTGGACAAGTGACTTAATATAACCGACGAAACCTGTATCTAAGTTGAAAGGAGCGCATCTCGCTAAATGAGGCAAAATGTTAAATATAAAAAAAAGAGGGGCAAATAACGTCTTAGATTATTACGAAAATAGTTGTGACTTCACGGGCGCCCTAAAAGGGTCTCTGGGACCCCCCACAGGGATTCGCGGATCATACTTTGAGAACCGCTGTACTTTATGAACCATATAAAAGGATACGTTAACAGTTAACATACCTGAGTGCTAAAATGTGAAGGTCTGTTTTGCCCTAAATTAAAACTAATTTTACTCTTTGCTTATAATACAGTAATATTTACAAATTGTAAAAAAATTTCTTAAATGTACTTATCTTGGCCGAAGCAGTCTCGTTAGTCTTTGCGATCTAACATCTTACTTACTTACTTAGTCGTTCCCCTTCTACCGGGAGGTGTAGAGGTTTGGGAGAGAGAGCGCCAGACTATCCTATCGGCTGTCTTCCTTCTGGCCTGGTTCCATTCTAGTCCTCGGTCCTTCAAAGATTTTCTAATGTTGTCCTCCCAGCGGACTCTGGGTCATCCTGGGGGTCTGGATCCCTGGCTCTTTGTTTCCCATGCTGTCGTGGTAGCCGATCTTCTCCCATTCTGCAGACATGGCCAAACCATCTTAGTTGGGACTGTTCTACTTGGGTCTGCAAGGGGTGGGATTTTAGGGCTTGACGTATCGTCTGGTTGCAGACCATGTCTCTTCTTGTTACTTCAACCACCTTTCTCAGATACCTCATTTCTGAGGTTTGGATCTGGCTTGTGTGGGTTGTAGTCATTGCCCATGACTCGCATCCATATGTCAAGACTGGGACAAAGGTGGAGCGGTATACAGCCATCTTCGTTTTATTACCAACCTCTCTCTTGCTGATTAATCCTTGATTTATGGCCTGAAAAAGTCTCCCAGCTGCTGCTTTTCGAGTGGCCAACTCTTCTTTGATGCCTGTGATCTAACATCAGTAGTAGAAAATAATCGAACATACTTTAAAAGCACTATTGGGCTGGCCGTCAAAGTAAGAGTGGTCATGAGTCTAGAACAGTCTGTATTTGTTTGTCTCTTATGGTGTTTGTTTGTTGTATACATTTTGTAAGGGTTGATCAAAAATTCTTTGTGCACCTACCATGTCGGACTCACTTTCTTTCAAAGAAACAATGCTGCTGCATGGGAATGTATCTTAGGCTAAGAATTAAGAAATTAGGGGAGGCCTATGTCAAACGGTGGGATGCAGAAGTCTCTTAATAATAATAGATAGGTACAAAGTAACTTTTTAATCAGTAAGCAAGTATGTTTTGATGTTGGTAGATGCACATTGACGTTTCAGTCACCCTGCATTTGGTATCATTCATTTTCTGAACATAGTTTCTTGTCCAAGCTTTTGCTGGAAGTGTTTATTTTAAAATGTTTGTTATTTTCATAGATGATTATTTCATTGTAAAATGTCTTCTTCCTTTTGCAGTGTAGTATCAAAGTTCATATTAATTGTTTGGTTCAGTTTGTAGCATTACAAGGCAGTCCCTATCCTGGAATCCTAGGGGTAAGAGAAATGGAGGGAGACCAAATACTGCATAGAGAAGAGAACTGGTAAGGGATACAGAAGACAAAAACCTTGAATGGATGGCACAGGAGAGGAAAGTTTGGTGTGTTTTTGTTGAAGGCAGTGTACTTTGTGGGGAGCATATATATTTATAATATACAGGGTGTGCCAAAAGTTAAGCCCCAATTTATTATATTTTTTAATTAATCATTATTTTTGTCCTGATTGATACACTATAGCTTATAAATTAACAAAAGAAGACAGAATAGAGATTGCTGTCATGTACGGCAATGATGGTGCCACCTCAAATCAGTTGTTTATGTCAACCGACCAAGAACACTAGATGATCTAAAGGAGGCCATCACATTATAATTTGTGAACATTAGCTAAAATGTTACTTACTTAGGAAAGTTCAAAGGTCGTGTGTCATCCGAGTAAGAAAGTGTTTAGAAGAAAATGGCTGCCATTATGAACATTTTATAAAATTTTATATAATATATAGCCTTGACTTTTGGCACACCCTGTATACGCTACCATACATATATGAATGTCATGTGTTATACCTAGTTGTAATAATGATCTTTTTTCTTCACAGCGTATTAGCATAACATTATTTCAAATACTTGCTGCTTTGCTAGCCTTCTTGAAATGCCATCTAGATCTTCCCTCTCTAGCTTCCAGAATCTTCCCATTAGCTCTTTCCTGTTTTCCTTCTCTTGTCTCCCATCTGTTTTCGCATTTTCTGTTTCTAGTTTTCGCTCTCTGTCTTCCATTTGTTTTTCCATTTGCTGTTTCTAGTCTTCCATCTGTTTTCCCATTTGCTGTTTCTAATTTTCCCTCTGCCTTCTATCTGTTTCCCCATTTACTGTTTCTGGTTTTCCCTCGCTGTCTTCCAACTGTTTTCCCATTTGCTGTTTCCAGTCCCCCTGCTGTGTCTTCCAGTTGTCTTCTCATAAGCTATGCTCTGTTGTCACCAGGCTCTTCAGCCCCTCCTTTCTTGGCACCGGCATATGGTTAATGAGCTTTGCCTTCTTTAATGTTTTTAATTGTTGTTTTTAGTGATCAGTCTTTTATTTTTTATATATACACATGCATGCACACACACACATTATGCTCACTTAATTTGAAGCACAACAATTCAAGTTGGACTTCAATCGAAGTATGCCTCTGCTGTGACTATTTGTGCATACTAAAATATAGTTTTTAATTTGATATTTCAGTTGCTGAAAAAACTTATAATACAAAGTTCACAAACCGCCTCTTCCGTTGGTTTGCAGCCTCTTAAACCCTGACAAAATTAGGAAAACCAAACCACCACGAAAATATTTATATAATGTGTAATTCCTGTGTACACACATTGAGATCCTCGATGGTGCTATGGAGCTCGTGCACTGTACTGAGATCCTCCTTGTGTGATCTAAGGAGGAGATCAGAGCACTGATGGAGTTGTCTGTCTGCAGTGAAGATGGTCCTTAAAATCAAACAGGTTCAGAGTTCAAACACCTAGGAAGCATTTTTACAGAAAGTTAAAGGCTTGACCAAGAAATGTAAAAAAAATATGTCAAAAAGCCAGTGCTGTGACTTACCAACTGTCATCACTACTCAAATATCAGAACTAAATGACATCTGATGTTATTAATCCAGTGGCACTTGGGCTCTCTCCCATTGGCCCATGCAGTGTAGTGATATCTGCAATGATATTTGATAAATAGTATATTCTAACCAACTCTTTGCTATCAGTATCAAGCAATGTCCGTAACGAAAGCACAGGAGGGAGGATACCGTTACATGCCCATTGAGGCATATTGGGAATAAGGTGTTAATCCCATATTTTCTTGACCATCGGCACACTATGGGTGATGTGGTCAGCATCACGCCGGCCGCTTTAACCTTCCCAGAGTTGCTCTGGTACCCAATTCATGAGGCTGGGTCGACCCCGGAGCCGTTCGTGGTCTAAAAAATCCCACCTCAACTGGGGATCGAACCATGGAAAACCGAGCTAGAAAGCCAGGGAAAGCACAGGAGAGGAGAATTAAATCCTAGGAGATTGATGCTTTAGAAAAGCCATTGTTACCAGGAGAGACTGAATTAGAAATGATATGGCAAAAATTGTAGGCACTACACCATTCACCAAGTATATAGAGATATAAAAATAATTTACTTGGCCATCTTATGATAGTGGAGCCCGATAAATTACCACTACACGCCTACAACAGCAGAAGATCTTTGTAAAGCATGCGGAAGCCCAAGAAGCAGATGGATAGACTTCACAGAAATCCTCCAACATCATGGGAAGCAGCCAATGCAACACACGTACCTCAAGAATAGAAACTACAGCTCCCATCTACACTTCACTGCACCAATGGAATGAACAAGTTTAGAGAAAAAAAAGCTGAAAGTAAATTGTTAAAAATGCTCATAAATTACTTGTATGATCTCATGTCCAGCCAGTCTGTAAATTTTTTTCCTTGTATGTTATTTATTTGAATAATGTCAACAAATATACAACACTTGTCACAGGGCAACTTTCTTATAGGATGGTGTAATTCTCCCATTATTATTCTTTGACCAGTTATGACAGTGCCACTAGGCAACCTATGGTGTAATTCTCTCATTTTTTCTTTGACCAGTTATGACAGTGCCACTAGGCAACCTGTGGTGTAATTCTCTCATTTTTTCTTTGACCAGTTATGACAGTGCCACAAGGCAGCCTATGGTATAATTCTCTCATTATTATTTCTTGGACCGTTATGACAGTGCCACTAGGCAACCTGTGGTGTAATTCTCTCATTTTTTCTTTGACCAGTTATGACAGTGCCACTAGGCAACCTATGGTGTAATTCTCTCATTTTTTCTTTGACCAGTTATGACAGTGCCACTAGGCAACCTATGGTGTAATTCTCTCATTTTTTCTTTGACCAGTTATGACAGTGTCACAAGGCAGCCTATGGTATAATTCTCTCATTATTATTTCTTGGACCGTTATGATAGTGCCACAAGGCAACCTATGGTGTAATTCGCTCATTATTATTTCTTTAACCAGTTATGACAGTGTCACAAGGCAGCCTATGGTACTCGTATAATTCTCTCATTATCATTTCTTTGACCAGTTATGATAGTGCCACAAGGCAACATATGGTGTAATTCTCTCATTATTATTTCTTTGACCAGTTATGACAGTGTCACAAGGCAGCCTATGGTGTAATTCTCTCATTATTATTTCTTTAACCAGTTATGACAGTGTCACAAGGCAACCTATGGTGTCTTCTTCTTCTTCTTGCGATCGCATCTTTGATGATTACACCGTCAGACGAGTTCTCATGATGAATTCGACTGTTGTTTGAAGTTCCTCTTTAACTCCATATAGCTTTGAGTTTAGTGTTGAGTCATTGGGCCAGTATATCTTTCTTAACTGGTCAAACAGAGGACAGTCCTGTAGAACATGCTCAGCAGTTTGTTCGTTTAATCCACATGTGCACAGTGGTGAAGCAGACAATCGTAGCTTGTGCATGTGTTTATTCAGTTTGTTATGCCCTGTCCTGAGTCGAAAAATAGTTGTCTGTCCCTGCCGGTCGAGAGTGTGATAGTCGTCTTTGGGTTGGTTCTGTTCTCTTCTGATAGTCTGGATAGCTCTCTTTTTCTCAAAGTATGTGACTTCATTATCTTCTTGTTCACATTCTCCTCCCTTTTTTGCAAGTTTATCTGCCTTTTCATTTCCGGGTACACCACAATGAGATGGTACCCACTGAAGTATGGTACTCTTTTTGGCAGCTACCTTGTTTAGTTCATTTCTCAGATGCGGGAGTTTACCACCCTTGAGAGCTTGCAGGACAGACAGTGCATCTGTGAGGATGACTACCTGGTGGCAGTCAGAGTTGGTGTTAAAAATCATATTTGCAGCTTGCTCTAGAGCTTGAACCTCAGCTGTATAGTTGGAACAGAATTTACCAGTGGGAATGTGCCTAGTCTCATAGTGGTTGTCAGGATATGAGATAAAGATACCGGCACCTCCATTCCTAACAGCATTAGTTGCTGATCCATCTGTATAGGCATGTATCCATGATTGATCGGGATAGCTTTCTTGGATCATACTCAATGTAGCAGTTCGTTTTTGCAGATCATTATACTCACATCCACTTGTGAGACCACTGACTGTTGTATTAATTTGGAGGGCACTGCTGGCCTGCTCCCATGGTACAGGGTATAGGGTGGGCTTCAGTGGTGTTGTCTTCATGGATAGGTCTTCTTGATGCTGTCTTATAAGTCTTTTCCCCCGATGCACAAAGCTGCTACGCTTTAGACGTCCCAATGCCAGATCATCTAGTCTTGCCTTCATTGGGTGCATTGGCATACTGTTGTACTTTTCCATCTGGATCATGGTTTTTGTGTCTCTTCTATGGGACAATGTCTGTAATCCAGCAACCTTCTGCATCTCTGTTATTGGTGTAGTTTTCATGGCTCCTGTAATGAGCCTGAGAGCTTGATTTTGCACCTTGTCCAAAGACTGCAGATGTGAGTTAGCAGCTGATGACCATGCTGCTGAGCTAAACTCTAAGTGTGGTCTTATTACTCCATTATAAATCTTCTTTAGATTTCGTTCATTTGCTCCCCAGTTGGTACCTGCTAATTTTCTGAGTATGCCTAGTCGTCTTCGGGCCTTTCCTTCTGCATTTTCAATATGCTTATTCCATGTAAGCCTTTGGTCAAATGTCACCCCAAGATAGGTGGGGTAGCTTTCTTCCTTGATCACGGTTGTCCCTAGGTGTATGTTAGCTGATTTGTCCTTGGGGGCGAGGGAGAACAGTGTTGTGGAGGTTTTGTCTGTGTTTATTGTGATAAGCCATTTCTCTGCCCATGACACTAGCATGTCTGCTGCCCGCTGCATTCTATAATTTGCTGTGGTGACATTTTCATCAGCGCACCAGAGTACTAGGTCATCTGCATATAAGGCAGCTTTAACTCCTGCAGGGAGATCTTTCACCAGGTCATTGATGTAAACAAGGAAGAGTGTTGGGGAAATTACTCCTCCTTGAGGTACCCCCTGATGGAGCAACACTTTTCTGCTCTGCAGACCGTCAAGAGTGACTCTAGTTCTCCTGTTATGCAAGTATGACTGGATCCATTTCATCATGTTGCCTTGGATTCCACTTCTCCTAAGTTTTGCAATGAGGCCATCTTTCCACACCTTGTCAAAGGCCTGCTTGAAGTCGACCCAGATCGTTAGGACCTTTTTCTTCTCCTGGAAGGCATCTTCTATTGCTTGAGACAAGTAAGTAACTTGGTCTTCTATACTGTAGCATTCTCTAAATCCAGCTTGTTCCGGCACCAGGATCTGCTCAGACTCTAAATACCATTTCAATCTGTGGTTGACTATTCGCTCCATAGTCTTCCCAACACAGCTTGTGAGACTGATTGGCCGGTAACTTGCAGCCTCGGTCTTACATTTCCCTTTCTTTAGTATGGGTATTGTGATGGCTTCTCTCCATACTTGGGGTACCGTTCCTTTCAACCAGCTGTGGTTGAATATCTCAAGCAGTTTTGTCTTTGCTGCTGAGCTCAGATTTACTAGCATTTCGTTGCTGATTTTGTCTGGGCCGGGTGACTTTTGAAACTTAAGCTTGGAAATAGCCTTCTGTAGTTCTCCTAGTGTGATGGGTTCCCTCATTGGGGCAGGAGTATCTGTCTGTCCCATGGTTGCCAGTATTTCTTTTCTTATCTCTCTCTGATGGTCTATGTTAATGGGTAAGTTGCTTTCTGAACTGTATCTTCTAGCAAACAAGTCTGCAGCTTGTTTTCCTCTGAAAAGTTTGCCACCTTCATCCAATGTGATAGTCTGCCTTGGTGAGGAATGCTCTTCATTTAGAGACTTGACTAATCTCCAAAGTTTCCTGCCGTCTTTCTCAAGGTTCAGCGATGCCGTTTTAGTTCTCCAGCTTTTCCGCTTTTCTTCTAGCTTTGTTCTCTGAAACTCTGCTACAGCCTTTTTCCATTTGTTGTGAGTTTCAAGTGAAGGCTGAGACTCTGCGTCCTTTCTAGCCTTGTCCATAGCTTCCTGACGTTCTTGGAGTGTGCTGGACCAGTATGGTATGTAGTTACGCCGGCATCCTTTGGGAATGGTTTCTTTTGCAGCTTGTAGTATGCATCTGTTGAAGTCTTTTACCACTTCATTAATGTCTCTGTTCTGTACCTTGAGGGTAGACAGCAGCGTGTTCACCTGATGCCTGAATAAACCCCAGTTGGCTTTTTTGTAGTTCCATCTTGTAATGGCTGGGCCTGTACTGAGAGTTGCACTCTGGACAGTAAGAAAGATTGGGCGATGGTCGCTTCCCCCTAGTTGGTCTCCTACTTCTCTACTAATAGATCCAGCTATATCTGGTGTGGAGAAGGCAAGATCTGGTGTTGAGGTTGTGTGCCATCCTCTGGAGTAGAAGGTAGGAGTATCTGTGGCATTATTGACTAGGATTAGGGAGTGATCATCTTGCCAAGTTTCAACCTCTTCACCTCTGTGATCCAGATGGTTATAGCCCCAGCTCTGGGAGTGGCTATTAAAGTCTCCAACTGCTATAAAGTTGGTGGCTGGTACCTGTATAGAGCTGAGACTCAGGGGTTTGTTGTTCGGACAGTAATAGTTCAGGAGTTCTATTTCCATCTTGTCTACCTTTATCTGCAGCAGCTGATATTCTGCTCCATCCATGAAGGTTTTCCTTTCGTGTGCAGGAATGTTATTCCTTACAAGAGTAAGTACTCCTCCTTTTCGTCTATCTTGTCTGTCGGATCTGAAGCATTGATATCCCCTTATTTTAAAGGTTTGATCTGCTTTCAAGTGAGTCTCTTGGATACAGCAAACACTGACTTGCTTCTCATACAAGATGTTTTCCAGCTCTGTCTTTTTGCTGTATCCAGCCTGCTTGCTGTTCACTCCCTCTGCATTCCAGTGCATCATGACAAGTGGCACTCTGGGTTTCTCTTTTTCTGTTTTGTTTTGGTCAGTAGTTCTCCTCCGCCGTCTGTTGACTCCACAAGACGGTCTAGAGGGTCCTCCAGTAGCTGAGGGTGGGCTCTGTCGAGGCTCAGAGCCCGGCACTGCACCTGCCTGGTGGAGCTCCACAGGGCGAGCACCAGAACGAGATTTATTTGACGGTGTACTCTCCATAGAAAAAAAAAGCGAGTTGCATGATACTGTGGTTTCCGGTGCGCCTTCTGGCCCAGTATCTACGACTTTAGCACCTGTTCAACGGGAGAGTGGGCTCATCCCTAATCTGTTTATGTTCCCAGTAGTAGACTATTCGCAAGCAGCCTGGGGGTGTCACTGCTCTGCGCGGACCTTGTTTACCGAGGCGGCGTCCGAGCTCGTATGGTGAAAATATGGTTGCGTTATCTTCAAAATAGCCCTGTCTTTCCCGTGGCTTTTCTGCCATCCTGCAACTTTGAGTTAGGGAGTTCTGAGCTCCAGTCTCTTTCCCAGGCATTTTATCCTGGCCTGGCACGCATACAGAGGACCCCACTTCTGGTTCTAAGTTAGCAGTTGGGGATAGGTGGGGTAGCACACTGTGCATTCCCCGTCATCCAGGGGGCTCTCCAACTATGCAGAGCTTGCACAATGCTGTGCTCTGGTTCGGGGCTCTCCCAAGGAATCCTCACGTCCTGCACAGAGCCACTTCCCGATACCCACCACCTGCCAACCCTCCATTGTAGAAATCTCCTGCATGCGGCCATCCAGTCAAGAGCCAGTATTAAGTCTGGTGCCCAAGTGATCCCCCCAAGCTCAGTGTGCAATGCTGGGTTCTCATCATGCTGCAACACAGGAGGGATTGTGATGCTCAGCCATCTCTCTCAATTCTGCACCGATAAGTGACATCGGGGACTTAACTTTGCCTCAGTACTGGGAGGCCCCGTTTCCGGGTACACCACACACAGCCAATTGAGGCAACGGTCGCCATGGGCGTGATAGACGACAAACAGTGAAGAATGAGGCAAGAAAGCATTTAACCCATGAAGTGGGGGTGGATTGGTGCAGACCAGAGCATGTACCACTCGCCGGTGGGTTCTGCATCTACACCTATAGGGTTCCACCCACTCCTCAGCCCATTTAGTCTGGCCCCTCACCCAGGACCTGTCCGGCTTGGGTGACCCTGCCAGGAGTAAAACTCCCGCCGGCATAGCTCCCGGGATCATTGAGGCGCTCAAGCTCTCCAACCACGGCAAGGTAGGCTTACATGTGGAGAGAACCTATGGTGTAATTCTCTCATTATTATTTCTTTAACCAGTTATGACAGTGTCACACGGCAACCTATGGTGTAATTCTCTCATTATTATTTCTTTAACCAGTTATGACAGTGTCACAAGGCAACCTATGGTGTAATTCTCTCATTATTATTTCTTTAACCAGTTATGACAGTGTCACACGGCAACCTATGGTGTAATTCTCTCATTATTATTTCTTTAACCAGTTATGACAGTGCCACAAGGCAACCTATGGTGTAATTCTCTCATTATTATTTCTTTAACCAGTTATGACAGTGTCACAAGGCAACCTATGGTGTAATTCTCTCATTATTATTTCTTTAACCAGTTATGACAGTGTCACAAGGCAGCCTATGGTGTAATTCTCTCATTATTATTTCTTTAACCAGTTATGACAGTGCCACAAGGCAACCTATGGTGTAATTCTCTCATTATTATTTCTTTAACCAGTTATGACAGTACCACAAGGCAACCTATGGTGTAATTCTCTCATTATTATTTCTTTAACCAGTTATGACAGTGTCACAAGGCAGCCTATCATTGTCATCATCATTTTCCTTGGCACTCCTAATGGGGCATAGAGCCACCACGGCAGGTGGTCCCCTTTTAGGAAGTCTGCACCAAGCTTTCACATGCTCTTGCAATGGTGTTTTTTGTAACAGTCTGTTTTTACGTGATGAGATTCAGCTTTCTCATGGTATAATTCTCTAATTATTATTTATAAGAGCAGTTTTTACGTGATGAGATTCAGCTTTCTCATGGTATAATTCTCTAATTATTATTTATTTGAGCAGTTTTTACGTGATGAGATTCAGCTTTCTCATGGTATAATTCTCTAATTATTATTTATTTGTGCAGTTTTTAACGTGATGAGATTCAGCTTTCGCGAGTTTAATTGTCTAATTATTATTTATTTGAGCAGTTTTTACGTGATGAGATTCAGCTTTCTCGTGGTATAAATCTCTAATTATTATTTATTTGGGCAGTTTTTACGTGATGAGATTCAGCTTTCTCATGGTATAAATCTCTAATTATTATTTATTTGAGCAGTTTTTACGTGATGAGATTCAGCTTTCTCATGGTATAATTCTCTAATTATTATTTATTTGAGCAGTTTTTACGTGATGAGATTCAGCTTTCTCATGGTATAATTCTCTAATTATTATTTATTTGAGCAGTTTTTACGTGATGAGATTCAGCTTTCTCGTGGTATAATTCTCTAATTATTATTTATTTGAGCAGTTTTTGCATCACACGGCAACTGTCTTATACAGGTCTGTATTCTTTAATCTGAAATATTCTGAAAATGTAAAATTTCTTTGGCCTATTTTGGGTTACTTTTGATCACAATTTGGGCAAAGTTATGCCACTTTTTGAACGCGTTTTTGGTGACATCTGAAAACCGAAAAGATCTGGTTTCCAAAACTGCTGTCCTCAAGGATTTAGGATAAAATTATGCAGACCTGTAGTATGGTGTTTTCTCTAATTATTATTTATTTCAGCAGTTATGAAATGCCCACATCACAGCTTAATGTGACACACAAACTTTGACATTTAACATGGTAAGTATTGTCCTTATTTTTGTTGTTGTTGTCATATGTCAGGTAGTTTACATGTATATTGATTGATTGTTATATTTTATGGACAACATTTGTATAGGTCAATTTTCAGGTTGTTTTTTTTTTTTTTTTTTTCAAACATGCTTTATTTATTTGCTGATTGTTCCGTCCATATGCCATTTTTATAGTCCCTTTTTTGTTAAATTGCTACCGCAATTTACTTTATCTTGTTATTTAGGAGCCAGATATTTATACTGTTTATAGCATAAACAATTTTTTATAAGTTTTTTGCTTGTAGCAGACGGACTGTGGAAGATCTTATTATCTCCCTTTGTTCATACAAATTATCCATAATGCACCACTCTCACTAAAAAGATAAAGGTAGTAAGTATCACAGCAGAAACTGCCATAGGGGAGTGAAGTGTTTGAGACTTCACCATACTAGGTCAAGCTTTTTTTATTAAATAAGGTGGGGGTTCCTTGCTGCCTTTACCTTCCTTGACTCAAGAGCAGAATCAGGTACCCATTTACAATTGGGTAGACTGGAATATGATGCTATCATTTTTCTATCCTGAACCCACTAACAGTGCCATGAGAGGAAAATGTTCTAACCACTTAACCAGTTGTACTGACATTGACAAATAGAACTTAACAGAATTTTAATATTTATTTAACAAAATGCAAGTTATCATGACATCTTTAATTTTTCTCCAGGTTTATATCTAACCTTTTTGTTGAAATAATCTTTAAGGTTTTTTTGTTCCCCCAATGTTGGTTTTAAATCATAAACGCAGGAAGATTATTTTGTACTGTTACAATTTACGGTTCATATTATGTGACATTGTTTTGGAACGAACTACAACTGTCATTAGGATCTGAAAATGCATCGAGTTTTCGCATATCTTCTTTTGTTTCACTACAAATGTTTAAAATATTTGAAAAGTGTGTAATGATGTCAATAAACAATGTGGTGTGCATTACTAGATCATCATCCTTTTTACTGTTAGTTATTAGCTCGGCGAGCAGAATGAATACTTGCGCTTTTCATATCACATACATACTTCTGTGTGGACAAAAGGCCTGGTCTCTAACTTAATCTGCGGTAGCACAGTGATTAGTGCACTGGTTTCCGAGCTCTGTGGTCCATGGTTTACGTCCTTTTCAGGATGAACAAAGAAGAAGAAGAAGAAGGTCCATGGTTCGATCCCCAGTTGAGATGGGATTTTTTTAGACTGCAAACGGCTCCGGGGTTGACCCAGCCTCAGGAATTGGGTACCAGAACAACTCTGGGAAGGTTAAAGGTGACCACATCACCCCTAGTGTGTCGTATGGTCAAGAAAATATGGGCCTAGCACCATATTCCCAATATGCCTCAATGGGCGTGTAACGGAATCCTTTACGTCCTCCTCCCTAACTTTAACTAATTCTCTTTAGTAAATCTATTTATTTTAATATAATAATAGTATGGGAACTTAAGCCCTGTGTAGTAGTAGTGGTAGTAGTAGTACCACCACCACCCAGGGGTCTCTGATGAGTCATAGAAAGAATAGGACTACTACTTTATCAAGCATGTCATACAAGGCAACTAATATGAGGTTGGCAGCCTCTAGTAAAGCACAATTCCACTAGCCACCATGGCAGGAGCATGTCAATGATTTGTGCTGGCAGAGGCGGATTGTCTATGAAGCTTGAGCTTCATGGCTCCCCTCCCCAAGTCCAGTTTTCTTTATAATACCTTTCTCTCCTATCCCCCAGCACTTTTTTTTTTAATGAAAGAGGATCTTCCAAGAGTTCAAGCGTCAGCGCCCCCCCCCAATCCCAGAATATAGGTCAACCACTGGATGCAGGCTCCCTGCAAGGTAGGTCCATGCTCCTTGAGAAGCGCAACGGAAAAGGATGTTTAAGATGCAGCATGAATACTTGTACTTTTTACATCACCAGGAACAATTAGCATTCATACCCTTCGACATTTGCTGAGGGAGACTGAGAACCTATGGGTTTGCCCGGAGTGCAATGACGTCAATTCTGATTAACATTAACATCTCACCTGTGAGCTTCTTCATGGACACTAGGGCCTGGCCTCTAACTTTAGCTAATGCGTGTTTAGCAAATCTGTTTTTCTTTTTAAAGTAATAGTAAGGGAACTCAAGCCCCATGGGGTTTTTGACGAGACAATAAAAAGAATAGGACAGTTGCTCCAACAGGCATGTTGGACCAATATGAGATTGTGTATGAAGTTGGCAACCTCATCATGTACATTAATTGCGACAAAAAACCACTACTTCAGCAGCACGTGATTACTTGGTTTAAGATTCCTACAAGGGGAGGGGACCACTACAGTCGTGACTGCATGCTCCATAATGGGGCACAAAGGAAAACTATGATGAGGGGAAACTCTAAGGAAGCTTATTACTCGCATTAGACAGAAGCAATCTATTGTCTGCGGGCATGTTGGGAGAAGAAGAAATCTAAAATATATTATAACAACAGGGGAAAAAAAGGATGACCAAGAGAGAAGATCGTGGACAGTTTTGACATCATGGTGTGGAAAGATGTGACAACAGATTTGATAAACAGTACTGGAGACAGGAAGTTGTGGTGAGACATGATCACCTATGCCATCAGGCAAGGTACTTGATGAAGAGGAGCTCATATTTGACCTGGTCGGATGGGGTGACTATCTAGACCAGTAGTCTTCATCATTTATTTTGCTTCATGCACCCTAACACTTGGCTTTGAGAAACTTGAGTTCCCTTACACCTGGCTTAGAGAATACTATGTACCCTTACACTAGGCTTTGAGAGGCTCATGTACCTATACACTAGGCTTTGAGAAACTCATGTACCCTTGCACTAGGCTTTGAGAAACTCATGTACCCTTACACCAGGCTTTAAGAAACTCATGTACCCTTACATCAGGGTTTAAGAAACTCATATACCCTTACACCAGGCTTCAAGAAACTCATGCACCTAAATGGTCTTAGTGCCCTACATAGCACACTTTATTTACATGTTTTCATCGTATTGATAATGTATGGAACAAATACTCGCAAAATACAAGTGGTTATAATTGTCCACATCTTGAAACAAACGTTGAGCAAAAATAACTAGTAATCCAATACCATAATTGGTATTACCATACTTCGGTCGGTCAGTCACATTTTGCACACCGTCATTTGCGCACTTTTTCTATTTTTGAGAGAGTACATTAACTTTCAACCACAGCTAATTGGGTGCAACTGTGGTTGAAAGTTAGACAATAATTGTATTGTTTCCCCTTATATGTACTCTCGCAAAGATAGAAAAGTGTGACGGTGTGCATTAAATCAACAGACAATCAAGATACTCTTCTGTCCTCTTTCATTCGGGAAACGAATTTAACTCATCATTTTTCTTAAAAATAATCTTAAAATGTAAGTTTTATTATTGTTTCTTCAAGACAAAATTTTAATTTAAAGTATTTCAGACTTATTATTATGGATCAAAATGATAAGATGGCTAAAAGGAAGAGGCGATCGCGTCATTCACAGCGAGACTATAGAAGAAGCAGCAATGTAATATGTGTAACAGAAACAAAACAATATAATTAAAAACCAGCCAATTTTGGCGGGTTGTTGCTAGTAACAAAATAACCATAAAGTTTAAATACGAGGGACGGTCAAAAAGTAATGCCTTGTAATTTTTAATTTCATTCAATAGGCAAGAAAACAGATAAAATTCACATTGAAATGTAGCCCCAAGTCTGAACTTCAAAAATTTATTTCTCAATGTAGTCTCCGTTATTTGTTACAGTTTTTGTCCATCTTCTCACACGGGCATGTATCCCCGCACGGTAAAAATGTGTGTCCTTTTTCCTAAACCACTGGCGTACGGCGCGTTTACGGGTCTCGGTGTCCTCAAAGTGATGTCCGCGAAGATCTTTGAGTGGTCCAAACAGATGGAAGTCAGAAGGTGCATGATCGGGACTGTAAGGGGGATATGGTAATAATGTCCAGCCAAATTCTGCAATCGCATTAATGGTGCGTTTAGCGGTGTGTGGCGTGGCGTTATCGTGCAACAGTAGTGCAGTTCTCTGATCTTTTAATGGGTAAAGTCGCCGAAGACGACCTCTAAGCTTCTTCAAAGTTTCAATGTAACGGTCTGCATTCACCGTGTTTCCCTGTTCCAAGAAGTCGAGAAGAATCACACCCTTCTCATCCCAAAACACGGCCATAACTTTCCCTACAGATGGTGAACTTTTGAACTTCTTTCTTGTCGGCGATGTTGTGTGATGCCATTCCATTGACTGCCTCTTGGATTCTGGTTAAAAAAATGAACCCAAGTCTCATCACCTGTCACAATATTCGATAAAAACTCTTCTCCTTCAGTTTCGTAACGGTGCAGGAGGTTGATGGCTATGGTTTTCCTTGTTTCTTTATGTCTGTCTGTCAACATTCTGGGTACCCACCGTGCACAAACTTTTGAATAACCCAGGTCTTTAATGATGTTCTGGACACTGCCTTTACTAATGGACAACATGGAAGAAAGTTCATCCAGTGTTACCCGACAGTCACCACGAATGATGCCATCAACTCGATGAATGTTGTGTGGAGTCACTGCGGTAGACGGACGGCCAGTCCGCTTTGCGTCAGCCATTGAGGATTGACGTACTTCAGCTTCGTCACAACGATGTACCCAACGTCGGACAGTGCTAACATCCACTGTTGAATCTCCATAAACATTCTTCAAACGTTCGTGAATGCGAATTGGAGTCTCGCCTTCAGCATTGAGGAATTCTATGACATAACGTTGTTTTAACCGAACGTCTTTGGCAGCCATTTTTAAACTGTTACAGTGGTGCCACCTGTTGCTGAAACAGGTTGGTAATGCTATACAGTGCAGAAGAGTGTGAGGAATCCTGCTAAATTTACAAATTGCACACCGATGCAGTATTTACATACATAAAAAATAGGAGGCATTACTTTTTGACCTTCCCTCGTAATAATAAATCTTTATATTGTAACAAAATTCATTATTCAATAATAAACTTTGAGGAAGAATGCGTTCAATCTGAGATTAGGCCTGAATATTTTTTTTAAAGAAAAAATTATATGCACAATCGAAGTAAACAATTATTAATTACTTAAAAAGGGACAACGAACTAGTAACTGACATCTACAATTTTATTGGCTTGCTTGCTGCAGGATTTTCTATATTGTCTTCTCAAAACAAGGCATTATTTCATACTCGTACCCTCCTCATGAATGAATCAACATCTTGTTTTGTTATCATGTCTACTAAAATGGAAAAATACTTTCTTTGTCAAGTACCGTATTTCCCTTCATATAAGACACATTTCACAATCATAGTGAGCAGACGCTGGAGTTGCATTGTCCATGTCCTCTGAAGACCCTGACACTATCACCAAAACTACCATGCTATGGATCCCAGAGAGGTCGGCCAAAGAAGCAACTTGGCAGAGATATGTATAATACAGTAAACACTGATGGATCCAGTGGAGAAAATGCCAAATTAGGGATAGGAATATATATTTCAGTATTGAAAATGGCAAAAGGATATAGTATTACGGAATATACATCAATTTTCACTGCAGAGATTATTCTTCTTTGATCCTTAGCCGCCGACCGTCAAAGCAGTCAGTGGCCATTACGCCTGGTGGCGACTTGTAGGGCAACAACAAATTGATTCCACTTTGCTCGGTCGGCGGCCGTCCTTCGTACAGTGCCCCAACTCTGGTCCACTCCCCGCATCCCAGCCCTCCGCCAAGTTGTTTCCGGTCGGCCTCTCCTTCGCCCCCCCCCCCCCCAGAGGTCCACAGCACAGCTGTTCTTGTGATGGCATTGGGGTCTATGTTGTGTGAAAAGAGGACAACCCCGACACTTCCTTCTCTGCAACCCTCCAGCCCTCCGCGCCATAGAGAAGCACAGAAAGCACACAGCTCTGATATAATCCTAATTTTGTGCTTGTGAGGACCTCCAGACGCCGTCTAGACTAAAAAAGGCCGTTCCCGCCCCGTTCACTCTGCTGTTGATGTCCCTCACGGCTGTTTGTGCCCTATACCACACGGCTGTTTGTGCCCTATACCAGAGCGCTCTTTTAGTTTCGGTGACCGGAATTCTGATACCGGGTATAAAATTTTGTGTGCACCGTAAAAGACTATTTAAGTTTTTGGCGGGGAAAATCAGCTGATGTGTGAGTAAAATCAGTAAAATATAAATCATTACACACTCGTTCTGGATAAACACAGCGCTAAAATTCTTTTGTGTACTATAACTTTGTTCTGTGTTCTATTTTTGATTGCATTTTTTATTTCTTTGAAATTAGTTTTGACGGAGTTACAGACTTTTGAAAACAGCGTCATCATTTAAGGAAATTCATAAAATAAGTAATCTTTTTATTAATTTAATATCTAAAAATCGGCCCATTCGTTTGAGTTTATAATTATAAAGACTTCTCGAAGGGAAGCTAAAGATTATTTCCACATACTTTTTTTTTTGGTTTCATATCTTGAGAATGTGTGGTAGTCAGTTTTGTGATTTGGTCCCTTCTGAATAGGTTTGAATAGGTGATAGACTTAGTGAGAGTTAGTGAAAGTTAATAGAATTTCCACACACGTGAGATGATAGGTTTGATATAGTGGCTGTCTCTGAAAGCGAAAAGAATTCTTCTCTCTCTCACCTATCTTCTACAACAGTTGTTACAGCGTCAGACAGACTACACCAATATACATATTACGTATATTTCTATCACTCACAGGCACGCACATACACGTGACGACAGGTAAACACACAGACGTGGGAAAACTATAACAATGATATATATATTATCTAGAACGAGCTGGCCAAACACGATTATTAAGTTCAAGAGCGATTTTATTATCAGGAAAAATCGGCTCACAACATCAAAGAAAGTACATCAAGGAAAATACATATACACATAGTCATAAAAAATCAAGGAAATGTTGCAAGGATGATAGCCCCGTTATAGCGTTAACTCTAGGTTTAGCCCGGCCCCGTTAAGAGAACAGATGATGGCGCCCGAGTCACAGATACATAGAGTTTGAGTCTAAGAGTTGTCTTTGTTTTATCTCGTAATTATATGCACAGAGTTTGAAAAAAATCTGATTTAACCTAAGACAAAACACAAGAACTCTAGCCTTAGCAACAAATTATGCAGATTGAAAAAAAATTAGGACAGCAACAGGGTGTCAAAGATAAAATAGTGAAAAATATCACTCAAACCAGCGTACACTCATTCATTCCGCCATGGCTTCTCATACTTGTACTCACGACTTTGCTTGCTGCCTCTTGGAACACATTGATTTTAGATTTTCACACAGACTCAAAAAATGCAGTCTTCTGCCAAGAAGTCCCCAGTTCCAAAAGACGTATTTAACTTGGAGTCTCCGGGAACGACTACTTGGGTATGCAAATTTGTTCAAATGTCTGATTAAGTCACCTAACAATTATTCCAGGCGCGGGAGTTAGCAGAGCACAGTGTCAATAGCGTAGGTTTCTAAAAAAATGATGAATGTCAGGTCGGTGCCTTCCCTCAGTATAGGATTCACTTTAGTCACACCACAGATTTGTCCACAAGATATAATCTAGTCGGGAAATGATTGTTAATATTCACGCCACCAGGCAGCAAATTATATAGAGTTTCTAGAAGAAATTAAGTGCTGGCTCCAAGGTCCAGTATTTATCATTACAGTCTTTGAAAACCCGTTATAGGGATATTAGTATTTCTGTCTAACTTGCACCGTCAGATCAGTGTTACTTGAGAAAACCCACGTGGTTCAAAATAAGGACTGTCTATTTCTTCACAAGTATGGAAACTACTACTAGGTGCTGGTAAAGTTAGGGTCACCCCAAAACTTTCACTGTGTGGAGGAAAAATAACACATATAATATAATAAACAGAATCTGTACTGGTTAAAACTTACATTTAAACTTGCAAGCAGAGAGCTTTGCTTATCATTTAAACTTCCCGTGACGTAAGTTATATTTAAAAATCAGCAATCCTCATAAATTAAGAACACGTGCGTATTCCGTCACCATTCATGAGGCTCGATTCTAGAGTTTATACGTTAGTTTAGAAAAATACACTCGACTGAGTATTAGCAGTTAAATTAAATTCATAAATAGCTACAATTGCCGTTATAAGCTAGAAATTATAATTTCCTACTGCTTTCCACTGAATGCTTCCCTAGAAAATATAATAGCCTACCACTTTATTTCTCTTCTGCGCTAAAGAAATAGGTTAAAAATGAATTAAGCGATTTAACACTTTAACACTCACAAAATCTATATATCTATCATATTAATTACCTCAACCACAGAATTACAGGTAGTCGCACAACTTAAGAATAAAAATGCTGAAAATATTTCTGGAAGTCTAGAAGTTCGACAAATTGCCGAAACAAACTGAGATCTTCGCTAACAGCTATTCTGTTTTTCGAGCGACCTATCTACTGTGGAGTCTATGAGCGAGAATGAAATTAAAGTTTCAAACTTGGCCAATATCTTAAAATCAGACAAAGGGCCCAAACTTACTTCGCCAAGCGAAATTATCTCCCCTACTCCCAACATTTACGTCCGCTTAACGCGTGTCGTAACTGTCACCTACTGACCACGATGTACGCGTGTCAGTTTCAAATCCCAGACAGCCTGACTCCATTTCAGGGCAGTTTTCACACTACAGCTGACCATGGCCCAAGTGAGCGCCGTGTCAGTTTGGGATTTTCCAGCCAAATGTCTGGATACTGACCGGTGCAGATGTAAAGTATCACACCTCACCGGGACTTATGCCGAGAAGAAGCTCGCGCGCTCGGTGAGAATGTAGACGATTTGCTACGTCCTGTGTTCAGCGAACCGACTTATCACGCCTTCTGACGCCCTGCAGCCCTGACATCTACGTAATATCGTCCTAGCGCGATTCTCAGTTTTAGAGAAAGGAAAAAGGTAAAGTTTGCGAATTATATGAGAATAATATTCGCAAAACGAATGGATGAAAAAATATACCGGAAAAAAAAAGTACAGAGATATTAAAGAGAGAGTTTATGTGAAAGAATAGGAAGAAGATGTAGGAAATTAAATGAATATAAAACCTACGTGACAGAGCCTCCCCCCTTTAAGATATGGAAGCACTCCATGTCTACGTTATGGAGTTTAATTTCCTATAACCGTAGCTTCGGGGTGTCTGTCTTCTTCCCTCTCCATCTCCCCCTCCATCTCTGTCCAATTCCTACTCAAGTCCACTCCTCAAAGTTTCCTTCCCCTGGAATGTCTCATATGCGCGCTTGAAAGAGCGTCGCCGCTTCTGACATTTTTGAAAGATTTCCTGTGATAGCGGTGGAATATCCCTGCCACTATCGGCGGAAATCCTGTGGAAGTATGAGGAGATTCTCTGTAGCCAAATAATGCTGCAGGAATACAGAGATCCCAATCTTCAGGTTTCACTTGTGCCAGCTTACTTAGCATCATGGTGAGGTTTCCATTAGCACGTTCCACGAGCCCATTTCCGGCCGGAGTATATGGCTTAGTGTGGATGTGCTGGGTCCTCAAGATCTTAACGATCTCATCCATCAACAGGTTTCGGTATGGAGATCCATTATCCGTCAACACTTGCTGAGGGAATCCCAACCGAGTGAAAATCTGCACGAGGGCTTCTGCGACATGCTTGGCATCTGCGCATGTTAGCGGGATAGCTTCTGCCCATAAAGTGCATGTATCGACTAAGGTCAGGATAAACCTGTTCCTTCTTTTAGTCCTTTCGAAAGGCCCTAAAATGTCGATCACAACCCGTTCGAATGGTGTTCCCATTATTGGCATTTCACCCATGTGGACTGGGGGTGTCCGTTGCTTGGGTGGCACACGTTGGCACTGGGCACAGGATTTGACATATCTGATGATATCAGTATTCACTCCTGGCCACCAATAATGAGTGGTTATACGTTGGTTTGTGGCGTTCTGTCCCATATGTCCGCTAAAGGGAAGAGAGTGCCCCATTTCTAGGATTTGGCTTCTGTACTGTTTCGGTACTAGGAGCTGGTTGTAACCTTGGTCAGGCTTGCCCGTTCTCCGATAAAGTACGCCATCCTCAGAAAAAATGTCCCCGTGCTGTTTGGGTTCCTTAGCCATGGGCAGTTTCCTAAAGCAGGGTGCCAAAGTAGGGTCCTTGTATTGCGCTTCTTTAAGTTCCATAGGTAACAAATTTGGCGCAGGCTCCCGTTCCTTCTTGGTTTGCCCTCTTGTAGTTACTGCTGCCACAATCAGCTCTTCCGGTTTCCCAATACACACGTATCTCCCGCCAAGTATGACTGGGTAGATGGGATCATCCATAACAGCCGCTTTGATAACACCTCTGACAAAGTCAGAGTGTATCTCCACCAATGCGATGGGAAGCGCTGTAGGTGCATCACTCTTACGAACTCCACAAAGTTTGACGGTCTCTCCTGTCTCTTGACCGGGTTTAACCAGGTTTCTGGCAACAATGCAATCGTAAGAAAGCCCCGTGTCAAATAAGCAAGAAGTTTGAGAACCGTTCAAAGTAACAGTACCTCGCGTTGAGGGTCTATCCCCAACAGGTTGGGAATCACTGTCAATAATTCCGCCTTGCGAGACTGTCAATAAGCATCCGATGCGTTTCGGCTCGGTGTGCTCGGTCTGATCATATGTCCCGTGCTCAGGGGTTCTCCCTTTGCCACCTTGTCCTTTCTGGCTACGCTGCCATGTAGGGCGGTCGGGTTGATCAGACTGTTTGGGGTGGTTGGGGTACTTGTTCTTGTAGAACTTGGATTTTTCAGGAGGGGGGTTTTGAGGTCCAGTTTCTCTGTGGTTGTTTTGGTTAGAAGCCTGAGAAGATTGCTCTAGGTTATGTTTTCGAAAATGCTCCTCTGTCGGTTTCCGCTTTGTGGCCGGTAGTTCAGCCAGCGCATTGTGATAACGCTCAGACTTTTCCAAAATGTCTTCAAGTTTTTCTGCCCCCTGCTCAGCGAGAAATCTCCGGGTATCAGCAGACAAAGTGTTCTTTATTTGTTCAGTTAGAACAAGTTCCTCAAGACCTTCATAGGTAGAGGGGAGCTGCGAAAGCTCAAGGCACTTTGTTAGATATCCCTTAAGACGAGATGAGAACTGGTGAAAAGTTTCAGAATTCTCTTTCCGGCTGTTGCGAAACAGTTGCAAAAACTTGCGAGCATTCATTTCAAAGCGCTCCAGTAACGCTTTCTTCAACACATCGTAGTCGTCTTGTTGGCTACTTTCCAGCTTAGAATAAACATCATAAGCAGAACCTTTTAGGGCCTGGGAAAGTTTCATATTCCAACGCGACCTCTCTAACCCGTACAGAGTTGCAATTTTCTCAAATTTTTCTAACCATGTGTCAATCTTCTCATTTGGACAAGGGAAAGACTCAAGAGTGAAAGACATAGCGTTGAGTTGAAGAGATTGAGTGTTAGAAGGATCAGTTAGGGAGGAATGAGGAGAAGATTCTCCATTGCTGGAGGTAGAGGCAGCACCACGACTTTGGAATTCTAGAGTTTTAAGAGCCAACTCATGCTGTCTCTCCTTCTCTTTTTCCTCATGCTGCATCCTGCGAATTTCCATTTCCTCATCCATCTTCTTCTGCTGTAAAGCTTCAGCTGCTTTCCTCTCCGCATCATATCTCTCCAGTTCGTCTCTGACAAAAGCTTTCGCTTCCTCTCCTTCCAGTCCCTCCTCTCTCGCTTCGTCCCTGAGAAGTTGTCTAAGCTTTGCCCTCTCGGCCATATTATGTCAGTGACTGAGACTGTTGGAGAAAGAAAATAGGAAAAAGAATAACCTGGTTCCTACCACTTACGAGAAAAAAAATTCCAAAAATCAAAAGATGATATCCTTAACCCTGGGATACCTCCTCCAAAATAAAATCTAACTATCGCTGCTATTATCGGCAATAAAGCACTCAATGCAAAACACGACTACGCCAAATAAATGGTAGTTAAGATTACAACTGAAAATTAAGTTGCTACAGTGGAAAAGCAAAAGAATATTGCAAAAATTAAAGAGAAAAATAATCCCTTAATTTTTAAAAATCCACTATAAGTTCGCCCCTGAAGTCAGATCGGGTAAGGGAGGGAATTAATCTGGACAAAAAGTCCGAAACACACTCCTTAACTTAGTTCAAACGCCGTTCTGCCTCAGTACCCAGTGAATGTTATACACTCACCACTTTACCAGCATTTAGTATTACAATCAGCAGTTAACATATATCCCGACAAAATCAACCTGTAACCAAAATGTATATTATTCAAAGATGCTGTGGAAAAAAAAACTTATTAGTCCGTGTGGTCAGCACGCCCGTAAACAGATCGCTAGTCTAGGGGGTAATTTTTTTTAAAAAGCTACACAACTCACAAAACATCACACTCTTACTCTATTACAGAATAAGAATCTTAAATACAAAATCCAGATAGACGAGTCCACGTTTGTCGTACTCGTCTTCCTATTCTAAGTTCAAAGACCGGAAACGAGCCCTCATTTGTCGTAGATTTCCGATAGGAGAATTAGGACTAGGTTTGGTCCCTTCTGAATAGGTTTGAATAGGTGATAGACTTAGTGAGAGTTAGTGAAAGTTAATAGAATTTCCACACACGTGAGATGATAGGTTTGATATAGTGGCTGTCTCTGAAAGCGAAAAGAATTCTTCTCTCTCTCACCTATCTTCTACAACAGTTGTTACAGCGTCAGACAGACTACACCAATATACATATTACGTATATTTCTATCACTCACAGGCACGCACATACACGTGACGACAGGTAAACACACAGACGTGGGAAAAACTATAACAATGATATATATATTATCTAGAACGAGCTGACCAAACACGATTATTAAGTTCAAGAGCGATTTTATTATCAGGAAAAATCGGCTCACAACATCAAAGAAAGTACATCAAGGAAAATACATATACACATAGTCATAAAAAATCAAGGAAATGTTGCAAGGATGATAGCCCCGTTATAGTGTTAACTCTAGGTTTAGCCCGGCCCCGTTAAGAGAACAGATGATGGCGCCCGAGTCACAGATACATAGAGTTTGAGTCTAAGAGTTGTCTTTGTTTTATCTCGTAATTATATGCACAGAGTTTGAAAAAAATCTGATTTAACCTAAGACAAAACACAAGAACTCTAGCCTTAGCAACAAATTATGCAGATTGAAAAAAAAAATTAGGACAGCAACAGGGTGTCAAAGATAAAATAGTGAAAAATATCACTCAAACCAGCGTACACTCATTCATTCCGCCATGGCTTCTCATACTTGTACTCACGACTTTGCTTGCTGCCTCTTGGAACACATTGATTTTAGATTTTCACACAGACTCAAAAAATGCAGTCTTCTGCCAAGAAGTCCCCAGTTCCAAAAGACGTATTTAACTTGGAGTCTCCGGGAACGACTACTTGGGTATGCAAATTTGTTCAAATGTCTGATTAAGTCACCTAACAATTATTCCAGGCGCGGGAGTTAGCAGAGCACAGTGTCAATAGCGTAGGTTTCTAAAAAAAATGATGAATGTCAGGTCGGTGCCTTCCCTCAGTATAGGATTCACTTTAGTCACACCACAGATTTGTCCACAAGATATAATCTAGTCGGGAAATGATTGTTAATATTCACGCCACCAGGCAGCAAATTATATAGAGTTTCTAGAAGAAATTAAGTGCTGGCTCCAAGGTCCAGTATTTATCATTACAGTCTTTGAAAACCCGTTATAGGGATATTAGTATTTCTGTCTAACTTGCACCGTCAGATCAGTGTTACTTGAGAAAACCCACGTGGTTCAAAATAAGGACTGTCTATTTCTTCACAAGTATGGAAACTACTACTAGGTGCTGGTAAAGTTAGGGTCACCCCAAAACTTTCACTGTGTGGAGGAAAAATAACACATATAATATAATAAACAGAATCTGTACTGGTTAAAACTTACATTTAAACTTGCAAGCAGAGAGCTTTGCTTATCATTTAAACTTCCCGTGACGTAAGTTATATTTAAAAATCAGCAATCCTCATAAATTAAGAACACGTGCGTATTCCGTCACCATTCATGAGGCTCGATTCTAGAGTTTATACGTTAGTTTAGAAAAATACACTCGACTGAGTATTAGCAGTTAAATTAAATTCATAAATAGCTACAATTGCCGTTATAAGCTAGAAATTATAATTTCCTACTGCTTTCCACTGAATGCTTCCCTAGAAAATATAATAGCCTACCACTTTATTTCTCTTCTGCGCTAAAGAAATAGGTTAAAAATGAATTAAGCGATTTAACACTTTAACACTCACAAAATCTATATATCTATCATATTAATTACCTCAACCACAGAATTACAGGTAGTCGCACAACTTAAGAATAAAAATGCTGAAAATATTTCTGGAAGTCTAGAAGTTCGACAAATTGCCGAAACAAACTGAGATCTTCGCTAACAGCTATTCTGTTTTTCGAGCGACCTATCTACTGTGGAGTCTATGAGCGAGAATGAAATTAAAGTTTCAAACTTGGCCAATATCTTAAAATCAGACAAAGGGCCCAAACTTACTTCGCCAAGCGAAATTATCTCCCCTACTCCCAACATTTACGTCCGCTTAACGCGTGTCGTAACTGTCACCTACTGACCACGATGTACGCGTGTCAGTTTCAAATCCCAGACAGCCTGACTCCATTTCAGGGCAGTTTTCACACTACAGCTGACCATGGCCCAAGTGAGCGCCGTGTCAGTTTGGGATTTTCCAGCCAAATGTCTGGATACTGACCGGTGCAGATGTAAAGTATCACACCTCACCGGGACTTATCACGCCTTCTGACGCCCTGCAGCCCTGACATCTACGTAATATCGTCCTAGCGCGATTCTCAGTTTTAGAGAAAGGAAAAAGGTAAAGTTTGCGAATTATATGAGAATAATATTCGCAAAACGAATGGATGAAAAAATATACCGGAAAAAAAAAGTACAGAGATATTAAAGAGAGAGTTTATGTGAAAGAATAGGAAGAAGATGTAGGAAATTAAATGAATATAAAACCTACGTGACAGTAGTCAGTTTTGTGAGTGTGGCATTACAAGAACAAGCATATTGTCACCAGATTTTATAGCATTTAAATCCCTGTAAACGCATTCCTGATACTCACAAATCTTAAATAAGGTAGTAAAAAAATAACTTTTTGTAAACACCATCTGTTTTTGCATTTTCATTCATTTATAATGATATTTAGCTACGTATATAAGCGTCAGAAAACATGTAAAGCTATAGATAGATTACTTCCACATAATTTGATCTATCTTTCAAGTCTTGTTAATCTTCTATTTATAATATGAATTTTTTTTTTTAATTGTCTGTGAGATAAGGACTGTTCCATTGGTGTTCTTTGGTAGACAATCCTGTGCACACGACGGCTGCCAAAGAATTCTAAGTAACTGTTTGTATATCTTCTTTCATTCAAAGTTACAATGCAGGTAGTAAATTTAGAGAAACCAAATTCTAAATCTAATACCATCCTTTCATCAATGGCTAGAGTCAGAGATACATATGATAATTTAGAAATATTTATGAATGGCATGAAAGCTCAGATAGAGTCACTAAAATATTTAGAGTGGGATGGTAAACAAGTTGTTGTTTTCTTATTCGGGGATTATTTCCTTGTTTTGCTGGAGACACCACAGACATGGGTATATTCCTTGAGCTCCAGACAAACCAAACATTTTCATCAAAGACATCCAGATTGCATACAACTTGCAAACCAAGAAGTTTGGCCATGTTGATAAGAGATTACAATAGATATATGAAATATGGGAAAGGGAATAAAAGGTAAGTGGCACATTATCATAATTGTTTACACAAACCAATGTTAGAGATTGAAATTGAAAATGTAGCTCCTCCTTACCTTCATATTTTATTAGGCATTGTTTTGAAACACCACAGACTTCTAGAACAGGTAGCTGATACAATAGACGCAAAGATATTTGAGAATTC
This sequence comes from Oreohelix idahoensis, assembly GCA_024509875.1. Lineage (NCBI taxonomy): Eukaryota > Metazoa > Mollusca > Gastropoda > Stylommatophora > Oreohelicidae > Oreohelix > Oreohelix idahoensis. Next base: position 70,689 of record JAMPIV010002147.1, on the reverse strand, counting down.
GCAAGAGATACATGCAAACATTAGTACTTTTAAGAACTTGAAGAGATTTAGTAGGAACTGGAAATAGGCAGAAGAATTAGGAGCTAAAATTGAATTTTTCAGGTAGGTATTGAACTTTGTGAGGATAAGGAGGAGACAGATAATTTTAAAGTTAGACTTGAAAATGCACAAGATGCGCTGGCCAAACTTCAGTTTCAAGATCTATGTACTAGGTCTGGTCCAGTTTGCTCACACTTGGACAAGGTACTAGCCAAACACAAAATCATACAACAGGCTTATAATAGCAGAGCATTTATAGGGAATCACTGCCACAGATATCTCACACAAAAAGTTTATAAAGATCTTACAAGAGCAATCATTACACAAACACTGACAATTACAGACAAACAAGATATAACTAACATAGCTTTTATTGCCCAAGAACAATTCAACTCACTGAAAGAAGCATTTGAGAACGTACACAACAAAATATCACACAGTAAACCAATTAGTAAAGAATCAATAACAGCATCGATAGAGACTTATATGTCTTTGTTCAGAAAGCTATTCCCCAGTAAGACAATTCATAAACAGCACATATTAGAAAAACATTGCGCAGACTGGATCAGAACTCATGATGTATGATTGAGATAATTGTTAGCTCTCATGTTTTGGGGACAATTGGGTGTGTTATTTTAAGGTTATAAATGTGGACATGCAATTTAAACTTTCAATAATTAATGTTTGACGCATGAAACCAAAACAAAACTTTGATATCCATTTTCTGCAGGTTTTCTACTTTTGATATCTGTAATTTGTTATGCATGTTGATTGTGACCGTGTTAGTGTAAATTGAATTAGAAACAAACCATAACAAAATGTAAAAAAAAAAACGTAAATTTTACACTATTTCAGACTATTATATCTTCTGTTCTAATTGTGATAAAGTGTTTGTTCTTGTTCTAAAATTTACTCTAACATTTCTAGTCTAGCTTTACGCAAAATTAAAGCCGGTATTTATAATAATAAAGTAGCATAAAAGCAATTCAAACATGTTTTGGGGACCATTGGGTGTGTTATTTTAAGGTAATAAATGTGGACTTGCAATTTAAACTTTCAATAATTAATGTTTGACGCATGAAACCAAAAGAAAACTTTGATATCCATTTTCTGCAGGTTTTCTACTTTTGATTTCTGTAATTTGTTATGCATGTTGATTGTGACCGTTTTAGTGTACATTGACTTAGAAACAAACCATAACAAAATGTAAAAAAAAAACCCTAAATTTTACACTATTTCAGACTATTATATCTTCTGTTCTAATTGTGATAAAATGTTTGTTCTTGTTCTAAAATTTACTCTAACATTTCTAGTCTAGCTTTACGCAAAATTAAAGCCGGTATTTATAATAATAAAGTAGCATAAAAGCAATTCAAACATGTTTTGGGGACAATTGGGTGTGTTATTTTAAGGTAATGTGGACTTGCAATTTAAACTTTCAATAATTAATGTTTGACGCATGAAACCAAAACAAATCTTTGATATCCATTTTCTGCAGGTTTTCTACTTTTGATTTCTGTAATTTGTTATGCATGTTGATTGTGACCGATTTAGTGAAAATTGTATATAAACAAACCATAACAAAATATATAAAAAAAACGTAAATTTTACACTATTTCAGACTATTATATCTTCTGTTCTAATTGTGATAAAATGTTTGTTCTTGTTCTAAAATTTACTCTAACATTTCTAGTCTAGATTTACGCAAAATTAAAGCCGGTATTTATAATAATACTCAAGACCTAATCTTCACACTCAGACAGCTGAGTGAAAAGGCCCTTGAGTATAAGAGTGAGATCCATCTTTGTTTCATAGATCTGGAAAAGGCGTTTGACAGGGTCCCCTGGAGCAAACTTTGGGACTGTTTGGCAAGGAAGAATATTCCAGCACCTCTGATTCATGCTTAAATCAGAGGCACATCTCCAATCCAACCTGCAAGTCTGGAAGGAAGAGCTGGAGAAGAGAGGGATGGTCATAAGCAGCTCTAAAAAAAAATCCATGGTGATATCACGAGAAGAAAGAAAACATCAGATTAAGTTGGGAGAACAGGTCCTGGAGCAGGTCGACCACTTTAAATATCTCGGAGCTATTATGGACCGAAAGGGAGGCATCAAAGAAGAGTTGGCCACTCGAAAAGCAGCGGCTGGGAGACTTTTTCAGGCCATAAATCGTGGATTCCTCAGCAAGAAAGAGGTTGGTAAGAAAACGAAGATGGCTGTATACCGCTCCACCTATGTCCCAGTCTTGACATATGGATGCGAGTCGTGGGCAATGACTACAACCCACAAAAGCCAGATCCAAACCTCAGAAATGAGGTATCTGAGGAAAGTGGTTGAAGTAACAAGAAGAGACATGGTCCGCAACCAGACGATCCGTCAAGGCCTAAAATCCCATCCGCTGCAGACCCAAATAGAACAGTCCCAACTAAGATGGTTTGGCCATGTCTGCAGAATGGGAGAAGATCGGCTACCACGACAAGCATGGGAAACAAAGAGCCAGGGATCCAGACCTCCAGGACGACCCAGAGTCCGCTGGGAGGACAACATTAGACAATCTTTGAAGGACCGAGGACTAGAATGGAACCAGGCCAGGAAGAAGACAGCTGATAGAATGGTCTGGCGCTCTCTCTTCCAAACCTCTACACCTCACGGTAGAAGGGGAACGACTAAGTAAGTAAGTAAGTATTTATAATAATAAAGTAGCCTAAAAGCATTAATTAAGCCCTATCAAAAGTAAACATCGCCACATGTTTTTCCCATTAGGAAGCTGACCACGTGACCTCTGTCAAGTGGGCTATAAATAGCGCGGTCGGGGAAAAAGAGGAAATAACTAAAAGATCGCTGGCAAACAGCCGTGCCCTGCTTGCTCCGCCGTCTGGTGTTACTATGCATCCTAGGTGTGTGAAGGCATCTGTCCGTTCCAGTTGCCGATTCCCTACCGACATGGGCTCAGGGTTGCTCACATTGAGCGTCATGACCCCCGTCTTCCCTAGGTTGACGCCCAAGCCCACCCGCTGGCCATACTTATTAAGTCTAACCGTCCCTTCCTGGACGCGTTGATGCGAATGTGCCAGCAGTGCAAAGTCACCCGCATACTCCAGATCTTCCAACGCAGAAAATGCAGTCCATCCCATTCCTCCCGGACTGCCGTCTGGCGCACCACCCAGTCAACGACTGTCAAAAATAGAGTGGCCGACAAGGGGCATCCCTGTCGCACCCCCGCCCCCACCCCAAAGGCTAGGCTGCCCTGCCCAACGCTACACGCAAAGTTGGCATAAAGGCTTTCTATAACTGACACCACGCAGCCCGGAACTCCAGAATCCCTCAGCACTTTCCATAAACTGTCCCCATGTATGCTGTCAAAAGCCCTTTCAAAACCAACGAAATTAATGTACAGCTGTCTTTGCCATTCTGAGCACTGCTCTATAATGTTCCCGAGGGTAAATATATGATCTACACATCTTCTGTTCTTTCCAAATCCTGCCCGCCCTTTCCTCAGCCCGTGGTCCACTGCCACTGAGACCCTCTGTACAACCATCCTGCCCAGTATTTTGCTGGGAACCGAGAGAAGAGCCACTCCTCTCCAATCATTGCAGTCCGCAAGATCTCCCCCCTCGGGCAATCTGACAACTATTCCCCCTCTCCACTCCACTGGTGCTGTCCCTGCCCTCCAGACCCGTGCAAACAGTGGTTCCAATAGTTCCGCCGCCAGCTCTGGATCCGTCTTAAACAGCTCTGCACCCAAGTTATCATGACCAGGAGCCCCTCCATTCTCCAACCCCTTGACTGCTGCGAAGACCCCCTCTCCCCGTGGGATGTCTGTATTAACATCTAGATCATTTTTAGCCTCAGGAACATTCAATTGTATCTCTGGTGATTCCCCATCCAGAGTCTCTCGGAAACGCTCTGCCCATCCCGTTTACCGTCCCTCTACTGTCGCGATGAGACCTCCGTGCCCATCTCTCACCAATGTAATATTGTTTGCACCTCACCTTCCACCGATGACCTTAGTCATTTTGCACACTGTGCCTTGTCCACCTCTCAGCGCCGCCTCCCCCGCAAGGTCATCCAGAAATGTCCCCCTGCTAGCACGGGCCTGACGTTCAACTTCCTTGTCCAGCTGACTGCACCGTTCACTATATATCGCCTTTAACCTGGGAGACCCAGCCTCTGTTCTCTTCCCCCCCCCCCACTTCCCTTCTCTTCGCCATGGTGTCCATCGCATCTGGTGCCATCCAGCCCCGGCCCCTCCCCCCGGAATCCCAAGCATGACCAGCCGCCCTCCCTGTATACCGTCGAGATGGCGTTGAATCTCCGGTCAACATCATCAGTCTCTGTTCTTTCCTGGCTTTTGATAATCTCATATCTTCTCTTTACGTCGACCACGAAAGCTTTTCTGGTGAGGGGGTCCTTCAGTTTCGTGATGTTGTATCTTTTCTGTTTGACTGCAACTGGTCCAGCAGCTCTGAGTTTTACTTTCAGTCTTGCTACTACTAGGTGGTGATCACTTCCCACATCTGCGCCTCTTCTTACTTTCACGTCTTGTAGTGCATGTCTCCATCTGCCATTGATCATTATGTGATCTATCTGGTTTCTGTCTCGTCCGTTTGGTGATTTCCATGTTAACTTGTGGCAAAGATTATGGCAATACCAAAAGCACTAGAAATTTTCTCCAGAAACTAACAATTTTAACAGACTCATCTCATCTCATAATCGTTTCCTCTTCTACCCCGTGAAACGAGGTGTAGAGGGGACCCAAGTGCACAAGGCCCAAGGGCAGACATATAATCAAAGAGACTTGGCAAACAGGTGATTAGCCCATTGTGCCCGAACTTGCCCTCATGTGTACTCATAATCGCTATAAAACCTCCGAACCACCGAGACGTCATTCCAGCCGAAATGGACAGAGCCTCATATACCCGAGGGTTTCGAGGAATGCCCTTCCTCATCTGCACAAAGGCATTTATAGAGGAACTCTCAGGACCCGTAGGTCCGAGGAAAGGAGCAAAATCTGAGACAGGCACAGCAGTCTTTGGTACTGGGAGGTTCCCACTCAGAGTGGTGCACCACACACAGTCAATAAAGACAAAGGTCGCCTGCGGCGTGATTTTAACAGACTCACTTTCAACAATTCAAGCACTAAGAAACTTACGAGAACGCAGTAGACCTGATATAGCAGAGGAGATATTTCTGACTACTACATAGTTAATTAGTAAATTCGAGATTAAAACCTTAATTAAAGAAATCATATCATGAATGGACAGCAGAGTGGGATACAAATCTGAATGGAAGACCTGCATATAAGATGTTCAAGGCTCCAACAAGAAAATATCAGGTATCTAGGGAACTGAAAATTCCCAGTAATAAGAAACTCCTCAGACTACAGCTGGGAAAAGGCTATTTCAGAATAGAAGAACTTTACTGTGCAGGATGTCTGCAAGTCAATAATTGTAGAGCATTTCTTGTTAAAATGTAAGAGGTATGAACAAGAGAATCCCAATATTAGATTATTTGCAGGCTTCAAATTCACCCATAAATATAGAAGAGGAGTTAAGAATAGACAGACCTAGAGAAGCGCATAATAATTAATATAGCTAAACAGTATTTAACAAGAACAAAAGTAAATATACAGTGATTGGTTGGTATTTAGCAGGGAAGGCCTGGTGATGTTCTTATAAAACATATTTCTTGTGGCCATGTCCTCAGAAGAGACCCCGATGCCATCACAAGAACAGCTATGCTTAGGCCCCCTGAAGGAAAACGAAAGAGAGGCCGACCAAAAACAACCTGGCGGAGGACTGTGGAGGCTGAGATGCAAAGAATGAACCAGAGTTGGGGCACTGTACGAAGGATGGCCGTCGACCGAGCAAAGTGGAATCAATTTGTTGTTGCCCTACAAGACGCCACTAGGCGTGATGGCCACTGACTGTTTTGACGGTCGGCGGCTAAGGATCAAAGAAGAAGAAGAAAAATCTTAACTAAACGCTCCAGGCTTTTACACCACTCCCTCTTTTTCTTATTTGTGTTTTCCTTTATTTGTTTGGTTTTTTTGTTTATTTATTTATATAGCCTATTTTTTTTGCACATGCACACAAATTTAGTAATTTTTATTTGCTGTAATTGCAATGATTGGACAGGAGATGTGATGCCACTTTCGCATATCGGCAGTTGATCATGTTATGTGGAATTGAAAACAATATATATATATATATATATATATATATATATATATATATATATATATATATATATATATATATATATATATATATATATATATATATATATATATATATATATATATATATATATATATATATATATATATATATATATATATATATATATATATATATATATATATATATATATATAATGATGAAAAATAACCCTTTCAACCTCTGAGGGGTTATAATTAGGATATATATTGTTTTCAGTTGCAAATAAGATGAATAACTGCAGATAAGGGAAAGTAGTATACATCTGTCAAATTTGTGTAAATATGGCAAATTAAAATTACCAATTTTGCTTATATGTAAACAAACAAAAAACAGCAAATTAAACAAACGAAAATGAAATAAAACAAAAATACCAAACAAAAATAATATTCACAATATATATACTACTCGTCAAAAGTCAAGGGCCACCCTATTATTTTCAATACACTTTTATATAAGCGCATAGAATAACCTGTTGATGTTGTCAATGACTTCAAACACAGTGACCGTCTGTCCCTCTATTTTTTGCACTGCTTCGTGGAATGGAGAGGCCTGACTGAACAAAAACAAGCCATGCCTCAGATAGAGGATTTTCAAAGAATGTCTGTATAAAAACTGGGCATCTGGCTTGAGATTGAAAATATGATTTTAGAGGCAGGAACATCTAAAGAACCCTTTCAACAGCAGGCAGCAGAGCAAGCCACCTAGTCTGAGCATAACCTAAGATCATCTGGAAGTCTGTTTCCACAAACTGGCAAAACTCCTTGAGGCTTTCAACTCGTACTGTGTACGATTTGAAGAGTAGATAAATTTTAGCAATAATCAGCTCGACATCAAAAAGCAGTACATCTGCAGCTGTTCGAACAGTGTTGTGGAAAATATGACCTGCACACCCAACTCCTCCAAGGTTTTCTTGCAGTTTTTTTAAAACATTGTTCTGTCCTTTCCTTTCAGCACCTCCAAAATTGGAATTTGTGTTGTCTGGTCATCTTACCTTATTCCTTATTTATATGCCTCAATGGCCGTGTACGGGTTCCTTTACTTTCTTCAGAGAAGCAGGGGGAATAACTCTTCGTCGCTAGTGGATTGGTCGAGTAAAGATAATAATATTATGATATTTAACGGGAAGCTCGTACTATTGGTTTTGATTTTTAATTCACAGGAGTAGGTTTATATTTGGTAATTTCCTATCTTTCGTACCTGTTTGCTCCGCAGTGAATGATGATAGGAAACTCTTTACAGAGCGATACAACAGGAAGCAATCTGATCATCAGAAGTAGTCCCCCGTCCGACAAGTGTTTCGGCCCCATATACTCCTTTACACTCTAAGGGGGGCGGGCCCACTTGGGTCACCGTTCGTTCCGTCGCACACACTGAGACACCATCGCGAAGTCAACGAGTCTAGCCACTGCGCGTTCCCCACTGGACTTTTGATACTGACACCCTGTTGCGTACATATTTTTTATATGTCGCACAGATTACAGTTGATACGATTACAAATGAAAATGTAACTATCTGTTTGATAAAAGGATATTTATTTATGAACTTACAACTTTTAAGAAAGGGGAATAACTCAGAATAGTAAATGTGTATTTATTCTTTGGGTGATCGGTTCCTGTTTTGTTCCCGTGTATTGAACAAGCGGAGGAATCTAGATTTTCTATTATAGCTGGAAACAGATTGTTCTCGCTTAAGGTTTTGCAGGAATATTAAAAGTCCGAATCTAGGTTTACTGTTTGTCTGTTTGAGACGATTCCGTCTTATATCATGTTATCTTTGTGTGTCTGGGCTGGATTATTTGTTCTTACACTCTGAGCGGATGAAGATAAGGGAGTGTGTTCTTCGGTTATGGAGTCTGGCGGGACGCCAATGTCGGGCGGTCCAAAGTTTTGTGATCTCAAGTTATCATGGGGAAGAAGATTGTGTCTTCTAGGACTGTTTTAGTCTATGTGTTCCCCAGTATTGTTTCTATTACGCCAGAAAAGTGTTTTTGTGCTTGCTATTGATTCTTGGCCAAGGTAAACGTACTTTTACTGACTTCGTTCCTAGGCTTACGATGGGTTATGTTTAGGCCTACATGAATCTACTTATGTTCAGATGTCAGAACGACATATCGTTTAGCAGCACTAAGAATGTTTCTACACAGCAATTATGAGGACAGATAATGCTGATATTGGTGGAAACTTTGATATCCTTATGAAGTGAATCTTTCTAGAAGTTTTGTCATCTCACCGTTGTGTGAGCGATGTTAAGGACCAAGGAAGCCATCTTGGAATCCGAATTATTGTCAATCATTCATCAGAGAACAGGGTTGTCCCTTACTACCCGATAATGATCCAGAGATCACAGTTATGAAAGAAAGATCTATTATGGGAGATTTAGCATTTACTCCGAAGATATGTGCTGAATGCTATTTGAAAGAATCTACGCTAGAGTACAAGCTACACTCATGCTAAGAGAGATTCTGTACAAGAGTCACTATGAACATTATGTATAAACTGACGTGATCTGTCAGTACAACCTGATATATATATATATATATATATATATATATATATATATATATATATATATATATATATATATAGATGTGGACTAACTATAGAACTCTGAATGCTTGTCTACAAATGCTCCAGTATGAGGTTATCCAGCATGTATGCTAACTTAAGATGATACACCATTGATCAACACCATGCTGTTTATGTCGTCATGTGTTCCTGTACCCATACACGTACTGTTCCAGTGTGCGTCTCATTAAATATTATAAAAAGAACACAGTAGTTCCAGTAATCCTTGACTTCTACATGTGAGAGTATGAATATATTGTTACCAAATTGTCAACTCTTCAGAACCATTCTACCATTCGCGTACAATGTACTCTCACTTCAATGTTTACACTACCCTGTGTAGGTCGAGTTGACCTGTGTCTGTCTTCACGGTGACAGCACCTCTTTGAATACAACAGTACTACCAGCCATCATACTTTACAGTGAGGTTCTATACACCACACTCGATTCTTTACAGTGGAGTCGCAAACAACAGAACTTTACAGTGGTGTACTACAGGTGTAGTAAGAAATAATATCTTTACTCACCCCTTATAGTATACACCGCCTGTCGCCCCTGAGTCACAGCCCGTTCACTAGTCCACCACAAAACTCAGCGTATTGTGGACTTAGAAAAATTCCTGGTGTTTTCTGTACCGCAGTGTTTATTGTCACGATCTCCATTGCCCATTGCGGTTGTTCCACAGCCAGCCTGATGCCTTTTCGGCAGTTTCACTAAGCCTCTTCAGTGCCCTTGTTCTCGACTGTCCCCTCAACCCCAACAGTTTCAATAGATCATACACTGATGCAGCCACAAGCCCTCTTGCGCCCACTTCAACAGCCATGACCCTTGCGGTGAACCCATCGAATCTCAGATCCACGGCCAGATCACTATACTTGGCCGCTTTGAACGAATGTTGCTCGTCTAATCTGGATTCAAATGGCACGGTCAGTTCAATCAGTATGACCTGAAGCGTTGCTGAAGAATGAAGCACTATATCCGGCCGTCTCCGCGATTTTCGGATGCTCTCTGGATATGCCCCTCGTCCAGGTAGGTCTACCGCCATCTCCCAATCGTTTGCACAGTCAAGAAGAGATGGTAAACTGCTACCAGGTTTACTCGGTTTGGGGTGTGCTGACTTTCCTGCCCTCAGAAAGTATGTATTTGCGGTGCTCGGCCTGGGTTTGCTATTCGCCTTCATCTTTGCCAGATCTATTGTCGCAGCAAGCTCATTTAGCACTTTGTTATGGCGCCAAGTGTATCGCCCTTGCCCTAATGACACCTTACACGCTGAGAGCACGTGTTCAAGTGCCTGCCTCCCCTGGCACAGGGGGCACTGCTCATCATCCGACTTTCCCCATTTCACAAGGTTGGTGGCCGACGGTAGCAGGTCATACAGTGATCTGACAACGAAGCTGAGCCTAAGAGGTGCCATATGCCATATATCATTCCATGTCAAGGACCTCTGCAGGGCTCCTTCCCATGTAGTCCATTGGCCTTGTTGGACCTGCTGCACTGCTTTTTGCAACCTCTTATCATTCTCAGCTCCTCGTATCTCCTGAACTACCATGTCTCTGCGCTCCCTGCTTGATGCTTTGGACCACCAGCGGATGTCTCCATGACCAAATCCCCGTCTATTCGTCTGAGTGTATCCGATTACCTCCCTCAGTTTGAGTGACTCTTGGGCAGCATCAACAGCTTCTTCCACTTTCCACTTCCTTCCCGTTTTCAGTGTGGGCTGAATGGACTTAACCACGTCATCAGCTGACTCGCGTAGCATCATTGCAAGCCTTGCCTTTCCAACTTTGTACTCTTCAACAACTGACTTGAAAGGAAGCAGAAGTTTTGACTTTTTGCAGTACAGTGCTACATCTGACAGACCTGGTGGTACCCCTAGCCATTTTCTCATGAACTTGTTGACCTTCTGCTCTATGGCTTCCACTGTACTTGTGCTTATTTCATATATAAGCAGTGGCCACAGCAACTTCGGTATCAACATGAACTGGAGGCACCACAGTTTGAACTTTCCCAGGAGTCTGCTTTGGTCTATGATCTGTAGCCCTCTGTCTGCCATTTCTATTGTCTGTTGCACTGCCTTTGAGTCTTTTAATGAGGCATCGTACACACTGCCAAGACTTTTAACAGGTTCCTCAATGACAGTAGGGATTCTTTGGTTGGAAACCGTGAATATGACCTCTGCTATCTTCCCTTTCCTGACTGATAGGCTTCTCGACTTCTTGGGTTTGAAGCTCATTCTGCACCAGCTGACTAGTTCATCCAGGCGTGCTAACATCCTCCGGGCCTGATGTTCATCTGATGTCAGAATTGTTATGTCATCCATGAATGCTTTGAGCGGCGGCATGGGACACATTCCACCGAGCTTTGGACCTATAGCCATTCCTTCAGCCGCATTGAGGATTACCTGCATAGCCATCACGAATAGTATCGGAGAGATGGTACATCCCATCGCAATTCCAACTTCAAGGCCAATCCACTTCGTTGTGTACTCTCTGGTTGAAAATCTGACAGCAAACCCTGCGAAATACAGCTTCAGCATTGCTGCAATCTCTTGTGGAACATGACACATTTCTAGGGCCTGCCATAACATCTGTTGTGGAACGGATCCATAAGCATTCGCTAAATCCAACCAGATTACATGGAGGTTTGTTCTGTCAGACTTTGCCTTTTGGATTGCTTCCCAGATCATTGTGGCATGCTCTAGACATCCTGGTGTACCTGGGATACCTCCTTTCTGAATGGTAGTGTCAATGTACCCATTTGCCAGGAGGTATGTAGTGAGTCTTTTCGCCATCACCGAGAAGAATATCTTCCCTTCCACATTGAGTAGTGAGATTGGCCTGAACTGACGGATGTCTGTGGAATTTTGCTCCTTCGGGATGTAGACTCCGTTCGCCTTTCTCCATTCCTTGCTTACAAGCTGGGTTTCCCACGCACTCTTCAGTAAACGGAGCAGTCGTTTGAGCACCTCAGGGCATCTCTTATACACCACATATGGAACACCATTAGGACCTGGAGCTGACTTGCACCGAGCTTTCTGGACAATGATTTCTACCTCTTGCACTGTTGGGGGCTTGGTGTTAAATTCAGCTCCTGGCTTACTCGGCCATTTAAGGCCTGCCATGCTGCTGAGCGGCTCATATTTGCGACCATCTGAATATGTCATTCTAAGGTGTTCTTCCAGGTCTTCTTCCCTGATGTTTAGCGTACCCGACCGTGGCTGCTCAAACAGTTCTTTGGCAAACTTGAAGGGCTCCCTGAAGAATCTTTCCCTATCCATTCGAGTCTTCCTTTTCTTCCTGCACAACCTTTCTGCTCTACAAAGGGCATTATGTTGGCCTTTCAGGTGCTCCCAAACCTGTCGTAACCCTTCCTTCTCTGTGGCAACTGCGTTCTTGAACAGTTTTCGGGCATGCTTCTTCTGTTTCCTGATTTCTTCTATTTTAATTAGTCTTCTACTTTTTCGTGGTGGGGTACTTTCCCTTGCCTCCCTCACTCCGAACACTTTGCGACAGTGCAGATATATTATGTCGCCGATGATTTCCAGCTTCTTCTCCAAAGTTATCTGCTTCAGGTTGTTATCCAACTCTTTTGCCAAGGCTTCGTCCAGCTGTTCCCAAAGCCCTTTTGCACTGGCAGGTGGAAACTTGATTGCATCTCTCTTACCGTCCAAGAAGTGTGTGAGATCATCAGGCAGATCACCTTGAATGTACTCAGCACTGTGGATTGACTCCTGGCTGCGTTCTTCTAACGTCTTATCCGTCGAGACAGAGCGCTGTTGATCTCCCCCTGATGACCCCCCCCCCTACCCCACACCTCTTTTTCGTTCTGTGGATTTTCATTCCTCTCTGAGTAGAGAATTCCCTATCACAGGCACATGGAAACTCCAGCCGTTGTTCAGAGCTCGAAGTCCGTGTAACCGGTCTGGTCGATTCCAATGAGGCGCCTGTGGATTCATCATTCTCCCCCCCCCCCCTTTCGGTGAGTACTGGGGGCATATATATATATATATATATATATATATATATATATATATATATATATATATATATATATATATATATTCAGTTCTGGAGTAAGCTGTCGTGGCACCCACCTTGCAGACACTTTGTGGTACTGTAGCACATAAGAGATGATGTGGTGTGCTGAACCGTGACTGATGTCAAGATGTGTGGCAATATCATCCACAGTCAATCGGCGGTTTCCCTGTACGAGTCGTTTAACGGTTGCTATCGATTCTGGAGTCACTACTCTGTGTGCCTGACCCGGTCGTGAACAATCTGTCACAGAAATCACGCCGTTTTTGAACTTTGTACACCATTCATACACCTGCGACCTTGACATGCATGCACCACCGTACTCGAGCTTCATTCGCCGATGAATTTCTATTGGTTTCACCGCTTCGCTGATCAAAAATTGAATAACAGAACGCTGCTGCTGTTTGGTGCATTCCACTAGCGGGGCGGCCATCTTTAAAACGTCATTATGACGTCACCTTATGCGTCATCACCGCGATGGCGCGTGCATGACACTCGAGACATCCAGGACAACAATATTGGCAAGTTACAATATAATGGCATTATTATTCTTATTGTTATAACATATTTCCGGTTTTCACTTGACTCACCCTCATATATATATATATATATATATATATATATATATATATATATATATATATATATATATATATATATATATATATATATATATATATATATATATATATATATATATATATATATATATATATATATATATATAGGTATATATATATATATATATATAGGTATATATATATATATAGGTATGTATATATATATATGTATATATATATATATGTATATATACATATGTATATATATATACATATGTATATATATATACATATGTATATATATATACCTGTATATATATATATATATATATATATATATATAGTTAGGTGTAGTTTCGTAGCAGTTAGGGTTTGGATTAGGGTTAGGATTAGGGTTAGGATTAAAGTTAACACTAACCCTAACACAAACCCTAATCCTTACCCTAATCCTAACCCTAAGCGCTACGAAACAACACCCAACTATAGACATTCACTGCGGTTATTTATTAACTGTAGCTTGTAGCAAAATCTGCGAGAATAAACGCTCAATTCAGTAAGATTTAGGCATAAAACGATAATAAATACATTAGCCCGCATGTGTCTGACGGTTGGCATCTTCGACGCCAGCAGCGCTGCTTTTTGCACAGTGCTAAGCCTATAGACCGATTTCACGGTAATAGTCTGACACGCTTTTAGTTTCATTTTCGAGAAACACTACTAATATTTAACATTTGCCCGATCTGCTGCATACACTTTGTAGTCTAGCCTTATAATTAACGATTGGCGGAAGCAAACCGCAAAATAACTATCTGAATTAACGCTTTCTGTCAACTTTAACGCAAAATTTAGTAGTAATCCTTACATTGTTTGGTAGTATTACACGATACAATACTAATTATTAACGCCTATTCTTAACCCGCCCCGTCAACACCCCGCTTCGCTGACACAGTCTGCAATGCATATACACACACTGCGAAAAAGCCAGCCAAGGCAAAACCACGCAGACAATTTTATTTTCCTCCTAGTGGTAGCATTTCTGACGTAACTAAAACAAGTTAGTTATTTGCAAAAATACATGCTGGCGAGATGAAGGAGAGGAAAGATGGCGGACTTGTGCAAAATTTTATTTGACGATTGACTATGACATAAATTTGAAATTTTAAACCATTATGAAGTTCCCCATAAAAATTATATGGTAGTATGACGTAGAGTTCGCTGAGTAAGAATGTACTTTAAATAATATGATAGTCCCAGAATTAGAGAAGTTATTGAAGAAATACTAATATCTACGGACACTCGACCAGACAGACTGGCGTTCCTGCTTATGTTTTTGGTAACGTTAGGGGGACGCGAGCTTGGAAAAGAGGCAGGGAGGTACATTCAAATTTACTTGGGTAAAAAGAGTATGACTGAAAAGGGGAGCGGTAGGAAAAATGTAATCCTAAACGAAACATCTTTTTGTATTGGGCATGACAAAAGCAGACTGGCCAATCGACCACCAGACGCAGAAATTGTTCGAAATTATTTTGGTTTTTCATTCAAACTGCTTTTGAATTCAAGTAGTCGAACGTTTCGATTGGCCAGTGCTAGTAAATATTAGCAAAAGGCTTTGACTATTCATTGCCAGTTGAACTAAAAATTGTATTCAGATACGCTGAGAAACAGCTGTGTTAATTCTAAACTTAAATAAAGAATAAATTCACAGTCTGTGCAGTTCAGAGGAAGCTGAGGCCATTTCTTCACACAGTCAGCGTCATTTGTTTATATATTTCTTGATTGTGGTAAGGATATTTTATGAAATTTAATATGTTTGGTCCAACTACAAAGTTAGATACTGCTATTGGGGAAAAAGTGAAGGACATGCCGGAAGCAGACATTGTTGAGTCCTCACATTAAACGGTATCTAACTGATGTATGTTGTTATGATTATGTTGTCATATTATTGTATTAAAATAGATTAGTAAGCCTCTGTGTTCAATGAACACTGTTTAACATGCCTGAAGCAAATATATTTGAAAAGAAAAGAAGATAATATCACATCAAAGGAAATGTGGTTACGCCACATTATTGTATTGATGAAAAGTATGTAAACGTACAGTGGCGTATCTGCTATAAGGACCTGAGGTGTGGTCACAGCAAGGTGGGAGTCCTGTAAAATTCGGGGCGAGTGCACTTGTAAGGCACGCGAGGCTTACCCCATACCCACGTAGGAAATTAAGTGTTAGAATAAGTGACCAGATGTAAAAGGCCAGGGTGTCCTTTTGTTGCAGAGGGTCTATGTTCCTGTTGCCGGCTGGTGACAGGAAACCTGCTGAGTACTAATAAACGCCAACCAGTCTCCAACCAGACTTTTATGCTGTCGAAGATAACAGTAGGAGCTTTGGCGAGTGGTGAACTTGAAACTTTCTGCAACTACACATTGAAATATCTTACAACAAGGACTCCCAGGTGATGTGTTAGACATCTGGGGCATCTCTGACATTTTCTTGTGTTTCAAAATAATACACAGGACGTTTATGGGGGTAGGATGAACTATAGCCCTCATCTACAGTGTAGGAGCCTACTAACATAACAACTCCGTCAGAGTTATGTTAGTAGGAGTAATAGGAGTAGGTAATATTACAGTTCTAAAATAAGAATATTGTTATTTATTAATTGTGGCTCATGACCATAATTTAATATTTAATCATCATCATCATCAATAATACTATTATTGATAATCATCATAATCTGTTTCTTCTTCTTCTTCCTCGTTCGTCCTGAAAAGGACGTTGGTTGCGTTGTGTCTGTTTACGCCAGAGCTGTGATATCTGCACCTTTCGGTCGACACATCCGACTTCTGCACTGCATTTTTTGGGATCGGGTTTGCCTTCCCTCTGCGATCCCTACTCTCTCAGCCAGACTGCAGTCTGTTTCCAGGACCACCACGTGGAGGTGGAGTAGGGTCTTGGTCAGCTCTGGTTCGCTGACCCTGATGCAAGCAGTCAAGCTATGGGTCGCTGACTGCATTCTCTATTGCTGCATCTTTGGGTCCCATAATCTGTTTAACGTCATCATAAACACCACCAGGATGACAACAAACAACACGCTTTGTTTTTTTTTTTTTTTTTTTTTTTCATTCTTATTATTTTTACACATTCTGGTTTGCACAGCCCATGTTTCTTCGGGGTTGTCGATATTGACTGGGCCCCATGCCAATAACAAAAGGCACACATATCAGGCGTACATCAAAAGTTGTTTGTTATGTTCATTAACTGTCAGATCTGTGCGATAGACTGTCAGGCCTTTCTTTTGATATTTTTCGAAATATAGGCCTACTCTGTTGTATTTCTGCTTTTATTAAAACAATGTTCACACGACAGTAGCAAAGCCACATTCTTGTCTTTCTGTCCAATGCCAACTGTAACAATGGCTTAGTTGTTAAAGATCCAACAGCCTTGCTCTGAAAAGATTCTTCATGGTGGAGTCTGTCTGGGCTGTTTCAATCAGACTAAGGTCTACGTGGGGGTATACCTTGCCGGGGATTGCTCGGCAGGATGTAGTAGTTGTTGATCTGATAAATAATTGTTGTTGGGGTAGACTGCGGCACATTGTTTTGAATAGTTATAGGGGCCAAGTTAGTGCGTGTAGACGGGTGATCACCTGTGGCCCGCGAGATCACAGAATTGTAGCTAGGAGAGTCGGGTGGTGTTTGATTTCTCAACGAACTTGATGACAGGCGTTCATCAGGGTTGTCACTTTGCTTTGTCGATTGAGACGACTGATACTGAGAAACACCGCGGCCACGCAGGATGTAGTAGTTGTTGGTCTGATAAATAATTGTTGTTGGGGTAGACTGCGGCACATTGTTTTGAATAGTTATAGGGGCCAAGTTAGTGCGTGTAGACGGGTGATCACCTGTGGCCCGCGAGATCACAGAATTGTAGCTAGGAGAGTCGGGTGGTGTTTGATTTCTCAACGAACTTGATGACAGGCGTCCATCAGGGTTGTCACTTTGCTTTGTCGATTGAGACGACTGATACTGAGAAACACCGCGGCCACGCAGGATGTAGTAGTTGTTGGTCTGATAAATAATTGTTGCTGGGGTAGACTGCGGCACATTGTTTTGAATAGTTATAGGGGCCAAGTTAGTGCGTGTAGACGGGTGATCACCTGTGGCCCGCGAGATCACAGAATTGTAGCTAGGAGAGTCGGGTGGTGTTTGATTTCTCAACGAACTTGATGACAGGCGTTCATCAGGGTTGTCACTTTGCTTTGTCGATTGAGACGACTGATACTGAGAAACACCGCGGCCACGCAGGATGTAGTAGTTGTTGATCTGATAAATAATTGTTGTTGGGGTAGACTGCGGCACATTGTTTTGAATAGTTATAGGGGCCAAGTTAGTGCGTGTAGACGGGTGATCACCTGCGGCCCGCGAGATCACAGAATTGTAGCTAGGAGAGTCGGGTGGTGTTTGATTTCTCAACGAACTTGATGACAGGCGTTCATCAGGATTGTCACTTTGCTTTGTCGATTGAGACGACTGATACTGAGAAACACCGCGGCCACTTTGTTCTTGTACTTTAAGATAATAGCCACGTGGAATCAGGCCATTTCCATTTCGTTGTGGACCAAAACCTTCCCTTTCCATGATACCGATATACAGGATAGTGCGTTATAATATAGAGGTTTTTCTGAGTTTAATCACCTGACTAAACATGAACCATTCCTTACAAAAATGTCCAAAAGAGATCATATACAAGTCTACATACAAATAAGCCACTGTCAAAGACCGCTTTCCTTGTTATGAAGTAGGAAATCCACCGAGCTCCAGCCTGACTGTAATGCTGTTGGAAACTACATTTTCATCAAGACTGTAAGGCGCGGGAAGCAAATATTAAGCGGCTGGAGATCATGTAGGCTACGTTTTCTTAACAATCAGGATGGTTTTTAATACATTTTGTGGATGATGTGTTCACGGCCGTTGAGACTTGAGGGATAATGTTGCTGCGCTCTGATTTCAACATGGTGCATTATCGTGCACACTCATCCTGCGCACAGCTGAAATTGTTTTTGATTGACATTTTAATTAACTAAGTTCTTCTTCTTCTTCTTCCTCGTTCGCCTTCAGACTTCCACATTTATGACTCTAATAAAGGCAGTAGTCAACCCAAGGCTCCCAACATCCCCAAACAGTTTTTCGTTGACAGAAGTGGGTTGTTGCCATATGCTACTCCGTTCATTACTGTAGGTTGGGCAGTATTGCAGCAGGTGTTCGACTGTCATTGGGCTGGAACCGCAGGTGCAGAGATCTGTTGCACCAATTTTGTATTTGTGGTACAGATGGTATCTCAATCTGTTGTGACCAGTGCGTAGCCGAAAAATGATGACCTGTTCTTTTCTGGATAGTTGATGATATGCATCATTTTTCAAATGTCCCGGGTGCTCTCTTTCCCATTTGGACTTGAATGTAGCCTTTATAGTAGTCTTTGCCGTTGCGTAAGTTGTCTCTATATCATTTTGTTGTAAGGCACCTCCTTCCTTAGCAAGTCTATCTGCCTCCTCATTTCCTGGTATGTTGCAATGGGCTGGTATCCACTGGATAGTGCACTTCTTGAAGCATTCGGCCAGTCTTTCAAGGGAGATTATCAGATCTTTCAATCCTTTAGTTTGGTGGCTCTTCAGCGCTGATATTATTGAGAGGGCATCTGAAAAGATTACTATCTGTTTTTCTGCCTGTGCTTTGCATTCAATAAGAGTTTCAGCTGCCTGTTTCGGGGCTTCTGCTTCAGCACAGAAGTTATTGTAGTATTTTCCAGTGGCAATTGCCATAGAGTGAATTCTATTCTTTAATTTTATGAGGATGCCGGCACCCCCATTTTCAACTGCATTTGTTGCCGAACCATCAGTATATGCATGTGTCCAAAGCTTTGCTGGAAATGTTTGGTCAATATACTTGGTTGCTATACACTTTCTTTGTGTTTCTGTCTGTGTTCCCTTACCTTCAATGCCTGGAATATCAGATTTTAACTTAGGAAAGCATCTTATTTTCCACAGTGGGATAGTTGAGCTTGTTGGGATTTTCTTTGCAACTGAGCTTGCTAGTATGGTATTATTGTTAATTTTTTCTTTTGCTTGGGCGACAAAGTTAGTTCGTTTGAGCCTGCCTCTTCCTAGCCTATTCATTCTTTGGTACATGGGGTGTCCTTCGAGCCTCTTAAATTTTTCAGCTTGTTTTAAGACTCTGCTGTCACGTCTATCCTCCATTGACTGTAGCCCTGTGATGTTTTCCATATGGTTGATTTGTGTAGACTTTAGGGCCCCTGTTATAATACGTGCTGCTTGGTTTTGAAGTCTGTTTACTCTGTCAAAATTTGACTTTGCTGCCGTCGACCAAGCTGTGATGCCATATTCCATAGCAGGTCTGACAAAGCTATCTCTGCAAAATACAGGAAAACGTTAAACTGTTCAGCCAAAAATAGTTGGATCAAAACAACAGAAAGTCTTAACCTCGACAAAGATGGAAGAAAATTATGGAGGCTCGCCAAAGTCTTAAATGATGAGGAATGCAAAAATAAGGAAATAGCCCTACAACAAAATGAGAAAATACTCACAAAGAGGCAGCTAATGTTTTTGCTCAAAATTTCTCACTTGAGAGCCAGATAAATGTTCCACTGGACAGAAAACAGGAAATTTCCAAAGAGCAAGAAATTTACCAAAATATACCAACTGTTCCAGAAGAGCATATGACAACAAACCTCACCATGAGAGAGCTAGAGGCAGCCATCGTATCCCTTAAGCAAAGAAAGTCACCTGGAAAAGACAGGGTAACAAATGACATGCTTAAAGAGCTAGGGCCTAAGGCCAAGAAAGTACTCCTCAAGATTATGAACTATAGCTGGAAGCGTAGAATTAACTAAGTGACTATCGTGTGAGTTTAAAATCGATTTCTATCGAAAAACTAAAATGACAATACATAAACTAAACTTATTTAACACGTTTTAATAACATTTGACTTAAAAACATTATACATTTATCCTACACTATTTGTGCGGATTAAGAACAACAATTCACTTGCTAACTTTGTGATTTTATTACACTTCTACAGAATTTAATTGTAGAAAAATTAGTAACATTTTAATATTCCAGGAACAATGTGTGCGTGTTTGTGTGTGTGAGTGTGCGCGCGCGTGCGTGTGTGTGTGTGTGTGTGTGTGTGTGTGTGTGTGTGTGTGTGTGTGTGTGTGTGTGTGTGTGTGTGTGTGTGTGTGTGTGTGTGTGTGTGTGTGTGTGTGTGTGTGTGTGTGTGTGTGTGTGTGTGTGTGTGTGTGTGTGTGTGTGTGTGTGTGTGTGTGTGTGTGTGTGTGTGTGTGTGTGTGTGTGTGTGTGTGTGTGTGTGTGTGTGTGTGTGTGTGTGTGTGCAATTGCGAACGCTCCGTTATGTATTTCGTACAATTTAAGTAGTAACTAAATTAACTCTAATCCTAAATCATGCGTGTGGATGTGTGTGTTGTTGTCGTGTGTAAAAAGTAGTACTTTTAATAATATATATATACTTTTTGGAATAGCTATTGATTGGGTTATGAGAAACTATACCCACAATGAACAATTGGGTATAAAATGGACAAATGGAAAATTCCTGGGGGACCTGGATTTCGCAGATGATGTAGCATTCTTAAGTTCAACACCAAGACAATCCCAAGAAGCAATAAATAATCTGTGTCATCTCTCGGTTAAAATTGGTCTCCAAATAAATGCCTCTAAAACTAAAGCTATGAACTTTTCTAACGAGACCTTTGATATCATCTTGAACGGGGAAAAACTACAGAAAGTTGAAAGTTTCAATTATTTAGGCAGTAAAATGACTCAGGATGGTGACACAACAAGAGAAATCCATACTAGAATTGCTTTGGCAGCTAGCGCCTTCAATAGATTATCTAACATTTGGAAATTACGATCATTGAATATACATACCAAGCTTCGTCTGTTTAATTCAAATGTTATCTCAGTGTTAACATACGGCTGTGAGAGTTGGAAAATAACAAAATCATTGGAGAACAAGCTGAATACATTCGAGAACAAATGTCTTAGAAAACTCATGAACATCAGTTGGAAAGAATTCAAGACTAATCGACAAATAAGAGAAGACTCTAGGCAGAAATATGTCTCCGACTATATAAGGAAAAGACGATGGTCATATATCGGTCATGTCCTACGAATGCAAAACAACAGAATACCACTACAGGCGCTCACTTGGGTTCCTGAGGGTAAGCGGAAAAAAGGAAGACCAAAAGAAACACTCAGAAGAACAATAATAAGAGAAGGAAGAACGTTGGGCCTAAATAATGTGCAAGAGCTAAGAGGAGTGGCGTCACAACGAACAACCTGGAGAGCACTGGTTTCTGCCTTATGCGCCGTGTTTGGCGCTTAAAGAATTTATTATTATTATTATTATTATATATTATATATATATATATATATATATATATATATATATATATATATATATATATATATATATATATATATATATATATATATATATATATATATATATATATATATATATATATATATATTCCTGCAGACAAAATATACATCCATACAAACAAAATATACATCCATACAAACAAAATTAACTAGTAAGAGCAGAAGATGTATGTCAGAGACGTTGTTATTTTCATCATGGTCGATGTAAGTAAAAAAAACTGTTAAGTTATTTTCGCGTGGGAGTTAAGTGTTTGAGATATGAACATGGTCTTACATTGTGTTTTATCCCAGTCTTAGGATTATCAGGATTAGTATTAATACCAGTACAGGAACCGACTGAATGGGTTAACCAAATGGCTGTTGTTGAAAAGTCTGATGGTTCTTTAAGAGTATGCGTTGATCCTAGACCCCTGAATGAGGCTTTGCAGAGAGAGCATTACAAATTACCAACGTTGGATGATGTATTGCCTGAACTCAATAATGCCAAGATTTTCACAAAACTGGATATCAAGGAAGCATTCTGGCATATCAAACTTGATGAGAAGTCTAGTAAACTTACAACAATGATTACACCTTTTGGTAGGCTCAGATAGTATAGATTACTATTTGGTTTGAATGTAAGCAGTGAAATTTTCCAGAGGCATCTAGCACAAGCTCTGGAGGGTCTTCATTGTTGCATCAATGTTGCTGATAACATAGTTATTGCAGGTTGTGGATCAAACAGACAGCAAGCAATTAAGGACCATGATCTGAAACTTAAAGCACTGAAACATAGGTGTAAAGAGAAAGGCATTAAACTGATTGAAGCTAAAGCTCAAGAGAAGAATTTCAAGAAAGAAGAAATTCCCTTCATGGGTCATCTTATTAGCGCTCGAGGTGTTGAACCAGACAAGAAAAATATTAAGACAATACTAAACATGCCCGTTCCTAAGGACTGTCACGATGTTAGCAGATTTTGTGGCATGGTACAGTATCTAGCAAAGTTTCTCAACAATCTTTCAGAAGTTCATCATCCAATAAGAGAACTTACACGTAAGGAAACTCCCTTTATCTGGTCTGCTGAATGTGAGCAAGCCTTCAAGAGAATCAAGAAACTGATTACCTCTACTCCAGTACTTACATACTATGATCCTAATGAATCTTTGTGTATTCAAGTTGATAGTAGCAGCTATGGACTTGGGGCTGTCCTCCTACAAAATGGTCATCCTATAGAATTTGCTTCAAGAGCTCTAACTGAAACTGAACAACGCTGGGCTCAAATTGAGAAGGAACTCTTAGCTGTTGTATATGGTTTGGAACGCTTCGACCAGCACACTTATGGTAGGAAAGTTACAGTCATCAACGACCATAAACCTTTGGCAGCCATAGTTAAGAAACCTCTCAGTCAAATTCCTCAAAGACTGCAGAATTTACTGATGCGCAGCCATCGATATGATTTTGAATTCAAATGGGTACAAGGTTCCGATCTTCTTATAGCCGAAACGTTGTCCAAATTTTGTATTCATAATGTCACATTTTATTTTTCAACTGATAGAGCGATGCAGGAGCTGATGCACCTATAAGATTACCTGAAATACCAGATTTGAGGATAGAAAAGATTAAAGCTGAAACTCTCAAAGATAGTACGAGGGGCGTTCAGAAAGTAATGCACCACATCGTTTTTCTCAGGAGCTGTTTATTCAAAAAGCATGAAATCTATACACAATATACATGAATATGTCATGTAAACATCGATATTATTCAACATAATCCCCATCAACTTGTACGGCTTTATGCCAGCGCGAAACAAGTGCATGTATTCCTAGCCCGTACCAGATTTTGTCTTGATCATGTAGCCATTTCTTCGCTGCATGAATCACTCCTTCATCATCTTCAAACCTTGTCCCACGGAGTGCATCTTTAAGTGGACCAAATAGATGAAAATCAGAGGGTGCCAAACCATGACAATAGGGTGGATGGGGTAGTACAGTCCAACCCAATTTGGTGATTGCTTCCCGTGTTGCCAGACTTTTGTGAGGGCGCGCATTGTTGTGAAGGAGAAGCAGGTCTGATGGATTCTTGTGCGGCCGAACTCTGTGAAAACGTTGATTGAGTTTTTTCAATGTCTTAATGTAAGCTTGCGAATTGATTGTCTCTCCTCTTGGCATAACGTCCACAAGAATCACACCTTCAATGTCCCAAAAGACAGTGATCATGACCTTTCCAGCTGAAGGAATTGTCTTGAATTTCTTTCTTCTTGGTAATTGCGGATGATGCCACTCCATTGACTGTCTTTTTGTCTCAGGTTCAAAATGATGTTCCCAGGTTTCGTCACCTGTAACGATCTTAGCCAAAAAGTTCTCTCCATCAGCATTGAAACGCTCCAACAATTCAGAAAAATTGCTTTCCTTTGCAATCGGTGGTCATTTGTGAGACTTCGAGGAACCCATCTTGCGCAAACCTTAGAAAATCCGAGAATTTTTATAACTGCATTTGCACTACCAATGCTGACTGACAGCTGTAAGACTAATTGTTGAGTAGTAATTCGCCTTTCAGTAAGAATAATGCCCTCAGCGCATTTCAACATTTCTGCGTTGGTGGCTGTGGCAGGACGTCCTCTGCGCGACCGATCAAGCAGCTCCGTATCTCCAATTCCTGATTCTTTGATTCTCTGAACCCAGCGACTGACTGTACTCCTGTCGACTGCAAAACTTCCATACACATCACATAGACGCTTGTGAATATTTACAACAGTTTCCTTTTCTGCAACGAGAAATTCTATCACAATTCGCTGTTTATAACGCAAGCTGCTAACACGCTTCATTTCAACGGTTTAGGGCAGCCGTATTATTTGGCCGGTTGCGGTGCAATTTGGTACACACAATTGGTACATGCCATATTTGACGTGTGCAAAATTTCATGCTTCTATCTTCATTATTAGCTGAGAAAAACGATGTGGTGCATTACTTTCTGAACGCCCCTCGTATACTTCAGACGTTGAAGTTGACCATTTTGGATGGGTGGCCTACAAACAAGTCTGATGTACCAGCTGAGCTTATGCCTTATTTTGACATTCGTGACACCATGACAACAGAACAAGGTATAATACTTAAAGGAGAGCGTATTCTTATCCAAAAGCATTGAGGCCTGAAATCCAGCAGAAGCTACACACTGCTCACCCTGCATTTGACAGCATGATGCGCCGGGCCAGAAGTTGTCTGTTTTGGATTGGCATGATGGCTGAGATTCAACAGATAGCTGACAGTTGTCCAGAATGTCAAGAAACGATGGTAAGGAATACTAAAGAACTTTTGAACCAACACTCAAGAGGTTTAACACCCTGGGAGAAAGTTGGCACTGACATCTTTATTATAGAAGGTCAATATTATTTAGTTCTGATTGACTACTTTTCCAACTTCATTGAAGCAGACTTTCTACCTTTCCACAGTTGGTCATCAGGAAATTGAAGTCTCATTTTGCTCGTTATGGTGTTCCCAAAGTTATTGTATCTGACTCAGGTACTCAGTTTACGTCTACACAGTTCAGATCATTTACTGATAGATGGGGAATACTTCATGTTAAATCAGCTCCAGGTCACCATAAAGCCAGTGGATTAGCTGAATCTGCTGTGAAACTCATCAAAGTTATGATGAGAAAGACTATTCAAAACAATACAGATGCATAATGTTGTTGTTCGTCCATCACGGGTGATGAAGACCACTCTGTTCATCCAATTATTTAGGAATATGTTAGGTTAGTCTATGGGTACGAAGGTGACTGATGAGCCCAATGCGGGCCTGGAAAGATTTTGGACAGTGTGGGCAGGGAATGTTTGCTTCATGTGAAGGTTTTATTACACGGTCTTTTCTAGCTTGTCTCCGCTGTTCCGCTGCTGCTCTTCTGGATGATTCGCATGCCGCTGCACCTTTACGAAGAGATGTGCGCCAGGCAGTTCGGTCTTGCGCAGCAGCTTCCCATGTGTCTGGGTTTATGTTAAAGGTTTTCAATGACGTCTTTAACGTGTCTTTGAAGCGCTTCTTTTGGCCACCATGGGAGCGTTTACCCTTCTGCATCTAACTATAAAAGAGTATCTTTGGCAGTCGATGGTCTGGCATGCGGACTACATGACCTGCCCAGCGAATCTGTGACTGCATCAGAATAGTATCAATACTAGGGATACCAGCTCTGTCAAGAACGGCGGTATCCGGGATCTTGTCTTGCCATTTGATGTTCATTATCTTCCTGAGACAGACTGTATGGAAGTGGTTTAGCTTCTTTACGTGGCGCCTGTATACAGTCCCTGTTTCACATGCATATAGCAGCACTGGAAGCACCGCAGCTCTGTACACCTTCAGCTTTGTATGTAGACTAATGCCACTTCGATGCCAAACGTTGGTGTATAGTCTGCCAAATGTGCTGCTGGCTTTGGAGATCCTGGTGTTCACCTCATCATCAATGACAATGTTCTGGGATAGTGTGCTACCAAGGTATGTGAATCTGTTCACAACATTCAGTTTCTCACCATTAACCTTGATGATTGGCTCAGTATAAACTGTGCCAGGAGCTGGTTGGTACATGATTTCTGTTTTTTTCGTGTTGATGGTAAGCCCAAAGTTGGCGCAGGCTTCAGAGAATCTATCCACACTATGCTGCAGATCAGCCTCTGAGCCAGCATTGAGGGCACAATCATCAGCAAACAGAAGATCTCTGATGGTGTGTGATTTGACCTTGGTTTTTGCTTGAAGCCTCCTAAGGTTAAACAATTTTCCATCAATACGATATCTAATGTCGATTCCTGTGTCCCCGTCTCTGAAAGCATCAGTCAGCATAGCAGAAAACATGATACTGAACAGAGTCGGTGCAAGTACACACCCTTGTTTAACTCCATTTGAGACGGGGAAAGGCTCTAATAGCTCACCGTTTTCCTGAACTCTAGCCTGCATTCCATCATGCAGTTGCTGCACTATTGTGATAAATTTCTTTGGGCAGCCGTATTTTGCCATGATCTTCCATAGACCCTCTCTACTGACCGTGTCAAACGCCTTTGTCAAGTCGATGAAAGCTGTGTACAGGTCACAGTGCTGTTCTTGGCATTTTTCTTGTAGCTGTCTTGCAGCGAACACCATATCTGTGGTTCCACGTTCTTTCCGGAATCCACACTGACTTTCAGGTAAGAGACCTTTGTCAAGATGAGCCGTAAGGCGATTCAAAAGGATGCATAATAGGCACTACTTGAACTTCATAATACACCAAGACAAGGGTTTGACCAAAGTCCAGCAGAAATACTGTTTAACAGGAAACTGCGTACACTGATACCTTTTGCGGTGAAACCTGTTGCATCTCCCAGTAGAGTTATTGAAAGTAGAAGCAAGAGAGACAGATCAGTGAAGACGTATTATGATAAAACTGCTCATGATCTGCCCAAGTTGTCTCACCAGCCAGTTTACTTTCAAGACCCTGAACAACCAAATTGGCAACCTGGAAGGATTGATAAGAGGCTCTCTGAAAGATCTTATTTAGTTGAAGGGAAGAATGGATGTCAATATGTCAGAAACAGAATCCATCTAAGATTTAGATCCCGCGGACCTGGAAATTGATTTCTCCTCTCCAGTTCTAGCCGATCAACAGGTTGTTGTGCCAGACATGGAGAACACTAGTGAAGTGAACATTTCCAATCCTCCAGAAGTTGATCCTTCAACTCCAACTACTTCTAGTCCTGGGAAAGCTGGCAAAGAACAGAAACATTCTCTCCTACCATCTAGCCCTAAGAGACCTCAAAGAGATCGCAAGAAACCCTCTTGGATGAATGACTTTGTTCACTCATAAAGAAAAAAAAAGGGGGGGGGGGAATGTTGATTCAAAAGTCAAGGGCCACTTAGAAAAACCTTGGTTGAAACCATAAAACAAATCTGATATAAACGTAATTGGTATCAGTCAAAACGGCATTTATTGAATACCAAATTGACATGTCACGTAAGAAAATGGAAACACACATTCAAACGCAATGAAGCTGTGAAGTGTGGCACCCACCTTTTCAAAAGTCACACAATAGATATTGGACAAATAGACATTTCAAAATCGGGTATGACCACCGTTTGCAGCAAGGCATTCAAGATAGCGTAGACGCATCGAGTCCACAAGGGTCCGAAGAGTATCCCGAGGAACAGCTTGCCATTCCTGAAGCAGAAATGCAGTCAGCTGTGCAACATCCATTGGCAGGGGGTGATTTGTTGACAATCTTCGACCAAGGACATCCCAGAGGTGCTCAATCGGAGAAAAAGGTCAGGTGAATGAGCTGGCCACGCCATCCTGATGATCCCAAGTTGCTGAATAAACTCATTCACCACACGAGCTCGATGGGGTCGAGCGTTATCATCTTGGAGGATGGCATTACCACCTATGGCCTCCAGAGCAGGCTGAACAATTGGTCTCAAGATTTCGTTCTGGTATCTTGGGCCGGTCAAGTTGCCTTGGATGATGTAGAGTGGGGTCCTGCCGTGTCCGTAGAAGCCTCTCCAGGCCATGACAGAACCCCTACCATAACGATCCATCTCTCGAATTGTGTCATCAGTAAATCGCTCTCCTGGTCGTCTCCAAACTCAAATCCTGCCATCATTGAATGACACAGTGAAGCGAGATTCATCAGTGAAGAGAACTTGATTCCATTGTTGCCTTGTCCATCGGATGTGCTCGCGACACCAAGCAACACGGGCTCTGCGATGAGCAGGAGTAAGAGGGATTCTGACTGCAGGACGTCGAGCAGCCAGTACAAATTCATGTAATCTCTCGAAAATTCTTTGGATAGTAGGGTGTGACACTGCAAGCCGTCTAGCAACCTCACGGACAGATAAACCACTTTCAACCCACGCTATAGCCCTCTTTCTTTGTAAGGTGTCAAGACTTCTTCTCGGTGGTATGGTTTTTGCAAGTGATGAAACTACCCTAAGTCTGCTGATTGTAAAACAAATTAAGAGTGAACTCTGTTCACGAAAAGTCGCCATTGCACGTGGAATGTCAATCAGCACGATTACTTCACCTGTTTGGTTGTACGGAAGTTTGAAAAAACAGATTAAAAATGTGAATTTATGGTCAGCAAACCAAATTGCACGTGATCACCATGGTTGTCGGTGAGTTGTTTTTATGCTTAATGTGCATAGAGGACTGTCAGAGAAAGATATTGCACCCATTTTTACTAAAAACTTCCTTCATTTAATCATTTTATGCGCTTATATAAAAGTGTATTGAAAATAATAGGGTGGCCCTTGACTTTTGACGAGTAGTATATATATATAAGTATGGTATGTATTTGATTTTGTTCGGTTTTATCTCGTTTTTATCTAGTTTGGTTTTTTTTAACATACAAGCATAATTGGTGATTATGATTTGCCCTATTTACAATGATTTGACAGGTGTGATGCCACTTTCCCATATCGGCAGTTGTACATATTATTTGAAATTGAAAACAACATATATCCTAAGTATAACCCATCAGAGGTTGAACGGGTTATTTGTCATCATTAATTAAAAGAAAATTAATGCAATCTTTTTAACATAAATAATCTAAATTAAAAAAAATATTAATATATTTTACATACTTAGTCCATTAGCAAATTAAAAAAATTCTTGGTTTATGGTATTAAAAAATAAATTTATCGAAACCTGCAGTTAGAATGCTTTGGCCATTTGGTTTCGTTGCCACTCTTAGGTGGATTCATCTAGAATAATCTAGATCTAGGTTTTTTTTAAATTGCCCGTCTAGGTGTCATTTTCCTTCATTAGTTGAAAAAAGCCACCTAGATTTTCCCACAGTTGATCAGAATAGCCAAAAAATTGCTCAAAGTAGCCCAAAAATAGCCGATATCTAGGTTTTTTTCCTTTCAAAATTTCGAGTGGCAACGCTGTGCGGAAGTGACGTCATATGTTTGGAATTGAAGGTTAGTGTTGAGAGATCTGTGATTTGGGAGTATGTACGCGAATTTTCCTCTCTAAATTGCAGGTAAGAAATTTCTTTTAGCATGAAAAAAATCCGTTCAATGTTGGACTATAGTCAGTTAGGATAATAGCTGGTGCAAATCTGCGACTATACGCAACAAAATAAGTTACTTTTTTCAGATCAGCGATATCAGAAAAGTCATTAATAATTGAGTGTTAACAGCACACACCACAGGCTGAGCATGGCCTTCACCGACCTTGTTGACGGGGGAAAAAAAACTGTATGTGATTAGAGAAGCATGATACAGTCCGTCAACTTTATGAAAGAAATATATATGGTTATGTGAGAGCGAACGAAGTAGTACAGAACTTTTAAAGCCACTTGTATGATGATGCAATGCTTCACATTTGTGTGCGTATTTCCCATTCTCATTGTAGGTCTATAGCCTATTACTAAATATTTTTCTTCCAGCTATTCTTGCGTATAAGAATATAACACGACTCCTCAACTTTAAAGAAACATATTTGTTGAAATGAAGACAGTGGGCCTGTGTTTGATATGGCCTCTGAAAAAGAATTCAGAGACACAGTAATAAGGGGTAGGCCTAAAGATTAGGTTTAGGAATCCTAAACCGAAAATTTAATTGTGATAGTTGTTAGGCGCGGAAGAAATATTAGTTAGATGAAAAAACAGTAGGACAGTTGCTCGATACATAATTCAGAGACGCTGTAATAAGACACTCGCTATTCACATGCTAAATCTATACCCTAGCCTCAACTCTGTGCTTCTGGAATTATTTTACACCCTGTGCCGGACTTTTTTTTGTGGTAGAATTTTAAAGAGTGAAGTGTTCATCTTTCAGTCTAAATTTGTTTGTGAATTTTCCTTTTAACTTGCACAGGTTTATATATCAACATGAAGAGGGATGGACGGATAATTATAATTATGAATTGATTTTTTAGTATTAACAAACAAGCAGTTAGTTGATTTAAATACTGAATGTCATTTGAAAAACATCAAAACATTAATAGCAAAATGTGTGGTTACTGAATGCTAGTTAATGTTGTAGTCATTAAAACTTACTATTCAGTCTTGCAACATCAAGGTAATTCATTTTTGAAACATTACATCACTAGATGTAGCAAAATTGTGCACATTTAGTGAATTTATACAATGTATACTGCAGCCACTGACAAATTCACAAAACTGAATAAAATCCCAGAATATATACATTTCTATATTATGTCATTTTCCAGCACATAAACTAGAATAATATCAAATTAAACTTTTTACAGGTTATGCACAATTTATTTACTTGTTTGTTTTATGAATCAACCTTCGACCAGTCATCTAGTGTTATTGTAAGCCTAGCTTTCTTACCTCTTGGTTGCTCTGAGTAAGCAGTTATGGTTGATGATTGTAATAAAAAAAAAATTTCGAAGTATTTATGCTCCAGCCTTCCCAGCTGTAAAAATGGGTACCTGACTGCTCCTGATTGAGGGAAGGCAATAGCAGCATGGAAGGGGTCACCCTACATTAGTCTTTTAACACTTCACTACCCTATAAGCAGTATATGCTGTGAGGCTGCTTGTACCATTAAGTTGTTACAGAAAAATTGGCGCTGAACGATTGGAAGGAAGAATTGAGGCTTTTGAAGTGTGGATATGCATTGCCGCTGAACGATTGGACGGAAGAACTGAGGCTTTTGAAAAGTGGATATGTGTACGATTAAGGATGTATTTTCTACTCACTCGCTATTTAGACGTCCCTCTTCTACCCTGGGGTGTAGAGATTTGCCAGAGAGAGCGCCATGCTGTCCTATCGGCTGTGGATACATTTTCACGGAAACAAAATAAAACAATGGAAGTGCTGTAAAAACTAGGAATGGACAGATATATTGGATATTCAGATTGGTTAGAAAGTCCTTGTGCGTTTATAAACTTTAATAACTTTGCACACTGTAAACAGCATATAACAGCACAGTTTATAAAGTTAAAACTGTTGTCTACTCATCAAAACCACATTCTTTGGGTGAACTTAAGGTCGGGATTATGTAATATATATATATATATATATATATATATGTGTTTGTTTTTGTAAATATAATAATTCAATAATAATTGTCAGTGCTCTTTCCAGTCGAGAATGGTTTTTTCCTTGAATCTGCTAATTTTGACCAACTTATTAGCTTCCTCTTTTTATGTGGTTCCCTCTTCCCACAAAGGATATCAGCTCTAATGCAAGTTGGTAGTGTATGTACAAGAATCTTCAGTTTTCAATTTTTTTTTTTTTTCAATTTCCTTTTTGATTCTTTTTTACCTTATTCAAATAGGCCTAAAAGTCTTATCACAAATTTATACTCTGCAAGATGCTTATGAAATATGGTATGTACAAAAGTAGTTTTCTTCCATTTAAAAAAAAAGGGAGTTACGCTTAACTTATCTTTCTTGATAAGTTGCGCATGTTAAAAATCCCTCAGCAGTTGGAAATCATAAAGAGTAGGCCATACGGTCGCAGCCCTGGCAAAATTTACAAAATTAGGAAGACATACTGCCACAAAAATATTTATAGAATGTGTAATTCCTGTGTACACACATTGGGATCCTTGCTGGTGCCACAAAGTTCGTGCACTGTTCTGCCATCCTCCTCGTGTGATCTAAGGGAGGAGATCGGAGCACTGATGGAGTCTGTGTGCAATGAAAATGGTCCTTCAAACCAAACTAATCTTTCATGAAAGTAATCTCTTTCATAAATAAAAAAAAATTCATAAAGTAAACATATTAAATTTTTCTGAGGTAGACTTTTTTTTTTTTTTGTTGATCCTTAGCCGCCGACCGTCAAAGCAGTCAGTGGCCATTATGCCTGGTGGCGTCTTGTAGGGCAACAACAATTTGATTCCACTTTGCTTGGTCGGCGGCCATCCTTCATACAGTACCCCAACTCTGGTTCATTCTTTGCATCTCAGCCTCCACAGTTCTCCGCCAAGTTGTTTTTGGTCGGCCTCTCTTTCATTTTCCTTCAGGGGTCCATAGCATAGCTGTTCTTGTGATGGCATCGGGGTCTCTTCTGAATACATGGCCAACCCAGCTCCAGTGTCTGCCAGCTATGATGGTGTGCATGTCCTCTTGCTTGTTCTGAGTAAGCAGATCTTGGTTGGTGATGGTATTTGGCCAAAAGATTTGGCATGTTGTTTGAAAAGAGGACAATTTCTACATTTCCTTCTCTGTAACTCTCCAGCTCTCCGCGCCATAGAGAAGCACAGAAAGCACACAGCTCTGATATAATCCTAATTTTGTGCTTGTGCTGTACTGAGAGGACTTCCAGATGTTGTTTAGACTAAAAAAGGCTGTTCTTGCTTTGTTCATTCTGATGTTGATGTCTTTGCTTGCTCCACTGTCTGGTGTTACTATGCATCCTAGGTATGTGAAGGCATCTGTCTGTTCCAGTTGCTGATTCCTTACTGATATGGGTTCAGGGTTGCTCACATTGAGCGTCATGACCTCTGTCTTCTTTAGGTTGATGTTCAAGCCCACCTGCTGGCTATACTTATTAAGTATATCCATTTTTTCCTGGATGTGTTGATGTGAATGTGCTTGCAGTGCATTGTCATCTGCATATTCCAGATCTTCCAATGTAGAAAATGTAGTCCATCTTATTCCTTTTGGACTGCCCTCTGTTGTCTGGCGCATCACCCAGACTATGACTGTTAAAAATAGTGGTTGATAAGGGGCATCCCTGTCTTCACTTCAAAGGTTAGGTTGCTCTGCCCAATGCTACACGTAAAGTTGGCATAAAGGCTTTTTATGATTGACACTGTGCAGCTTGGAATTCCATAAGCCCTCAGTATTTTCCACAAACTGTCCCTATGTATACTGTCAAAAGCCTTTTCAAAATCAACGAAATTAATGTACAGCTGTCTTTGCCATTCTGAGCACTGCTCTATAATGTTCCTGAGGGTAAATATATGATCTACACATCTTCTGTTCTTTCTAAATCCTGCTTGTTCTTTCCTCAGTTTGTGGTCTACTGATTTTGAGATTCTCTGTATAATTATCCTGCCTAGTATTTTGCTGGGAACTGAGAGAAGAGTTATTCCTCTCCAATTATTGCTGTCTGCAAGATCTCCCTTCTTGGGCAATTTGACAATTATTCCTTTTCTCCACTCTGTTGGTGTTGTCCCTGTTTTCCAGACTTGTGCAAATAGTGGTTCTAATAGTTCTGCTGCTAGCTCTGGGTCTGTCTTAAATAGCTCTGCATTTAAGTTATGACCAGGAGCTTTTCCATTCTTTAACCCTTTGATTGCTGTGATGATTTCTTCTTTTCGTGGGATCTAAGGTAGACTAGGTAGATTTAATTTAAAGTATGGGTTGTAAATTGATTCTAATTAATGTTATTTGCAGAATGAAAATTTATTGGCAATGTTGAATAGTAAAGCTACTAAAAGTGATAGGAGAAAGCAGTATGAATAAAAAATATAATCTGCTCCGTCCCTGCAAAACACTGTGGCTGCTAATATCACCGTTTGGTTCTGTCAGATCTTTGTCTTTCCCTGGTATTGGAATCAATATGACGTCTTTTTATGCCTGTGATACCATTCCTCTTTTCCATCTGCAGTTTAGGATGGCCAGAAGCTTCTTTTTTGCATAGATATACAAACATTGCATTCATTATCCCATCTTTTCCTTGTGACTTCTTTTTCTTTAGCGATCTCATTGCCTCTTCCATTTCTTCCATTGTCACCATGTGCTCTTCTGGTACAAGCTGTCTATTGTCATGACTCCTTTGTTCATCAGTGACGGCTTTTTTTCCTGTCTGACCATCAATGTGGTTTGCAGATGCATAGTGTTCCATAAGTGTATTTGCAAAGTTAAAAAAAACGCTTATATTGTTTCGATCCTGATCTCTCGTGGAACCCCTAGATACCTCTAGTGGAACCCCGGTTGAGAAACCCTGGTCTAAAGTAATATGACCATTACTTCTGTATTATTATTTAGGTCAGTGGTTCATAAAGTGGACGGTACCACCCCCAGTTCTTATCTTTAGCATGTTGAACAGATGGTAAGGGACCCAAGACGCATCAAAAGTGAGGAATGCAGTAAGCGACCTATAGCTTGACTGCCTGTGTCATGGTCAGCGAACCAGAGCTGACCAAGACCCTACTCCACCTCCACGTGGTAGTCCTGGAAACAGGCTGCATCACTGCAGTCTGGCTGAGGAGTAGGGATCGAAGAGTGAAGGCGAACCCGGTCCCAAAAAATGCCGTGCGGAAGTCAGATGTGTCGGCCGAAAGGCGCAAATACCGCAGCTTCGCTGTAAACGCACACAACGCAACCAACGTCCTTTTCAGGATGAACGAAGAAGAAGAAGAGATGGTATCAATCTGTTGTGGCCTGTGCGGAGTCCGAAGATAACAAGCTTGTAATATGCATCATTCTTCTGGTGGTCTGGATGCTCTGCTTCCCACTTGTTTCTGTATCTGCTTCTGATAAACCTTGGCCTCTTCAAAAGTTATGCTTGTATCAGGCTGAGGTAGCTTTCCACCTTCCTTTGCCAGTCTGTCAGCCTCTTCAGAAGTCCACCCATACCAGCTGCAACTGTTTTTTTCTCTTCGAAGGCGTCTTCAATTTTCTGAGCTATATATGTGACCTGATCTTCAGTGGATCTGTGTTGTCTGACTCCTGATTGCTGTGAGGCTAAAAGTTTTTCTTCCAGATACCACACTAGTCGGGTATTAATTATGTGCTCCATCAGTTTTCCTACACAGCTAAGTAGACTGATAGGTCTGTAGCCTTTGGTTCTGTCAGATCTTAGTCTTTCCTTGGTATTGGAATCAGTATGACATCTTTCCTGTGCCTGTGACAGTATTCCTCTTTTCCATCTATAGTTTAGGACATTGTTAAGTTTGTCATCATGTGCTCTTCTGGTGCAAACTTACTGTTGTCATGATTTCTTTGTTCATCAATGATGGCTTTGTTCCTGAGTGGGAACATCAATGTGGTTTGCACACGCATAGTGTTTCAAGAGTGCATTCACGGCTTCTTTCCCCTGAAAGCATGCCGTCACCTTGTTTGATTGT
The DNA here is from genome assembly GCA_024509875.1 of Oreohelix idahoensis. Taxonomy (NCBI): domain Eukaryota; kingdom Metazoa; phylum Mollusca; class Gastropoda; order Stylommatophora; family Oreohelicidae; genus Oreohelix; species Oreohelix idahoensis. Next base: position 34,812 of record JAMPIV010002147.1, on the reverse strand, counting down.
TATGGGACACAAATTGCTACAGAAACCATTGATGGGAAAAGCTTTCTGCAGGGTGGTGAGCTGCAGTGTTGTCCTCCCATGGCTGTGAAGGATGGCAGGAAGAAGACTTACTGATGCTATTTTAAGATTCCTTTTATTTTTTTGGGGTTATGCTTAAGGGGACATGTCCTACTTTGTTACGCTCTCGTGCTCCTTCCTGTAGGCATTGTAGAAAAAAACAACATGATTTAGTCTTTATTATTCACTGATGATTACAATTTACAACCTTTAGAACCTTGATTTTAAAAAAAGCACAGTAGTATTTCAAGATTCTCTCTCTTCCCCCCCCCCCCCCCCAAAAAAAAAAAAAAAAAAACTATACAGCAATTATCATATTTACAGTTGCGCGTGTTCCTATTTTTTGTTAGTATTTAATTACGTAACTAAAACTATGGGAAAGTATAATCTCTCCTCAGAATGTGTTGCATTTGTGACAATGCTAATGTATTTTTTTTTTTTTGGCAGCCAATAGTGCTAGTCTTCAGCATTCTTGGACTCAATGTTAACATTGAAAAGGTGTTCCCTCGAATAAATGCTCAGTGGTCAAAGGAAAGAAACTGCCTGTTAGTCTTGTCTGTCACGTAACTTATTCTAACGCAGTACAGTATGAAAAAACTATTTCGTGTGAGGAATTTTATTCACGTGTACTTGAAAATGAAAACTTACTGAAGAAATTTGAAATAAATGACGATTAAAATAACGAAGGTACGCTTGGCTTAAATTATTCCCTCTTAGTATTACTTATGATTTTATTTGTTGCCTTTACTACAGTAAATTCTTTCAGTTTGAAGCTGTCATTGCATATGAAATCATGATTTTTAAGTTACAGAAAGGTGCTGACCACATCATCTCTAGTGTTGCAGATGTTCAAGAAAATATGGGCCTAGAACCATATTCCCAATATGCCTCAATGGGCGTGTAATGGGATCCTTTATCTTTTACAGAAATGTTTGTCCTGGTATTGGAAGCTAGTTGAAAGCTTAAAACAGCAACTGTCAGCTGTGTTCTCCTTTCTTCTTGTCGTTGCCCTATTTTTTTATGCTTAGGTATCAGGCCGTTCTATGCTTGGGGCAGTGGTTGGCAATCAGTAGTAAATTAACTGGGGGTAAAGAGCAAATATAGTTGGGGAGTACCACTCCACTGTAGCTGGTCTCCTTGCAAGAACCTGCTTCAAGCATTCACATACTCTTGCAGCAATTTGTTTCACGTGATGAGGCTGCCAGGCCCGTACACGGCATCATATTAGTTGCTGTGTATGATAATCCAGAGAGAGAAGTAGCCATAATTTTTCTTTATCTAATACGAGATCCCCGAGAACTACCCAGGGTTCCATGTTGCTTAGTGTATGTTACTTGTTGGCTCATTAACCCCTGGTAGTACTTTTGCTCAATGACCTCTGTTGTCAAAGTTTTTTTTTAAAAATGTTTTGTTATATTTTTTTTTCGTTGGCCATGACCCTCCATGAATGAGTTAATATTAAATACTATCATAAACTATTATTAACCTTGCAAAAAAAAAAAAAGTACAATTATGCAGACCTGGTTTGTCTCTGAAGGAAGATAAGACATATCCTTGTCTTGAACGTCACAGTTTTACAGTTGTAATCTGAAGATGCGCACAAGGTGAAGGATAAATACACGTATTTCAAACCCTAACACCTGTCCTGTCTTTTCACCAGTGGCTTTGATAATTCAATCACTACGTATTGTTACAAGTATAATTTTTTTTTAAATTCTTGTATATCTGGAGCGCTTTTTTTAATTTTTGAAGAATAAACATGCTATTCAACCTCATAAAGGTTATAATTATTATATATATAATGTCTCAAATGCCAGATAATATTTTCATTGGCCGATACCTGATCAGTGTATCATTTCTCCTTTCCAGTTGTTGTAAATAGGATAAATTAGAGTGTCACATTGTGTGCATGTGCGTATGTTTTTTTTTTCCATTTGTCCTAAAATGGTAATTTCCCCATGCAGGTCACGGTGTTAATAGGGGGCAGCAAGGTGTGAAAGCTTGGCGTGTTTAGGATAATACCTAAGTCATTATTTATTAGTCATTGTCAGTGTGACGTATAATGGAAATATAGCCTACAGTGTCTGACAGTTTTTCGTGACCTCGCAGCGTCTATGATTCGCTAGCAAAGCCATGCAACTTACAGCCTGCGTTTACTCATTTTTAATCCACGCCTCTTTTCCCTGAAACATAAACTAACGGAAAGTTTACCAACTTCCGCGACCTGCCAGTCATAACGGGGAGCGAACGTGGTTTATTTACCTGAGTTTCTCACGTGAGCTGGTCTGTCAATCATCAAGATATCAGACAAACGCACAAGGAAACACTGGACCTCTTTGAAGCCAGTCGCTCGGGCAAAAATATTTTCCCCGTGGATCCTTTGATGTTCGTACATACAGGGGGAGATAACGCTTTGATCTCCAGAAACGGGGAAAATCTACAGAAACGAAAATCTACAGAAACTCGTTACACGGTTTAAGTCTCTGTTGTTGATTAACAACGGCGACAGAGCGAGCGTGCAAAACCTTTTATGGGGGGAAACGTAGTCTCCTGTTTTCTGCTATGCACTATAGTGTGAAAAGTAACGTCATCTATAGATCAGAGAGACAGTAATGTATATAAACTGTGGCTTTCCAAAACCAGTTATCAGTTGTTGCTCAGAATTTTGGATAGTCTAAACACATAGTCTAGAACCATTGTGAAAGGTGTGTTAATAGCCTTCGTGGGGATTTCATTTGGATTTTCTGATAATAGAAATTTGTGCTTAAGTGTTAAAATGTGTTAAGTTTTACCATTATAATTCACTGTGATTTCCTAGTGTTAAAACTAGTGAAATAAAATAATGCGTAGACATTTCTTAACAGTTGTTCAGTTTAACGTAAATTCCATCACCCGCTTTCTCACACAGAAGATACGGTTTAGCTGACTGAATTAAAATGATAGACGCGACTGATGGTGGACCATAGAATTCACGTTATATTTCATTTGTGTAATTATAATAGTGACTAGTGTTTAATATCAAACGACTAAACAAACAGACGCCGACAATCTAATAGCTATTAATGACAGGCGATATTTGTTAAGTGCGCCTAGGGATAATTAAATAATAATTGACATTGTACGTTGACCGGGCCAGGAGGGGAAAGGCTGCATGCCTCAACCAAACCTGCACTCGCTAAGTGCAATAGGATAGGCTAAAGACACCGTGTGCCTTTTAACTTTAATCAGGACTGATGGAGAGGATGAGAGATCGTCTTGTCCCCTTCCATGTATATATATATGTAGAGATATAATAGTAGCATTTTTTCATAATGTTTCCCTATTCTCGCAGACCTGATCAAACAGCGAACAGCGGTCTATTTTGGTCCTTTTTCTTCATCTACTGATTGATTAATGTTGTCTTCTTCTTGGCTTACACGTCCCCAAGTTCAGTTGCGAACAGGACTGGCCAAAGAGCCAAATTAACATTTTAAATAGTAAAGTTAACTGGACTTACAAATACCCAGATATTTATTCAATTTTATTAGCCCACTGTGGCATAATACCAATAACATTTCTATCTGATTTTTGACAGTCGTATCATCGGATTTATCCAGCAAGTTACGCTGTTTAAAAATCAGCAATGACCACAGAGCCAGCCGATAGGATTTACCATCATCATCAATTAACACTCGAACAGTTTTTAGCAACTAGAGTTTTTTCCTAATACTGGAAGAATTCTTTCACTGTTTGCCGTGAACACCAGATCTCGGTTCTACATTAACTATTCAAGGTGACATTTGTTGATCCAGGAATACACCACCAAATGTGGCGTCCCCCTCCTAAAAATCTTATTTGTTATAGAGGGTGAACTGGGGCCGACTTGGATAATACCCCTGACACTTTATATATTCAGGAACCATTGTAATTCCAAAGAGATATCACCAGAATAGGGTAAGCGTGATTGATGTGGCCACATATGACAGAGAGAGTGAATATTTTCTTAGTCACAGAAACTGTACCATCATTTATTTTCTTTGCTTAAATATTGTTTACTTTACGGGATAGCATTTAGCAGGAACTTTGTTCTTTTCTTTACTGTCTATTCTGTAACATAGTGCTAACCTTCGACCTTTGGGGGTATTAACTTGTTGGGTTCTTTTTCTCAATAAGGGGGAGGGCACATGTATTCTGATATTTTTCTATGTATGACATTCTGATTTTATTTGGTCTTTCTTTATATATTCGATGTTGTAAAGTTTAATGATAATAAACAACAAAAGAACTTACCTTTGTGTGTTGGTCAGACCCATACTCAATTTACCATAGTTTTTCACGTTTTGTGTGTCTTGTTGTCACATAGCATAGTTGTGTGCGTGTAGTTAAACTTATATTTACATATATAGGGAGGTGCAAGATTGTCTTATACTAAAAGATAGTCGTATAGATAGGCTGGACTAGAGAAACTACTCATTCCAGAGATAGATCTTCTCCTTAAACTATCCACTCGGGAAATCTATTCTCACACCTTTACTTCTCATGTACTATTACCATCTACTCTACTCAGGCGGGACCATAAATATCTTTCAAACCTATCTAAATTTACGACAGTCAGTATATGTTAATGAGAACTTCAAGACTCCTTGGTATTATCTACACTGTAGATCTAGTAAGTGTTGAATTGAAATGCGTGGCATACTGTGCATTCCCCACCATCCAAGGGAGCTCTCCAGCTATGCAGAGCTAAAATACTGTACTCTGGTTCTGTGCTCTCACAAGGAATTGTCACGTCCAGCACATAGCCACTTCTCAGCTTCCCCAGCCTATCACTGGGTCCACAGTGAGATCCTTCTGCATGCAGTCAGCCAAGTCAAAGCCAAAGAATTACGCCTGGGGCTCAAGTGACTTCTGGAAGCTTAGTGTGCAATGCTGGGTTCTCAACAAGTTTCGCCACAGGGGGAATCACTGGAAGTGGGTGGATGATTTCTAAAGTCAATGAGGGTGTAATTTGACTCACAGGTATAGGTTTACTTCCACGTACTTATATTGTAACATTGTACATAGCTGGTGGTCATATAAGGATGACTCCAGATATGCCTCCATGCATGTATGAAGATATAAATGCAATAATCAGACAAATGGCAGAAGGAACATCCAGAGTCCAGTAAAGCTGAACCATACTACACATTACCAAGAAGAGATCAAAGATAATTTTCAGACTAAGAACCGGCCATTGCAGACTCAAATACCATCTGTTCAACAAAGTGAGGATTGGACAGACATATATGTGTTCATGTGGGAAGGACAAACAGACAATAGAACATGTACTCCAAAACTACAAGGGGATTGACATAAGTCTTAGGCCTGACCATGAAGGACATGTCACAGAGAGCTGAAATTTTGTATAGTGTTTATTCCTTTTCAATATAGCCACCGTCTGAATTGACACACTTCTGCCATCTCTGCTTGACCTTGAAAAGTCCTTGGGAGTAGAACACCCTATTTTTCAAACTAAACCAGTCATCACATGCCAGTATAACCTCTTCATCGCTGTCAGAATGATTTCCTTTTAGCTGTTTTTTAAGATTTGGGAATAGAAAAAAGTCTGATGGAGCCAAATCTGGAGAATATGGTGGGTGTGGAAGAATTTCAATATTCAAATCGTTGGCTGCTAGCTGCACAAGCCGTGCTTTGTGAGAGGGCGCGTTGTCTTGAAGCAAAGGAAGATTTTGAGTGCGCGTTATCCCTCGTTTCCTGGTCACAACCTTTCTTACTTTGGTGAGAAGATCTGCATAGTACTGTCCATTAACTGTGTTGCCACAAGGCAGATAATCTTTCAAAAGGACACCTTTGCTGTCCCAAAAAACAGTCAGTATCACTTTTCCTACAGATTTCTGCGCTCTCGGCTTGACAGGTGTTGGGGAGCCCGGGGTTTTCCATTGGATGCTGGAAATTTTGGATTCGGGGTCATAATGGTGTACCCAAGTCTCATCTACTGTCACCATGGTCTGCAAAAAATTTTTTGACTGACACTTTTTGAGCAACTGTTGACAGCAATTTACCCTCGTTTGCTTCTGTTCACGTGTCAACAGCCGCGGAACCCAGCGTGCACACACTTTTCTCATGTTCAGTCTGTTGTGTAAAATTCTATAAACTGTTCTTTCATTTAGTTTTACTCTACTAGCTATCTCCACAATTGTCATTTTTCGATCCTGGTCAATGATTTTCTTCACTCTTGTTGCATTTTCATCGTTGCACTCTGAGGCTGGTCTACCAGATCTTGGCAGATCAGCAACATTTGAGCGGCCGCACTTAAACTGTTGACACCAGTTTTTTACCGAAGTATATGAAGGACAAGAATCACGAAACACTGGTTCCATCTCCCTGTGTATTTCTGTAGGTGTTTTTCCCTGAAACATCAGCAATTTTATCACAGCTCTGGCCTCCTTCTTTTCCATTGTTTTGTCAAATCTTTGGAGCAGCAGATCCGGTCAATAGGGTACATTGCGCCGTGCACCGTAGCGGGAAAACCCATTGAAGAAACAAACGAGTACTTCACACATTCAGTGCAAATATGATGAACTTTAAATGTGCCAAGTTTCATCTTCCTCCTTTGACTCCTTCATGGTCAGGCCCAAGACTTATGTCAATCCCCTTGTATTAGCACAATGAGAGGAGTACGGTGGCATCGTGGTCTTCTTCAACCCAGTTGAGGGAGAAACTGTATGATGATGAGAGAAGCCTGAGACAGACTGCCTGCTTTATAAGAAAGATAGATGTGGTTATTTGAGAGCGAACAATGAAGTCATTATATATTATTCTTTTGCTTTTATGTACTGTTTTATTGTGTTGTGCAGTTCTCTAGGTCTTCTATTCTCAACACCTGTTCTACGGATATAGGGAAATAGCATGACAGTAAATAATCTGTTCGCCCGTGTGTTACCGTGGCCCGAAAGGGGAGCAAAGAATAGTAACACTGTTCCCTGCCCTGCATGTCGTAGAAAGCGACTAAGGAGGGTTGGGCATAGGTTACCCCATCCTGTAAAAAATTTAGACCACAAAATACGTCAACAAACATGGACAATTCAATTAAAGAAAATAAAACACAGCCATCCAAGACAGGGGAAGGTCCTCTCGCAGGGAGGCGTATGACCAAGAAGCACATGGAGAAGAGAGCTGGAAACAGAGGTGAAAATGATGAGAACGTGGAAAGAACTTGCTATGATGGCACGTGACAGGAGGACTTGGCATGTGTTTGTTGAAGGCCTATGCTCCTTTGGGAGTGGAGGGTTAGGAATGAATGAAATAATCTGTTATTATATTTATTATGCGTTCATACTACATTTTAGTAGGGAAGGCTCTACATTAGGTTGAAGGCAACTGGTTGATCGTGGTCTAACTGTGGATCCTAGGTGATCATTTGGTAGACATTTAAATGACTGGGAAGGGTAAACTCTTAATTTTCTTACAACACCAACAGTAGTAGCGATGCAACATCAGCAGAAAGAATTTATAAAACACAGTATACGCAGTTCATAAATAAACCTCCAACCAATATTAAATGCATGCCGGTATAGACACAGCCAAGCTTCTGAGCAACATAACAGCCTGAACAATAACTAACAAGTAAAAACAGCATCGTGAGGAATAATACAGTGCAGAGCATAGAATATACACAATCAAGAAAAATATCACTCACTGGACATAAATCCTGCAACCTGGGAAGATGAAGCTGCCGATCGCACCAAGTGACGGTGCTCTCTACGGCGCCACCTCAGATTGGGCGAATAGAAGCTCTCACGGCAAGCAGAAGTGATGAGAAAACGTCGAACCAGGAAAATATGCAGCTGGGGGCTGTCACCTCAAGGGCGCGTTCCCGTAGTCAGTTATTACTAAAGGGGGCTATTATTATATCCAGGTGCAGATCCGTAACCCAGAATTCGAACACCCGAAATTCACGTTTCTTTTGAGCGAAATCCGAAAAAAATCCGATTTCCGAAACACGGCCGTCCCCGAGGACTTCCGATTCTGCGTTATGGACCTCTGTATGGTAAACGGTTGAAAGAGGCGTGCTACAAAGAAAAGTAGCAAACGCTGACAAAAAATTAACCTAGGTAAATTTCCGACTAACCCTTTCCCACCGGCACTTTTACATTTTAAAAGGCATTTTCCCAGCATTTACGGTAGAAAGAGAACTTTACTTTGGAGTGAAGTTACGTTTCTGGAAAATATTTAATTTTCTGCCGCTCTGTTGGTGGGGGTTGTGGCAGAGATCAAAGTCACATATTGGCGTCTTGTATGGCAGCAACAAACTGTCCCCATTTTGCTCGCTCGGTGACCATCCTTCGTGCCGTGCCACAACTCTGGTTCATGTTTTACATCTCAGCCTCTCCTGTTCTCCGCCAGGTTGTCCTTGGTCTTTCTCTCTTTCGTCGTCCTTCTGGGGTCCATATCATAGCAGTTCTGGTGATGGTGTCAGGGTCTCTTCTGAGGACATGGCCTACCCAGTTCTAGCGTCTGCCCGCAATGATGGTGTGCATGCTTTTTTGAATGAACCGTGTAAGCAGTTCCTGGTTGGAGATGATATTCGGCCCAACAAATTTAGAATTTTCCTTAGGCAGGTTGTGTGGAAAGAGGTTAATGTGAACATTTCCTTTTATGTTAACTTCCCAGCACTCCGCGCCATACAAACGTACAGAAAGTACGCAACTGTCTTATAATCTTAATTTGGTGTTTGTTCTATACTGAGAAGGTTTCAAAATGTTGTTTAAGACTAGTACAGGCTGTTCTGGCTTTATTAATTCTGTTACCGATGTCTTTGCTTGGTCTGCTGTCTGGTGTTACCATGCTTCCTAGATATGTAAATGTGCTTGTTTTGATGGGCTGAGGATTTATTACATTGAGTTTCATAATTTCTGTCTTCTTCAGATTGATATTCAGTCCCACTTATTGGCTGTGTGTATTCAAAGGTTACATAAAGGCGGCACGTAATTCAAATTCGAAATACTATGAAACCTGAAACTACAAGATGTAGAATCAACACATACCTCAGCAGCAGTGTAGATACAGTTGGAGAGACACAGTAATATCGAAATGGAAAAGGCTGGCGAGGCTTTATTAGCATTTGGGAGAAAATATGGAGATTAAAAGAAATCAGGTCCAGCACACAAATAAGAATTTTCATGCAGAACAACAAAAAAACGATGTCCTCCCCTCTTTCCGAGCCCATGTTCTCAAATAAAACAAGGCAAGACTTCTTGTCCTGTGCCGTCCGTTCAAGGCTTTTCCATGACTTCTTTATCTCTTCTTTGTATGTCTCCATTTCTCTTCTCCGTATGTTTTTGGCCTTCCCCTATTTCTCTTACCCTAGGGATTTCAAAACAGGGACTACCTTTGTAATGCTGTAAAGTGGGGGGGCTTCGTAACGTGTGCCCTCATGTTCCACTGATGTTTGTCTGGTTCTTTTTATCACTTCTACATTAGTGATCATATTATCGTGTAATATAGTTTTTTTTTTTTTTCTGAGCGTCTGTTGGGCAGGGTGGTTTAAAGCGCTGGCCCTTTCGTGGCAAAGGTACCAGGTTCGAAACACGGTTGCGTCACTCTCCATTCTACCCAGCTTCCTTAGACGATTTCTTGGACAAACTACCCAGCTGGGCACCTGACTGTGTTCTTGAGTTAGGGAAAGCAAAGGCAGCGAGGGAGGGAACTAGTCACCTCCACATGTGGAAGCTGGATCTAGTATAATGTAGTCTCTAACACGTCACAACCCCTACGGCACTGGACATTTCAATTAAATTGATTCACATTTTGTTCAGAACTTGAGCCTAATTTCTCCAGCATGCATCTCATCTCTCGTACGCACACAAAACCGCTATATGAAAACAAGTGGGTCGTTGCAGTCAAGGTTAGACGTTGTTGTTAAGGTTTTATTTCATTCTTCCATCCTTGACTGTGTAATCGGAGTCTTGGAGTCGGTCATTTTTAGTGGAGTCGGAATCGGTAAAAAAAATATCTAGACTCCCGACTCCGAATTTTACGAGACTTAAGTGAAGGCAGATCCACGTTTGATCCATGCCAAAAAAAAAAAAAAAAAGGGGGTGCGCTTAATGAATTTGAAATAACATTTTAAAGTAGTAGAACTTCTAAAACCACTTTCATGTTAAGGTACATCCAGTTTTGCATAATGTAGGAAAATTTCAGTTTCTTTTGATCATAAATGGGAGCCGCGGTAGCATAGTGGTTAGTGCACTGGCTTCCTAGCTCAGTGGTCTATGGTTCGATCCCCCGATGAGGTGGGATTTTTTAAGGCCGCAAACGGCTCCTGGGTCGACCCGGCCCCAACTGGGTACCAGAGCAACTTCTGGGAAGGTTAAGGCGGCAGGCGTGATGCTGACCACACCACCCCCTAGTGTGCCGATGGTCAAGAAAATATGGGCCTAACACCATATTCCCAATATGCCTCAATGGGCGTGTAACGGGATCCTTCTGATCATAAATACAGTTTTTATTACAATTGGAAATTTGTTGGCACATTTAGAAAAAGCACACAAGAAATGAAAATAAACTAACTATGTACACTGTCAATTTTCCCGTCATTGTTAAAATGAAACTATTTTGCCTCATGATGTTTGGCAAAGCAGTCCTTTGTGTGCAGGTGTGGATGATTTTGTATGAATGAATAAATAGTTTAAAATGTAGCCTACGAAAGCCACGTATTCATATATTCACACATATACCATACGTATACAAATAACTTCATATAAGTGCATAATTTTATACCATATCACTAGTTTAAAAAAAACTAGTCGGAGTCGGACTTCTAAAATTTCCGGAGTCGAATATGTTATGGCCGACTCCACAACTCTGCCTCCATCTCTGTATTTTCTTGTTGTTGTTATAGTTGTGACTGCCCCCTCCCTCGTTTACTTTACCCCTGACAAAGACATTTGTTGTTACGAGGGCTGGCTCTTGGGTAGTGCAAGCGATGCGGCGGCATGGGGCGCCGGGTTGGGAGAGGCGCCGAAATGTATTAAGAAAATAAATAAATACAAATTTTAAAATTCTAACAGAACAAGAAAACTGAAAGATAAAATTTCACATTTAATAATTATTTCCTTATATGAAAGTGCAGTCAGGGCTGGATTTTAGCTGTAAGTTACAGCTTAGGGCATCACAGTCTGAAGGGGCCTCTGTTGCCAAGTTGTTGCACGGCCTTATTCTCTCTTACCAATTGCCAAAAAGGGCCTTCACATCTTCTTATAACTTAAAGGCCTCACCATATCTAAATCCGGCCCTGAGTACAGTCCTTGTTTTTGGAATCCCTAGGGAAGGAGACAGAAGTAGATAATAAAAAATAAAAAACACACAGAAGAGAACTAATGTAGATACAGAAGTGAAAATGACAGGAAGCGGCGGAAAGACCTTGAGCTGATTGCACGTGACAGGAAGACTTGGCATTTTTGCTGTTGTTGAAAGCCAATGCTCCTTGGGGGGCTAAAGGGTATTGACTGATTGCTTATATGAAAGTGGGCGCCATCACGGACCACGCGCCACCTTGAAAAAATCCCATGGTCCTGTTCTGGTTATGTTCAAATGTTTTGCGACTGTTCTTCATTGAAGCTACCCATTTTCAATTTAGTGTAATTTTATCACACAAAACCGTCAAATCAACCCAGCGTGTGTCAAGTAAAATTAGAACGTGTATCTCCTGTGTATTTTACACGGTGTGGTACATCACAACACTTGACCCAGCCAACATTCAGTTGAAGTAATAAAGATATCACTTTGTGCAGTACGGACCTGACCGCGTGTGGAATTACTGTAAATATATCTTTTTTGTTGCAACATGTTTTATTTGGATATCCTAGAAAGTGTTGTGTTGTTATAAAGGTTATGGTGTTGGTATGTATCACAGTACTTTCATATTTCGGCTAGTGGCATATGTTCAGTTATCGGATTTGTAGCGAATCCAGCACGCTACTGCGCCAGGAAAGAATTCAGACATAATTAAATGGTGAACGACATACATTGGCTGTAGTTGAAAAGGGTTGGGTGCGGGGGGGGGGGGGGGGGGGGAAATGTTATGAAATTATAAAAATGTATTCCACAATTTTTTTTATAAAGATTTCCAGAACGACTGGGTCACTGTTCTATAATTATAACCAGATGCATGATAATGTGAAAATACTTAGTGAGGGGTTACAGCAATTTGGTCTGAAAAATACGCAGGGAAAGGGAAAAAAATAACGTACCTTACCTTACCTAGTCGTTCTTCTTCTACCCTGTGGCGTAGCGGTGTGCCAGAAAGAGCGCCATACTACCCTATCGGTTGTCTTCCTCCTGGCCTGGTTTTGAGAAATTAAGAGATGCCGCAAATGATGTCAAGGTTACACTTGAAGAAACGCCCCTATAAGATGTAGAATCAAATAATACCTTGGCAGCAATATAAACAGGGGGGGGGGGGAGAAAACAGACAGTGATATCAAAATAAGAAATACAAAATGCCAGATAGCTTTTATTCTTCTTTTCCTTGGATCCTTAACCGCTGACTTTCAAAGCAACCAGTGGCCGTCACGCCTGGTGGTGTCTTTGTAGGGCAGCAACAAACTGTCTCCACTTGGCTCGGTCGGCGGACATCCTTCGTGAGGTGCCATAACTCTGGTTTATGCTTTGCTCTGCATCTCGGCCTCCACAGTTCTCCAAGTTGTATTTGGTCGGCCTCTCTTTTGCCTTCCTTCTGGTGTCCATAGTATCGCAGTTCTTGTGATGGCGTCGGGGTATAAAAAGCTTTCATTGCATTGGGAAATACCTGAAAATCAAAAGAAATCAAGTCCAATTAAAAAAAATAATCAGAATCTTCAACTCAAATGTCAAGTCAATCCTATTGTATGGCTGTGAAACATGGAGAACACGACAAACATCAACCAAGAAGTTACAGACCTCTCATAAATGGGTGCTTGTGTAGAATAGAAGGAGTGAAAAGGTGCGACATGAACCATACAAGACCCAGTGGAACCAGAGACGAGAATAAGACGCTGGCGATGGATAGGACACACACATCTATGAAATATATTGATAGCATTACAAGGTAGTCTTTGTACTGGAATCTCCGCAGTAAGAGAATGTAGACTGAACAACACGCGGAAAAGAGAACCTGGAGATAGAAATGAAAAGGGTAAAGAAGAAGTGGAAAGGTCTTGAGCGGATGGCACGGGGGGGGGGGGGGGAGAAATAGCCTGAATTTATTGTAGGTGTGTGCCCTAGAGGGAGGTGATGATGATAATTCTACGTGTGTGCAAAATATAATGAGCTATTAATGTAGCTTGCTCCCATCTAGTTTCTGAGGGGGGAGGGGGGAACAAAGAAAGAATATGGCGACTGTTGCATCCGGGTGACTTACTCGTTCAGATATCCTAATTATATCTGGGGGGGGAGAGAATTACAGAAAATCCGCGCGCATTGCGGTCTGTAAACTATATATTTACGCCTATTGAAATAACGCGCATTTCTTTCCATTTCCTCATGGCGGTTTTTTTTTTTTTTGACAAAATTTCTTGATTTTTTTTTTCCGCATTTATATTTTAGGTTAGTGTGAATGTCTCCATCTTACATTTATATTAGTTAGCCAGCGAATGATCATTGCTCATCATAGATGAAGCTTCTGTGCTTTTGTGCCACTCTTTGCTTGTCATTGATTTACTTTCTGAAGGAACATTAAAATTAATGATGTGACTACAGGAACATTGATTCCGTCATAAGAGCATGCAATGGTAAAAGCACAACGTAATTATTTCCCGCCATGCTTTAGCGGGTGACTTACTCGTAGTGTGAGAATTTTCTTTTGAGTCGCAGACGTAATTGTGTATTTATTTTGTATCCGCGTAAACATAGCCAGATATCTGTCTGTCTGTCTGTCTGTCTGTCTGTCTGTCTGTCTGTCTGTCTGTCTGTCTCTCTCTCTCTCTCTCTCTCTCTCTCTCTCTCTCTCTCTCTCTCTCTCTCTCTCTCTCTCTCTCTCTCTCTCTGACTGTAAAGTGCCTTTTCGTAGTGCACAAATCCAATGTGTAGCGGCGAATTCCATTCCAGACTTCGTACCACTATTATTCTCAGTGTGGCTATCTGGTCTGTCTGTACATGTCGTCTATCTGTCTGTCTGTCGGTCTCTCTCTCTCTCTCTCTCTCTCTCTCTCTCTCTCTCTCTCTCTCTCTCTCTCCTGTGGAAACATTGTTACAGATCGCACAATGTCCCCACCCCACATTCTTAGCTGGTAATTTGAATAGTTGGCGCGTGACTGTTTATTTTGCATTTTCATTCATCTTTAGCCGTAATCGCTGCTTCTAGAGCTTGCGGCCACAATTGCAATATCACCCATACAGGAAGCCTGTATCAAGACACGTATGTGCTATCGTAATTTAGCAGAACAAAATAGTCAACAGTAATGAACAAAAACAAATAGAACGTTTCGTCAAAATCGGTGAATGCAGAAACACTGAGCTCTGTGAAGATCTTCTTTGATCCTTGGTCGCTGATTGACAAAGTAATCAGTGACCATCACGCCCGGTGACGTCTAACAGGGCAGCAACAGTTTCCACTTAGCTCGGTTGACAGCCATCCTTCATGTGGTGCCCCAGCTCTGGTTCATTCTTAGCATCTCTGCCGCCACTGCTTTCCCCCAGGTGGCTTGTGACCGGCCTTGCTGTCGCAACAAGTAAAACTAAATGATATTTCGCCAGATGTTAACTTCACTTCAAGGGAAACATCAGTGGAACAAGTCCAACTAAATGATATTTCACCAGACGTTAACTCCAATTCAATGGAAACATCAGTGGAACAAGTCAAACTAAATGATATTTCTCCAGATGTTAACTCCATTTCAAAGAAAACATCGGTGGGACAAGTCAAACTAAATGATATTTCGCCAGATGTTAACTCCACTTCAAAGAAAAGATCACGTTCCTATAGCACGTTTCACTAGCTTTGCCCAACTTCAAATGTAATTATCTGATTAACCGTCTAACGTATTAATGCCATTTTTTGCATACGATGTTATATTGGGTTAGACCCAACAAATATATACTTTATATCTGTGCATCTTGTCCAGTTCCCACAAACGGATGAAATCCTTTGATCTTTGTCGGCATACTAATTATTGTGTATCGAAAAAAAGAAATTTTACCACTTCAGTCACAGATTCTGTGAATTGAATAGGCATAGGCGTGTCTACTATTACAATAATGTGGCCATCACGTTTGCATATGAATACCTGTTGAAGATGATTTCTTAAATGATCTGCATGGGAGATACTCGTGACATTGTTTGTCATTGACATTTAATGCGCTACCAAACTGGACCTTCATTGATCTGATTATTTCAATAGGTATCACCACTTTGCGGTTCATAAATATCATAATGAAAAGTTTCTCCTCTACTGTGCTTGTAAATAACGGTAAGGTCATCTTTAAAGAAATTAAACTTCATCCGAATCATAATCAAATGTCTCTGAGAAATTGATAATCAATCTCGGCTGAATGAAGGACAAACCATCATTCGTCCAATATTCCTCTTCCTCTTGTAACACATGGTTCTCACATTTCTTCCAATAATCCCTGGATATGTTCGAGATGGCGGCTTTTGTAAGTATTTCAACATCTTTTAATTTGAACGTCCCTATTTTCTGTTGCTTGATACACCTGTTCCTTAATTTTAGCCCAGACTAATTCTATTGGGTTTAAGTGAGAATGGTAAGGAGGCAATCTTAAACATCTGTGACCATGTTCATGGATTGCCTTGTCTATGTGAAATATCTTTGTATGCTGTGTATTTTTTACAATTTCAAGTAATTCAGGCTTCAGGAACATTTCGTTGAATGGAATGTTGTTTTTGGTCAGCCAAATCTTTATTACATCTTTAGTACTTGATGAATTAGGAACTTTATCTTCTGGTGCCACAACGTTGTGATATGAAGCATTGTCCATTATCAAACACGACGGTCTATCCAATTAAGGAAGTACATGATTCACAATCCAATCTTGAAATATCTTGCCATTCATCTCTGTATGATAATCCCTATTATCTGTGGATTTTGAAACAAATATGAGTTCAGTATTATTTAGAAGCCCATGATGGCTGCTTCCTGCATGTGCAATTATTAGGCGCTGTCCTTTGCTGCTTGGTACTAGTCTCTTAGTTGTTCCATCAGATGATTGCCATTCTCGTTCATTACTGTGGTGCGCATTGATCCAAGTTTCATCTAAATACACAAAATCATAATAATCTCTTCTCATTTCTCTGACCTCGCGTAAATATTTGCTTCTCATTGCAACTATATGAGGCTTCTCACAAATAAGATTTCTACCACCAACATATTTTCTAAAAGTGAATCCCAAACTCCTAATAGTCCTCCATAGCGTAGATTTGGAAATATCAATGTCATTATTCTTTCTTAACCAAATTTTCAATTTCCTTAAAGTCACTGCCTCATTATTGTGAAACATATTGCAAATTTCTCTGCGGATCAATTCTCTGTCAAAATTATCCACCACTCTTGGCCTAATTTTCGTGTGTAAAACACTGGAATTAGACATTTCAGACGTCGCTATCCAGCGGTGCAATGATCGTTTGCTTATCCCCAAGGCGTGAATAGTCCTCTTTTGTGGGTTTGAAATAGAATGATATAGTTTTCCTCGAGTAGCTTCATTGCAGAAATACTTAAAAATCCTATTTGTGATTTGCTGTAATGTCATAAAATGTACTCGCAGACTCATTTTTCCTTCTTAACCACACAATAATTTTTGTAGACACACCTCTGATTGACAATGTGTGCGTTGCACCGGATATAAACTGTTTTATGTTCAAGAAGTGCGATTTCACGCAATTTCACTCAAAAATCATGCCAAATACTTGATAAACCAAAAATGTGCAAATGAGGTCGTATAATTTACTGTAGACATTTCAATATGTGTGCGTGTGATGTGTGTTGGCAAGTAGGATTTTATATTATATCGCAAAGAGACGAAAATTGAAAC
The DNA here is from genome assembly GCA_024509875.1 of Oreohelix idahoensis. Taxonomy (NCBI): domain Eukaryota; kingdom Metazoa; phylum Mollusca; class Gastropoda; order Stylommatophora; family Oreohelicidae; genus Oreohelix; species Oreohelix idahoensis. The sequence goes on along the minus strand of JAMPIV010002147.1, from coordinate 17,748 downwards.
CAATGGCCGCATTTTAATGAAAAATTTAATTCATAGGGTCTATACCATTTCAAATTCACACACAAAATTTCACTTATATGCGTTATATATTCGCTGAGATATAGCATTTTGAAGTTGGGCAAAGCTAGTGAAACGTGCTATAGTTCACGGTTTACGGTACATTTTTTTAAGTTAGCTCGTGAATTTTTACTGGGACCGCAGAAAAACTGGTACTTGTTCTTCGCACACTCTCAGACGTCCATTGAATGTTCTCAAAGAAAGCAGTAGTCAGTCTGAGGCTATTTGAATCCCCGTCAAGCTTTTCCACGAACGGAACTGGCGTCGGCCATATGCGCTTTCTCTGTACCGCGTATAAGGGGCAACTTTGAAGCAAATGTTCAGCAGTCATTTTATCAGTGCCACAGTTAAACTGATCGGTAGATCCTGTGATGATGTACATTGATACACCGATAGAATTATTAATTGTAAGTATAAAAATAAGATAGAAATGGAAATAGTGGAGTTATGAAGTTTCGTCTTCACCCACGCCACAAGCGCGTTGATTTTAGCAGACAGTATTGTGAAAAAGATGGTACCATCGTTTTCTAGTGTCCTTGAAAAACTATTTATAACATGACTTGAAAAGCCTACTCGTTCAGACGGAGTGAAAGAGGGGAGAGACAGAAAAATGATACCATATGCACGCGTGGTTTGAATATAATACCTAGCGAAAACGCGATAGTGTCGTTAGCCGTTTGAAAATACGACACAAATTCAAAATATGTTCGGCAATTGGGTCACGCAGACAACCTTAGCTCTTATAAAACTGACGTATTTCTGACGTAATACGGGAGACTGTCGTTTTTAGTTTGAAAATAGCGGTAGAAAGAATGGAACAGGTGGTAGTTTATAGATTTCAATATTATTGAAGACTAACATGGAAAAAATTATGGAATTTTGAACCATTATACATAGGCTGTATTATGTCACCACTACTTTTTGGAATAGCTATTGATTGGGTTATGAGAAACTATACCCACAATGAACAATTGGGTATAAAATGGACAAATGGAAAATTCCTGGGGGACCTGGATTTCGCAGATGATGTAGCATTCTTAAGTTCAACACCAAGACAATCCCAAGAAGCAATAAATAATTTGTGTCATCTCTCGGTTAAAATTGGTCTCCAAATAAATGCCTCTAAAACTAAAGCTATGAACTTTTCTAACGAGACCTTTGATATCATCTTGAACGGGGAAAAACTACAGAAAGTTGAAAGTTTCAATTATTTAGGCAGTAAAATGACTCAGGATGGTGACACAACAAGAGATATCCATACTAGAATTGCTTTGGCAGCTAGCGCCTTCAATAGATTATCTAACATTTGGAAATTACGATCATTGAATATACATACCAAGCTTCGTCTGTTTAATTCAAATGTTATCTCAGTGTTAACATACGGCTGTGAGAGTTGGAAAATAACAAAATCATAGGAGAACAATCTGAATACATTCGAGAACAAATGTCTTAGAAAACTCATGAACATCAGTTGGAAAGAATTCAAGACTAATCGACAAATAAGAGAAGACTCTAGGCAGAAATATGTCTCCGACTATATAAGGAAAAGACGATGGTCATATATCGGTCATGTCCGACGAATGCAAAACAACAGAATACCACTACAGGCGCTCACTTGGGTTCCTGAGGGTAAGCGGAAAAAAGGAAGACCAAAAGAAACACTCAGAAGAACAATAATAAGAGAAGGAAGAACGTTGGGCCTAAATAATGTGCAAGAGCTAAGAGGAGTGGCGTCACAACGAACAACCTGGAGAGCACTGGTTTCTGCCTTATGCGCCGTGTTTGGCGCTTAAAGAATTTATTATTATTATTATTATACATAGGCTCATAAAACTTATATATTCGGGTGCCATAGTGTCTCCTGACAAAAAATATGTTTTCATTTACCCTATAGTCCAACTAACAGCCAAGATATGGTCATAATACTAGATAGTTTGTGGTGGGTTTTGATGTTATGATTGTTGTTATATTTCCTATTGTACTGAGTGAGGTCAGCTGTGTAGGTCCCTGAATCTCTATGTTAGAGTAAGTTTTCAGGTTACCTTTCTGCTACCACCCTACGATCTCACTCAGGCTTATTCTTGACTAGTATGTCTGATAGCTACATATAATGTCTAGGGTAATGTAAAGTCTGTTGTACTATAATGCAATGACAACACTAAAATTATAACTCAATGAACAATGAGTAAACAAGTCACTGGTTAAGTTTTGAATTGAATTAATCTTTTTATAATTTATTAGTCCAGTACCACAATTTTGTGTATACTGGAATATTGAAACTTCAAAATAATCAATCAAATTATAAACATTAAAGTGATTCAATTTCAATATAGTATTATTCACAAATTTAAGTACAAGTGTCAATATATATTAGTGTCACTTTGTGTTTGCTCCTATGAATGGGGATTTGTAGGAAGAACGTTCGTTTTCATCATGATCTGAAGAATGTCTTAAAATAATTGGGAAATGAGAGTTTGTGGTTTAGTCTATCATGTGCCTGTAGACAGTATCTTATCTGTGTCTCCTCTGGTGTTCAGGATGAAATAGAATCACACCACCAGCTTTCAATAACACATCACGTTCTGCTTTTAGAAAATACAGGGAGGTCCACAGTTGCTACTGCCTCCTTTCTTCCAGTGCAGAAAATATAACAGATCTCTGGTGACCTGGGCTCACTTCGATTCTTCGATGAAACCCTGGAACAATATAAATGCGTCCTACATCACCCTCTGATAGACTCTCTCTTTCCCTAACTAAACATTTCAAATATATTCAGATTCAGCATGGTAACTACACAATGAGTTTAACGTTCTTAAGTTGTTTTGTTTCCCCATTCATGGTCAAATAAACTTTCAAACTACCGTTTGACACTGTGTCCTTGACAAAGGAAACATTTTACTTTAATACTAAACAAGTCATGTACAAAGACGGTGACTTGGTGAAGAAGACGGCCAGTGGTTTGCCTGGTCTTATGTCATAAAATGTATAACACTATTCTTATTAATAATTACTTTTCTTTTTTCCCTCTCCCAATGTGTCAGTAAACCTGTCGGGCTTTACCACAACATGTTACTATATTTCCTAACAACTCTGTGAAACAACACAAAGTTTGGTGTTGACTTCCCTCTAAATAAACCTTTTCCCACATAATTTTCAGACATATTCAATAATACATACATAATAATAACGATAATGATAGTAAATGTTTTATCTCTTACCGCTTCAGTGAAATATAAACACTAATTAGTTGAATATGGCGATATATGGAAACAAATCCAGATCGCTACTAGTGCAGACTAGCAAACAAGAATGTACTCCTTTCTTGTCTTAAAACAACTTTAGTGATTGACTTCTTTTTAACAAGTGGCCCCCTAATACTAACTACAGTAGAACTCCATTTATCCGAACCCCATGGGACCGAGCATCGTTCGGATAATCAAATGTTCGGATAATTGGATTACATAATGTATCGAGTACATGTACACATATTTCTAAAAATAATTAACCATCACAAGGAAAATACACTATAAAACATATTTACTTGTACTGTAATAATAATACCCACACTGTATTAGATCACTGTATCACCAAAATCTTTTATTACACTGCAGTGCATGTACTACTTGTATTAATTATTTTTGTTAAGAAAGAGAAATGTTTTCAAAATAACATTACAAACGATTCAAAACCAGGCGCAACTTACGTATACATGTACTTGCACAGATGTAGCCCACTATTTAAAATAATGAGGAATCCTCTTTTGCACCAAACTGGATAGTCTCCTTTTGGCTGCTAAGTCCCGCATTCTCTTCAACAGCAGAAGCTGTGTAGGACAGCTGTCATTTTCTTGCTCGTACCAAGCCATCGCTGTTTCTAGTGCTATAAAGGCCTCTTCAGGACTTGGTCGACGTTTTGGTTTTTCTTCATAATCTACAAGTACATCGTGTACTTCTGAGGAGTCTTCATCATCGGTCACTACATGTATTTGGTTTTCTTCTTGCACAAAAGACAAAATTTCTTCGTCATTCAAAAACTGAAAACCAGAATCATTATCATCTTCTAGCCACATGTGGGCATCATCTTTGTCACAGTCCGAAAATCCGGGCATTGCTTGAAACAGTTCCACAACTTCATTTATACAATCATCATTTGTGTCCACTGCAGTAGTTTCATTTCCTCCTTTTTTCCCAAGCAATCTACTCCAAGCCTTGTTGAGATTATCTTGTGACAGTGTGGTCCAAGCATCAGCTAACATATAGCAGCAGTCTTTGAGATTAACACATTAACTACCGCAAGCCGCTGTCAGCGGCTCACAAAATAATCACATTTGGACCGCAAGCCGCTCAGAGCGCCAATCTAATTTTAGTAATAAAATGAATGAAGAATGTACTGAAACACTTTCTGATCTGGTTCGAGATTTTAAGTTGCCACCGGAAAACACATTCCCAAAGGGGGGGGGGGGAGAAGTTGAAGAATGGGGTTAAGACTTGGCAAGAGGCATGGTTGTATTAGGAACACTGGAAAAATTGACTAAAAAAATCGAATTTGGAAGTATGTTTTATGTAATAGTAATAAGGATGGTGGGGGGTTGAAAAATGGGGCACTTTCTGAGATTGGGGAGGTCGATTGGAAAGTTGCATATTTTTCAGCGTTTTGGGTTAGGTTACCAAATCGTGTAAAACTGTTTACCGTGGCAAGCCTAGTGATAGGACTACAAAAAATGCGTGTACATCTCGTCTAAACGGCTGAATAGGATAGAAAACGTTGTGTTTTCAACAATTGACTGATAGATCTAGCGACGAGGACAAGAGTGAAAACGGTGTGCACATTGATTGAAATTGTGATTTTGATAGAGATGGGGCGCAAGCAGTTATAATTGTGAAAATATTGCAAGTCCTCAGCCATCGGAGGGCCGGTAAATAGCAACAACCTCTATTAGAGTTACAACCGGTGTTTATTGTAATAGTACATTTATTTATCTTTAAAATGACGCTTAACTCATAAAAATCTGTAAACAATTACGAAAACTACAGCTTACTTTGTGCAAACACCTACAGGATGAAAATGGGGAAAAAAATTTATTCGGCCACAGTGTGTTTTTCAATTCGGTAGTTAATGTGTTAAGCTTTTTGGAAAACGCCACCACACTTTCTTCATCTTCAGCCAACAATAAACGACGCAGGACTTCCTTCTTGTACATCTTTTTAAGCTTTGCTATAACACCCTGATCCATTGGTTGAATCAGTGCTGTTACATTGGGAGGCAGAAAAATTACTTTAAAATTTGCATCAACTGCATTCAATGTATCCGTCTCTGGATGAGATGGTGCATTGTCCAGTAGAAGAATTACTTTTCCAGTTTTCTTTTCTTGTTCTCTCAACCTCTTCACATTTGGGATGAACTGATTTGTATACCAATCAAGAAATATTTCACTATTCATCCAAGCACTCTTCTGTGCTTTGTAACACAATGGGAGACATGTCACATTCTTTAAACAACGTGGTTTTTTGGCTTTGCCGATCATTAGCACCGGTAAACGATGACTTCCACTGGCATTCGCGGCTACCAAAATTGTTACTCTCTCTTTGCACTTTTAAAACCCAGGGGCAGCTGCTTCGCGCTGAGATGCAAGTGATTTTTGAGGCAATGATTTCCAGTATAAGCCAGTCTCATCGGCATTATACACATCATCGAGTGAATAACCTTCTTCTTCCAAAAAAGCCAAGAAAGTTTCTTTAAAATTTTTAGCGGCAGTTGCATCGCTAGATAAAGATTCCCCTTGAATCTCCAATTCTCGTATGCCATGACGAGATTTAAAGTTTCTTAACCATCCCTGGCTAGCCTTAAAGTCAGGAGGACCGTCAAGTTGATTGTTGAACTGAAGTGCCTTTTCACACAACAGAGAACCAGAGATAGGTTCCCCTTTGCTTCTTCTTTGCACAAACCATATATACAAAGCCTCTTCCAAGTTCACATCTTTCGCATTTCTCATGGTTTTACGTTTCTTCGACCCATTTTCACTATCAAATTTCGATGCAAAAACTCATAATTTTATCCTTGTTACTTTTGATGTCAGAGACGGTAGCTTTCCCAACATTGAAAATCCTCGCAAGTGAAGACACAGTTTCACCTTGTCCTAGTCTCTTGATAATTTCTGTTTTCGTTTCAATTGACAAAACATTGCGGTTCCTTTTATATGCTTTAGGCCTACTGGAAGGTGCCATATCGCACAGAGAAATACTTGTACACCAAAATTATTCTGCTGTAGTAGCAGACACAATTATTTTAAGTTGAACTGTCTGTTTAGCCAGTGTTCTACCTAGAACGCACACGTACTTTGGATTGGTAAACAAGATATTAACTGACTTTATGATCTAACTGACTTCCTGTACGTAAGCGACCGACCATTAGCCATCCCATTCTCTACAAATTGTTCGCACACATTTGAAGTTTGCCGCATCAAAAGATTCAGAATTTTAGTCTAACGTGACTGTGGCATCTGATTTTTTTTTTTTTTCTGGAAAAAGTGTTCGGATAATTGGATGTTCGGATAATTGGGGTTCGGATAAATGGAGTTCTACTGTACTTCTTCTTCTTCTTCTTCCGTCCTTAGCCACCGACCGTCAAAGCAGTCAGTGGCCATTACGCCTAGTGGCGTCTTAGGACAACAGCAGATAGGTTTTCTTCGCCATTGTTTCCCATCACGCCTAGTGGCGTCTTTAGGGCAACGGCAAATCAACCCATTTGCTGTTGTTTCCGTAATCGAAGTGACTGGCAAACGGGTGATCAGAATACTAACTACTACTTGGTTTTATTTCCCTCTTAGTATATTTGCCTACAACCAGTCAGGCACCGTTGGCTTATAGCGTCCTATTATCAAAACAAACTTCAAATTTCAAATCTTGTACTCGTTCCCCTCTATACCCACCTCAGGGCAAGCTGAGAAAGAAGTAGTCGGTTCGTCCCTCTGTCTTCTGTCACTATCTCGTTTTTATGCTTCATTTCCTCAACTAACACATTTTTTTTTTCGATCTTGTTGACTTCGTTTACACACCACTTGCTCTATCTCCACCGTCACAAAAAGCGTCCAAGTGCTATCTGTCCACTACTTTAACGCGTGTATACGTGTTTTGGGCTGTCTCGCATCCAAGCACTATCGCCTGCTGGGCGCGTGACTGTCGTAAATTTATTTTGAGAGAAAAGAGTCTTAGAAATAGTGGTCCGGTTTAGAGTGAAATGATGTTGGAAAACTCAGTGATAGAAAATGTAGAGATTAAATAGTTGCTTCACAGCGTGCTGGAGGAGAGTAAAGACAGACTTATTTACGACAAATCGTTTCTCTCAATCTTCTCTTCCGCTCTCCTGGTCAAACAATTATTTGCCAGTTTTCCAGACACACCTCTGCGCGCACACCGATTTGGTGTTTTCAAACACACAGACGACGTAGATACAAACTATATTAAACGAATAGGGGAAAAGTTGGGCTTTGGGTATCTCCAACACAGTACTCAATGAGTTTATGTGATTTTATTCACCTTAAACATCAATCACTAACAAATATCAGGTATTACATAAATTATCATAAGTACACAAATGCAAATAACAAGTTTGGGAGGGGTGAAGAAGAGTGGTATCGACTAAGCCCTTCCCGCTTATTAGACAAAGATAAACCCAGTCCAGAGATAGATAATATCAGGAACACGGGTACGTTAACCTAAGCTTTATTTCATTTAATTTATGACAGCTAGGTCGCAAAGGACCGCCACAAGATTATATTTAAAAGAAATGTTTCTTCAATATGACTGGAAGTTTATAGGATGATTTCTTTATTTCTTTCTTTATTTAGCTGGGACCGCAGGTTACGATCACTCTGTGTGAAAGGAAAAAGACATGTAACATACCGAAAAATCAAGCGCGATAAATTTCCCGTTAAGCCTATAATACACTCGAGTATTTAATTATGTATTTAATAAACACTGCGCGAATTCTAGTGGTTAAAAACACACATCTATAAAACTAGGACTTAACTGAATTTATTAATTATAAATTCCTTCGCGACTTTAAAAGTTAATTTAAGCATCTATTATCTTTTGAAATAATATAATAGATAGATCATTATATTTACAACTGGAACTATTGAGATGGTTTAATTTAATAGATTTAAATTAACACAAAATCTATTGAAATAGAATGACTGAACTAGACCACTGATCACTTTACACAATATATATTACCGCTTTGCACAGATAGAAATCACTGCAAATATATATATAAAATCCAGGGGAAAATCTATAACAAGATTTCAATAAAGCTAGTGCTTCTGTAAAGGTTTGGCCAGCGAGTGATAAAGTCTCTATCCTTCATGGTCTCTTTATCCAATATGGAATGCAAGCCGAGTGGGACATGAGAAACTCGACAGCTTTTTTCATCGCAGGAACTTTTGGGGGATCTGACCGCCAAATCAAGGGGAGAAGCCGCCCCCTGGTCTTCGTATCTCCGCTCGCTGCTGCTCGTTTCGGCTTTCCCCGTTCGCTCGGTTCCGCGGTTGACACCGAGACGCGAAAATAGCGGCAAGAAACTGCGTCTCGTATCAGGGACCACTACTGTCTTTGATAGCGCCGATAGTCTCCCCTGAAATCCCTCAGTCTGTCTCTTTGATCGTGGTCGCTTTATCTGTTTGATTCTGGCAACGCCCCCCACTGGCCAAGTTAATGAAAATAACTGCCTATGATTGTTCAAGAGATGGTAGTGGGCGTGATTTAATCTCTCCTTAAATCAATGCGATGACCAGAATCAAACGATAGGTAAACTCTCCGCATATCAATCAGCAAACGTGTTTGCCCTCTGTGTGGAACAGTTGCATAGCTAATGAATCCACGTGAAAGAAGTCCCGTTTTACAAGAATTACAACAAAGTTCAGGGTCAGCCGAGTTCGTCCATCACAGTGACACCAAGCAGAACCAAACACTTGACGAAGGGTAGTATTTTCTCTCTCTCACTGTATGTGTCCTTTATTCTTTTACACGTTTTTCATTCGTACTCTCTTGCTTTGTAGGCTAGGCTTGAAATGTGACGTAGTTTCAAGCACGCTGTAATAAAATCTAGTGGCTTTGCTATCGAAATAATTAACTAGCATTTCCACAGCATACATTGGTTTCCCGACTGGCCTAGAAGAAGCTATCAGTCAATAACACACGGGCTGTTTTATTTATTAGCATTTGGGAGTACAGTTCTATGGAAATTAGCGTTTGTTTCACAGATATTACTACATACCTCCCTTCCTAAAACTTGCAATCATTGCGGGTTATTATCTGTGAGACAATTTAGCGCCAATAAATACTATTCCCTAGGTTTTTCCTGATTTTCCTCACAAGGATGTCTACTCAGGAAATCCGCTCCCAAGTTTTCCGAACCGGATATATATTCGATGGAAAATGTATAAGGTTGGATCAATAAAGACCAGCGCAATAGTCTAGAATTCTCATACTGCTTGGCCTGGGACAAGAAACTAACGAGCGGCTTGTGATCTGTTTGTACCACAAATGACCTACCATACAAGATAAATTTGAAACTTCTTATGGCCCAAATTAACGCTTAAACACTCTTTTTCACTGGTTGAGTAGTTATTTTTCCGCTTTGTTCAACTTGCGGCTTTTGCGTAAGCAACTGGGTTTCAGTTCTCCATCCTGTGAGGTGGTCCTCTGTAACAATGTGGCTTCCTAATCCTATGTTGCTAGCATCCGTTTCTCACCACAAAATTCCTGCTTTAAATCAGGTAATTTCAATATCGGTTTGCTAGTGAGTTTATCTTTTAGCTCTTGGTAAAAGCCAATTCACACTGCGCGCCCAGAAAATGACCAAATGATTTTATCAGGTTGACCTTTTCTAGTTAAGTCTGTCAGCGGTGCACAAATAGAGTTAAAGTTCTTTATGTATTTTTGATAAAATCCACATAAAGATACAAAAGACCTCACATCTTTTTTTGTTTGTGGCCTCGGTGCTTGTCAGGGGTCATGTTTCCCTGATATACTGTCCCAAGAATTCCAGTTCTTTACACCCCACACAACATTTGGTTGGTCTAGCCGTCAGATTTGCTTCTCTGAGCCTATCAAATAGCATATTCAGAGAGTTTATGTGTTCTTCAAATGTCTCAGTAGCAATAAGAATGTCGTCCATGAAATTGGTTATACATGGATTATTCAGTGGATCCAATAACTTGCGCATCATTCTGGAAAACACACTCGGGGCGTTTTTCAAGCCAAATGGTAGCATGTTGAATTCATAATGGCCTTCCGAGGTGCTAAAGGCTAAATAAGGTCGAACCTCAGGCTTCACTGGAATTTTATAATAGCCTTTGCTAAGATCCACCTTAGAAAAATATTCTGCCTTGTTCAGCCTGGCAAACAGCTGATTGGTATCAGGTAATGGATCCACCTGATTCTCTGTGACAGCATTCAGTTTCCTGTAATCGATGCACATTCTATGTTCTCCTGATGGTTTTCTTAGCAGAACCACACTGGAACTATATGGAGACTCACTGTGAGAGATGATCCCTTCTTTCAACAAATAGTCAGTCTCCTCTCTCAAAGCTTTCTTCTTTGCAAACGGAATTGTATAGGCTCTCATACAGATCGGTGTTGGGTCTATAAGTTTCATATCATATTGTAACAGATTTGTATGCCCCGGCTTATCTGTTAACACATCTGTATGTTCAATCAGAACCTTTTGAACCTGCTCCCCTGGGCTTTATTCAGGTGCTTACTGATCTTCACCTGGGCGTGTGTTTCGCCTGTTTTTAAGGGATACTCGTGAGAGGTGAGTGGTTCCTTTTTCATTCCAGTGGCTATCGACAAGGTCAAGAGATGTGTATCATCCTGGATCTCTCTTTCCAGGTATTTCTTTAGAAGATTCACATGATAAATTTTTTCCTTACCTTTTTTGTCGATTTTATAATTAGTTCTAGATATCCTTTCTAGAACCATGTATGGCCCTTGCCATCCAATTTGTAACTTGTTACTGCTGCCAGGTAGAAGAAGGAGCACCTTCTCTCCCACATTTAGCTCTCTATCTTTAGCTCTCTTGTTAAAATAAGCAGCATGTTTCTTTCTGGCTTGTCTGAGATTGTCATTTGCCAGTTTCCAGCCAGTTTTTAAGGAAGACGAGTGGTCAGCTCGTTTTCACATAGTTATATGATGAGGTAATAACAGTTTCCTCTGCCTTCTCATCAGGTCCATGTCCTTAACAAGGCTTCTAATGGACCTTTTATTGGCCTCCCAAATAACAGGGTTGCGGGTGCCATCCCGGTTGAAATTATGTGGAAACTTCCCGATACGCAAACAACGCAGCGGGCAAAAATTGGTCCAATGTATCAGGTTTCTCATGTGCCAGCTTTCTCAGGATAGAAATGAGAGTCCCATTGAACCTCTCTATACTGGCCGTTCCCCCTTGGGGATGGTACTGACTACAATGAAAGTGCTTGGCCTGGAAGAGCCTGAAAACTTCTTCCATTAATCTCCCCTTGAACTGAGAGAGCCGTTATACAGTCAAGATTTGGTGTGAGCGGGAAAACCTAACCTTGTGAATATGGTGAGTAATGCCTCTGCTACATGTTTTGAATCAATTGATGGCAGGGCTACCGCCTCTCCCCACATAGAACAAGTGTCCACCAGAGTAAGGATGTAACTGTTCCTCCTCTTGGTCCGAGTGAGAGGTCCCACAATATCCACTGCAACCCTCTCAAAAAGAGTTCCCACTATGGGCATTTCCCCTAGAGTTGCAGGAGCAGTCCAATGCTTTGGAGCTACCCTTTGACATTCTGGACAGGATTTTACATATCTTTTTTATATCTTCGGTTTATCCCTGGCCAGAAGTAATGACAAGCTATACGCTGTCCTGTTGCACTGATCCCATATGACCACTGAAAGGAATTGCGTGCCCTAGTTCCAACACTTTCTTCCTATACGAAGTAGGAAGAACCAGCTGTCCGTGACCAGTGGATCCAGTTCCGGCCTTCCTATAACAACAGTTTATTCTTTCATATAGTAGTCTCATTTCGTAGGAGGTGTATGGCACTAAGGTAATTTCTTAAAGCACTGCTTGAGTGACGTATCTTCCGCCTGTGCCTTCCTCATCTCCTCTGGATGAGTATTTATAGGTTCATCCTCCTCCTTTCGTGACTGTGACCTGGTCTGCACTGTTGCCATGATCACAGGTTTCCTGGGATTCCCCAAGAATACATAACGACACCCCAATATCAGAGGGTAGATGGGTTCGTTTATCACTGCTGCCTTGATTACTCCTTCCACATAGCGAGTTTTTACACAGATTCTAGCAATGGGAAGTGTCATGGTTGCTACGTCCTTGGTTGCGGCTTGGATCTCCACTGTTTCTGTGGTGTATTGATCAGCTTGCACCAGGTGAGAACTCACAATAGAATCAAAATCCAACCCAGTATCGTAAAGGCACCTAATAGTGACACCATTACATACAACATCCTCACAAACTGTGGGGTGATAAGGTTCCTGTTGTCCACTAGGCTTACCCTTTAATCCCTTTCTCCCTGTTTTCATTGCAGCAAAGTTAGGACGTTTTCGAGTACACATTGTGGTGTCATGATTATTTTGTTTGCACCACTTACACCATTTATTTCCCCGAGGGAAATTTTTTCTTTCACTGAATTGCGGGTTTCTATCACGTTGGTCAAACTTGGGTCTTTCATAATAAAGCTTTACCTTTATTAAATTTTTCCTATGTTCAAATTTAGGTTGGTTTTGGTTTTGGGGGACTTTCTTTATGGTCAATAGGCTTCTTTACTTTATGCCTTGCCATCTCAGACTAGGCTGCCTGATATATATTCAGCCACATTTAAGATCTCCCCCAGTCTCTCAGCACCCTGTTCCGTGAGAAATTTTCTCTCAGGTTCTGGAACCCATGGGACTCTCTTAAACTGCTCAGTCATAATCATTTCCTTTAAATTCTTGGTTTTTCCAGAGAGCAGTCCATTCTCCAGGTAGGTTCCAGGCGTGCATAGAAATGGTGATAAGTCTCCCAGTCACAATTTGGCATTTCTAAACTTTTTCCTATAAAACATTCACTGTTCTTCTCAATCTAAGTAGAAAGAGCTTGCTTAAGATTGTCATAGTTCTCTTGGTCTTCTTTGCTCAGCTTGGCAAATACCTCAAAGAGGTTCCCCAAGCCCCTGTGATAATTCATACTCCATCTTAAAAATCTCTAGGACCCATTACTAACTATGTAGCATAGTCTTTCAAATCTAGATAAGAACCCTGATACACTCTATATCATCATCTTTCTCCATAAATGGGTCTAGATGAAACCCCATGGCCTGATGTTGGAGGGCCCACCTGGCTTGCAGCAGTCGGAGGTGGGATGGGCTAGTTCCATTTTCAGGAGCCATGGCCTTGTAATTCTAAACTCCCTTAGTCGTAATTCATGTTCCCTTTGGAGTCTTTTTATTTTCTTTATCAGCCTCCAACCGCTTTTCTTCTTTTCTCCCTTTCAGCACTGCATCTGTAAACTTTTTCTCCTCCTTTTCAGCCTCAAGTTCTCCTTTCTTCCTTTCTCTCTTTCAGCCTCAAATTTCTTCTCCTCAACCCAACTGCAGCCAAATCTTATTCTCAGCCTCCCGCTCAGCCTCTAAATGTCTTAGTCTCCTAGCATCTTACTAATAAAATTTTCTTCTCCTCAACTAACCTCTTTTCTTCTCGGGCACAATAAACTTATCTCACTCTTTTCTGTTACAATAGGCCAATCAAACAACTTGTCTTCCATCCCCATGTCCTTGCAGCCTGAAACAGCAGCAGATCTGAATTTGGCCAAATTCAATATCCCATCTTAGGGATTTATAATATATTAAATATTTTCAAACAAACTTCAACACCAATAGTTAAACCAACCTAAACACCAAAAACACTAGGCACTGATATCTCAAACCACTCTCAAAACCTATTTTCCCCCCCCTAAATCTTATACCTAAACGTTTGATATACACAAAAATAACTAACCAATATCACTTATTATCACTAGGAGAAGGTAATAAAAATCATGCATCACCAGGACACTCTCCCCCCCCGCATCCCTATCTGGTCAAACCCCCCTAAACCCTTTTATTGTTCCCCACGAAGTTGTTTTGTGTGTTGGTTGGGGTTGATGTCTGTTTGGGGTTGGTTTGTTTATTTTGGGGGTCAATTTTGTATTTTTTTTTTGGTTTTTGTAACCGGACCTTTTTTGTTCCATCCCTTTTCCCCGTAAATTCGTGTATGTAAAACACTATTTTACCCAAAATTCCCCTTTAAGCCTATATAAATCCAATAAACTACCTATGCACCCACATAAGATTAATAACTCCAATTATACTTCAATTTTTTTTTTCCTAGTTTTTTACTCCTTAAATAGTTTTTTTTTAATTTGAAATTAACAATAAAAAAAATAATAAAATATATATAAAACAACAACACCAAACCAAAAAAAAACCCCCCACCCCCAAAAAAATAACCCAACCCCACCAAACTACACAACACAACCAACACCAAAAAACCCAACCCTACCCACCATTCAAAACCCACCCCCCCCCCCCACCCTCCCCCCAATACCCAAAACCATTGTGCCCCCAATTAAAACCCCCCCAAAATACACCCCAAACAACATATAACCCCACCCCCAAACTAAAAATTTCTCATCATAATCAAAACCCCACACCCCCCCCCAACATAAAAACCCAACAAAACAAAATAACCACAAAACACAACCAAAAACCCCCCAAACAAACCCCCACACCAATCCCAACCCACCCAACCCCCCCCCCCCCCCAAAACCCCCCCAACCCCAACCACCCCAACACAACCCCATCCCCCCCACCCCAAACCCCCCCCAAACCCCCCACCCCCCCCACCCCCCCCAAAATTCCCTCCCCCCTTAATTACAAATCCCACCACAAACTACAAAATTTCAAATAACTCCCCCACCACCCACCACCCATCCTTCCCCCCCCCCCAAATTTCACTCCCCACCTAAAATATCCTCATCCCCTAAAAACCCACCCCCAAACCCTCCTCCTCACATTCCCCCAAAACCCCTCCTAACCTCCACCCCCCCCCTCCCTAAACTTTATTTACAACCCTCCCGTTCAACTATCTATTATCCCTTACCCCCATTAAACCCATAACATCCCCTTAAATCCCAAACCACCCCATTCCTCCGATTTGCCTGGTTACCCCCCACCATTCTGACTTCCCAAAACTTATACCCACACACCCCACAAACCCAAAAAACAGTACTCTACTCTCAACACCAAACCCTAATAAACCTCCCCCACCCCATTATCAAACCCCCTTTTCTACCCAACACATACAATCACCTGGCAACCCCCATCAAAAACTCCCCTATCCCCTAACACCCCGATTTTCTCTAAACACCTTGATCCCCCCCCTCCACCAACGACAAACTAAACTCACTAACCTACCCTAACCCCCCCCCCTAACCAACATACCCCACTCCTCACTGGTCCACCCCCCATACTAACCCCTGGCCCCCCCAAATCCCCCCTGTGCCCAGTAAAAGTCCCATATCCCCCACCCGTATTTCCTCAAAACAATTCACTATCATTCCTCAATATCCTACACCTTCAAAAATCTTCTCAACCAACCGCCAAACTAAAATACTCCCCCCAATAACCAATAAAAAACACCCACTCAAAATGCTCATACTCCCCCAACCCCTTAACAAGGCTTCCAATAACCCCCTACCTTTCCCCCCGAACTCACCATATAATATAACCATCCCCACCAACCCCCCAAACACCCATACATATTCCCTCTATTCACCAACCCCCCCCCAAACTTCCCCCCAACCCCAATTTAACTTATCCCAAACCCCCACTTTTCCCTAACCACCCATTCAAAAACCCCCATATCTCCACTCTCAACTCCACCAACAACCCCTCACCCCCCTTATTAAACAAATATACCCTTACCCCCACAATCATACACCTCCCTCAAACACACAAAATTCGTTCAATTAATATCCACTTAATATATTCGATACAATACTGCGGTTCCACACTTCCATTATCAAATTATTGGAAACCACCACCCAACCCAACAACATCATAACCATTCAGGCTAAACCATCTTTAAAAAATCCCCATTAATTCAATCTAAGTACCTTTCTCACACCCTAACCAAAAAAAACACCAAACCTCCCACCGAAACTTCCACCAAAAAGACCACTCCCCCATAAAACTGCCAATGTAAACCATTCCCAAATCCATCAACTCCACTAAAAAAACATTATAACCAAGTTCCAACCCCCCAACAACCATATACGTACCTACATTTCACATTTTATTTATCATCCAAAAATCATAATCAACCCCCTAGACAAACCACCGTCCCCCCCAAAAAATCAACTCCTCACCCAACACGTAGCAAAAACCCCAAACTTTCAATATTTGACAACCCCTCCCAAACCCGACCATCCCCTTTCATTAATCCCCCTTATCACCCTCATCACTTCCTAACGTTTACCCATACCAACCCCCCACCCCACCCTTCCCCCTACCTAACATCAATCCATCTAATATTTATACATACTACAAATTTTCTACTTACACCAATCTCATATAAAATAGGCCCAAAAAAAAATTCACCAATTGTTTTTTCTCTAGTATTTCTTCGACCTCCCATTTAAACTTTAATAAGTCAGTATTATTAACTCTCCTCACAAAAGTTTTTTCGATTATTATTTTTTCATTATTTTTTATATTATCATTCTTGACCGCAGACTTACGTTCATTGCTAGGAGGATACATCCCGATCTACCGAGAGTTATTGTTCTGTTCCAGAGATCTTTTATATTGATTAATTGTGTAAACGAGAAATCATTGACAATAAACAGGTTACACGGTGAATTCGCACGCGTTCCTCCATAAGAAAGTACCAGAGACAATTCTTAAAGTACCGAGGTGAGGTTTAATGAGCACAGAGGATACGTATCCAATAACCACTGATCTCAAACACGCAAATAGAACCGTAACTACCACACATCCCTACTGTCAATCATTTACTAATTCATTTCTCTAAATACACTATACTTATAACTCATCTGTTGAACTTAATCTAAACTCCGCTTAACCTGTATAGGTGGCTTTTAAACAACAAACTTAGTCTTATGTTTACCTACTACATATAAATACTACCTCTGAGTATACTCGAAAAGCGCTTTCTAATTCGATGTTCAAATAATTGCATTTTATTTGGACAACCCTTTTATTAGAGATCCGAACCAAGAGGATATTAATTTATGATAGAAATACCAATACAGCCCCATACTATGACACCCTTATCGTTCATGAAAATCTTCTCGTTTTCGCAACTCTATATTTAACCTCACATCATTGCACACCAATAAGTAAATGCAATCCCTATCGTTATACTAATCCAGTACTCCTTTTGTCCAAATAACGATACCCTTACCTCCGTTCATCTATACCATCATAACTAATCAACCCCACTACCAATATAACACTCAAAAAAAAAAAAAATAATAATAATAATCTCTCTCAAAACAAAAATAACATATCCAAATAACAACTACTCCATCAACAAATAAAACAAAACCTTCACAATAATTACATAAAATATAAAACTCATAACTAACAACATATCCCCTTCTCAT